>OY282600.1:8221388-9421388 GCA_958298965.1 Chrysolina haemoptera | reverse complement strand
CTAAAAACTATTTCGAACTGATTTGTAATTGCAACATTTTACGTTGACCGGAACATATATTCTTTAATTCGTGGTAATTTTGTTGATACATGTTTTCTCGAAATAATTTCGAAGTTTCGGAACTTTGATACAAATTCTGATTACATCTATTCTGATGCATTAACAAATTTCCAACCTTGAACACGATCCGAAACTTCATGCAATTTACAAAAACCTTTTTTTTAAATAATTAGATTTTTCCAAATTGCATGAAATTTCAAGGTAGCAAATTTGTAAATTCATCAGAATGGATGTTTTCAAAATTGGCAAAAGTTTCCTCTTTCCTTCTTTGAATTGACGGTAAAACAATTCTTCCTTGTCTTCCTTTTCTCCCCACTCAATGGAGATAAAATGAATCGCATCAGGTAAAAAATTTTCTTACACAACAAACGGTTACCATTCAGTAGGCGTGTTTGTAAGATTATGCTGATACCAACTACTGGAACCCCAGATACTCAATATTACTCTTCCTCTACCCTCAAGGCTCATAAAAGGATCAATGTAAATTTACTCCGTAATTTCTCCTCCGTGGCTCTTCGAACCCCAAACGTAACCAGTAATTAAAGTAGACCCCCAATATTTACAGTTTACAGGCTTGTCTCTCAGCGCAACTTAGATATACTTGCTTTCAATCTTGATTACAACTCCTAATCAATTTAATTATGAGTGGTTAATTGTGTTTCAGAACGTGTAGCATGATAATAATCTACTAAAATGTTGGGTATGTTACGTACGAGAGACAAAATTGGGAACACTTTTCATTAAGAATAATGATAATTCACGTATCAAGTGGGTAAATTGATACTTATTTTATACGTAGAAAATGTAATAGTTTTTTAATCATACAAGGGAAAAAAGCATTAGATTTTTAGTTCGAGGTTGTGTTGTCGAAGCGGAGGGAGGCAAGAAACCGAGAGATAAAATCTAGTATTGTTCCCGTGTTTACGACGATTTAATAGTGAAAAAAATCAAATGTCCACGGCTTAAGACCTTTCGGTTCACGAGATCTTTCACATTTTCTCTTATGACCAACCATTTCATATACAAGCACGGTTCATAGCCGCATTGATAGGATTGCGGCTTCCTACGACATACGTATGTGGTTCAAAGCGACAGTTAGGCATACAAACGCGGTTCATAGCCGCGTCGATGTGATTGCGGCTTACTACGCCATAGGTACGTGGTTTAAAGCGACAGTTAGGAATCTTCTTTTAATTATATTAGCTTTTTTAGGAATAAGGAATAAAGGTCGTTTAAATTATTAGTGTGCAGGTTGAGTGATTTATTTATACAATCCAATATGGTCACATTACATGACATGTGGACAAGTCACTAATACTAAAGATGACACAATCAGTTACATCTACAAACACACAATTATGTACAAGAATAAACAGCAATTAGCGCTTAATAGTCTAGAAATTAATATTAAAATATTCATTTAATGAGTACAACGAGTGCTGAAGTAGCAGTTTTTTTGTTTCACATTTGAAAGTTTTGACATTAGATACTTTTCAGTACATTTGGTAAGTGATTATATAACTTTTGAGGCATTACAGTACAACTTTCTGCCGCTAAGGTAAGTCTATGTGGGGGTAGTTTAATTACCGACTTGGATCTCATATTGTAATTGGCAATATCACCAGACGCACTGTACCTGGAGATATTTTTTTTACAAATATTACACATTTGAAAATATACAGCGAGGTGACAGTTAAAATGCCTAATTCCTTAAAAAGGTTTCTGCACGAGTACCTTCGATCTTTGAAAGTTATTGTTCTCAGAATTTTTTTTTTGAATTAGTAAGAGAGATTCGATTTTCTTTGAGTTTCCCCATATGGTTATTGCATAAGATAGGGTAGAATTTACATATGAGTGGTAGTACATTAAAAGAATACTTCTGTCGACAAATTGTCTCAGTCTCCATAGCACAAAGGAATGAGATGAAATTTTTTTGGCCACATACTCTATATGCGTGTACCAATTTAGATTTGAATCCATATTCACTCCAAGAAATTTTACAACTTTTGATTGGCGAAGAGAAGAATTTTCATATCTCACCAGTAGACTGTAGTCCAATTTTGAGGCAGAGAACTGCAACAGGTCAGTTTTCAGGGTATTTAGCACCAGGTGATTTTTTATACTGTAGTCATTAGAAGCACTTACATAATCAGTTGAAGCTCGACTTAGGTTACTCGTGGAGGAACCAGATGCAACCACTGAGAGATCATCGGCAAATAAAGTAGAATGACTATTTCTAAAATAGTCAGGTAAGTCGTTAACAAAAATAATGAAGAGAAGTGGGCCCAGGATGCTTCCCTGCGGGACTCCAGTCTGTATGCATTTATTTGATGAGTAGTAATTTACATCAGGAACCCTCAGTTGCACCATCTGGGCCCTGTTAGCTAAATATGACTTCAACCAGCTAAAGGGCTGTCCTCTGATTCCATAGAAGTATAATTTTTTTAAATGCAATTCGTGATTTACAAGATCAAACGCTCGAGAGAAGTCAAAGAACATCCCCGAAACCAGTTGTTTGTTGTCCAGATTCGTATACACCTTGTTGAGGAAATGATAAATTGCATCTTCTGTGTTCATATCTCTACGGAAACCAAATTGGGAGTTAGAAATTATATTAAAAGAAGTTAAAAAATTGACTAGGCGAGTATGGAATGATTTCTCATAGATCTTGGAGAAAGCAGGTAGAACTGAAATAGGCCTATAGTTCGACATTTCTGATGAACAATTTTTTTTGTGTATAGGTACTACAAGCGCCTTTTTTAATTTGGAAGGAAATATTCCTTCCTTGAATGATTCGTTTACTAAGTAGGTTAGTATAGGTACCAGGTCATTCGGGACAATAGAAACCAATGAGCCTGGAATCCCATCATTAGGAAAACCCGGAAAACCTACAGTACCACCTCGGGTGGCCGGCATGCACTCCAAGCTAGCACTAGCCGAGATTGGCATCTAGACAACACACAATACACTTGCTTTCAACAAGGACTGTGGTCGTCTGTCGATTCCGATATTGAGTACTTGAGAAAAAATTCCTTGTATATACATCGGGCTCGAACCGACTACGGCTGTACTGAAGTTTTGAACGGCCTGCGCCTTAGACCGCCAAGCTACCGGCCATCCTCATTTAAGCTTTGATGCTTCGCCTTTTTAACATTTTTTTCGACGCCATAATATGAAACTACTACTGCAAAACTGGATATTGCTGTCTTGATCAAAAAATTATATATGTCGCATAACAATTTCAGACGACTAGGAACAAAACACTAAAAAAATTGTATACTTTTTTCGATCGTTTCCGTGAAATGATAATGATAATGATAGATCATTTTTGATATTGAAATATTGTGATACTTCAGGCACACTAATTACATAAAACAATTGTACTTTTTTCAGAGTGATATGTGCTTATGTAACTTTTATGACCATGCAATAACGTATTACCATCATGGAGGACAACCCAGAAGGCAAGATAGGGACATCATACAGTTGTCGGGGGAAGTCAAATATCTCGGGGTGATTTCAGACTTGAAAGAAACCTGGAACCAACAACCGGCGAAAGTAAAGGAGAAAGCCGAAGCGACATTAATGAAAGTCAGGCTGGCACACGGAAAAACATGGGTACTGAATTCCAAAATGGTGTATTGGATATAAAACTTTGTGGTGAAACCCATGATCACATACGCATCTTTGGAATGGTGGACAAAGACAACACAAAAAAATAGCAGCGACTGAGTTGAGCAAGGTACAAAGACTTGCATGGCTTAGTATAACAGCACACAAAAAAATTGGTACCTGAATACAATAAAAAATGAATATTTTTATCAATACTGGTCCAATGAACGCAATCGTTATGTTAATGTACCACTGGTTATCCATACTATGAATGCGGATCTTAATAATATCAATGAATGCTTTCATTCATTTCATGATCAAGTACATTAAATAGGTTCGTTATGGTGGTGAATTCCATTCTTCAAATGAATAAAGAGTGATCACCCAAGCAATGAATTGTATTCGTTCAACTGATGAAGGTGTATTCATCAGATTAATTATTATTGTTTGTTCTTCGAATAAATGTTGTATGATTTATATAATGATTTGAATTATTTCGACGATGGATATTTTTCATCAATCCAATGAACGGTGATTATTAAATATCGGTTATTCCTTGATTGAATAATTGATATACATCAAATCTATGTTTCAGTTTATTCTCGTGATGCTTTCACACATTGAACTAATTATTTTGTTTATCATTTGAATAAGTGGTATTTATTTATATCATTCGTAAATACAATGAAGGCCTCCCACTGATATTGAGCATACAGTGAGTTTCCGAAAGATATGCAAAATAATTAACATGCATTCATCAGAACATCGCAATCCTGATTGGAAGGCGTATCTCCAAGTTATCTTTTATTTCGGCTGGCTCCTTTCGGAGCTCTTCGGATGTCTCTGTAGTCTGTGCTACCTGAGAAGATGCTTCAACGATCGCTTCTGTCTGCTAAAGTTAACCGGCTCTGTGCAAACAACGAAGTCGTGCGGAGTGGTCCCTCTAGTGGAGGCGCTGTGTACTACCAGCTAAAGCTAACTTGCCAGCAACGGAGATTTCTATGCGAGGATTCGGCTGAACAGATGCCGACAAAATTTATGAGTATATTTAAACACAAGATGGCTTGGTTCGACATAAGGCTTATTATTATATTCATGAACATATTAATTACGGAGTTATAGAATGGGAGTAAAATGTTGCTTCTATCTGCCTAACAAAACTGGGACTTAGTAACTTCGTTACACCTTCTATGATCTTGCCATAGCCCCAATAAAACCTGTGTGTAGATCTGAAAATAGATTATCACTGATTTCGATAAACTTAGATTCACTGTAACAATAAAATCATCTCTGGGACCATTAATTACGTTCATTGATATGATGAACAATTTCAAATGGATTCAGTGTACCCCTTTCATAACCTCAATGAACTTTTCCATAGCAGCAACGAAACCTGTTCATAAATGTAAAAAAGATAATATTTGATCTCAATGAACTTGAATCATTGTAACGATGAAAAATGTATTGTGACAATGAACGGAAAGGTAATAAACGGTATTCATTGATATAATGTACCACATTTTATTCATAAAATAGTATACATTGTTTCAATGTACTTGTTTCTTCATTTCAATAATCTTTTTCATAGACGCAACGAAATATGTTCATAGGTCTGAAAATAGATCATCATTGATCTCGATAAAATTGAATTCATTGTAACAATGAAAACATACATATTTCAGTGAATAGTTATTCGTTGACTCGATGATAAATGTATTGTGCCAATGAACGAAGAAGTATTCATTAATATAATGTACCATATTTTCTGAAAATACATACATCAGTGCTGTGGGACCATGAATTATGTCCATTGAAATGATGTACAATTTCGAATTGTTTCAGTGTACCCCTTTCCTCACCTCAATGAACCTTTCCATAGCAGCAACGAAACCTGTTCATGAATATAAAAAACCGTCAACTTTGATCTCAATGAACTTGAATTCATTGTATCGATAAATACCTTCGTACATCAGTGAATGTTTAATCATTATCATGATGAAAAGTTAATTGTGCCAATGAACGGAAAGGTAAAAAACGGTATTCATTGATATTATGTACCACATTTTTTTCATGAAATAATATACATTGTTCCAATGTACTTTTTTCTTCATTTCAATAATCTTTTTCAAAGCCGTAACAAAATATGTTCATAGGTCTGAAGTTAGATCATCATTGATCTCAGTGTACCCCTTTTCTCACCTCAATAAACTTTTCCGCAGGAGCAACGAAAACTGTTGATAAATGTAAGAAACTATCATCTTTGATCTCAATAAACTTGAATTCGTTGTATCAATAAATACCTACAAAAGTCAGTGAATATTTATTCATTGCCACGATGAAAAATGTATTTTGCCAATGAACGGAGAGGTAAAACGTACCACATTTTTTTCAGTGAGGAGCTATGAAAACAACACCAATGGAAGCACTGTTGGATCTCTCACCGATTGAGGAAACAGTCATGGGAGAGGCAAGAATCGGACTTCTAAAGCACAACATGATAAAGATATAGTGGGATGCAACATTCTCGAAATAAAGTCAACGAACCACATGATTCCTAGATACTTTTTCAACATTAACCCCGAAGTTATCATGCAAGATAGAAGGGAATACAGATGACAACATCAGGGGCAAACCAAGAGAGAGGATTTGGTATACGGACGGATCCAAATCCAAAACCAGGGAAGGAAGTGGTGCAGTGAGGGAATAAACTCCCAAATAAACTTCCTAGTTACACGCTCAGTGTCACTAGGAACGAACACCTTTTTATTCCAAGAGATGTTCGCTATCTTGCAATGAGCAAGAGAAATCAGTATGAAAGAAATGTGCAAATTCGTAAAACTATGCTATTTGATATCTTTTCCTTGATAATGAGATGAAAATTAATTCGTCACTCCTCTCGGATGAACTGAAGCCTCTGGGGCAGACACCCTTTTTGAGAGTTTCACAGATCAAAGGACGGGTTCGTCATTTCCTGCTGTTAATTATATCTCCTCAAACTCATGAGATTTGGTGGTTTTACCAGGTTTTTCTGGAACTCTCATAGCAAGCGCTCCACTGTATTCCAATGAACCGCCTCGGAGCGCTAAATATTTGTTTCGTTCTTGTATTTTTATTTTTAGTTTTGTTCTGTAGAAATATTTAGCAGTTTTTTTGTGTATATTTGGTTTTTTTCTCATTCCAAATAAAAATAGTTTTATTATCATCAGATCAATTATAATTTCCCGCACTACAGTATTCAATGTGCTGTTATATGAAAATGCGAGACAGATTGTGTCGGTTTCGATATGATAATTGTACTCCGCTTAATCTCCGCACGAATTTTTTTAATAATTTTTCAGCCTGTAACTCATACATAACAATGCCAATCTGCCGCTCAACTACTCCTCCACTAGATTGAGCGTCCATAGTGCAGTTTTTCTTACACAAGAGAAATAAACAACCAACCTAATTCCTTCGGTCATTATTTTTTGTTGGGGTTTCTTTCGAAGAGTGATGATGCCATCAGAATTTGCTCCTTTAGCCGCGAATATCCTCTCAAGCTGGAAATCCAGACATTAAGAGCTAACGGAAGGAAAGGAATTAATGAAGGCGCATTAATTCCATAATACATTTCGTATAACCAACAAAATATCGTCAGTTGAGTATGAATAGCACTTAGGTATACCAAAAAATGTTTGGGATGCCCAACAAAATGTATCGCTGGCAATCATTCACTCCAGAAACACAAATGAAATATTATTGTTTGAGTAACAAGAATCGTTTGGTTCTGTGTTTAGGTTATCAGTGGCAGGATTAGATTATATGAAACACTGTGCTTCACGACTGAAATTATCTGGTGATTTATCTCTCTCTATTCCAATACTATTTGAGATGATCAGAAAAATCTTTTGGTATGCTTCGGAAACCGTCTTGGTTCTAGCCTGACTGGTGTTGCAATCTCCCAGTGAGGCTTTCAAATCAAAATAGTACATACCAAAACGTCATCTCTTCCATTACCCATAATTGAAGATTGACCAATTCGAATGCTTATTTGCCTCATCCGCTCGAAAATTTCTAACGCTGATCAGAGTGTCGAAATGCTTTAGTTATTTTTATTTATTAAATTTTCCAACAGACAATTACAAAATTGTATAGGAATAGTCAGTAAAGTACGAAATGAACATAGTGCACAACAACAACAAGAGTATAAAGAACTAACATTAACACATAAGTGTGACTAGAGCGGTAACATATAAGCATGTAGCTATTATCAAAATTTTTGGGAGAGATACTCTTCCACCGAATAATAACATTTTTCCTGTAATAGTTGTTTCACTTGTTTTTTAAACGAAATTGGAGTCTTACATTGTTTACATTCAGCTGGTAGGGCGTCAAAAAATCTGAGTGCCGTGAAGTTAGGCGACTGTCTGGTTATATTCATTTTACTAAAAGTGATGTAAAGATCATCTTTGCGCCTAGTATTAACTCCATGGCGTGAACTAGTGGTGTCAAATTTATCTGTGCTATTAAACACATAGAGACATGATTCTAAGATTAGAAGAGCAGGTACCGTGAGTATTTTCAAGTCTATGAAAATGTCACGACACGAAGTTCTATTGGATACACCCACCAGGGAACGGATAACTCCCTTTTGAGCAATGCAATCCAAAACCAGGGAAGGAAGTGGTGCAGTGAGGGAATAAACTCCCAAATAAACTTCCTAGTTACACGCTCAGTGTCACTAGGAACGAACACCTTTTTATTCCAAGAGATGTTCGCTATCTTGCAATGAGCAAGAGAAATCAGTATGAAAGAAATGTGCAAATTCGTAAAACTATGCTATTTGATATCTTTTCCTTGATAATGAGATGAAAATTAATTCGTCACTCCTCTCGGATGAACTGAAGCCTCTGGGGCAGACACCCTTTTTGAGAGTTTCACAGATCAAAGGACGGGTTCGTCATTTCCTGCTGTTAATTATATCTCCTCAAACTCATGAGATTTGGTGGTTTTACCAGGTTTTTCTGGAACTCTCATAGCAAGCGCTCCACTGTATTCCAATGAACCGCCTCGGAGCGCTAAATATTTGTTTCGTTCTTGTATTTTTATTTTTAGTTTTGTTCTGTAGAAATATTTAGCAGTTTTTTTGTGTATATTTGGTTTTTTTCTCATTCCAAATAAAAATAGTTTTATTATCATCAGATCAATTATAATTTCCCGCACTACAGTATTCAATGTGCTGTTATATGAAAATGCGAGACAGATTGTGTCGGTTTCGATATGATAATTGTACTCCGCTTAATCTCCGCACGAATTTTTTTAATAATTTTTCAGCCTGTAACTCATACATAACAATGCCAATCTGCCGCTCAACTACTCCTCCACTAGATTGAGCGTCCATAGTGCAGTTTTTCTTACACAAGAGAAATAAACAACCAACCTAATTCCTTCGGTCATTATTTTTTGTTGGGGTTTCTTTCGAAGAGTGATGATGCCATCAGAATTTGCTCCTTTAGCCGCGAATATCCTCTCAAGCTGGAAATCCAGACATTAAGAGCTAACGGAAGGAAAGGAATTAATGAAGGCGCATTAATTCCATAATACATTTCGTATAACCAACAAAATATCGTCAGTTGAGTATGAATAGCACTTAGGTATACCAAAAAATGTTTGGGATGCCCAACAAAATGTATCGCTGGCAATCATTCACTCCAGAAACACAAATGAAATATTATTGTTTGAGTAACAAGAATCGTTTGGTTCTGTGTTTAGGTTATCAGTGGCAGGATTAGATTATATGAAACACTGTGCTTCACGACTGAAATTATCTGGTGATTTATCTCTCTCTATTCCAATACTATTTGAGATGATCAGAAAAATCTTTTGGTATGCTTCGGAAACCGTCTTGGTTCTAGCCTGACTGGTGTTGCAATCTCCCAGTGAGGCTTTCAAATCAAAATAGTACATACCAAAACGTCATCTCTTCCATTACCCATAATTGAAGATTGACCAATTCGAATGCTTATTTGCCTCATCCGCTCGAAAATTTCTAACGCTGATCAGAGTGTCGAAATGCTTTAGTTATTTTTATTTATTAAATTTTCCAACAGACAATTACAAAATTGTATAGGAATAGTCAGTAAAGTACGAAATGAACATAGTGCACAACAACAACAAGAGTATAAAGAACTAACATTAACACATAAGTGTGACTAGAGCGGTAACATATAAGCATGTAGCTATTATCAAAATTTTTGGGAGAGATACTCTTCCACCGAATAATAACATTTTTCCTGTAATAGTTGTTTCACTTGTTTTTTAAACGAAATTGGAGTCTTACATTGTTTACATTCAGCTGGTAGGGCGTCAAAAAATCTGAGTGCCGTGAAGTTAGGCGACTGTCTGGTTATATTCATTTTACTAAAAGTGATGTAAAGATCATCTTTGCGCCTAGTATTAACTCCATGGCGTGAACTAGTGGTGTCAAATTTATCTGTGCTATTAAACACATAGAGACATGATTCTAAGATTAGAAGAGCAGGTACCGTGAGTATTTTCAAGTCTATGAAAATGTCACGACACGAAGTTCTATTGGATACACCCACCAGGGAACGGATAACTCCCTTTTGAGCAATGGAAACGTCTTGTGATTAGATAGACCCCAGAAGCATATACCATAACGAAGACGACTGTCAATTTGACAGAAATAAAGATTCAACAGTTGTTCTCTGTTTAGAATATTTTTTAAGTTTCGAAATTGATAAGAGTATGAATAGATTTTAGATTTTAATATTTCGCAGTTTTCATGCCATTCGTCCATGTAAAGCCCTAAAAATTTTACGTTACCTAAATCTGTAGAAATTGGATTTGATGACCCATCAGCTTGTAGGATGATCTCATCACATATTTTTTGGCGGTTATGAAATCTGATTGCATTGGTTTTATCAACGTTCAGAAAAAGTTTATTTGCTCTAGTCCAGTCACTTACTAGTTACAAAGCTTGATTAGATTTGGTAGACAGTACTTCGTCGCATTTATCGGATATGATGATTGAAGTATCATCTGCGTATATTGTGAGTGATCCTTGTATTGGCAAATTATCCAAATCGTTGATATACAATATAAAAAGTACAGGTCCCAGTACCGAGCCCTGTGGGACACCGATGTTTACTTCTGAACGGCAGGAAGCTGCGCTATTTATGACAACATAATGTTGTCTTAATGATAGATATCCCAGCAGGGCACTCGCCTGCCTCAATATTCTCCACAAGTTTTCCATAATATGAATGAACAGCCGTCATTGTGGATATATTACCAAGAAAGCCGTGCTGATTTTTTGAGAATGTGTCATGTTTATAGCAAAAGGACATGAACCTATCCAGAAATGCATATTCGAAGATTTTCGACAAATTCGAGGGTACTGTGATAGACCGGTAGTTGGCCAGAAGATGAGAGTTGTCCCTTTTTCTAGGATGGGGGTAATTTTGCCGGTTTTCAATATGTCTGGAAAGGTACCTTCTGCAAATGATAAATTAACCAGATGGGCAAATGGTTTTGATAAGATATGTATGGTTTTTTTCAAAATGAACAATTATAGCTGTTCGCTCAAGAACTGCCTAATTCGGTACCATAGTTACATCTGTGAAAAATTTCATAAATATTCATATGCATGGGACAATAAGAAAACCAACAATTTAAAAACCACTCGAACTATTAATTGCACGAATGGGACATTTCTGAGGATCAATGAAATTTTCTCACATTCAACTCGATTTCGCATTCTAAATGCGATTCTAAAGGTACAAACATAGAGGAGCGACGCGACAAGCGGCAAGCGACGCGACTAGCGACGAGACAAAAAACATGCACATAGTAACGCGACACTTTTTGAACTCTTGTCAGGTTGAAATATGAGTTCGAACAGTGAGGATGAATTTTTTTCATTAGATAGCTCAACATGACGTTTGTTAGTTGCAAAGGGCTATAATAGGAAATATGCCGTACATCCTATGAATCAAAAATTGAAATCGGTTCGGACAATATCAGGCCCTATTTTTGACATTAAAAAACATCCAAAAACATTTTTTTAATATCTCCGAATGGATATAAATACTTTCAACTATATTTTGGGAAGTATTGCACCGTTTTTGTTGAAAAAAAGACAAATAAAAAGACAAATTTTCTACTTCAGCCTGTAGAACCAGCAGCAAATCTCATCATCATCCAGTGAATACCGATTTCGGTGATCCGGGTGGGATTGATTCCATATAGCTTGTCTTTTGAACACAGAATTTATTACCTGTTTGGTTTCCATCGTTCTTGTATACTTATCCCAAGTACTAAAAGCAATAATTAAATTTACAAACTATACCCTCCTTCCAAATCAAACGATGGCACTCACTGCCGCGATAGACGCAGCTGCCACGCGTGAATAAACATTGTCGCTCAAAATACGTCGGGCGTCATCGCGTCGCTTACCTCCTCACTATGTGCACTCGAATACAAAACGTACAGCAATATTCTATTCGCGTCGCAAGTCTCGTCCCTTGCTGCTTGACGCGTCGCTCCTCTATGTTTGTACCTTAAGGAAGACTGCAACTCCTATCAATGAACACTATGCTATCATTTGAAACACTTTATAACATTTGTATTCACTTTCCACTCTCACGTAAATTGTGCTTGGATGCTCGGAGTATGTGATAGCCGTCGAATTTATCTCGATAACAATGTTTCAATTGTTCGTGTTCTACAATTCAACAATCAGTTGGATTTTTAATATCGTCAAAGTCTTGGAAACGAATATAGAACGAAGGTCCTCAGGGAACAATGGAAGCAACGTCCAATATATCATCGGCGTAATACAGGGCTCTTTATATTGAATAGGGGGTAGGTTCAGCGTAAAGAGGATTGCTCGACGATTATCCGGTCTACTTTTTTATAGGAATTCTGATGAAATCGCAACGATAAATTTATAATTCATCTCGATGACTTGTTTGATCCGCTGGGACCCGGAAGACTTATACCTACTATTCATATTTTCAATGTGAGTGCACCAATTTTCAAGTATTATTAACGTGGTATATTATTCTTCTTTGCTGTATCATTAAAAAAATCTTGCCTTCATTATGCAAGCATCGATGATCAAAATAACGAAGATGCCCAAAATGATTTTTCTATTCACTTTCATTTATTTGTTGAATCAAATGTACCCAACATTTTTATGGCATCTCTATTCTACATGAGTTCTTGATAACTTCGATGCAGGGTCGTAACACAATAAAATAATGAAGATTTGGAATAGAATTACCTCAAAAGGTGTAGCTTTCAATATCAATATAAACAGTTTCATACAAACACGGATGTTCATATGGGTCTTGGTGGCGCGCAGGTAGTGTTCTCGCTTGCTTGAATCGCTTGTTCGAATCGCCGCGCCGTCACTGGCCTCGTCATCGCATCATACGTTAGAAGGTAAGGGCTGCATCGTCCCTAGCTTGCACAAGTCTCTCGAAGACTTCTGAGGTTTGCTTGTAAGGGGGCAGCTGGTTGATGAAACACTAGGTGCAGGAAAATGAAAAGCGCAACTTAAATAATTAATTTTTTCTATCGATTTGCACTGAAACAGATCACTATCATGTATTTTTCCATTAATAATACCCATTTTAAAACTTTCAATTCTGTAATCGTCAGAATTAATATTTGACTGGCACTTCTATAACCACAGTTGCATTATGATAATCAGAATCATAGTAGCCGTGAGCGCGTATGTTATCACGAGGTGTGGTCATAGTACTGACAGTTTGCTCTATGCAGGTAGATGGTTTAGAACAAAGCAGATCAGTTTTGATTATGGAGTTATTCTCGGGAAGGCATTGTTTATTTAAGTTTGGCTGCTAACATTAATACAAAATAATATAAATATAAAGTATGCTTAAAACGTATTGCCAATCTCACAGAATATCTGCTAAATATGTAGTAGATTTGAATGTTTATATTTGTCATGATGACAGCACGTTGAAGTAGAATGACAGATGAGTGCAATAAAAACTTTATTGCACTAGTGCAATAAAGAACTTCTTTTTCCACTAAATATAATTCAATAAAGTTTTGCTTTTTGCATGAATGTAGAAAAAAGTGATTTATCGATATAAGAGCTTGGTGCTTCAGTCAGATACTAATGGAAGTGGTTGAAGCTAATGCACTGCGAACAAATTGTGTCAATTAACCAAACTTCCTAAGACATATGAGCATTTTTGGAGGCTTATGTGGAATTTGCTGCTCCATTGTTAACTGGGATGATATCATATTTTTCTATATTTCATGATATACGTGGAAGGGTGTAACCGGCATCAAGATAACGTACGCTTTCTTCTTCGTGTTTAACATCTTCCCCGTATTCATTTATATTCGAAAATTGGTGGTGATAGTTCATTATATATTAATCATGGAAAAGTCTTGGTCTCATCGTGGACAGTGAACTCAATTAAAAAAATCATATCTCAATAATTATCAAATATTACATAGGTGACATATGGAAATAATTCGAATTTGGTTAAGAGAACTGGAAAATGGTTATTATACTATCATCCTAACCTATTGTTATGCCATTTGCAAGTGCATGGTGATATATTTAACAACCATTGAACAGCACCACCTGTAGCAATTATTATTGAATAACATGGCCCGAAATTCACATTACCACAACAAACCGTATGCTGTTGACAGAATTCATCCCGTTTATTTTCCCTGGAAGTCGAATATAAACGCAACGATTTGAATAAATGCATAATACCTCCGTTGGAATGCCGGTGCTTATATTCACCGGAGTTGTTCACATCACGCCTGTTATGCATAACAATATCATTTGGGATCACCCATATTTTTTTTATTGGCTTTTTCAGATTATTTTTATGAATATTTAAAAATAAATAGAGTCGAGAAGGTATTCGACATTTTAAATTTCCATTGGACAAAATCCTTGTAGAAAGTGGCTCGCCTAAATTCCATGAATTTTTGGTATGTTATAGATTCTGACTTCCTCGGCAAAAGTGTCTATATGCACAAAAATATCGGACGACTAGTTTTCGATGTACAGATTCTCAGAGATGAAAAGTGAAGCTTTTTGGCTAAGAATTTTTAACAATTCCAAGAATTCACAAAACGACTATTTATTTTGCAAATCCATTAAACTTTTCCATTTTGTGCTCTGCAACAGGGTGAACAGAGAAAAATCCAAT
This sequence comes from Chrysolina haemoptera, assembly GCA_958298965.1. Taxonomy (NCBI): domain Eukaryota; kingdom Metazoa; phylum Arthropoda; class Insecta; order Coleoptera; family Chrysomelidae; genus Chrysolina; species Chrysolina haemoptera. The sequence continues at coordinate 9,406,503 of OY282600.1, read as the reverse complement.
TCGAATAATTTTATACCAACCAAGTGCGAGTTTTGTAATGCGAAATGAATACTCAATATAGCCAGGATGAACTCCCTCAATCTCGACCAATTCAATTCAAATGCGGAAATAGATTTTTTTTTAAATGTGGGGTTTCTGCAAAATAGGGGATATTTTCCAAACAAGCCGATGAAAAACTAGAAGTAATATTTGGCATACAATAAACAAATTAATGGTATTATACTTCCCAAAATTCTACAAGAAATTCCACGATAGTAAATATCTACGTTTTGTGGACATTTATTCAATGAAATAATTCTGAAATGTATTCGAATATATTCCGCACAAAAATATAATTCAATGTAAATAAATCACTTTTGAAGACAAGCTCATTCAACATGTATAGAAGGTATTGCAATTTTGGATTAAGTACCGCACTAATAATCTAGTCCAAATATTTTCAAATAAGAATTGCTGAAAAATAACTCATTTCGGTCTTCGATGAAGTATATATGAGGTTTAAATAAAATCTGTACACTCAAAAGTATATTGCCGACAAATGAATTCGGAGATCTCTGCTGAAATTGATCACTATATCTTGGATTCCTCAAACCGTACATTATGTAACTCATAATTTTCCGAAATACAGGGTATATATTGGAACAAAAAACAACATTGTTCTAAGAAAATTGGACTGAACATTTTTACTCACCCTGTAGTCATGAAATGATTGTGTGACGTTATCAACAGTAAAGAATGTTTGATATATTATTGACATGCTCTGCCTTAAACAAACTATAAATCTAGCGGTTGACGTGCCCTTATTTTCGAACCACCCTGTATAACATATAATATAGTTTAGCTTTGGTTCAGATTGAGGGGGTTCATTATGCCTATAGTGAATATTCAGTTCACATTAGAAAACTCACACTGGTTGGAATGAAATTAATCGAATGAATGTATGTTCACCCTGTTGTAGAGCACAAAACGGAAAATTATAATCGATACGAGATCAAGGTTACATTGTACCATCATTGAGGCATGGTATTAGCAGAATGAGTAGGCGATTTGTAATTCTTAGAATTGTTAAAAATTCTCTACAAAAACGTTTACTTTTCATCTTTGACATCCTCTATCTCGAAAACCAGTCAGCCGATTTTGTTGTGCCCAGACACTTTTGCCGAGGAAGTCAAAATCTACAACATTTCAAAAATTCACGGAATTCATAAGGATTTTGCGAGGTTCTTCGTAGACAATTTCATTGCGCTTTCAATTTTAAATAATAATAATAATGATCATTATTCACCACACTCCAGTAATTATCGGTGTGTCTGTCTATCTTTGTGAACACTTGGTTTGGCAATCTCTGCTTATATTCCATGCCACTATTGACCATGTTATGGCTGACCACACAGTCTCAAAACTACCTGAATCAGCAGTATACCTCCAAACATCGTTCAATATTTCGCTCGGCCAATTATCAAGGACACTTTCTGACTCAAAACTCATGGCTACGGTTGGGACAGCAAAAAATTGAGTTTGTTGTGTATACGCAGAGCCATATTTCTCATTTCCGTCTTCCTTGAATGCCTGTGACCAAAACATATTTGTTGATCAGACGCTATCAGTCAGTATAACATGCTCAGGTCCCTTTGCGAATCTCCATCGTTATAACGGTTGTATTTCTACAAACGTTAAAACCCTCCAGTAGTGGCGCGGAGTCTGACAGACGCAAAGAAAACATATCTGCCTGCAGAATCTGAGTGGAGGTAGTAATAGCCGTGTTTCTTAAGGTAACTTCATAAATTATGGTTTATTTCATTGTGTCAATTTATCGAGAGCGTTAGTTTTACCATTTGTGAAATACATCTCTCAGTCTACCCGCCACTTCAAGTGTTGCACATATTTCGATTGGCGAATTCACCATTTTTGGTAAGTTGTTCAGTTTTTCACTTGAAATATCAAAAATATTTCATTGTTTTCGTTTCTCAGTCACTATGTACGAGTACAAAAGAGAGCAGGAAAGGCTTCGCCACCTGTGGGAAGAAACTGAGGTTGAACAGGAACCAGATGATGAAGAAGATAATGAAAGTGACTCAGATATATTTGAAGAACGCCAAACAGCGAATCCGAACAAGATGCAGCGTTGAGACAAGAACAAGCGTTGAGACAAGAACAAGCGTTGAGACAAGAAGTTGAAGGTACGTCAACTCAAAAAATAGATGTCATCCAGAAAAGAATTCGGAATAAATTCGCTTTTTGTGAAATTAAAAATAGATCAAGATTTTACTGTGAAAAGTGTCATTGAAGATCTTCGAAAGCAATGGCCGGTAAACTGCTGCGGATCTGGTAATTTCAGAAATTCAGCAATAGTGGAAGGCATCTTCCCAAAAGTATTTATTCCAACTGGTTGAATAGTGCATTTGTAGTTAGAGTAATTCAGGAAAAATCGACGGTGAGTAACAGAAGTTGGGCGTAATACAGCATATTCACGGTAATAATTCACGTAGTGTCCAACGATGCAAAAACTTCTTTGAATGTTGGTTTTGGTATCCGAAATATGAATTAGTAATGACTGTATAGTTTCTTCAATGTCATCTACGCTCAATTTGCAGAGTTCTTCACGACGGCACGCTCCAAATAATCCAAAAATGGTTGCCACTTTAATCATAAGATATTTGGTATCGGGAGCTTCATTTAAAAATCTGTCAATCTGTTCCCTTATCAGAATTTTCGATTTTTTCGGACGGTATCCGACACTTTTTCGTTTCAAAAATGCGAATAATTTATGGTATTTACTTATATCCACGTTTTCCTTGATTTTCAGTTCAGCTTTTATCATAGAGAATTTAGACCACAGTGTTGATGATTTCCATAACTTCGATTTTTCTTCGAAATAAACTAAAAGTACGCTTTCGCTGAACTTGCCTTCAACTTTCTTCAGTTGACTCCATTCGATGAATCCATTATAAGCAATATCATATTGTTGCCGTGATTTTTCAGGCAACAGATCTAAAGTTGCTCTGTTTGCAGCTTCTTGAATTTCTGGTGGAAGAAAATCATCTGAATCATCCATTCCAACTTCCATTATATTTATATTTGCAACAGTAATAGCTACGAACACAAAGAAGCTAGGATCGTTTATTAATTTGTGGTAACTAATAAACAACAATTATTAGGCAGTTGTTTTTTACCTGCCTGTCATGCTTGCAATTTAGATTTGAAATACAAAATATGGTTGTCAATTATAAAGTCCATGTAGCTAGATCCGTAGAGCATCTGACTTGTAATCCAAAGATCGTGTGTTCGAATCCTTATGAATCTTATTTTTTTTTGTTTTTTTCTTACTAGCAGTAACTGTTGAACAAAAAATTTTGTATGATACATTTGTTAAAAGTGATTTTATTTTGCTCGTGGGGTTGCTCCACTCGCTAACGCTCGTTTCGCAATATTCCCCACTCACAAAATAAAATGCCACTTTTAACACTTGTATCATAAATAACTATTCTTTGCAACACGCAAAGTTTTTATGTGAAACTTCTCTAACTAGGGCAGGTAGATATGAATTCCTTGCATATGAGTTAGACAGTACTTTCAGAATGAAAACTTTTATTTTAATCTCTGTATTGCACAATATAAATTTTGAAACTTCAGTGTCTTTTATCATTTATTTAAAAAAATTCATTATAAAATCATAATGATCCCAGTAATTCTCTCTAGTATAAAAAACCATGAAAATCGATGAAATACGCCTGATACGTCTCTCAGACTCCGCGCCACCATTAATTTGATTTCACCAAGCGCCACTACTGAAGGGTTAAATTTCTCCATATTTACTGTAGAGCATGGCAATGTGAACAAAATATCAACCGAGTATAAGTTTCTGAATATGACTTACAATATTTTTGTTGATTAATTCTTATCTTACAGCTCGAAGAACCCTGCTGAATACACCAAGGCTGGAGAGTAAATTATTTAATAAAATCAGTAAAAGATGTTTGTTTATTTCAAAACAAATTTGGTTATACTCAACTGTCAAAGTCACCTTTGAATGACAACAACATCATGCATCGGTCTGTTTCCAAGCAATAAGCTTTCGGAATATGCATAATCATCAATGACCTTGGGTTATCACTACTGATAATTCAATTCTCCCAACTAAGCTGTGGTTGGCTGTTTAAATAGCTTTTAAAAAATGTATTCATTGTGTCTATATAATATTTCTTTATCGAAAAACTTGTTTCCACGTTCCTTATATTCAGTTTCGTCAAACTTAGTTCCAACTAAACAATGATTTGAGGAGTTTTCTGAAACGAAATTCATGATAATTGAATCGAGTGGAGAACTGTACGTTGCGCCAAAGTTTATCAATACAACAGAAGTACAATGTGTACATTTCAATAATTTCAGTTATTTGACGAAGATTTCTGCTATCTTGAAGAACTTGTTCATTCTTCCATATCTGCTCCAATTTCTATTGAGTTATTTATTAAATTATTGCACAATTTGCCATCAATTTGGCTGTTGATGTATCAGAACCTCTTCGTCTTCGTCTTCATCTTTCAGAATCCTGGATGAACATATGGAATTAATTTTTCCATCAACCGGAAACTTCTGTGAATTCTCGCAACTAATGGGTTTTCCAGCATAATTTTCTGAAGGAACTATATAGAAAATCTACGCAGTATCTCATGCAATCACTTACCATTTTTGAAGCTCATACTATGTAATTTTATTTCAGCGGAAGAATCTTTGCCCTAATGATATCGATTTTGAAAAATCGGTCTCTGAAATTCACTGAGTAAAGGCACTTCTTCGAGGATAAAATATTTTCCTAAGTTTCGAGTGTTTTTTAGAAGCGAAAGATGCTTGTACAAGAATGATCCGAAATCAGTCAAGTGCCATTCGTAATTTTCATTTTTATTCGAACATTCAGCCGACAATCCATATTTTGACTTTTTCTCCTACTTATTCCTGTATACAACTATTCTGAATACTTTCTCGGTGGAAAATTAAAGCTGAAGTATCCCTCTTCAAATCCCAGATTGTGATATATGTTTTCTATAAGTGGTTTTGAAAGGCGAAGTGTTCTTTTGTGTGGTTTAGGGAGTATTGGGGCGAACTTTTCGAATAGTTCGGACTGACGCGGTCTGCGCATGCTCTTTCCGGTCTCTTAGTGTAAACAACCAAGAGCCAGTTCCGAAGTGGGTTTCTAAGTTCATCTCAACAAATGATTGAAGATTAAAAAGTATATATTATGATTTTGATAACAAAGTGTCGTTGGTAGTATTGTGAGCAGATTTGTAATAAAATAACTTTCAAAGTGGAGTCCTATATAAACTCTTTAGGGCTATTCGATTTTTTTAAAATTTGTCAGCATATAATTTTTGCTACATCAATGGTTGCAGTATTATTCTTATTATTAGTCACGCTGTAGAGGACTCTGATGAAGAATGAACTAAAATAAATCTATTAACTTCCTTATTATAAAACAAAATATTCTCTCTTGTGTATGTTGCTATTAATACCATAAAAATGTTTATAAAAAAAATACAATCTTTTACCTTGGGATTTCCGATCAAAAGTCAGAGTGGATAGATTTTTTCCTTCTTCGAACCCAACGGTTTTTCGAAAAAAGTGTATGAAAACTTTATTGCCCCCAATTTTCCTAGTTTCATTTCTGGTCTGCTAATATTTTTTCAATTTCAAATTTTCCGAGTTACGGCCGGAAAAGCGTCGGAAAACCCTGTGAATACGATTTTCTGGCGATTTTCACAAAGTAGGGCCCGGAACTCATTGGATAACTGTTTCTCCATTATTAAAATAACCCCATATCAAATTTCATGGACCTCCAATTCAATTTGCATTTTTAGTGATTTTATTACCAATTCCTATTTTTACCAATGTGTTTGGGGAAAGGGGTTGTGTGGAAGAGTGAAAGAGTAGCATATGTTATTTGATAACAAAAGGGTCGATTGGTGAATGGTACTGCGGAATTAGAAACCGACTACTCACCACACATGTTTGAGAAATTATCCACTGAAGCAATTCGGACAAATTAATCCTTTCCCAAAAGGGAATTGGACAAGTTGAACCTCCATAACCCCGAAATAAACTTTCCGAAGTGATAATGTCCGAAATACAGTTGAAAATACACTGAGAGAACAGTTTGTTAGCAGTAAAGAAATTTTCTTAAATGTTAACAAATTATGCTTTTGAATATGGCCAAACTAATGTAATTTTACTAATATTTGTTTTTATTTACTTGTTCGAAGTTCACTATAGAAATTAATATATTGATAATAACATTGAACTAGGTTAGGTTGGTTTAGGCTAGGTCAGGGAACTACTAATAATACAATGATTTCAATTATGGAAATAATTACACATAAATATAGCTTTTAAACATGATTACCTTGAAATCGTGTAATGTATTCGTGAAGGTTTCAATCCCTCAACAATCCTTCCATGACCGTGGCACTAGCAGGGTACGACCACCCTTGCGTCCACTCCACTAGCGGCAAACCGGCACAAACATTCACATTCACCTGTGGCTTCAATCCATATGCACATTCGTGCGTGGGTTCAGTTAACTTAGTCCACTTTCATGCCAAAAATAATGATGATTATATTGCCAATAACAAACTAATGAATGATCTTGATTCTACGCCACATGAAATTGGTGTTTGATAATCTACAAATTATTTAAATTATTACTAATGTTATTGATGTTGGTTTTAGTGTTAGAATGGTCCCCTACCATTCCCCCTTAATAATAATGTGTGGGCCCTAATTTGCGCCACACATTTTACATTTATTTTAACGTTTTACACTTCAATTCTTCATGCCATTTTAACCCCTGTATTACTTCAAATGAAGATGAGCATTACTATGCTCGAAAACATGTTTTTGACTTTCATGTAATGCAAACCCTTGGATAAGTTTCTTGGGAAACTTGGGTTTACATACCTCCCCTCAACATTGGGCTGAAATATATATTGTGGAGACGACTTTGAGTTTTACTTAACCTCTTTGATCTTGATATGGTTGAACAGGTTGACAGACAAGCGACAAGACAACACAAGACTTGAATACATTGGCGTTATAAAAGGTAGAAGGGCACGCTTTCAGAGTTCCAGTCGATCCTCGTATCGAAATGCTGATGCGATGACACGTGACTCTGTGAAGGGGTTAGATATGTTGTATAATTTGCAACCGCCAAATCCTTTTAGTTAACAGTTAACATATTTACGTTTTCTGGAAATTATTATGTTGGTGACTACAAAGTTCCCGTCGCTTACAGAGTCATTAGTTTTATTCAAATGATGTCATATTTTCATCCCAAACTGACTCAAATCTAACGAACATTTATTTATATTCAACCAATAATTATCAAAAAATTATATTTTTTAAATTTAATGAATAAGAAATATGCTGAATATAATTTTTTTATTTTGCAGGCCAAGTAATATGTTTTAATGTCAAAAAATCAGCAGGTTTCGAATATTTTGATGTATGTTAATACTAATTTCTGAAATAACTGTGTTATGTTTAACGAGGTTGTTTGAATACTAAACAAAATTGCTAATATTGAGCTAACTACGTTTGAACAAATTAATTATCTGCAAAAAAAACTTTTTCTCGGTGTAATTGGAACTGCATCGACTGGAAGTAACTCCGATGGTTTTTTTCATTCCGAGGCAGAAATCCCGATAATCATTTCCCTCCGCTCAGACATACCAATAGAGATTGGAGCTGGAATAGAAAGGACAGTCTTTCGCACGTCCTTTTCGTATTCCAGTTATTTCATTATCTCGGCTCCTCATCAAATTTTTATGGCTTTGCTCAGTTCAGGACGAACGTGTCCAGACTAATTAATAAAGTCGCGTATCGTGTGGAGTTCATAAGAAAATCATTTGATTGGTTGTTTTTCTCATACAGAGTGAAATACCATCCCTTACGAAAAATTATGTAATTTATGAATAGGGTGGGTGCAACACCCTAGTGCAAATACTACGCAGATACGGTATCACTGGCTTAGTTCGGAAATTGTTCAAATCTTACCTCTCCAAAGATCTCAAAGTGTCAGATTAAATGGAAATCTATCAAATCGTAAGGTCATAATTCACGGTGTTCTCCAAGGCTCAGATATGGGTCCCCTTCTCTCCTCGGTCTATATTTATATAGATTTATATTTTTACATTCTACAGACAGACCTTTTGCAGATGATACAACATTTATCTGTCCGACTAATAACACTGATAGTCTCTTCACTTTATCAAATAACATAATGGGTTTAGAAGAAACCTGGCTTACTTGTAATGAACTCAGACTTAATTTCAAAAAGACTCAGTCTATCCTTGTATCCTCCAGTTCAAATATCACTAGAGAAAGCTGTGTTGAATCACTTGGCATGCATCTAGATGAAAGACTCAACTGGTGCCCACATATCGCACATCAGCTATGAAACTATCTAAAACTATCTAGTATTACCTTCGTTCTCGAATCTTGTTATTTCGGTTTATCCCATAGTCACTTGTATTACGGTGTTCTTGTTTGAGGTGAATTGTGCCACTCTCATTAAGCATTTATTCTTCAAAAGATAGTAACGACGGGAGTTCATCACATTTTTGCCCTCTCTTCATCATTTCATCAAATAATTCCACTTCCTACATTATCAATTTTGTTCAAAAAAACTGTCAAAAAAAGTCAACTTTTTTGTGCGCTTTGTGTGCGTAAAGTATTACAATTTTTCACTATCAACATACGATTTCATTATTAAACGGCTGTTGCTAGGCAACCGACAGTTTCATGCAACTACAGTGACAGATCCGAATAATAACGAAATCCTGTCATAAAGCCAGTTCTCATTTTCTTCGGCAACTAATAACCTATAAATATCTGAAATACAAATGTTTCACCAATGATATTCTTAGCATTCTTTTCCAAACTATCGCGGCGAATATATTCAAAGTAATAGCATATACCTCTAAGGAACTATTGGACCTAATCTACACTAGTTAATACAAGGTAGCTATGGCTGTTTGGCCGTCAGAAACTAGTTGACAACAATAATTAATGAAATTTGTGAAATTGGGCATCCAAGAACGAATTCTTGATAACTATAAATTTAATTTAAGTAGAAATGAAAAGTGATGAAGATTGAACGAGAAAATCGTGGATAGTGCAAATATGACATTTCCTTGACATAGTTCAAAGAAATAAAAAGGTATTTGTTGCTTCAGAAGGATTGTTTATTCATTTTGAATACAAATCTGAGAAAATGAGAAGTTACTTCGATGGACTATTTATTCGAAAGTCGAGTCAACATTAATAATAATAATATTGACCTCGATGACTATGTTATTTTAATATTCGCTTAAAATTTTTCATTTTGCGAGATAGTGTGGAGAGAAAGGGATTTCGACTCTGTCGAAATTATTCGTTTCATTTGTTTGAAACTCAACTCTCTGGCATACTCTTCGAACTTCGTTCGAATAATGAATCAATAAAAATATGCCAAAATCATTTTATATTTTCAAAAAAATACGAATTAGTTATTTTTTTTTTGACAGTTGTAGAAAAAATACTGTATGAAACTCGTGAGTAAAGTGTTTTTTTTACTCGTAGGAATCCTACTCGTAAAAAAAATATTAATTTACTCACTTGATACATAAATTACTTTTTTTTGGAACCTCAGTATTTATATAAACAATGATGACACTGACAATGTATGGTACGGCTTTTGTTATTCTTATCTGTATATCCGTCTTCTCTCAAAAGTTGTTGCTTACACTTCGACTTGGCTGAAACGGTGGAAATATGCAGGCCCAAGATGCGCATTAGTCTCACAATGGACTATGGTCCATATTACATCCAGTGATAGAGCACTTATCATCAAACGTTCGCGCAAGAAATGAGAATGTCACATGTTTAGCTATGTTTGTCGAACTGTACAAACCCATCAGTAAATGGCTTGGGAAGTGAGTCATTCATATTAATTTGCGGTTACTTACTTGATTGATGCTATTGTACTCATCCATCACATCCAATTAAGTAAGTTTGCGAGGTGTATCGATAGAACAAATGAAAACCCGTTGAACCATTTGTTAGTTCGAATTGACCATTACATCGTTTGGATAGTCGTTCGAGATTACAAACAACAGTAAAGTCGGAGTTCTAGTTCAATCAATCCTGAGGTAAATTGGTTACTGCAGAGCGAAGTACAATTTAACATTGAAACTAACTGATTGTTCCGACTTTATGTGATGGATATCTCGGCGAACACTCTATCCTGTGAAACACGAAAAAGTTCCTGTGTAGTTTTGAATCCCATTTGTATCACACCCTCCTACTGATTCGTGGTCCGTCAAAATATTGAAATAAGTTTCCCTGTTTCCACGTGCATTATGATGAAATATTCGTATCCTAACCCTAATAACTGAATTCGAAATGTGGATCGCCGGTTTTCGACACAGGATCGGTGGTGTAGTGGTTAGCACATATGACCGGAGACCATAAGACCCGGGTTCTGATTCCGGTTGATCCAAAAACTCATTTCGAATTTAATTCAACTACAGACGCAAAACTAATTCATTATTATATTTATACAAAGTGTTTCAAAATTCAGTATCAAGAATTAGGGGGCGTATATTTCAGGTCAATGTAAAACTTTATTTCCTATAAACATATGTCCGCAACTGCTTAATTTCTAAGATACAGGGTGTTGAATTTTAACAAAAATGATAATGATACGCTACTGTTTTTTTTTTAATTAATATTATATTTTTTATGAGTGTCCTCTATCTATTCATAAAAATGGTCCCTTGACTTTTTCCCTACGAAGAACAGTTTTCGATTTAAAAAGCAAAATGAGGCATACAAAAAATCACATAGGTACAAGCGAATGACGACCTTTTATTTTTTAAATCGAAAACCGTCCGTCGGACGGAAAATAGTCAAGTTTGTGGAAAAATAGAAGACAATTATGAAAATGATACTAATTTGACAAAAAAAAACAGTAGCGTATCATTATTTTGATCAAAAATGACAGAGCATGTTTACAGAGACGCCACTAATGAAAATTAAAAAACGTTCGCCATGGAAAAAATGTATTTTTATGTGAACTTTGCATATACCAAAATTAAAAAGAAAAGCCAAAGTGGTTTAGAGATATTGAAAAAGAACAGATTTTTTTGTTAAATTTCAACATTCTGTATCTCAGAAATAAAGCGGTTGCGGACACATGTATGAGAAAGAAAAGTCTTTTTTTGACCTAAGAAACACGCCCCTGAAATCCTGATACTGAATTCTCAAACACCCTGTATATTAATCCAGTAACGACAAACAGACAAACTCGAGCAAAAAGTGAAGAATGAATTGTAGCATTCTGAAACTCGGCACATGACATCTCGACATCATGTATTACCAGAAAAAAATTATTCACCAAAAAATCAGGGGTGGAACCTAAAAAATTTTTCATTTCAAAAAATTATAATTTTTTTTTTGTTGTTATTTCAGAAATTATAAAATTTATAGAAAAAACGATTTCGACAGGTTGAGAGATAATTATTCAATTCTCCACACCTTATGAAATATGCTCGTTTTCTCAGAAAACGTGGTTTAACTCCAACGTCACATTTCATGCTCGCGCTAACCGCCACTAAAAGTTCAGGCAGGGCGGAAAATTTGATTTTTCATAACTTTGCTAAAAATTATATTAGAAGGAAAAGAAAAAGTGCATATCGTTCGTGAAGACCCCTACTTCCTCATGCAAATATAACATGTGAGTATCTGAGTACCTAAAATGTGTTTTGTCCCACTTCACATAACCCTTCTACGATATTTACAGAGGATCCGAAAGTCATGGATATTTTAGATGATATGAAATAATTATACTGAAGCAGGAATCAGTACCTTCTTTGGACCATATGCAACGATTTAAGACTAGTGATGAAAGTCTCACTTACACAACCCAAAGAAAAAACTGGGTTTTATTCCTGCCTCAGTTTTCAACTCACCCACAATCTCGGCAATTTTTCAGTAAATTTTGAAAATGATCGCTCATACAAATCCTATATAAAAAATGAAGTATGTGATTTCAAGCTTGAGGTTTGCACTTCACAATAGTGTTATTAAATATATAAATATATATATATATATATTTTTTGGAATGTATATAAGTGGGACATATAGTCCAAAGAGGGTATGCCTTGCTGCTTCAGTATAATAATTCCATATTTACTAAATTTTTCATGATTTTCGAATCATCCGCAAACATCTCCGTGAAGTGCTACAAAACACATTTTAGGTACTCAAATACTCGTATATTATATTTGCATGAGAAGGTAGGAGACTTCAGAAACGATATGAACTTTTTCTTTTCCTTCTCTGATCATTTTTAGCAGAGTTATGACCAATCAAATATTCGGCTCCGCCAAAACTTTCAGCGACGAGTAAGGGTGAATCTGAAATTTGATGTCGGCGTTCAATCACGTTTTCTGGGAAAACGAGCGCATTTACATTTACATTTACATTACATAGGGTCAGTGGTTGAGACTTTCTCGTTTGAAACCAGTGACTTCAATCAATATTTTCATTCCCTTCATCCAAATGTGTGATATAAATTACGTTCCAAACACAAGTTTCCATCGAACCATTGGTTCTATATGACACCATATGACGAAAACTGCTAATTCCCAAACTTTCATGAACATATCATCCGTTCACGAAAATTGTTTCATTAGCGTGCTAACAAAATTCCTCTTTGCATTTCCAGGTGTTCACTTTGATACATCCAGCTCGAGTCTGGTAAACGAAATTACCACGGCCATCAAAGTGTACGCGTACGGCGTCGAAGACTTCACAAACGACCCCACGAATTCCAAGCGCTCCCTAAACACACAACTTTCCTGCGAGGGCGAGGGCGCGGCGCGCTGGGATACGGGCGACCGCTTTTTCCGCTATCTCAGGAACGTCAGTGTAGAGGCGGACCAGGGCCGGCCCAACTTGGAGTTCACGCCCGACGGGGTGCTGCGGGCCGCCGAGTTGAAAATCATGAATCTCAGGCCCGGACTCAGCAAGCAGCTAGTTTGGGAGGAGGTGAGTTGATAATGCAGTAATTCAACAATTGATAACTTTTTTCAATCTGGAAATCATGGCCCAGCTCTAACGAAAATAGTTATTTACGTAATCAGTTATGAAAAGACCGATATTGTTCGATGAGTGTAATATTTGCCAAAACGATCGAACGGAAACGTGTCTGATACAGAAGAATTGGCAAATAAAGCATAAAATGAATTATTAATCCCACAAAAATCTAAAGTTAGATATGACGCAGCAAATCCTGTTTTGAATATTTTCAAAGATGAAATTATTCGTTTCTTATTCTATTTCATTACACAACTAGTTGGTTAATGAATATTACACAACTCATTTTCACTTGTCTCAAGTGACAGTTTTGAAAAAACTGACGTTTCATAATTCACAACCGTCATGTAAAACCTGACTTTTCGAAACTGAATTAGATAAATAATATTTATATTTCCCGTTTACAAAGACTTCAACATTCATGCGTGCCATTTTCATACCTAATTAAAAAATACGATCATATCAGTGGCGCAGCCAAGATTTCAGTTTGGGGAGGGCTGGACATACAATTCATCAGTTACCAGAGCTTTTTTTTTATTTTCGTCAGCTGGATGTTATGAATAACACCCATAAGCAAACTATTAGGCACGGCGAACGATAACATCATTTTTTAGGAAATCTTCTTAGCTTTCTTTCTATATACCTATGTATGTGACGAATGTGTCTCCTTTATGGTCGCAAAATGCGAAAAATGTAAAAGGTGCGCTAGGATCCGGCAGCCTTGCACATAAAACCGCCAACGAAAAATACTTTAGAAAATTTTAGAATTTTTTCAATATTCTTTCTGTATTCTACGCCATCAGTCCAATACAACACAGTATTCGAAAAATGAAAAATAATAAAGGACCCCGCAACAAACCTTATGGAAAATGGCTCTCGGTGAAATTGGCTGAAACTTTAGGATATTGTAGATATCGATGTCTTGATTAAATATCTCATGGACACAAAGTCCAAAAATGGACAGTTTTTGAGATACAGGGTGTCAAACATGCAGAGAGAAGGATGTTACTTACCTTCAAAAACTCAATAGTATGGTGATAATTTCGTTACAAAAAGTTAGGGAATATAAGTGCAATCTTAATATTATCGCCTCGAGTTATAATGAAACGTTCTAAGACACCATATACGGGGCTATTAACAATTACATAATTTTTATGTAATTCTTTGAACAAAATCAGTTAAGCGCAAAAGTTGGTAGACTTGCAGAATGAGTGAATATCATTTGATTTTGATATTGGGTGATCTGAGGTTACTTTTATACAGGGTCACTCAAAATTTTCTTTTCTGATTGTATTTATTTTAATTTTTTTAAGAAACATCGATACAAATTAAACGTAAAGTAGAAAACTAAATATAAAATGATCAATAGTTGCTGGTCAACGGCGTAATGATGCAGCTATCAAAAGGGAGACTACTTCATTGGAAATTGTTTTTACTTGTCTGCTAAGAAAAATATATTCCCAGACAGGAGATACATTCTCAGTATTCATTCATACTCATTTGATGTATTGAGAAACAGTGAAAGGAAGTGTAACATTTTATTTCCCAGTTCATTTATAAAACTTTTCCATCTCTTCTTTTTCCGTATTCGGACTTTTCATTTTCTGTATGTTTCCCCCATTGAACGAACTGTAAAGTTCGCGATAAAACTTCCAATGGAGTTCTTTGAATGGTCTGGCATGAAATAACGACTATTCCATACAATATTTCTAGAAGGAAGCTATGCTGAGATGAATTATTTATAGCCCTGTTTCGGAAGTGTTTCAATAATAATTCATGAAATGGCTGATTTTTGTTTTTCCGCGCTGATTCGTTCGGAATGAGAACATTGAGTTCGTTACAAGTTCATCGGGAAAAAGAGAAAGCGGAAATAATCGCTTTTAACTTTGTTGTTAAAGTGGTTGTTTCTGTTGTATCCGTCTGGAAGTTTCTTTCTAAAGTTTTTTCATTCGTGAAGCAAAACAGTTGTCTTTGTTCGAGTTCTATTCAGGGAAAGATTAGAAAGAATAAAACAGAAACAAAGTAGGCGATGAACGTTTTTTAGTCGATTTTGCATGTACTATCAATTTCATTAATAGAACATTGCAACCAATGCAAGGAGGGAGCTTGCATTGGTGCATCTACTGAGCAAATTGTAATTTTTTATTGCAGCAAACACGTTGAATCTTTAGTAATTCTAGTTAGAAACTATAGATATCCTGCCATACTTGATAAACTCACTCTTAAATAATAGAATAGAATATGATACAATACATTTATTGCTTCAAAAACATACAGTTCATAGCAAGGATTCCAAAATACAGGCGTTAACATAGATCACTATTATTATTGTTACTAAACATTTACCTAGAAAAGAAAAAAAAATGAGAAGAACAAACAGATAAGAATACAGGTCAGCAACAGAAAGAACAGAATATTGAAGTAAAGTACATATTATTGTGAGTAAACTCATTCATTCATCACGAAAGATCGGAGCCTCAAGACGTTCCAGATATAGTTAGTTATGACCTTGGCAGATTTTTGGGTAATATTATCAAGAGAATGGATAAGATTGTCAAGGCTGATTAGCGAGTCGGAATTTTGGGGTTTCATTGCACAATAAATTGGACACTCAAAGAAAATATGTTCTATAGTTTCTAGCTCGTTCATGTTACAATTTGTACAAATTTGCCTCGGATCTATTCTATATGTGGAGCCATTTAGTGTGAATTTAATAATGTATTTATTAAAAAGACGGAGTTGTGCAATGGTTCTTTTGACTTGGATGGGTGAATTGAGACTTAAGAAATCTTGGTTTGACCTGCTGACTCTGAAAAAACAATGGAGAGAAAGAAACGTATCACGGCTTGAGAGTGAAACATCTTGTTGAAATAGTTTTTCCTGGAATTTGAGTAATATAATTTCTATGATTTGTTATGGAACCACGTTCAATTTGAAACCAAATTTTGGGTAAGGTTAAAGAAGTGAAGAGATTTTTCAATTGAAGTGTCCAGATGAACTTTTCGTCACAGTTGTCAAGTGTGACCTGTCTTTTGAGACAGATCTTAGGAAATCGAGTTTCATCCATGTTCAGTATTCTGGTTATTCAATTTAGACATAGTTTTAGAACATTGTAACTCAATTTCACTCGACCAGTTTCTAGCCTAAACACAAAGTCAGGTGACGTGATAGGCAACAGTAAGATTCTTTTGAGGAAGACCATCTGAACACGTTCCAACATTTCAGCATATCTAAGACCCCACACGGCAACACAACTGAACATAACACTCACAACTAGGCTATCAAAAAGTTTCATTTTGCATTTCCAAGAATCATTTTGGTTGTGGAAATAACAGGAACTATAGCCCCTATTGCCTGTTTACCTTTTACCACCGATTTAATTGTCATTTCTCTGAAGAGACTGGAAGATAATAGATAATTAAATAAAAGATTCCTTTCTGTTCAGTTCTGAAAGTCTCTTGTCTAACTTATGGCTTTGCAATTGATAATGGATTTTATTCTCATTGAAACTATGAGTTTTAATTACTTCTGTGAATAGCTTTCTCAATATTATTTTTTTTTTATATTCTTAACGTTTCATAGCTATGTACTAGTGAATACTTGCTTCTTGTTTTATTGTCGCGTCGCCCAAAGTCTGCGTTTCGAAGTGTATACATGAAAAAACCTAGAAGATCTGCATTTCAAAGATAACTCTAACAAAACATCAAGTGTGCTACATCCCAAGTAACAATTTTAAGACAGTTTTTATTTATTTAGGTTTCAAAATGCTTTAATATGTTCAATAAATCGACATAGATTTAAAGTAACCTTAAGATAAACTAAAAGTTCTTAAAGGCCACTCATTCTTAAACAAAGAATTTATGCACTCTTTGAATCAAAATAAAAATGCTATTTGATCCTAATGTCCTATAGGTATTTTAAAACTAATTAGCCTTTATTAAGAATTGAATAGCAAGTTGGTTTTAAAACAATCCGTTCGGGGAAAGTAGTTTTAATGCAGTTTTATGGAGTACCCTTGATGTATTCTTTAAAACCCATTAGGAAAACTATTGTATCCTAAGACTATATACATTCAATATAATACCACATTAAATACAAAAACACAATTTTTACCTGTTAATGAGTACATTAAGAGAATTATAAAGTTTAAAGGTTTTAATTTAGTCAATTATTTGGTTTAAAGAAATAACTTATGATCTTTGGAAGACCTCATCAAAACTAAGTATATCCCCTCCACACACGGATTAAACGCCATCTTGTCAAGAAGCTATTTTAGTGAACCAGTGCTCTCCGCATGTTTACATGTGAAATAAAGCACAATGTAACGGAATAATAGTAATATGCAAAACTTTTTTTTTAAATGAAATTCGTCAAAGATGGAATGCACCACACGCTTCAATCACAAAACCGGCAAAATTTGTGAGGTTAGGATTCCATTCGAGAGCAAGACCACTTTGAATCAATAAGGTCACGAGTTCGAATACATTAAAGCATATTGGTTTTAAAAGGAAACGTAAACAGAGTCCTGCGAGAGTCATTGGATTCAAAGTGGTAAATAAAACGCCGTTTTGAATCTTGTGAGATTCAAAACATTCAATAAATGAACAATTAGTTTCAATCTGTCATGTTTTGGACTCGCAACTGGTCATATAGTAATTTGCTATAAACATTTAAATACAAAAAATGTGTTTTTTAGTGTTTTGCATTGAAATCAAAAGAGTAAAGTAGCCGTATGTGGAATACTGCCTGAAATGTGGAATATCTCCTTTGTGGCAGAAGTAATATCGCCATCTATCTTACAATAGAGTAACCATAACCTCTTTCTATTATGTTTCACCCCACCTACACCATGGAGCATTTTGCAAAGGACTGCTGGATTCTTATCTCCCATGTTTGTATCAGAATTGACCTTGAAATGACGTAATGCGGTGGCCTCCGAATGAAAGAAACAAACTGTTGAGTGGGGGATGGATTAGGTATGGGGCCACTGAGATACGTCACGATAGAAATCCAGCAGTCCTGTGTGTGTAATGTCCTTAAGTTCGAACACGTATTGTAACGGTCGCTATATTTTTACACGTGTAAAAATCGAATTGAAATTGTGTCACGCCTATTTTGCAAATAATCCACTACTTTCGTGGAAAGGTTCAACCCTACAATTCGAAAAATGGCAATGACGTTAATTATAGAAAAAATGCAAAATTTTCCGGTTTTTCCAGTTTTTCTCCGTTACTAATTATCCAATCGGGTCATGCAAAATCTCATTTTGTTTGTTATCCAATTTTCTACATTTCTTCCAGATCAGATTCAGAATCAGATTGCTGTATTGGTTTTAATTGTATAAGCAAAACTCTAGAAAAAAACAAATAGTTTGTATTCAAATATTTACAACAAATTGATAAATAACAGTTACGTGTGTCTCAAACATAACAGAATACAGGGTGTATCAACGATGCGTGGATGGACGTTTGCTGCTTCCCTATTTGAGATAGAAGAAAATTTTTAAATAAAAGTTGTAGAGAGCAATGAAAGTTTATGTTCTAAAAATCACTACCAACATACAGGATGTTTATTTTTAAACGAAACACCCTGTTTATTTTCACTCCATTGAATTTATTCGAAAAAGTTTTTCTCAAAAATATAGGGCCGTATGGGTTACTACCAGGTGGTTCTGAAGTTATGGTGACATTTATGTACCAAAATGGGCTCATTCAACACCAAATATCTCAAAATCTATAATTAGAAAGATGGAACAGCCATACCAGAATAGTCCACTTTATGAGCTTCCAAAAAATGTAGGGTTTACCTATTTGATTTCCATCGAAAATGTATTCTTAAGGAAATTATGAAAAATGTTATAAAAGCAATGATATTTTTGTATTCAACGATGGATAAAACATGGCAACAAAACAATTTCAAAAAATGTAAAAAAGCCGCAATTCATAGTAGATATTCGAACAATCTCCCATTTTGACCTATGCACAAATTGAGTCTATCTACAATGGCTTTTCGAACTTCAGTTAAAACTGATCTTCTAGTAGAGTACAAAATTCCTCTAATTCTATTTTTCTTTCAGCGTCATTGGTTTCTCGCTGTGGACCTATTCCTCAACATATCCCAGATAAGAGAAATCTAAGGGCTGAGGTCTTGGGACATTTCTAACTAGCTGCCTCCAGAAATGTATCATTTGCAATTTTCCTTGTAGTTACGTGACAATTCACGTTCACGACATAACCGCTAAATTATTCTTTTTTTTTCACGTTTTGTTCACTTCTTGTGCTTCACACTTCCTGTTTCCCCAAACGTTTCTTTCAAATACCCTAGTCACCCATTCCTTAAATCAGGATAACGTACTGCATACATTCTACTGGTTAAGAGCAGATTCTGTAACATCTACCGTGATGTAGATCATTCTATAAATTATATCAGATCACCTTCGGAACATTTGAACGTAACAGGAATTGTCAACAAACGTGACATTTAATTATCGAGGTGAATTTAGAGTTGAAATCTAATATTTTCTCGTTTTAATATGAAATTATCCAGCGAAGAAATGATAAACATAATCTACACTTTGGGTAACTGTGACAGAAATTGTTCATTAGCTAGTAGAGTGTTCGATATACTGATTCAAGATCTGTACGACCAGAGAGTTTTCAGAGGGTAAAAGAAAGGTTTGACGAAACAGGCAGTGTCAAGCACGAGAAAAGGCAAGTAGTGAATAAAACTGCATCAAATGCATAATTGGGGATCAGGTGATGGAAACATATTTCTTTGATGGGCCTCTGAATGGAGAAGTTACCAGAAATTTTCTCCGAGATGATTTAACAAATTTGATGAAGTATGTACCGATAGACACCAGACACAGGTTATATTATCAATATCATGTCGCACCTCCCCACAATCACAATCAAGTTGAAAGATTTTTAAACGGATGGCGTCGAAATAAATGGATAGGAAGAAATGGACCCATTCATTGACCAGCGAGGTCCCCAGACTTCACGCCTCTAGATGTCTATCTCTGGGGGTATGTTATAAAGGCGAGGTCTATCAACAGGAACCAACGTCACCAGAAGACATGAAAAAATGAATTTGAGAAGTTTTCCGCTCTATTACAAGACCAACTTCAACTGAAGTTCGAAGAGCCATTGTAGATAGACTCAATTTGTGCATAGGTTACAGTGGGAGACTGGACATCTCCTGTGAATTAGCACTTTTTTAGATTTTTTGAGATCATTTTGTTCCCGTGTTTGTTCATCATTGAATACAAATATTGTTAATTCGTCATTTTTTGTTTAATGTTTTGTTTTTCACTATGTAAAAAAAAAGTTGTTGATGACAACATTGTCAATAGTTTTTGTAATTTGCAAAAATAAAGTTAAAACTTTCAAGAGGTGAATTGTATCTTTATTCTTCGAAAGTTACAAATATAATTATTGCTTTCATGACATTTATCATACGTTCCTTAAAAATTAGATACATATCCGATGGAAATCATGTATAGGCAAACCCTACATTTCTGGAAGCTCATAGCTATTCTGGTGATATACAAGATGGTCCACTTGAAAAAACTGAAAAAAAAGTGATTCCGAGTTTTGGTTGCCCCTGTATGGGAAAAGTGCCATTCGGTGAATTTATTGATATGAAACGGAAATACACCATTTTTTTTTTATTGCTCTCTACAACTTTTATTTAAAAAAATGTTTTCCCATCTTGAATAGGGAAGCAGCTATCGTCCAACCACGCAGCGTCGATACACCCTGTATAACTACGGACTGTATTTCATTTGATGGCCCACTCGGTTTCCTACTAGAATTTTTGTTACGAAAATACCATATATTGATCGGTCTAACCTGACATATGCTCATCGTAAGTTATGAAACCTACTTGTCACCCTGTCTAATTTCATAACTCTCTTCTCATCGACAGATCGGAGTATGGAAATCCTGGCAGAAAGAGGGTTTGGATATAAAGGACATCGTGTGGCCGGGAAATAGCCACACACCGCCCCAGGGAGTACCCGAGAAATTTCACTTGAAAATTACGTTTTTGGAAGAGCCTCCGTACATCAACTTGGCCCCTCCGGATCCCATCACCGGAAAATGTTCGATGGATAGAGGGGTTTTGTGCAGGGTGGCCAGCGATGCGGATATTTCAGAGTGAGTAGATTGAATGAGATGTTTTTATTGCGAAATAATGTACGGGTTCGGGACGTAAAAGAAGATTTGGTAGAATTTTGTCCTCGAAAGATATAGACACAAGCCCATATTACATTTTAGAGGGATAAAATGACCTGTCATAAAATATATTCAGTTGTACAGTGAAACCAATTTCATTGACAATCCCACTCATGTATAATAATTCCCATTTGCGAGTACAAAAATCGTAGTTTGCTATCGGCTAAATAGGAACGAACAGAAATGCAAGTGGATAAAAATATCGGATAAATTACGTTATCATAGCAACGCTAGCATTTACTGTTCGTTCATCAAGCATCGCGCGTCGCATCAGTTGGACAATAATTGTAATTAAAGAAATCCGCATGCATTGTACACATATTGCCATAATCCTATACAATTGGAAAAATTGGGTCGAAAATCCATTAGAAAACAACTACTTTCCTGGCTAATACCACGACGAACGTTGAATTACATCTAATGAATTTCCGTGCAGAGTCCTACAAGGATGTCTCCGCAATTGCTAGTTGCATGGAAATGTTCATTGAAACATTTGGACCACCTATAGATAGATTTTTGGGTTCTTGCCCTCATCAGTATAGGGTAGGTCTCTGCAGACAATAACTAATGTTTGCAACAAATGATTCAGCAAACTCTCCATGTAAAGGCAGAAGCTGAGACACCGCCCGCAGCCTAGCGTTCACTAAACCACGGGCGCCATCTGAACTCCGGCCCCTCAACCAAAGCAATACCCAGAACTTGCGTGATTAATTCAACCACAAATACAAATTGAAGAAATCTGCATGCCTTGTTCACAGTCAGCTTGTCAAGAGAGAAACAAGATGTCCTGCACTACCAGGACGACACTCATTATAATTGTAATTGTCAAAAACAGAATTATACAGGAAATAATATTCCAGTAAGTTTGTCGAGATTTGGATTTGTTTCTTTCTAAACATTATTCTTCCACTTACTGTTTTTTTAGTTTGTTAAATGAAGTTTAATTGAATTGAATGTTCTATTTATGGGATTATCTTAACAAATACCACACGAGCTCAGATCTAGCGGGATATTTTTTACGGTGGTTATTTAACAGAAAAAAATTGGTACCTGAATACAATGAAAAAGTTCAGTGACTCAATGAATATTTTCATCAATATTGGTCCAATGAACGCAATCGTTATGTCAATGTACCACTGGTTTTCCATACTATGAATACGGATCTTAATAATATCATATCAATGAATTCTTTTATTGATACCATGATCAAGTACATTAAATAGGTTCGTTATGGTAATGAATTCCATTCATCAAACGAATGAAGAGTGTTCACCCAAGCAATAAATTGTATTCGTTCAACTGATGGAACTGTATTCATCAAATTAGTTATTATTGTCCATTCTTCGAATGAATGCTGTATGATTGATATAATGATTCAGATTAGTTCAACGATGGATATTTTTCATCAATCCAATGAAGGGTGACTATTAAGTATCGGTTATTCCTTGATTCAATAATTGATATACATTAAATCTATTTTTCAGTTTATTCTTGTGATGCTTTCACACATTGAACTAATTATTTTGTTTATCATCTGAATAAGTGGTATTTATTCAATCATTGCATATCATTCGTAAATGCAATGAAGGCCTCCCACTGATATTGAGCATACAGTGAGTTTCCGAAATATATGCAAAATAATTAACATGCATTCATCAGAACATCGCCATCCTGATTGGAAGGCGTATCTCCAAGTTATCTTTTATTTTGGCTGGCTCCTTTCGGAGCTGTTCGGATGTCTCTGTAGTCTGTGCTACCTGAGAAGATACTTCAACGATAGCTTCTGTCTCCTTAAGTTAACCGGCCATGTGCAAACAACGAAGTCGTGCGGAGTGGTCCCTCTAGTGGAGGCGCTGTGTACTACCAGCTAAAGCTAACTTGACAGCAACGGAGATTTCTATGCGAGGATTCGGCTGAACAGATGCCGGAAAATTACATTTAAACACGAGATGGCTTGGTTCGACATAAAGGTTATTATTATATTCATGAACGTATTAATTACGGAGTTATAGAATGGGAGGAAAATGTTGCTTCTATCTGCCTAACAAAATTGGGACTTAGTAACTTCGTTACACCTTCTATGATCTTTCCATAGCCCCAATAAAACGATAAACGATAAACTTGGATTCATTGCAACAATAAAATCATCTCTGGGACCATTAATTACGTTCATTAATATGATGAATAATTTCAAATGGATTCAGTGTACCCCTTTCATTACCTCAATGAATTTTTCCATAGCAGCAACAAAACCTGTTCATAAATGTAAAAAAAGATCATCTTTGATCTCAATGAACTTGAATCATTGTCACGATGAAAAATGTATTGTGCCAATGAACGGAAAGGTAATAAACGGTATTCATTGATATAATGTACCACATTTTATTCATAAAATAGTATACATTCTTTCAATGTACTTCTTTCTTCATTTCAATGATCTTTTCCATAGCCGCAATGAAACATGTTCATAGGTCTGAAAATAGATCATTATTGATCTCGATAAAAGTGAATTAATTGTAACAATAAAAACATACATATTTCAATGAATGGTCATTCATTGACTCGACGAAAAATGTATTGTGCCAATAAACGAATAGGTATTCATCAATAAAATGTACCATATTTTTTAAAAATATATACATCTGGGACCATGAATTATGTTCATTGATGTGATGAACAATTTCAAATTGTTTCAGTGTACCACATTCCTCACCTCAATGAACCTTTCCATAGCAGCAACGAAACCTGTTCATAAATATAAAAAACCATCAACTTTGATCTCAATGAACTTGAATTCATTGTATCAATAAATACCTTTGTACATTAGTGAATGTTTAATCATTATCACGGCATCATTGATCTCAGTGTACCCCTTTCCTCACTTCAATAAACTTTTCCGCAGGAGCAACGAAAACTGTTCATATAAATGTAAGAAACGATCATCTTTGATCTCAATAAACTTGAATTCGTTGTATCAATAAATACCTACAAAAGTCAGTGAATATTTATTCATTGCCACGATGAAAAATGTATTTTGCCAATTAACGGAGAGGTAAAAAACGGCATTTATTGATATAACGTACCACATTTTTTTCAGTGTTTGTCAGAACAGCTCTCGATAAATTGCTAATGAAAGTGAGTATTCGAAAACAACCACAAGAAATATCCGGCTAAATCTGAGCTCTTGTGGTATTACCTCCGACTATTTCATTCACACATGGCTGCACCAATTAAATTGCATGATTGAAGTCACATGATATGCAATATCAGCGGATATTCATCTAAACACGCGATAATTTAGGTAAACACGGATATTTAGGTAAACAAACAAAGAGAAGTATCAAGTTTGACACAACTCGAAATAAAAATGTCTCCAGCTACAGCTGTCGGGAGTTATTCTGATTATTAATGTTCATATGGTCTCATTTAATTGTCAAAATACAAAGTACTCTCCATAGAATTGGGAAAAAATAATAGTCGGGTATTTGTCATGGTCTTGTGATATTACCTACGAACATTTTGATTACTTTTATCGTATAATTGAATACAAGCTTCCTTTAACACGTTGTATGCGCATAACGTATAGTGTAGTTTTGCGAGATGCTATACGACGCCGCAATTGGTGTTCTTTTAGTATTTAAGAATAAGATAATTCTGAATGAAAATATTTACTCTTGATATATTATGAACTTATCCACGAAAACTCGATGGTATATTTTCCCATTCCTATAACGGAAACTTCGTGTTTCTCGATTTTTTTGCGATTGGAATTATTTTTGACCAAAGTTTTTATTAACTCGCTTTCTTGTAAGTCTGCAGATCACAAGTGCATTTTGACCCACTTCTTATCGTATTACGGAATTTTTGTTTAAAAAAATGGCGGCTCCCACCATCTTGGAGACGAATACCATCCGATTCTATTGAATAGTAATTTACGTAACAAGTCCGGAAAACGCTGTTTTTTTGGACGAGTGGACAAGATTCTGGAAGTCTGCGAGTCCAAAAAAACTGTTTTCGGACGTGTTGCGTACACAATTTTTTCGGCAACCGTGTAGAATAACAAATCAAGACACATTTATTTTTTATATTTCTTTGTGGAAGAAAATTTTGAACATTTTAATTCTTCTTTGTATTAAATATCTAAATGCGAACAGAAGATAGGTACTAACAGAAACATTCTAATTCTTATTATTTAGGGTCGGAGATTATGATTTTTTCGTCAAAATTCATAAATTCAAGATGGCGGACAAGAATTTTTATGAATTAAGTTCGATCCATTCCAAAATGTGTACGTGGGGGTTTTCGGGGTCGGAGATTTTGAATTTTCTGACAAAATTCATAAATTCAAGATGGTGGACGAGATTTGTGAATCTAGTCCGATCCTTTTCAAAATTGGTATGTTGGGGTTTTCGGGGTCAGAGATTAGGAATTTTCTGTTGGCGTACGAGATTAGATGTTTCTGGAGAATGGAACATAGGATTATTTTGAGTTTCTTAGGTAGTTATTTTTCTTTTATCAATCTAAAATATTGTCAGCACTGTGGTGTTGCCATTTCTTCGGAAAAGTAGCAACAACTTGAATATTTCAAATAGGACATCCTTTATATTATTGCATTCTTCGCTTTGCTATTAGGTACTTTTTGATAATTTTTGTAGGATACTTTCTTTCCTATACCTATCTCTAATAGTTAATAGTTAATAGGGTGAACCTGAAATTTGATGTCCGCGTTTAATCAAGTCTTCTGAGAAAACGAGCGCATTTCATAAGAAATTACTAGGAATAATTTTTGTTTTTACCCTGATGAGTTGTTTTCCGATAAATCATATACTTTCCAAGATTACAGCAAAAATTTATTTATACATTTTTCAACGAAAAAAAAAAATATGTTCCACCCCTGGAATTTTGGTAAACAATTTTTTTTCGTGTTTACCATGGTTCCAACTACTAGCATACCAAGTTTGGTGGTGCTACAATCGATTCTTGTCTCAAAACCCAATCGTACTGGATTAAACAAGCAATGCATAAAATTAACTCTATCTCTAACCTATGAAGTTTTACTTTCCACCTCCCCCCCCTTTTTCTTTTCAATTTGAAGTTTTTCCTGTGGTTTGCAGTCTCTTTTATATTGGCGATTGAAAATTTTCTATGCTTTTTTGGATATATTTTCACTTGTTACTAATTCATGGTCTAGGGAAGTCGGTCGGAACTTTTTTATTACTTATTGGTTCAGGATTCGACGGTTCATTTTTCATACCTGTTTAGAAAACTATTTCCATAGTTTCTTGTGAATTTTATCATATCACTCCCAAGCCAGCAAGATATTTCTTTTCCTTTCGTTAGCCATAATTTTTTTGTGTTACAATTTATTTGTGTTGTGAATTCATTTTCTATATTTTCAGTTATGGGTAAATATTTTTTCCTCCTACCGCTATAGAAAGTTCAAACTTTTCTCCCTCAAACCAGGGAGGAAACTCATACTTTTCCTCCCTAGGAAGGAAAGTACTTTTTCTCCTCCTCATATCAATTACGTTGTAAACGATGAAACTTGTGAATCTGTTATAATCAAATTGTTTCCGAAATTTCCGTAACATCCTATATATCCCGTATTCTGGTAAAAATCAAACATGAATGTTACTTTTATTTTAGTTCTTTAATGGCTATTTGTGTATTTAGAGCGCAAAGTGATTGATTGTCGCTCGACAAAAAGATTAATCTTTGGAGAACGACAACGACACTTTGTGCTCAAAATACGCACATTATTTTTTCTACTAGCACAGCTCTTGGAAAAAGAAATTATCGACACCTCATTCAAATAGGCACATAACATTACTTATGAGAAAAACACTCAATCCGAAATGTATAAGCTTTCCTCCCTAGTAATACAAATAGCTATTACTCCCTAGATCTTGTGATCTGTGATTCTTGAAATTTCCAATATTCCGTTTTGTGAATAAACTTTTAAAACAGTGATCATCTTTGTTAGTACGCTTAGTATTCACACTCAATTCTAGAACGATGTACTAAACTTGGGGGGTACCCCTTTTGTAGGTGTGTAACCTTACCCCAAGGTGACGCATCAACTTGTCGTCACGAAATGTACTGACCTTTAAGAGGGTCGTTAAGTTTAATTATGGAAAACTGTTTTACCTGTACCAGTCTTTATTTTTGCTTTTTCTTCTTTCTCTCGGTGATACACTGACTCTACAGGTATCTGAGGAAAAGTTCCCCAGACCAGATTTCCTTAAAGGTTTTCAAAGAACCTCTGTGACCCAGGACAACCCAGATAAAAATAATTTGGCAGCAATGCTATCACCACTCCGCGGTTTTTAGGATGTTAGAAAAAAAATTATCTGGTGCGGAGACGCCAGATAGGAATAAAAATTAAAGTTCGGTCTATCTGGTTTATCCTGGCCGTAAGGGCTAGAATTCGGCTGCCTGCACGAAGAGGCAGTCTTTTGGTTTTGCAAGTCTTTGCTCAGGTATTTTTTGGGAGTAGTGAAGGAATTTACAAATAATAATCGACCGTCGGAAAAACGATATCTATTAAGAAAAAAAAATAATAAAAATATCTCAAATGTAAATAGAACAAAACCAAATAAATGGCTATATATATAGATAAATAAAAAAACTATTTGATGAGTCCAATTTGCGAGGAAGTCTCTTGGTGATTTTACAAATAATCACGAAGGAAAACGTCGAATTAAACAAAAATTATATAAAATGCTAAAACCGTTTCTACATCAATAACAAAATAAGTTCTCTTAGGGAGTTCTTTCAACGATTTCCAAATCAGAATTATCAACTGTGTCTTCCACTTAGCGACACTCACTATAATTCCTACGTCTAACCGGAGCCAATGTCCCTAACTATTACTTTGAACAAACTATGGGTTGGTGTTCTGAGAAGATCTGGCTAAGTGCAAGAGATAAGCATTCGTAGCAGAGAAATAAACATATATGAGTTAGTTCATGTATACATCAATTGGGTTTCTTACCAAAACAAAAACAGCTAATCCTTTATGTATTTATCGTCTGGGATGAAACACTCTATTTGAAATCCCGGTCATAGACGCGTCTTTTATATATTTAATTTATCACAAGAAATAATTTCAATTTTAGATTCTAGAATTCGGATGTTTCTAAGATAGCAAATTTTCGATATAAAATTACACACAAACCGTTGGAAAAATGTGTAGATATAAACCGACCTCCCGACCACAAACGAAAACTCAGTTTTCTGACTGATTTCTACCGAACCGCGCGCCTGACTGACTTTCCCTCGACATTTCTGATCAGAGGTCCCCTCCCAACATTCGTTGGAGGTACCATTTTTCGAGTCCTCCCTCAGGAGCCAAATTATCAGTCATTCGTCCGTTGGGCCATAATTCAGATTTCTTCACTATGAAAAATGAATTAGTCCCGCCCAATTCAAGATGGTCGAATTTTTCTGCTGAATCTGTATTTCCCACGTTCAGTGCCTAAATTAAAAATTAACGCAAGCTGACCCCCGTCAGCAAAATTCGTAAGTGTCAGGACGTGTGTATCGCTTTCCAACTAAGCAGTCTCCCGACTCAATGGTTTCATTCATTGATCTGCTTACTATTAATACAAGGCCCTATTCTGAACTCGATATTTTAAATGGCCTTTTTCCGCGGTAGACTAAACAACAGGCCGCAATTTCTATAAGGAGATTACGTGTTTTTTTTCTTGTCGTGAATGAGATATTTCCGATG
This sequence comes from Chrysolina haemoptera, assembly GCA_958298965.1. Classification (NCBI taxonomy): domain Eukaryota; kingdom Metazoa; phylum Arthropoda; class Insecta; order Coleoptera; family Chrysomelidae; genus Chrysolina; species Chrysolina haemoptera. Next base: position 9,377,406 of record OY282600.1, on the reverse strand, counting down.
GGAACGAGTTTTAAGATTTTTGTATTTGTTTCACGAATTAAATGTCTTTCGATATGACTTTATGCATTTGAGAAATAAAATAACCCATATGGCGATTGTTACATTACTCCCTCCTTTCAAAAAGTTTTGGGCATACCCAATGCCACAACTTTTCCAGAACAGCGTTCCCAAAACACCACCAACTTTCATATTATTCAATTCACTTAATTTACTCTTACCTATGTTTATCCCCTTGGAAAAAGTATGGGCACGCCCATGCTTTTTCCTTCTTTTTGTCAGGGTGACAAAACTATTGATTGGGACCGACATTTCTGATCGCTCCTGGTATATAGAAGAAGCACTGAATTCAAATATTTCTTTACCAAAAACAAACGCTAAACTGTTTTTTCTGAAAGGCCGGTCCTGTTCAATATTTGGGGAGGTCCAAAAAAATACAGATAACAAAAAAAATCAATGTCGAATAAAAGTACAATATTTTTTTTTTTTTTTTTCCAATGTTTCAATACATAGAATTCAGCATCCTACTAACAAATTTACTCACTTTTCGCGCGCACTTTACAATATTTCTCATATTTCCACGCACTGTGTTCGCTGCCATGTGTTGTAGAATGATCGTTGGGTGGTAGGGAATAGCCTTCACGTGCTGATCTCAGGACTATTTGGGTCTCCTCCTCTCGTTCTGATGACTATGTACGCGGAATGTCTGTTGTCAAACTTTTGACTACGTTTGACTATACCATTGCCGAACATTGGTATTGTTGAGGTTTTCACGTGCCCCTGAGTTAATATAACTGTCTTGTTTCGGCGTACCGTTCACTCGCGCGAGAATTTACTATTTGTGAAACTGGATTATCTTGGCTGGTCGGTTGTAACTGGTGGACACTCGGACCAGTGTTGTATTGGTGGGTATATATTTATGGCGGGCGCTTCCTCGATTGGGGTTGGTGATTCTGCAGGGGGAGTTGGCTCGTCTCGCTGGCGGTTCACTTGGTATCGGTGAGTTATCCACATGGTTAGGGTATTCCATAGGCTGGCTAGTATTATGACGCTGCATCCTACTGTTTGGTAAAGGTGTACTCCGTTCAGGACTACTCCAATTCCGTACTTTAGCATTCTGAATATTGCATAAAAACCCATCAGACCACTCATGAAAAGTCCTAGGTCAGTGAACCAGCCCCAAATTTGATGCATGGTATTGTGGGCTAATTCTTTCATCTCTGCGACGTCAAAAATGCTGACTGTGGAGAAACCTTGACTATTGGTTTCAAGGCCAGCTACTCTGCGAGCTAGAATGTTTTCAACAGCCTTTCGCTCGTTCCCAAAAGTGAGTATCCTCTGCGCGGCACTAATTTCTTCCTGCGTGTAAATGCCTAAGGAACCCATGGGTTGAATCGGTTTGAAAGTGAGTCTCTGACTTGTTTCTGGTGCTAGTTCTTCCGGTCTTCTCTTAACGGTTGGATAGGGGCTCAGTCCCATCCATTGGTCGTCTATTAAATAAAGGGGGGGCATCAAGCTATTGCAGTCCACCTCTTCAGCGTGGGCTTGTACTATTCTGGTAACGGGTGCCATGAATTTGGACTCGTTGTTCATCATTATCGGTAATTCATTGTAGCAGTTTTCGGTTCGTCTTATGGTGACTACTCGGGGTACGCATTTCATTATGTATAGGACCTCGCCTAGTACTCTTCCTACGTATCCTCCGCTTTCTTTTACCAACTGACTCAGGGTGCTGGGAACTAGTGGTGCCATTAGTAATCTGTTTTTCAGTATCTCGCGCTGCATGAGACATCTTCGGTGGATGGTGTCTGTATACAGCCGATCCAGCTTCCTGGTGTATGCCTGTTCCACATATAGAAATTTGCTATTTATGTAAGCCATGAGGTCTGCATTGTGCGGCAGAATTGTCACTTTCGGCATCAGAAACTTCTCTTGGTTCCCTTCTACTACCAATATCCTAGGATGTTCGGTCTGCCAGATCTCTAGCTGACAGAGGTTGACCTTCTTCACTAAGGTAACCGCAAAGACCTTCGTATTGTCTTCCACAACTATAATTTGCTCAGTAGTAATTTGGTTTCTTACTTTTTCTGCCTTGCCCTGATAGAGCAAGCTCAGCTGCTCCTCACAGGTCCTCAAGGGTGTGGCATCCCATGTAACTTCCCCTATAGTAGTGTCGAAGCAGTAGCCCTTTAGGTATGGGCAGACGACTCCTCCCAATAGGCTCACTTCATTCTCCTCCGTCTTGATTTTGGCTGTGTAGTCCGTCGTTTGAATTTTGACAGTCGCTATGATAACAACATCTTTCCATACTTGTCCGTTTTCGTGGTAGGTTGTCCCCTGGCAGGTTCCCGCGGCGTCCACCACTCCTTCTAATGTGAGTGAGGCTGTAGTGGTGCCATTCATCGTTATCCCTCCAATCTTCTGACGATACAAATTATAGGTTTCGTATCGATGTATGTTACGGCACTCTTCCGCACCAACCCGGTAGACAAAGTTAGTAATGCCTCCGGCTACTATGGAACTGTGACTGTGCATGCCACAGTGACTTATGATGCGTGTGACTTCGATTAGGCAAGTCCACACATGTTGAAGAGAGAATTCGTCTCTCTGAATCACTTTCACGTCCACGGCTTCACTTTGGTAGGCAGTTTCTATACCTGGACATCTCGCGACGTCGCGAATCGAAACTGCTGTAATTTCAGCGTCTTTGTCATCACAATCGTAGGCAATGATGGTCTTCACCTGAGTGACGAATCCAGAACACAGGAGGTAGGTTATCCCCACCACCATTAATGCTGGCCTACTAGGCCCCATGTTGTCTTCTTTCTTCTCGAATACACGTGTTTGACGAAAGAATGTTTGGTTAAAAAAAACAGGTTACAAAACAAAAATAAAAAAAAAATCTAGACAATAAAATAGTATGGTTAGATTACCCTATGACACACTTAAATATTTACTTATTCTATTTGGCTCCAGTTTATAATTTACTTATATACTAAACCGCCGTTTTGATCTTCCTCAGCATCCGTTACCATTCCTGCAACAACAGAGTAATTAGACATCAAACAAAACACAAGAAAAAATTTACATAGTCAATACGAATCCCAATTCCCCAAGCTTCGGTGTACGATACCTCACCTAGCTTTTCATATACCTCTAGTACGTTCACAACATACAATAATTCATGCCTCTTTATATCCGTATCCTACGGATAACAAGCTTAGCTCTCTGCCTTAAACTTATAAGGCCCGATGGCCAACAAAAAAAAAATGGGGACAGATGTGATCGAGTAGAGTGTGACTCTACTTATGTTTAAAGAAAAAAAAATTAAATTAATATTAGGCTGCTCAGATGAGGGAGCAGTTACCCCGGTCTGTACTACTAGTCAGTCGTGCAGACACATATATGAACAATCGATAAAGAAAATGAAAAATAAATAAATGAAATCAGCCTGCTCAGATGAGGGAGCAGTTACCCCGATGTAGACAGAAATTACTTCAATACAAAACAAAAACACCAATCCCAATCAAAACACCTGAACGGGTATACTGAATTGACTTGTCAGTAGGTGGTAACAAATGTGGAAAAAAACAGAACCGACATGAAAATAAAAGAAAAAAATTAATAAAAGCGTACAAAATAAAAAGAAAAGGGGTGAGGAATTTTTTTTTTTATTTAGCTGTGCGCTAAATTAGGTGATGTTAGGAGTGTCCTCTAAGTCATAAGTAACGGGGCTTCAGGCGCCAGCTCCGGGTCCCAGGCTGCGGTCATGAATAACGGGGCCCCATACCTCAGAGTCACTCCCTTCCTTTTCCCCACGGTTTGTGCCATGCTTTGGGGGACTTTTACCCTCCCGGTGGGCACACTTCCCGGCAGCATGATTCTTAGGCCTCCGCTGCAAGGCCCTAAAAAACTACTTCGGCTTACTTAACACACCATCACATTTGATGGCCTTGCCTCACCTATAACAAAAAAAAATGAAACTCCTTGTCTGGTCAGTTTCCTTTGCTGAAAAAAAATATTATCTGCTCTACCGTCATCTTCATCGGGTGGCCTCGCCTCACCTATAAACTCCTTAAAAATATACTCCATGCTTGGTCTGGTTTACTAAACAAAAGTCTGTGTCACCACCAATTTTACCAGGTGGCCTCGCCTCCTCCTATAAACCAATAAAAATCAAACTCCGTCCCTGGTTTGATTTCTTTTTACTGAAACAGAAGAAAAAAATTATATTATCTCTACAACATATCATACCCATTGTTGTCGGAAAAAAATTAGACGTAAACTAAAACTCCTGGTCGGTCAAGGTTTCCTTGGTCGGGCTTCATGAGATAGGAATTTGGGGTCGGAGTTCAGTTAGATATATAGTGTCACCCATCTCATTTCCTCTTTCTCAACGCTGATTTAGTACATGAAACGATCTGGCGGCCTTCTGACGCGCGTGGATCGCCTTACTGGACCTGCTGGTTCGTCCAGTATCCCATCTTCTTCACTGTCCGACTGGTCCTCGCTTTCCGCTTCCCGACTTTCCTCACTGTCACTTCCCAGTATCGGTATCTCGACGTACGGCGGTATCATCCCTGGGTAGGACTTAGCCCTTTCTTCTATTTCTTCTTCCGGGTCCCTGTCATCTTCCGATTCTTGGTATTTCTCTGCCCTGCTCCTGGTTTCTTCCGCTGGTAGAGGGTCCTCCCTCGCCACGTAGGTTTTCAATCTGTTCACGTGAACCATCTGTTCCTCTCTTCCTCCGCATTTCTTGATTTTATAAGTTACCGGCCCCTTTTTTTCTATGATTCGGTATGGTCCAATCCATTTTGGTACCAATTTTCTTGATAAACCTTTCTTAACAGCCATGTCCTTCATGTACACTTGATCCCCTATGGCAAACTCCTGTTCTCCTGCCTTGCGATTGAACCTCTTGATTCTCTTCGCCTTTTCCCTCTCGGTATTTTGGTATACGTTAGTGTATACCTGCCTCATTCTTTCTAGGAATTCTGCTACGTAATTCTCGTCGTAGTCGTATCGTACTCTGCTTGATTTTATGAATGCATCTACAGGGAGTACTTGATCCCTCCCATGGAGTAGAAAATAGGGACTATATCCCGTGGAATTGTGGGTACTTCCCCTATAGGCCATTAATACGAACGGGATCCAGTTATCCCAGTCTCGTTGGCTCTCACTGATATAATGGGACAGCATGTCTTTGAGCACCCTGTGCATCCTCTCTATTTGCCCATTCGTCGTCGGTGCATAGCTTGCTGTCTGTATTTTCTCGATCTCCAGGGCCTTGCACGTTTCCTTGAAGAGGCTGGAAGTGAAATTTGCCCCTCGGTCGGTCAGCAGCTTCTTTGGTGTTCCATGTCTCACGATAACCTGTTCCACGAAGGCTCGTGCGATGGTATCCGCTTTCTGGTCTGGTAGCGGGATTGCTTCGACGTATTTGGTGAAGTAATCCTGGAATGTCAACAAGTATCTGTTTCCGTTCAGGGAGGTCACCAATGGTCCGACAATGTCCATAGATGTCAGCTCCCAAGGTTCAGTAGTCGGGGTGAACCTTTGGAGTGGCGCTTTCTTCAAATGGGGAGATGTCTTTCTTCTACTGCAGGGTTCACAGCTGGCGCAATAGTGGATTACCTCAGTGCGCATATTTGGCCAAAAGAATCTTCGTTTCAAACTAGATAGGGTTTTCTGTTGCCCTACGTGTCCCGCCATCGGTGAATCGTGGAAATCTTCCAAAACTCTAGCTGTAAATTTCTTTGGAACAATCAATTTATCTCCGTCTTCTTCAGCGCGATATAAAATGCCATCTTTCGTCATATAGTAGTCCTCTTCTGTTTCCCAATCACCGTTCACTTGCTTAATAATCTCTTGACAAAAAATGTCCTTTTCCTGTGCGGCTCGTAATTCTTCGCGATCCCACTCTGGTATCATTCCCGTGTCCGGTTCTTGATTCACCTTAATAACACATACTTTTGAGGTGCCCTCATATATAACAATTTTTATGGTTGAATTATGGAACACGAATTCTAACATTTCCAACACTTGGTCCCAAAAAAGTCCATCCAATCCGCATCCTATCTTAGGGATAGCTAAATAGGCATCCTTGTTTTTCTCACAACAATGTCTGAGATCTTTTAGCACTGTCCACATAGCTCTGTAAGAGGGTTTTTCATAATAGGCGGCTTTTGTTATCAAATAATAGATATTTCGTTCCGGTAAATTCAATTCCGCTGTTTCCCCAAGGTTCTTGTTTTGTTGTTTCAGAATGTCCACGGAACCATATATGCTTTTGAATCGTTGCGCAATTCCTTTTCCCATGGCAAAATCCTGTGAAACACAATGGGCTAGCGCCCAATCTTCCGGAGCGGAGAATAAATCTCCTTGACGAGTAGTGATGTTCTTGGCTCTAGGTACCTGGTGTTGTTTCCGGTATTCCTCGAATTCCTCGTACTCTAGGTCGAGAAAGTGGTCGTCTTTGTTGTACATTCGACTCAGTGCGTCGGCGTTTCCGTGAAGTCTTCCCTTCCTGTGGATTACCGAGAAATCATATTCGGCTAGAGTTAATGCCCATCTCACTAATCTTGAGCCGGGGTCCTTTAGGGTCAAAAGCCACTTCAATGGTCGATGGTCCGATATGACCTTTCTTCCATACAGGTAGCATCGAAATGTTTGTATCCCAAATACTACTCCTAATAGTTCTTTCTCTGTTGTGGCATAATTTTGTTCGGCTTTTTTGAAGGTTCGGCTGGCATATGCTATAGGTCTTTCGTAGCCCTCTCGTACTTGGCTAAGAACTGCTCCCACCCCTGATCCAGACGCATCCGCAGCCACTACAAAGGGCTGTGTAAAATCGGGGAAGACCAGTACCATATCTGATGTCAAGGTCTCCTTCAAGGTCTGGATGGCTTCCAGCACCGAAGGTGTCAGTTCGAATTTCACCTCTTTCTTCGTCAGGTTGGTTAGTGGAGCAATTAGCTCGGCAGCATTTGGTATGAACCTTCTATACCAGTTCACTAGTCCTAAAAATGATCTTACTCCTCGTACGTTCTTCGGTAACGGAAACTGATGTATTGCCTCTATCTTTTCGGGATCCGGAAATACTCCATCTTGAGTAATCATATGACCTAGGTATTTGACCTTTTTTAACAAAAAGTTGCACTTGCTTGGCTTCAATTTGACGTTGACCTCTCTCAACCTCTCAAACACCTTCCTTAACCTTCCAATATGGTCCTCGGCGCCAGTAGAATTGAAAATTATGATGTCATCTAGGTAGACCATGCATATGTCTCCTGTCAAGCCTGACAAGGTTATGTTCATAAATCTCTGGAATGTTGACGGCGCATTGACTAATCCAAAAGGCATTTTTAAATATTCGTAGTGCCCTTGAAACGTACTAAAACCTGTGAGGGGTATATCTTTTTCTTCCATGTCTATCTGATGATAAGCTTCTGCGACATCCATCACGGAAAATAGGGCTTCGTCCCCTGAACTATATCCCTGGATCAGATCCGAAATATTTGGTAAAGGATAATATTCCTTTTTCGTCACGCTGTTGAGCCCTCTGTAATCGATACACATCCTCACTTTCTCGTCCCCATTAGGTAGTTTCTTCGTGACCAACACCACTGGTGCTGACCAAGGGCTATATGATGGTCGAATAACTTCCGCTTCCAGTAGTCTGTCAATCTCTTTTTTCAAAACTTCTCGTTGATGGTAAGGTATTCTATATGGTGCCTTGCATATAGGTTGTGCTCCTGGCTCCAAGGTTATGCTATGCTTGACTTTCGTGGTGCTGGTTCTCACCACGTCTTCATCTATAAATAGATCCTGATATTCTTGAATCAAAGTCTTCAACTTATTCTTCGTACCTTCCTCCAAATGATCCAAGACAAACCCGCTATTTCTTCGTTCTTCATTTCCTAGTTTAACTACGCCAATCGTCCTATCCGTCTTGATCACCTCTTTTTCTATTTTCTCGCACGACACCGCTGTAGCTACTTTTTTCTTTCTGCTTAATTTTACCTCTTTGCATGAAGTGTTTATGACTCGTACCCAGATTCTTCTAGCGTTCTCCGTCACGATAGTTGCCGTGTGGACCTGACCATCTCCTATGTCCACTGGTTCGCATACTAATAGTCCTCCTTCTATTTCTTTCTTCAGTTTTGCCGCCACGAGTGCTTCTGTTCTTGCAGGTATAATAACGTCTTCTTCTAGCAAGATATCTGTCTCCCAAAGTCGCTGTGAGCCTCCTTGGCTCATGGAATCCTCTCCTGTTTCTTTTACCTCATCTTTTTCTGTCTCCATCCATCTCTCTTCTAGCTCTTTGGCCTCCTCTTCGACAGGTACTTTCGCCTCCTCCGAAGGTGGTTCAGTTTGGACTTCAATGTGACATACTTCTATTATATTTTTCTCTTCTTCCTTGTCTTCTCTCAGCGGCGTTTCTTCCCCTATCTTCCGTTCTTCCTCTGCTTTTCCGTCTTCCTCATTCGCATAGAATTTTCCTACTCGTTGGCACCATTCTTCCTTCTCTTGGTGACTCGTCCTCGGCGTCGCTTGGCTTACTTCTTCATCTTCTTCTCTTCTTCTCACGTTTGTCCAAAATCCTTTTCTCCCTCTTCTGTTATTTTTCAACCTTCTTTTTTCATTAATCCTCTTCCCTTGGCCACCTTCATAAGGCCTAGATCTATAGTAATTATTTCCTCTGGTATATCTGTCTCTCCTCCAAATCTTCCCAATATTCCTAGGGGTACTGCTTCTAGTGTCCTCGATTTCTTCCGGGTATAAAAGCTGGAAAATCTTTCTTTCAATTTTCACTGTTGGGTAAGTTCCATATCTGATGTGGGCCCAAGTGGCCTGCAGGAAATCTCTTCCTAGGATTGCTTGAACGTTTCCTAACGTGCGGTTTCCGCAAACTATGGCATTCCAATTTTTCCGCCATTTTCCATCTCGACTTTCTATTATGACCCTCGAAGTTCCTCTTGTTCTCAAAGGATGGCCTGTCACGCTTGACAACTGGAATCTATTTGCTTCACTATGGTCTATATTTCTTCTATCTACCATCTCTTCCTGAACTATCGTAACTGCTGCGCCCGTGTCTATCAACGCATAGCAAGATATTCCATTCAAATATATTCTAATAACATGCGGCACGTCTCTCATTGTAAAAGCTGATACTTCCGGAATAACCATTTTCACCTTTTCTCTCCGGTGGTACCTGGGTGGTCGTCTATGAAAATTTTGATACCTTTTTGAATAAAAAGTTTTCTGCCAGTATTCTCTGTGACCTCCATCTTGGCAGTATGATTTCGGTCTTATTCGTTTAAATTTTCTTGATTTTTTGTCATTGGTTGGTGGTCCCTGCGGCCCTGACCTACCTTCGGGTTTTCGCTTTGGGATAGCCCCAGTAGATGGTCTCCAATCTCGTCTCTCACCCTCTCTTCTACCTCCGTCTCTTCTTCCTGCATACTGTTGAAATCCCCCTCTGCCTGAACTCTGTCCTCTCGTCGGGTATCCTCCGTTTCCTCGATTCCGGTTCCTTGGGCAATCTTGCGCCCAATGTCCTTTCTCTTGGCACACAAAACAACTATTTGGGCTTCTGTCCTGGTACTTCATGCCGTAACATTCCCTAGCGAAGTGGCCATACCTTCCACAGTTGTAACATCTTTGGTCTTCCTCTGAACTGAAATTTCCCCTATGTGGTTTAGAACTCCGACAATCTTCCTTGACGTGTCCCTTTTTGCCGCATGCATAGCAAGTCCTTTCTGTCTCCACTGTCGATACCCTTGAGTTTCCTGCTCTTCCCTGCAACATCATCGCGGTCATTTCTTGTAATTTCACCAATTCCTCGGCTTTTTCTAGGTCCAGCTTATCTTCCCTCAATAAGAGGATGCCCACCTCTCTCATCAAATCCTTCCTCAGTCCCACTTTGAATTGATTCAACAATAGTTCCCGGTTTTTCTTCTTGACTCCCGCTTCTTCTTCCGTTGTGGCTCCCAGCAAATCTTCCTTCAGTAACTTCGCTCCTAGTGTCCTCAACCTCGTGCAAAAGGACGACACATCCTCATCCGACCTTTGGAAACACTTACTAAGATTCCACTGACTTTCCCCTGGTAATTTTATGGGGGTAAACTTTTCTAAAAATTTTGCTTTGATTTCAGGATAAGTCAAAGCGTCCAACCCTGTATCCGACTTAAAAAAATTATAGGCTTCTCCGGTGAGTTTGAATTTAAAGAGTTTCCCCGTATCCTCTTGAGTCCATCCGTCCAATTTCGATCGCGATTCCAATTTTTCAAAGTATCTAACCACCTCTTTACCCGAAAAACTATCCAATGTGGTTGCCACCATTCCCAACGAATAGACAGTGGGCAACCGGAGAACTGGGGCAGGGGCGGGTCCTCCTGCCTGGGGGTTATTTCCCGAACCGGTTTGCATGGTGACTTAGGGTTTACCACCAAATATACGCAATATAAACAAAAATTATTCAATGGAGTCCTCAGACTTAAGCTACCTTCCGAATCACCTTGTATACAATACCAAAAGTTAAAAAAAAAATTAATATTCTCTACGGGTTTCGAATTGAATTTCTGTATCACCCTGTAGTATATGACAATCAAAATCAGAAAAATAAATAATTATTTGATTTTATTAATTTCCGATTACGTTTCAGTTTCAGCACGATTTAAAACAAAAAAATCAAAAATAAAAAAAAATGACAGTATTATTTGACTACCATTCAGTTTCACCCTGTATAGCAAAATTCAAAACAAAAATGAAAACTCAAAAAAACAAATTAACAATATTATTGGACCTTACGTGTTTCGGACTACCCTTCAATTTCACCCTGTATATCAAGATTCAAAGCAAAAAAAAATAAAATAAAAAAAATTAATTGTCTTTACGGGTTCCAGACTACCCTTCAGTATCGCCCTGTATAGCAAGATTCGGAACAAAATGAAAAAATCTAAAAAAAAAATTAAAATGTTAATTGACTTCCCGGGTTTCAGACTACCCTTCCGTTTCACACTGTATATCAAGATTCAACGCAAAAATAAAAAAAAATTGAAAATCTAAAAAAAATTTAATTGACCTTACGGGTTTTAGACTACCCTTCCGTTTCACCCTGTATAGAAAAATAAAAAACAAATGTCAAAATGTCACCGAATAAAACTCCAAACAAAAATTGGAAAAATCAATCGTCAAAGAGCGCAACCAAAATTATTTTGCCTTTTATTTAAGACCAAAGACTTCTAATCGATTATAGTTCTCTTTTCCGTATAATTCAACGAAACTCCGCTAGTTGTCTTTTCCGTATAATGACAAATAACGTCAATGCCAAAATATAAAATGTCCGCTACCTTAAAAAAAAAACCGCCAAAAACAAACCCGAGAGAAAAATTCAACTGAATTATTTCCCCAAAAACACTCAATCCGCTACAAAAATAATATTGACAAATTGTCGATTACCGTTTCGTTCCGCCCGGCAGAAAAATTCAATTGAATTATTCTGAGTACATTAAAAATTGTTTTCCCGACGCCTACAATAATTTGAAATGGAAAACTTCAACCAAGTTTTCCTTAAGCTGCGAGTCAGCCCAAGCCCACGACTATCCTTCGTGTATAGCTAGCCGGAATAGCTAGCTATCTGCAGTGTCCTCTTCTCTTGCCGGTGAATATTATAGTCACTAAGGGTTATTAGACTTTGGAGTGCTGTTATCAAGACAGTTTCAAACCTTTGTTTTTATGGCCTCTTCTACGACGTCCTACCCTGTAATTCCCTAACTGATAAAAAAAAATCAAACCGTATTTTCCCTAACTCAAAATTAATCTATCTCTGAAAATGAGAAGGAATATGTTTTCTAATGACTTGTTCTTTACTTTACATAAAATTATGTATTTACTCAGCAAAAGGCAGGTAAAAAGACAAAACAACAAAAAAAATATAGAAATGTATATGAAAAATTGAAGATATTTATTTTATTAAAGTTACTGACTCTTCCGTTGAGTATAATCTCAAGGAACGCGGCTAAAAAATGCCCAATGTGACCAAAATATTGAAATTAATGATTTTTCTACTAATTAAAACGACAAAATTCGACCCTACACTCAAAGCTAAATATATCTGACCGGATTTGCCCGAAAATGTATTTTTCAGACCTTTCGCTTTCGATGAGAAATAAATAGATAAACAACACACTCACAAAGTCAAACAAAAATTTTCTGCTTCGAATTGGCTTTCTTTCTGAACTTGAACTTAACCTTTTAAATTAACTCGCTGTATCTCGAGACAGAAAAATATGCAATTAGTCTTTTCTTAAGGAATGATTCAAAAGAATTTATAGAATATTCGTTTTTCCAACACTATAGCTTTAAAAATAAAAGTCCCGTTTGCCACCGAAATTACTCTCTTACTCCTTAGTTTTGTATTTTTTTTTCCTATAATCTCTGAGCAATATTTAGTTAGTTGAACATACTGGGTTTATTTTCCTAATAAATCCCACAACCCTTGTTAGTGAAATTGTGACTAGGTTTTCCAAGTAAATTTCACAGCTGTTTTCACCAAATTTCACTCGGTTTATCCAAATAAATGTCGATATATCCCACCGCTCTGTCACCAAATTGTACTAAACTTGGGGGGTACCCCTTTTGTAGGTGTGTAACCTTACCCCAAGGTGACGCATCAACTTGTCGTCACGAAATGTACTGACCTTTAAGAGGGTCGTTAAGTTTAATTATGGAAAACTGTTTTACCTGTACCAGTCTTTATTTTTGCTTTTTCTTCTTTCTCTCGGTGATACACTGACTCTACAGGTATCTGAGGAAAAGTTCCCCAGACCAGATTTCCTTAAAGGTTTTCAAAGAACCTCTGTGACCCAGGACAACCCAGATAAAAATAATTTGGCAGCAATGCTATCACCACTCCGCGGTTTTTAGGATGTTAGAAAAAAAATTATCTGGTGCGGAGACGCCAGATAGGAATAAAAATTAAAGTTCGGTCTATCTGGTTTATCCTGGCCGTAAGGGCTAGAATTCGGCTGCCTGCACGAAGAGGCAGTCTTTTGGTTTTGCAAGTCTTTGCTCAGGTATTTTTTGGGAGTAGTGAAGGAATTTACAAATAATAATCGACCGTCGGAAAAACGATATCTATTAAGAAAAAAAAATAATAAAAATATCTCAAATGTAAATAGAACAAAACCAAATAAATGGCTATATATATAGATAAATAAAAAAACTATTTGATGAGTCCAATTTGCGAGGAAGTCTCTTGGTGATTTTACAAATAATCACGAAGGAAAACGTCGAATTAAACAAAAATTATATAAAATGCTAAAACCGTTTCTACATCAATAACAAAATAAGTTCTCTTAGGGAGTTCTTTCAACGATTTCCAAATCAGAATTATCAACTGTGTCTTCCACTTAGCGACACTCACTATAATTCCTACGTCTAACCGGAGCCAATGTCCCTAACTATTACTTTGAACAAACTATGGGTTGGTGTTCTGAGAAGATCTGGCTAAGTGCAAGAGATAAGCATTCGTAGCAGAGAAATAAACATATATGAGTTAGTTCATGTATACATCAATTGGGTTTCTTACCAAAACAAAAACAGCTAATCCTTTATGTATTTATCGTCTGGGATGAAACACTCTATTTGAAATCCCGGTCATAGACGCGTCTTTTATATATTTAATTTATCACAAGAAATAATTTCAATTTTAGATTCTAGAATTCGGATGTTTCTAAGATAGCAAATTTTCGATATAAAATTACACACAAACCGTTGGAAAAATGTGTAGATATAAACCGACCTCCCGACCACAAACGAAAACTCAGTTTTCTGACTGATTTCTACCGAACCGCGCGCCTGACTGACTTTCCCTCGACATTTCTGATCAGAGGTCCCCTCCCAACATTCGTTGGAGGTACCATTTTTCGAGTCCTCCCTCAGGAGCCAAATTATCAGTCATTCGTCCGTTGGGCCATAATTCAGATTTCTTCACTATGAAAAATGAATTAGTCCCGCCCAATTCAAGATGGTCGAATTTTTCTGCTGAATCTGTATTTCCCACGTTCAGTGCCTAAATTAAAAATTAACGCAAGCTGACCCCCGTCAGCAAAATTCGTAAGTGTCAGGACGTGTGTATCGCTTTCCAACTAAGCAGTCTCCCGACTCAATGGTTTCATTCATTGATCTGCTTACTATTAATACAAGGCCCTATTCTGAACTCGATATTTTAAATGGCCTTTTTCCGCGGTAGACTAAACAACAGGCCGCAATTTCTATAAGGAGATTACGTGTTTTTTTTCTTGTCGTGAATGAGATATTTCCGATGGGAACGAGTTTTAAGATTTTTGTATTTGTTTCACGAATTAAATGTCTTTCGATATGACTTTATGCATTTGAGAAATAAAATAACCCATATGGCGATTGTTACAACGAATTGATCAAAAAGGCCTTTACTCTACTGTTATGCTCGGTTTCATCAATGCAAAAATTATCAATACATGTGTGTAATATTGAAGTTATACATGTTGTCCCAAAAACTGTTTTATTCATTTTATAACTCCCTAGTAGTTTTGAAACTGCTTATAGTATTCATAAGAATTCTGCAAGAAATCAATATTATATTGTAATTATTCCATGATGTTCAACAAACCATAAAAATCTCAAAAAGTTATTATCTCCTTTCTTCAAACTCATTTATTCATTATTTCTTTCTCGAATTATCAAATGCGTTGAGAAAATGTACACGAAAGGAACTATTTATTCATGAAAGTAAGTTTATTGGCTTCATTCTGAAGCCCCTGGGCCTGCCTATTAGGCCTACCTATTCTGTTAATCTAAACCGCTTCGCGACTTTCAGCAGATATGAATAATTTAACTGTACCTGGAGATTATTTCATCCGAAGGAGCCCCGTAAAGTTTCCAAGTGAATCTCGTGCACGTCTGGGAATAATAATTAGTTTTCACTTCTGCCTGCACGTAATTTCGGTCCACTCGATTTTCGATACGTCAACTTTTCGAGACGAAGGCAATTTTTGATTCGATTTCGCCACAAAACTTGTATGAGGAAGAAAACTGCTGACTTATCCTTATTTTTTCAAACCAATTTGAATGAACCAACCCTTCCTATTGGCATCAAGAAATGAAGTATGCCACGAACTTTCTGACCCATTAGCAAATAGCGTCGACCTATTTCAAAACCCTCTTCTGTCGATAGTTTTACCTCATTTGACATTCGCATTTATCTGACCGACTCTTTGATTTTCGGGCAGAAAACACCAAAGGCTATATCTGGAGAAAACCAAGTCCTAGGCCGCCAAACATTGCGGTTTCTTTGAAAATTGCGTTCATCAGCCAACGGCTCACTCTGTTAGGTCGGTATCACTTTTGGTTTCATCAGGAAGATAAATGAGTGAGCATCCAAAAATTTCAGAGTCCATTCGACACCAACGTCCGCATAACGGACTCCTTGATTTTTGAATCGGTAACACCAGAGAGTAGCTGGAGGACGTCGAGTCAAAGGAAACTATGTCAATGATTATTGATAGAAAAATGTATTTTTCGCATACTTCAGTAGAGTTTGAAATTACCATTCCAAAAATATAGCACACTAGATGGCTTAAATCATCTTTGAAACTCTTCCTCCAAAAGAAACACGAATCTAATACACTCAAAAATAACATATTCAAGGTGAAAACTTCCCCATGTTTCATAACTAATGCAATTACATTGGATTAAATGTTGTTCCAAGAAAATATCCATTCATGTGAAAACATCGTCCAAAACATCACATCCCAACCAAAACACTCAAATAATCTCATTTCTAGGTTGGTATCATTTATATTAATTCTGTTTTTCAAATCTAACAATCAATCAAGTCGAATTAGGATGAATATTCATTATTTTCACAAATTGTTTTCAATTTGTTATGGTATTAACTGAAATTTGGTATAACATTCCTCTTTTCACACTTTTTCTTGTTCTGTAACGGGAAAGGGGTACAGCTGTTCACATTTGTTTCTTTCTGAACTGCTAATTCACTAGTTTAGTGTTGACAGTTTTCACTCCGATTTTTTTCGGAATGAACCGATTGACCTGAAAGAACACTACTTTTCATGCTCATTATTGATCCAGTACGATTGGGTTTTGAGACGAGGAGGGGTAGTTGGAACCATGATAAAAAAAAAAATTCCAGGGGTGGAAAATATTTGTTTGTCATTTAAAAATAAATAAATAGATTTTTGCTGTAATCTTGGAAAGTATATGATTTATCGGAAAAACAACTCAACAAGATGGAATACAATTTAATTCTCCACAAAAACTATTCCTAGTAATTTCTTATGAAATGCGATCGTTTTCTCAGAAAACGTGATTGAACACCGACATCAACTTTCAGGTTCACCCTTATCCGCCGCTGAAAATTATGGCGGAGCCGAATATTTGATTGGTCATAACTCTGCTAAAAATGATCGGAGAAGAAAAAGAAAAAGTTCATAATGTTTCTGAAGACTCCTACCTTCTTAAGCAAACATAATATGCAAGTATTTGTGTATCTAAAATGTGTTTTGTGGCACTTTACGGAAATGTTTGCGGATGATCCGAAAATCATGAATAATTCAGTGAATATGGAATTATTATACTGAAGCAGCATCCCTCTTTGGATTAAATGCAACAATTTAAAATCAGTGTGGCAGGTCCTACTTATACATGCCAAAATAAAAACTTTGTTTTACTCCTGCCTCATTTTCAACTTACCCATGAAACCGGCATTCCCTTCAGTAAATGTTGAAAATAATCGCTTATTCATATCCTGCATATATGTTTAATATCAGTATTGTGAAGTGCAAACCTCAAACCTGAAATCACAGCATGTGTATGAGCGATTATTTTCAACATTAACTGAAGAAATTACCGGGATTATGGGTGAGTTGAAAACTGAGGGAGGAGTTTTTTCTTTGACATGTCTAAGTGAGACGTGTCTCACTAGTTTAGAATCGTTGCATATGGTCCAAAGATGGTACTGATTCCTGCTTCAATATAACTAGTTCATATCAACTAAAATATCCATGATTTTCGGGTACTCCTTAATTATCGTAGAAGGGTTATGTAAAGTGGGACAAAACACATTTAGGGTACTCAGATACTCACATGTTATATTCGCATGAGGACGTACAAGTCTTTAGGAACGATATACACTCTTTCTTTCACTTCTTCTACAATTTTTAGCAAAGTTATGACAAATCTAATTATCGTCCCTGCCGGAAATTGCTGTGGCGGGTTGAGGTGAGCCTGAAATTTTATATTTCTGAGAAAACGTGTGCATTTTGTTAGAAATTACTTAGTATATTTCTTGTGGAGGATTGAATTATCTTTAGCCTTGCTGAAATTGTGTCTTGATAAATCTTATACTTTCCAAAACAACAGCAAAAAAAATATATTTCTTTTAAATAAATTTTTTTTGGGTTCTACCACTGATATTAAGGTAAACAATTTTTTTTCTGACAATATATAACGTCAAGAAGTCATGTTCAATTGTGGCTTACATTTGTCTGTGGTTACTGTACTATTAGCTTGACAGCAGTGAATCCAAAAATGAATTATGCATTTGACAGCTCATACTCACGTGTGCTGAAAAAACACTTTTCTCGCGGGTGAATATAAGCCACTCGATGTTTAACTGTATAGTAAGATGTAGCTTAGTGGCTGAGATTTTCTCGTTCGAAACCAGTGACTGCTGGTCGGCTAGGTTCGAATCCTTAGCGACTACAGTTTTTTTTTCTGATGGCCCGAGAAAATGCTAGGAATCGCACGTTAAAAGGTAAGACCTCGTTAATCCTTGGCTCGTACAAGTTTCGACTTTTGAGGGCTGCCGTTCGTAAGGGGACGACAGCTGGTTAACGGAAAAAACAATTTTAAACAATTTTAAAACAATATATACCACTTTCTTGTGTAGTTGTAAAAAAATAACTCTTTCATCCTTGTCCTCTTACAAAAATAGAAAAATTATCATAAAATTATCATAATCAAAATAAATTCTTATTGATAAATTTTATTTAGGTACTCTCTATGAATAATTTGATAATTTCTCAATGATTTTCACGAAACTAATGAAGATAGTTCATCAGGTAAACTGAAATGCACGATATACCGTTGTAACATAATTAATTCTTATAATTACATTTGCTCAAAGATGATAACACATACTTCCAAAGCCTTTGGCCCCGTTCCCTTCAGACGATATTAATTGAAAAGATAACTGCTCCAATTCACCCCTTTGGATATCTTGAGATAATTATCCAATTCAGTTTGATTGAAGCTCAGCGAAAGGTTCACTAAAGGAAGCTAGAGTCAACATCTCGAGTTAGATGTATATCTTTCGAGACTTCGTAATTCATACCCAGGCTGTCGGATATCTCCAGAGAAATTAAGTGCGAGTTTTCTCCGAGAATTCATATTCAGGGAACAACAGCGTAATCAAGGTTCAGGAGGTATCCGGAGATGATAGCCCGGGAGGTACTGTCACTTTGGAATACGTCTGGAGTTTTTATCGTTATTAGATCAATTTTTAACAATTTCTTTTTCATTCTCTATTTTTACGCCACTGGTAAAATCAGGAAAATTATCATTTTTTTATTTCTTCATTCAATATTAAGTAAAAAACGTATAATTGTTTGAACCCAAAAAAATCAATCGTTTTTAAGATAATTGCGCTTTAATGAATACATACTTATAGTGAACAAATTGTTTTGCTGAAGTGAATTGTACAATCCAAATCACTGCTTTAAATTTGTCCTGGATATTCTACCAAAAATATTCATGCTACTTTTACATGCATTTTTTCACAAAGCTGCTTTCTTGCAGAAATACAGGGTGTTGAAAATGAACATACAGTGTATCTCACTTCTTATGGAAACACCCCCTATGCTCTGTAATTATTTGGGAAGAACTGTGTAAATTTCAGGATGAGTCTAAATCTTGCCTGTGGTTGATCTGAGTGAAATACAATGCTCGCCAGGAGCGATGGACTTACCCAGCTTTGAAAAAAAACATATTAGAGGACATTATAGACCCAAAACTCTAGCGGATTCGGAATCAAGACACCAATTTTACTCCCAGTACAGATTTTTACTGAAAAATTTTCGGTTCTGGAATTTGTCTTAATTTTCATGGAAACACCTCCTGGCGAGCAGTGTATGTCACTCAGATCAACTTTAGGCAAAATTTAGACTCATTGTCTGTATATCTACCGATCCCAAAATTTACAGAGTTTCACTTCAATAGTTACGGAAGATACGGGGGTGTTTCCATGAAAAGTGAGACAAACTGGGTTTTTCAGAAAAGAACATTTTTTATCGAAAATCTGTACTGGTAGTACTGTACTGATAGTCCTGAATCCAAATCCGTTGAAATTTTGAGCCCAAGTATATTGTCCCCTTATGTAATTTTTCCCAAAACTGAGTTAGTCCATCGCTCCTGGTGAGCATTGTATTTCACTCAGATCAACCACAGGTAAGATTTAGACTCATCTTGAAATTCACAGGGTTCTTCTCAAATAATTACAGAAGAATGGGGGGGTGTTTCCATGAGAAGTGAAATACACTGTATGTTAGGAGAAAAATGATTTATAACTTTCCAGTTTCAAAACCCTGTATTTCTTCAAGAAAGCAGCTTTGTGAAAAAAATTATGTAAAAGTAGCATTGATATTTTTGGTGAAATATCCAGTACAAATTTGAAGAAGCTATTTGAATTGTACAATTCACTTCAGCAAAACAATTTTTTCATTACTAGTATGTATTCATAAAAGCGCAATTATCTTGAACACAATTGAGTTTTCCGGGTTCAAACAATTTTACATGTTTCACCTAAAATTGAATGAAGAAATTAAAGAATAATAATTTTCCTGATTGTACCAGTGGCATAAAAAATAGGGGAGGAAATGGACCAATATACCCTTTTTGAACGCCACTGGTGGCAACTAAAAATATAATTTTTCTTTTAAAATGACGCTCTTATTGAACAAAAATATTTCTTCGAATTGAACTGTAAAATTTCCAAAACTGTGGAAGTTATGAATAAAAAATAGATATAATTTTTCATATTCAACACCCTGTATCTGTGCAACCCACCGCTACGTAAGGGTCTGACAATTGATTTCATGATGAGTATTACATGATCTACCAACGATAAAATATTACAAATTTTTTTTCAACTTTTTTTGACTAGTTGCACAGCCTCCCACCACTCCACCCACCGTGGTTGCGCGGTCTGAATCTTGGTTTAGTTATAAGTGGTATGTGTAATATAATTACAACTAAATTTCATCGTGAATACTATGACGTATTTCAAAGTGACAGTATCTGCCGGACTATGATGTCGGCTGGTAATATTCCGCTCGACCTATAACAACAGGGTTTAGAAGGCTGTAAACGTCATGTACAGGAAAACAAGATATTAAGGAATGTTGTCCTTACTGAGCAGCGTTCCTGAATATTTTTTGGGACCTGAGGAATACATGTAGCAAAGCTTGTTCGTTTTGATTTGATGTGTCACGCTAAAGAAATGCTGTTGTTAGGCCGGTGTAAGGCGTCGGGGAATAAAAATGATTTTCGTCCAACTGGAAACTTGCAAGAATACAACTACACTTCAAAAATGACAGAAAGACTACCTAGCAACTACAGACCTATCTAGCTCATGAAATATCCATAATCCAGTAAAGATAGACAAACTCGAGCAAAAAGTGAAGAATGAATTGTAAGTAGCACTCTGAAACTTGACGCATGACATCTCGACATCAATGTATTATTGGAAAAAAAATTGTTTATCAAAAAATCATAACATTATTTTCTGAAATAACAACAAAAAAATAAAATATAATTTTTTTGTTATTATTTCAGAAAATATAATATTTATCAAAATACGAATTCGATAGGTTGAGACATAATTCAATTCTCCACAAGAATGATTTTCAGTAATACCTCATGAAATACGCTCGTTTTCTCAGAAAACGTGGTTTAACGCCGACGTCACATTTCATGCTCGTGCTAACCCGCCACTGCAAGTTCAGGCAGGGCCGAAAATTATAGTAGAAGGAAAAGAAAAGGGCATATCGTTCCTGAAGATTTCTACTTACTCATGCAAATATAAC
Organism: Chrysolina haemoptera; assembly: GCA_958298965.1. NCBI lineage: Eukaryota > Metazoa > Arthropoda > Insecta > Coleoptera > Chrysomelidae > Chrysolina > Chrysolina haemoptera. The sequence goes on along the minus strand of OY282600.1, from coordinate 9,356,260 downwards.
ATGTGAGTATCTGAGTACCTAGCATGTGTTTTGTCCCAATTCAATTCTTTATTGTCATTTCGCTATTAGTTACAGTAGATAAGACGTGTCAGAAAAGTACACACATACGAGTATACAAACAGAAATACACACATACGAGTATACAAACAGAAACACACAAAAGTGTATAGCATTTACAATTACATAGGTAACAACAGATGTTTTTCATACATAATGTCATATTTGCCCCGGCATCACAATTAAGAGAATAATTACTATAAAATATGTGAAAGATACCTTTCAAATTGGTTAAGATTATAAAAACATTGATCTACGAGTATTGCTTCACATAACCCTTCTACAATATTTACGGAGGATCCGAAAGTCATGGATATTTTAGTTGATATGAAATAATTATACTGGAGCAGAAATCAGTATACTCTTTGAACCATATGCAACGATTCAATGTTCACTTATACATGCCAAAGAATAAACTGGGTTTTACTCTTGTCTCAATTTTCAACTCACCCATAATCCCGGAAATTTCTTCAGTAAATGTTGAAAATAATCCCTCATACACATCCTACATAAAAAATGAAGTATTTAGTTTCAAGCTTAAGGTTGGCATTTCACAATAGTGTTATTAAATATATATGCAGAATACGAATAAGCGATTATCTTCAACATTCAGTGAAGAGAATGCCGATTTTATGGGTAAGTTGAAAATGAGGCAAGAGTAAAACAAGGGACCTGTCACACTACTTTAAAATTGTTGCATATAGTCCAAAGAGAGTATGGGTTGCTGCTTCAGTATAATAATTCCATATTTACTAAATTATTCATAATTTTCGGATCATCCGCAAACATCTCCGTGAAGTGCGACAAAACACATTTTAGGTACTCAAATACTCGCATGTTATATTTGCATGAGAAGGTAGGAGTCTTCAGAAACGATATGAACTTTTTCTTGTCCTTCTCCGATCATTTTTAGTAGAGTTATGACCAATCAAATATTTGGCTCCGCCAGAACTTCCAGGTGCGGTTAAGGGGGAACCTGAAATTTGATTTCGGCGTTCAATCACGTTTTCTGTGAAAACGAGCGCATTTGATGGGAAATAAAAAATCTATTTATATATTTTTGAACAAAAGAAATATGTTTCACCCCTGGAATTTTGGTAAATATTTTTTTTTGTGTGTATCATAGTTCCAACTACTAGCATACCAAGTTTGGTGGTGCTACAATCGATCCTCGTCTTAAAACCCAATCGTACTGAATTATTACTATCATTGGAATTGAAATATTGGCCGAATATTCAATAAACTATTGTTTATTGAAATGAATTATGATCAAACATGGGTAAGAAACCGCTAGGCGGCCCCACAATTAAAATGACAGCTGAATCATAATAACATTTATTAAATAAGGCTTTTCACAATGCGTTCACAAGACACTCTACTCAGTGGTGATAACGGTAGAAATGAAATTGTAGAATTTTCAGAAATTATTCGACGTTTTCTGGAAATATTTCGGCATAATATTTATTTGGATATTGTACCAATATATACAAATAATATTGTACCAATATCGCTAAATATTTTGAGGCCAACATTGCTTCTACAATATTTCACTAATATTTGTATAATGTCCCAAGAGGTTATCTTGAACGATGGAAAATGGCGACTAAAGTTTGTCTTTCAGTCGCAGATGATTTGACAACAGATTTTATGAATGTCCTATTCATATTTTCGAACTAAAGTCCAAGTAATATTGGACCAATAACCCGAAAGAATTATAATTTCATCTCGCCAATATTGCGTTTGAATATTTTGCCAACATTTTCATAATATTTTACCAATATTATTTCAATGTAAGTTTTAATCCTTCAAGAATATCACACCAATATTATTTTTAGAATATTTCATCAATATCGCCGAATGATCACATTTTTCTAGGAACCAAACTAACCGGACTTATCTTGTATCATGGAATGATCTTAATCTATCTTTTCCACTCTTATTTACGAATATTTTTCTAAATATGTCAGATGCTCAAATCTCTACTGAAAGTATTACTCATCCCAAAAGTTCTGTTTCATTCCATCTTTGAATGAAACCCTCCTTCTGAAATATCGCCAACAAAACATTTTGCCACTCTTTTGTTCTATTCTGAAAACTTTCTATCTCAATTTTTGTTACTGCTCAATAGGAGTACCTCATCTACTCGCATCCTCTCTGTTATCTGATCAACTGAAAACGAACCTGCGTAATGCTTACTTTGACCCAATTGGGCATGCATCAAATGAATTATTGGCCATTAAATTGACTGTCACCTCAACCATTATCTATGCACATTCGAGCCATAATAATTGATAACCATCTATATTATATTGCTGTCATGTGTATATGAAGTACGTCTAATTGAACGTCGAATATCGATTGATCAAAGGACAATATTCAGAAGATGATCAGCTCTGTGATATACAGGGTGTTTTCTACTACGGTTCCTAACTGCAGGGGGTGATTTGTTAGGTCATTTTAAGAAGAAAAGTTTCCATGAACTATGTCCGGAGTTGCTTCGTTTCTGAGATACAGGGCGTTGAAATTGAAGAAAAAAAAAACGGTATTTATAAAATATCATAAATATCCTAGAACCGATTTGGTTGAAATTTGGTACATTTATTCGAACTAATAAGGCGCTCATTTAGCCCTAACTAGATTGAAATTATTATGGCCAGTGGAGTCTAAGTGGGCACCACAGACAACAATATTGTAAAAAAAAGTACGCCACTGACTTTTTTTAAATTTATTTAGATTGAACAACTCAAAATACAACTTTTTGGTCTCCTGTATTTTCATCATATTCGTTTTCGAGAAAAAACAAAAACATAAAAAAAAGACCAAAAATAAAGATATTAACCATTGTGATATTACAGTAAATGAGCAAAATGTCCACCTTCTGATAAAATACACGACAGCATTCGATTTGCCATTGATTGTCTGACACGTTCAAAAATTCCTGGAGTAGTCCTTATTACATTGCAATTGTCAATTATTGGGTTCCTCAAGTCATTCATATTTAGTACAGGAGTTTTATAAACAAGAGCCTTCAGATGACCCCATAAATAGAAATCTAGAGAATCCATATCAGGACTGCGAGCTGGCCAATGTTGAGGTCCTGCACGTCCAATCCAGCGGTTAGGGTAGGTGATGTCGAGATGCTGACGAGCAAGAACACTAAAATGAGCTGGATCCCCGTCGTGCATAAACCACATGTTGCCTCTTACAAGTATGGGAACTTCTTCTAACAAAATGGGTAAATGATCTCGCAAAAAGTCCGTGTAGGATTCACCTGGTAATCTTTCTGTTAAAAAAAATGGGCCAATTAGGTAGTCACCGATAATTCCTACCCAAACGTTCAGCGAAAATTGATGCTGAAAATGATTTTCTCTAATAGCGTGGGGATTTTCGTCGGCCCAAAAATGGTTATTGTGAAAGTTCATACTAGCATTTCGTGAAAAATTTGCCTCGTCCATTAATAAAATATTTGGGAAAAAATTATTATTGTGTTCCATCATATGAATTAACCACCTGCAAAACATTAATCTTGGATGAAAATCCCGAGGCAGTAGAGCTTGGACCCGCTGCATGTGGTATGGGTATAGAAGGTTTCTTTTTGGAACTTTCTAAACGGTTTTTGGGCTGACTTCAAGCTGCCTTGCAATCTTCCTGGTACTATTTGAAGGATCTTCTTCTATCGTATTATAGAGTATATTCTATTTTTATTGGAAATTCTCTATAAGAAATTAAAAGATGTGAATTGTAGAAAACGTCGAAAAGTTATATTGGTTTCTTAGTGACAATTCAAGTATGATAAATTTAGCTACAGTGTGTTAGCAAAATGTAAGATACTACATAGGCGATCTCCAAAAAAAAAAAATCATAAACATACATATTAATAATAACAATACTATAGGTTAACAACAATAATGTAGGTATCAATCAATAACAACACAAGTTGAGTCCCAAGACACTTTTTTTGGAATCTTGTTCACTTCTGGTGCACCTGGCAATCTACCTTGAATTTCTATGAATGAGTTCTCAAGATAAGCTGGTTTTAAACGATCGATAGATACTGTTTTAGAATCACCATTGACATCTATAGTAAAAAAAATTTCATTCCGTTGAATGACCTTGAAAGGACCAGTGTACCTTGATTGCAAAGTTTTGAGTACAGAATCTGTTCGCATAAACACATGTGTGGAGTTGAACAAATCTTGAGAAATGAATATTTTTCTGTTATACTGATCTCTGGTACAAGCTGGTCTGAGGTTCTTAATATACATTTTCAATTTAGTAACGAATGACGAATTATCCAAAGCAGGCTCATTGGACGATTCAAAAAATTCATTTGGTAAACGAAGTGTTGTTCCATAAACCATTTCCGCAGATGAACATCCCAAATCAACTTTAATAACCGAGCGAAACCCGAGTAGAACTAACGGTAAATAATCAACCCAATTTTGAGAAGCATCAGCATAACATCTCAAGGAAGATTTTAGTGTTCGATGAAATCTTTCAACAATACCATTACTCATAGGGTGATATGCACAAGAACGAATTCTTTTAATACCAAGAAAATTTGTTAAATTTCTGAAAAGAAATGATTCAAATTGTCTTCCTTGATCGGTTGTTATAATTGAAGGCACACCAAACCTTGATATCCAACCTGAAATTAAAGTGATTGCAACAGTTTCAGAAGAAATATCGGATAATGGGAATGCTTCAGGCCATCGGGAATATCTGTCGATACAAGTCAATAAATATTTGTATCCTCGAGAAGATGGTAGAGGACCAACCAAATCAATGTGAATATGATCAAAACGTGCGTCTGGATCAGCAAATTTCTGCAAGGGTGCCGATGTATGACGGTTTATTTTTGCTTTTTGACAATGAATGCAGTTTTTCGTCCAATATCTAACATCTTTATTGATACTTGGCCAGACAAACCTTTGACTAATAAGTTTTTGGGTCATACGAATGCTAGGATGTGATAATGAATGAAAATTGTCAAAAATTTGTTTACGAAATGTTGAAGGAATGAATGGTCTAGGATTTTTAGATGAAACGTCACAATATAGAGTTGTATTATTAGTGTTCCCAGGTATAGGAATTTGCTTTAATTTGAGTGAAAGTTCAGATTTTTTTAGTAGGTTTAATAATTCGGTATCATTCTTCTGATGTTCGGCAATGAGTTCATAATCCACGATCAAATCGCTTTTATTCAAACCATTAATGTTGATTCGGGATAGAGCGTCAGCCACTACGTTTTCGAAACCTTTAATGTAACGAATGTCTGTAGTGAATTCTGATATATATTCCATATGTCTAATTTCCCTAGGATTATGGTTTTCAAAATTTCTGGAGAACATGAACGTCAAAGGCTTATGATCTGTGAGAACAAAAAATTCTCTACCTTCAACGAAATAACGAAAATGTTTTATTGCTAGAAAAATGGCTAGTAGTTCTTTTCCGAAAGTACTGTATCTCGTCTCAGTTTTGGACAATTTTTTTGAGAAAAATGAAATCGGGCACCACGAGTTATTTATATATTGTTGTAATACAGCACCAACAGCACTGTCAGAAGCATCAACTGCTATGCTTGTCACTGCATTATGTTGTGGATAATACAATAAAGTTTGTTTTTCGAGTGCAAGTTTAATATTTTCAAAAGATGAATTTGAAACTTCATCCCAAACCAATGTATCTGAGTCTTTAACCTTTTTTTTTTTATTTGCAAGTGTAGTATTCAGGTTAATGGAAGAAACTCTTTCTTTCAGTGTATAATCGTTTATCGCGCTATATATATGAATAGGTTTTTTGTTATTGGGTATGTTCTCTCTCACGGCTGTTTTTGGGGCCGTAGTTGAAAACTGACAGTGAATATGATGATTGGTTAATACATGGTTTAATGGGGTGTTCAGGTGTTTTCTTTAGCCCTTACCAAGAATGTTACAGTGGCGACGAGTATAGTGGAAAATAAGAACCTATTACATATTGATAAATAGTTGAAAAAGTGTGTACAGTGTGGCAAAAATGGCAACTCCTGGGCAATACGGTATCCAAACGGAATTCAATCCGGAAATTCATGATTTTGGAATTCATGTGCGTCGATTAAAGTCGTTCTTCATTGCAAATGGAATATCAGAAGAACCGAAACAAAGGGCAATGTTGCTGAATGGCCTAAGTCAAAATGCGTTCGCACTACTCGAGGATTTATGTGTTCCTGATAAACCAGAGGATAAAAATGTGGATGTGTTAGTGACACTATTAGAAAATCATTATCAACCCCATCGAGCAGTTTTTGCGGAACGATACAATTTTTATGCAGCAAAAAAGTTGAAGAAAACGTTTTAATTTGGGGGTATCGAGTAGTCGTTCCAGAAGCCTTACAAGCTGGTATATTATCCGAAATGCATAAAAGTCACATGGGGATGGTAAAAACCAAATCATTGGCTCGTTCATATGTTTGGTGGCCGTCGCTCAATGAGGAAATAGAGCAAATGTGTAAATCTTGCATTCCGTGTAATATGGGACGACAAAACCCACCTAGGGATGAGTTGTTGCCCTGGCCAATCCCCTCTGAAGTATGGGAACGGCTCCATATAGATTTTTTAGGACCTATCAATGGAAAGATGTTTCTTGTAGTCGTTGATGCATTGTCAAAGTGGCTAGAAGTATTTATCATGACTTCGATCACAGCATCAGCTACTATAAATAAGTTAAGAGTATTATTTGCTCAGTTTGGTCTACCGCGCACAATAGTTTCGGATAACGGCCCTACGTTTGTTTCCACGGAATTTCAAACATTTTTATCAAATAATGGCATCATTCATGTGACGTCTCCACCGTATCACCCAGCATCAAACGGCGCTGCAGAAAATAGCGTCAAAACTATAAAACAGTTCATCATGAAAACCTTAAGAAGCTCATATAATATTCTTGATAATATTTCAAAACAAAGCAATTTAACGGAATTTGATCTCTGTAATTTTTTAATACTATATAGAAATACCGAACATTGTAGCACTGGCGAATCGCCGGCCCGAGTGATGCTGGGCCGTGCGCTTAAAACCAGATTGGATTTAATAAGGCCAAAAACTATGCCGACGCGTGACACAAAACCGATGAGTACAATAAAAAAAAATTTGGGAGTAGTACAAAATCGACAAAAAAAAAGTCATCCGGGAAAAATGAGGAAACGGTTAAGATTAGGCCAAAATGTGCTAGTGAAAGATTACAGAAAAATTAAGACAGAATGGACGCCCGGCATAGTAGTTGGTCTTTTAGGGAAAAATGTTGTCAGAATTAGAATTCCAAATACTAATTTGGAGTGGAAACGTCACATAAACCAGGTTCTACCTTTTCATAATAATGATGATTGTAACAGTGCTTCAGATATCGAAATACAGGACTTTAATAATGAGCAGAGTACAAGTTCAGGTCAAACTGTCAATGATTCACATTTTAGAAACGAAAAAGTTTCTTTGTCTGATGTTGATGAACAGGTTAGTGAATCGGGAGATTCACGAGGTTGGGACGCCAGTAAAAAAATATCCGATTCTGCTAGTAACTTGCCTCTGACTAAAACCATTCAGGATACTGATATATTTGTTAACGAAACTCCAAGTTGTGAATCACCCGGTCGCCCCCAACGTCGTAGAAACCCCCCTACACGTTTTGTTCCATCCTAATAAAATACAAGAAGTTAGTATAGGAATATATTATTTTAAAATATGTTACTAAGTTGAGATTAGGAAGGAAGGAGTGTAGTATTCAGGTTAATGGAAGAAACTCTTTCTTTCAGTGTATAATCGTTTATCGCGCTATATATATGAATAGGTTTTTTGTTATTGGGTATGTTCTCTCTCACGGCTGTTTTTGGGGCCGTAGTTGAAAACTGACAGTGAATATGATGATTGGTTAATACATGGTTTAATGGGGTGTTCAGGTGTTTTCTTTAGCCCTTACCAAGAATGTTACAGCAAGCATATTGTGAAGTGGTTCCAGTATCTTCGCACAGTTAGGTATGAAACGATGATAGAAAGTAACGAGGCCTAAAAATTCTCGAAGTTTACGAACTGTATTAGGTTTACAAAATGTTTTAATAACATCGACTTTTTCTAGCAGAGGTTGTATACCAGTGGAATTGATTTTGTGTCCTAAAAAATTCAGTTCCTCAGATCCAAACTCGCATTTATCAACATTCAAAACAATTCCGTATTTCTCAAAACGTAGAAAAATTTCTTTCAAATGTTTTTTATGTTCTTCCACTGAAGAACTTGCAATAAGAACATCGTCTAAGTAGGCATTACTAAAATCTAATCCGTGAATGACTTTATCAATAAACCTTTGAAATGTTTGTGCTGCATTTCTTAAACCAAAACTCATTCGAGTGAATTCAAATAAACCAAAAGGAGTTATAACTGCGGTTTTAGGAATATCACAAGGTTCGACAGGTATTTGGTGATAGGCACGAACTAAATCAAGTTTTGAAAAAATTACACAATTTTGAAAATGAGAGTAAAATTCTTGTATATGTGGGACAGGATAGCGGTCAGGAATGGTTACCTTGTTCAGGGCTCTGTAATCACCAACAGGCCTCCAGTCACCTCCTTTCTTTGGTACAACATGTAATGGAGAAGACCAACTACTAGAAGATGGACGAATTATTCCTAGTTCTAACATGTGATCAAATTCTTGTTTTACGATTTTTAATTTCTCTGGCGCTAACCTTCGTGCACGAGCATGAACTGGAGGACCAGTTGTTTCAATGCAATGTGTAATATCATGTTTGACATCAAAGTAATTAACGTTACTCTGAGTTAACGATGGAAATTTTTTGAGAATGTTTTGGAATATGCAATTTGAATCACCCTGTAGATAGAAAAGTTGATATAACGGAATATTTGACATTATACAACTGACATGAAGTCTTGTCAAATTATCCAATAAAATATTTTTAGAACTGTCAACAATTAATTTAAAATGTTGTAGAAAATCAATGGCGATAATGGGGTATTTTACATCAGCAACGATGAAAACCCACTTGAAAAGACGTTTCAACCCTAAATCTAAGGTCATTGAACGAGAGCCGTAAGTTTTAATCTTACTATTATTGGCTGCTTGAAGTGTGAAATTTGATGCCTGTTTATTAAGAAGAAATTTTGCTGGAAGAGCACTAATTTGACTACCAGTATCTATCAAATATCTAAAACCAGATGTCTTGTCCGGGACGAATAAAAGACGGCCAGGTGCACCAGCAATGTTGGCCGTATTCAATTGCTGGTATGACAGTTTTCCGAAGACCATTTGCATGGAGGATTGCATTTTTGGGCTTGATTTCCGAACAATCTGTGGTAGTAACAATTTCTGGAAACGGAAGGGGATCTATTTCTTGAAATGTTCCTTGTTGAAGGGCGTTGTGTTTGAGAAAGTTGTGAGGATTTCATCAGGTCACGTAAGTCTGCAATTTCTTTAGACAATTTTGATATATCAGTATGACAGGAACAAGGTTTATTAACAGAATTCACACTTAGATATTCGTTATTGGATTGGGAGAATGTAGGAGTTATCTCCATGATTTTATCAGCTACAGCTGCTTGTGATTCTAATGATGACTCGTCTCCAAGGGTGGTTAAAATTATCTTAACATTTGTGGGAAGTCTTTGGAGAAAGATTTCTCTCAGTATTGATTTGTCGACAGAACTAGCCTGATTGCCAAGAAGTTGTTGCATTCTCCTTAGTAGTTGGGATGGTTTTTGATCTCCTAATTCCTCAATGGATAGGAGTTTTTGAATTCGTTTTCCATCAGAGAGTGAAGTTCTTTTCAATATGGCATCTTTCAACGTGACATACGCATTTTCCGACGGTGGATTCAGTAGAACATCACGAACTTCGGTTGCTAGTTCTGGAGATAATGTTGATAATAGTACATTAAATTTAGTTTTGTCCGCTACTATTTTTCTGGTTGCAAAAATCGCCTCTATCTGAGCGAACCATATTACAGGGTCTTTGGGCCAAAATTCCGGTAGTTTAAAATTCATGACTGCCGAAACCTCTGCAGTTGATTCTTCCTGTGTACTTGTCATAGTTGAACGTCGGGGTCACCAATTTATAGAGTATATTCTATTTTTATTGGAAATTCTCTATAAGAAATTAAAAGATGTGAATTGTAGAAAACGTCGAAAAGTTATATTGGTTTCTTAGTGACAATTCAAGTATGATAAATTTAGCTACAGTGTGTTAGCAAAATGTAAGATACTACAGTATCAAGTATAGCTTCTTGTAGTTCAGGCGTTGTTACCGTTTTTGGTCTTCCACCGCCTGCATTTTTATTGAAACTCACAGTTTCACATAATCTTGCATGTAGCGTTCTAAATGTTTTAGCGCAAGGAATTACTCTGTTAGGATATCTGTTCAGGTAAATTCTTTGTGCTTCTTCCGAATTTCCATTTGCTAATCGATAAATAAAGTGCATGTCAGCCATTTCAGTGTTATAATTATTCATGATGGAATCGCTGCTAATTGACAACTCTGAATTTTACTGCTATGACAATAATGTCGTCAAAGCGACCTTACCTGCATTTAATGGCCATTATTGCTTATCGTATGCAGGTACGCCTATCGCTATTAAATTGTTACGGAGTGGCTTTGATTTTTTTTCTCAAAAACGAAGCTGGATATGAAGAAAATACGAGAGACCAAAAAGTTGTATTTATAGTTGCTCAAACCAAAAAAAAATAAAAATTTACCAAAGAAAGTCACTGGCATACTTTTTTTCACAATACTGTTGGCTGTGGTGGACAGAGTCGAAATCCCATTCTCTTCACACTATCCCGCAAAATGAAAAATTTGAAGCGAATATTAAAATAACATATTCATCGAGGTCAATATTATTATTATTAATGTTGACTTGACTTTCGAATAACTATTCCATCGAAGTAACTTTTTATTTTCTTAGATTTGTATTCAAAATAAATAAACAATCCTCGTGAAGCAACGAATACCTTTTTCTTTCTTTGAACTATGTCAAGGAAATCTCATATTTGCACTATCAATTTCACAAATTCCATTAATTATTGTTGTCAACTAGTTTCTGATGGCCAAACAGCCATAGCTACCTTGGATTACCTAGTGCAGATTAGGTCAAATAGTTCTTCAGAGGTAAATGCTATCATTTTGAATATATTCGCCGCGATAGTTTGGAATTTTGATAATACTTATTTAATAGTAAGAATGCTAAGAATATTATTGGTGCAACATTTGTATCAGATATTTATAGGTTATTAGTTGCCAAAGAAAATGAGAACTGGCTTTATGACAGGATTTCGTTATTATTCGGATCTGTCACTGTTGTTGCATGAAACTGTCGGTTGCCTAGCAACAGCCGTTAATAAAGTGTACTTTTTTACGCTTTTCCGTTCAATAATGATATCGTATGTTGATAGTGAAATATTGTAATACTTTACGCACACAAACCACACAAAAAAATGTACTTTTTAGACAGTTGTAGAAAAATACTATTTTTGTATTTGAATTATACACATATTCAAGATTCTAACCTGTTTCCCCGCTGCTACTTTCTAGTATCATTCCTGTCGAATGCCGATCCCAGCAAAACGAATTCCTTCGAGAAAGTTCGATATGGGAATCAACAAGACCTTGGCACACCTTTAAAGTGCAGTAATATCTTATTACCGACAACCTTTCGTGAACCCAATACATCGCTTCGTCTTTTTCGGTGACCCACTTTCTGATGATTGTAGACAAAGGCCTGCAAGCGAATCTGCACGGAATTGAATTACTTCTATTTACCTTCGGGAATATTGTCAATAGATTTCAGTCCACTGTGTTACTTGGGCAAACTAAGACATATCGTGTTTCAAACTAAGACGTGTTTGAGTTTGAACATCGATTCAAAGGCAATAAAACAAGCAACAATTGACAAACTGTTGAGATTCGAGTTCGTTCTACAAGAGTTTGGTTGTTGATTTGCTATTATTATTTACCATCTGGAAGACGAACGGAATTATTGATTAAATCTAGTTCGAATATATGTCTGAGAATTCTCGCATTATTATCACTCAAACTTGTTTGAACTGAATATTTCAGATCAACACCACGGTATTAGTAAATTATCCATTTTCAGCAAATTGCTTGAAAGTATTCTTTATAACATTTTAAGTTTTTTTGTATCAAGTCATCGTTCATAGAATGCCAGCTTGTTTTTTTCTCCAAAAGGGCCATAGAAACAAATTTGGGAATACTTTTTTTAAATCAAATATGGTGTTCCCCAAGGGTTGGTTCTGGGACCCCTTCTCTTCATTATTTATATCAATGATCATTTTCATCTACATTTTCAATACATTGACAAAAATTAGCGGCATACAGACAAATTCCAGGACAAAGATTCTCCTCGTACAGTGCTCTACCAACTGAGCTAACAAGAAAACATGCGTTCCACTGCATATCGGGAGACCGCTTTCTCTTAGAATTTTGATGTTAGATGTTGGTAGTGTCACCCACCAACTACGGCATATGTTGGGTATGTAATATGTCTGTATGCCGCTTATTTTTCCCAATGTATTTATATCACAGACGCAAACTCACTTTATTCTTTTCCATGTATGCTGTTGATAATACTGAGAACACACACTCTAAAGTACATTGAAGGATGAAGGTGAGGTGGAGAATATCCTCAGCAGATCACTGATGGTACAGAAATATTACTTTGGATGGAAATCTGAACTGTTCCGCACAAATAGATGAACTAAGCAAAGAAATATTAAATTATGTTTTTGTTTTACACCAACTCAAAAAGTTTGCTGTCTACGTTAGCAATACAATCACAATCGAATCATGCGGTGTCATTCTCTGAGGAAATTTTTCAAACTCAAAAAGGTCTTCGCTATTCACAGAGGGCTATGAGAGTCACAACTAATGCAGGATATAGGAAACACTGTCGGCCACTATTTACCAAATATGGAATAATGCCCGTATATACTGGGTGACCTGTAAACAATTTACAATTACAATTGAATTTTGCTTATACTCGTTGAAAAAATTCCAAAAGTTCTGCCAACTGGAACTAGTATTGAATATATTATTTTATATCTCAAATCAAGTTTGCAACCAATTCAAGTGTACGGAACATTTTTTTTTTATCAAAGACTACTGTTTTTCTTTGATATGCCTACCATAAGAAAAATATCAAAGATTCTGCAAACTTGACAGATACACTGGAAAAATATTACGATCAGTTATACAGATTTGCAAGCTTTCACGTCGACCGGAACATATAGTGTTTTATTTCGTTGTAATTTGTTGAAATTTGAAATCTCCGTGAATAAACTAGAAAAGAGTCTTTGTAATGTTACTAAAAAGACCCTTAAGGGCAGTTTTCGAAAGTTCGTCGTCAGGAAGAGCAACTTTTTCAAATTACTTTTTTCGATATCTTGTCATTTTACTCGACTTTTTGCCTATTAATAGTAATTTTTTTCAATTTGCCGCCTTCCCAGTGATCACGTGACATGTGTCAAAATTGATTTTTAGGTTATCGGACATGAACAAACTCTTCCCAAGAATATTTTTTCCAATACTCTACTAATAAAGTTTTTTCCCATATGGTACATACTTTTTGGCGGTCACTGTATATTTGCTATTTCTACGAAAGAACCTCCTTAACATTTTCAACACGAAATTCCAGGCAGACGTCGTGTTGTAAACTGTAAGTTCCGAATGACATTTGTCTGCACTATCTAAAATGTTGTTACTTTCAACGCCTGAAGTAATCCCCAAGGGAATTTTCTGCTTTGGGTTGGATTTGCTGTGGATTTGTCTGTTCCATTTTTAAATCCGTTGAAGATTCCCTCTGAACTGAAATAAAACTTGATTCTAGCAAGGGACACATTAGCTTCGATTGAGACCGAATTATTCAAATCGTAAATACGCTGTTTCGTATTAGTACAGTAACCACAGACAAATGTAAGCCACAAGTTAAGAATGAATCGTAGCACTTTGAAACTCGGTACATGACGTTTTGACATCATATATTGTTAGAAAAACAAATTTTTTACCAAAATATCAGGGGTGGATTCCAAAAAAAATTTATTTAAAAAAATTTTATTTTTTTTTTCTGTTGTTTTGGAAACTGTAAGATTTATCAAACAATTTCGACAAGGCGAAAAATAATTCAATTTTCCACAAGAAATATACTTTGTAATTTCTCACGGAATGCACTCGTCTTCTTAAAAAACCTGATTGAGTTCCGATATCAAATTTCAGGCTCGTCTTAACCCGTCACTGCAATTTCCTGCAATGCCGAAAATTAGATTTGTCATAACTCTGCTAAAAATTATACTAGAAGGAAAAGAAAAAATGTATATCGTTCCTGATGACTTCTACTTCCTCATGCGAATATAACACGTGAGTATCTGAGTACCCAAAATGTGTTTTGTCCCACTTCACATATGCAACGATTTTACTCCTGCCTCAGTTTTGAACTCAACCATAATCCCGGTAATTTCTTCAGTAAATGTTGAAAATAATCGCTCATAGACATCCTACATGAAAAATCGAGTATGTGATTTCAGGCTTGAGGTTTGCAATTCACAATATTGTTATTAAACATATATGCAGGATAAGAATAAGCGATTATTTTCAACATTTACTGAAGGAAATGCCGGTTTTATGGGTAAGTTGAGAATGAGGCAGGAGTAAAACAGATTTTTTATTTTGGCATGTATAAGTAGGATCTGTCACACTACTTTAAAATTGTTGCATATAGTCCACAGAGGGTATGGGTTGCTGCTTCGCTATAATAATTTCATTATGTATTTACTTTTTTTTTTTTTTTTGTGCGGTACAAGAGTAAGAATGGTTTATACCAATCTTGTAACCTATTGACAGGTTTTTCATTTTTCTTCTTCCCCAAATGTATCTAGGTACTATATTATCTGTCAATAAATATATATTATTATTTTTATTATATTATTATTAACCCTATATCCGATATTTACGGAGGATCCGAAAGTCATGCATACTTTAGTTGAATCAGTACCCTTTTTGGACCACATGCAACGACTTTAGACTAGTGAGATACATCTCACTTAGACATGCCAAAGAAAGAACTGGGTTTTACTCCTGCTTCAGTTTTCAACTCACCCATAATCCCGGCAATTTCTTCAGTAAATGTTGAAAATAATCGCTCATATACATCCTACATGAAAAATTAAGTCTTTGATTGCAAAGTTGAGGTTTGCACTTGACAATAGTGTTATTAAACATATATGCAGGATATGAATAAGCGATTATTTTCAATATTTACTGAAGAGAATGCCAGTTTCATGGGTGAGTTGAAAATGAGGCACGAGTAAAGCAAAGTTTTTATTTTGGTATGTATAAGTATGACCTGTCACACTACTTTAAAATTGTTGCATATAGTCCAAAGATGGTATGGTATGGGTTGCTGCTTGACTATAATGATTCCATATTTACTAAATTATTTATGATTTTCCGTTCATCCGCAAACATTTCCGTGCGACAAAACACATTTTAGATTCTCAAATACTCAATATTATATTGCATGAGAAGTTAGAAGTCTTCAGAAACGATATACTTTTCCTTTTCCTTCTCCGATCATTTTCAGCAGAGTTATGACCAATGAAATATAGTAAGCGGAAACCTGAAAGTTGATGTCGGCGTTCAATTACGTTTTCTGAGAAAACGAGCGCATTTCATAAATTACTAGGAGCAATGACGAAGTCTTTGATTTCCCATGTTTTTATATCGAAACATTCAGAAATTAACAGGGGAGAGAGAGCTATGAAAAGCTATACTCTAGATTCCTTTCATTGGGGATTTCCATGTCTGGATTGTTACTGTGAGCACGACGTTTCAAACGGTTCAGAAACCTCCGATCATTATCAAGTGCTATAGTCCATTTCAAGTTCACCGTAGAGTAAATTCTTAAAAAACAAACTAATTTGGTATGCATATTTTAGTATGTGTGCTTATCGTACAACGTAATTATGATTTTTGCGATAGTTGATAGTGATTTTATCGAATATGAAATTAAGTTGTGATTATGGACCAGTGAAAATATTCAAAGTGATTTCAATCATGGAAATAATTACACAGAAATATAGCTTTGAATGATGATTACCTTGAAATCGTGTAATGTATTCGTGAAGGTTCCAATCCCTCAACAATCCTTCCATTACCGCGGCACTAGTAGGGTAGGAGCACCCTTGCGTCACCGGCACAAACATTCACATTCACCTGTGGCTTCAATCCATATGCATATTCGTGCGTGGGTTCAGTTCACTTAGACCACTTTCACGCCAAAAATAATGATGATTATATTGCCAATAACAAAGAAATGAATGATCTTGATATGGTTGAACATCGAATGACGATAAATTGGTTTACATTCAAATCATACATTCTTAGTGGATATAATACATATAACATATAATAATAATAATAATAATAATAATAATAATAATAATAATAATAATAATAATAATAATAATAATAATAATAATAATAATAATAATAATAATAATATTTATTCAGCTCTGAGATCGTTACATTAACATCACAAAAAGTGTGTAAACATAAGACCTATTAGCCTTATATATGTATATTTGAGTTACTGTGAGCTATATATACTTAAATAGTAATACAAATTATGTCACAATCAAAGTGATATCATTTTATTGTTAATAAATGAATTTCTCTAGTGAACTTCAAACAAGTAAATAAAAACAAATATTAGATAATATTGAAGTAATATGAGTTAATAAATATTAAGTTTGTATCAAACAACTGACTCATTTGAAATTTTCAAACAAATCATTCATTAGTGGTAAAATTACATTACTTTGGCCATATTCAAAAGCATAATTTGTTAACATTTAAGAAAATTTCTTTACTACTAACAAACTGTTCTCTCAGTGTAAAACACACTTGATAACAATATTAACGATCGGAGAACAATCCAGTCATTGAAGGTCTGCAATGAAAGTAATGAATTTTCATCATTGTCTAAAACTTTTGAAGAATCTCTGAATATAGTGGCGTTGATCAAACAATATTATCGAATGAAATTTCCATTCCAAAAGCCCGTTTGTTTGAGGTGAATTTTCCCACTGGAATTGTGTCGATCATCCACGAGCAATGAATGCTCAATCAATCATATCGTGAACGATCATTCCGCGTGAGCACCTGTTTGTTCATTTCGTAAGTGGGACGATGAATACTTATCAGCCTAGACTATCGAAGCGTAAGTTTAGGAGTTTCGTCGAAGTTTTGACAGGTGTTTATAAGGGTGTACTGATCTTAGAGAAAATTGATTTCAGAGATTTTTGTAAAACAGGATCATAGCACCAACATTCGATTACGGGCCCTGGACCCAGGATCTCTTTACGGGCCCTGGACCTAGGATCCCATTACGGGCCCTGGACCCAGAATCTCATTACGGTTCCTGGACCCAGAATCTCATTACGGGCCCTGGACCCAGGATCTCATTACGGGCCTGGACCCAGGATCTCATTAAGGGCCCTGGACCCAGGATCTCATTACGGGTCCTGGACCCAGGATCTCATTACAGGCCCTGGACCCAAGATCTCATTACTGGCCCTGGACCCAGGATCTCACTGAAGACCAACTCCTCCCTATTTTTAATTGCATGGCTATTCCTTACCCATAATCTTTTTAAACTGTAATTTAACCTGTGGATACAACTAAACTTTATTTATAACATTATTTTTACTCAAAAACTACCGGTCCCGACAGACACTGTCCTGTATATCGATGTGTATGGATGACCTTTTCATGTTTCCCGTTTCATGTTTCCCGTTTCATGTATCACGGTTCATGTTTCATGTTTCATGTTTCCCGTTTCATGATTCCCTTTTCATGTTCCATGGTTCAATATTGAAATGACTAAGTTCTCATTTCCTTTATTTGCAAATATCAAATAATACTGAGACATTTTATTGATGTTTGATATAAATACAGTATTGAAAAGTATTTATCTTGGGTATGGTGGTCTCATGAGAGCGTAAAGAATAGCTTGCTATGTGTTGTGAGAGCATTACAATTTCTCCTCGACCAGCTCGAGGAAGGTACATCGACGTATGCTGCGTGGTGGGGTAACAGGAGGGGCGCACAGCAGTGCGTTTCTCTTGTTTATGTGGTATCATCATATCATTGCGTTCCTTGTTGCTCGTAGATTCAAAACTGAACTCCTAAAACACCATTCATTGAATACCAAATCTTTCCAGTAAATCTTCTTATGCAACAATCTCACAACCAACGCAAAAATATCAATTTTAAATTTAAATTTTATCGCGAAGTAGGTGGCGAATACGCTGGCTGCAGATTTCAACTTATAAATTAACAATTAACCAATAAAAGTGTAGTGGACTGAACTTGACCGAGGTGGAACGAACTGTGACTTCAAACCATTCACGAATTCACTCAACACACACAAAAAATTTCATCAAAATTGTTCCAACCGTTTAGGAGTTCAGAGCCGTATAGATGTGCAGAAAATTTTTATATATAAAGATGGCCATAAGAAAAGTTATTTATGGTACTAGTGTGTTATGTTGAAAATAAGTCACGCGAGTGACTTAGGAAACATAATACACGAGTGGCATACAATGTTTTATCCAACAAGTGGAAGACATCTTTTTTTTATGAGATAAAAATTAATAAGTTTTAAATATGATCGTGAGTCCATAACTCACTAGTGAGTTATGGATTATAACACACTAGTGTGTTATTCGATAGTGTGCATGAGTTATAATCCATAACTCACTAGTGTGTTATTTGATAGTTTACTTGTCTAAAATGGCGTTAATAATGACAGTCATAACTGTCATGTGTTAGGTTAATATATTTATTCATCACATTAAGGTGAATTATAATAATTGAAAAAAAAATGTTTGGGTTGACTCGGGCCCCTCCCAGACACGGGCCCTGGACCCAGGGGTCCACCCCGCCCCACCCTTGTCGGGCCATGAACAGGATGGTATGAGACTACGACAGGGTATGATTGATCAAGTTCTATTTTAGCTAGGCAGATTATTCAGGAACACAATTCAACTAATTATGACAATACAGTTATTACAATCATTACGAAATTATTATTATGAAGCCCAATGAAGAAGAAAATGAAAGCTCACATAAATCTAGTTAAGCGAGAATACACAGTTCTTGTCTAATTTTTTCTCGAGATAGTTGACATAGTTTAGTCAAATAGAGACAGGACCTCAAAGTATTCTGAGGTAATCTGAGTTTGTACCTCTCCAGGAGTTGAGCTTTACTTTAAGTGCCCCAAAAACGTCGAAATTTTCGGACTTCTTTCAGTTTTTCGCTTATAACTCCCAAACAACATATCTTAGCGAAAATCTTATTGAAAGAATATATTATATATATATATATAATTTTCAAATAAAATTTCAGAAAATCTTCATTAGACCAGTTGTCACTCAAAATCATATATAGTCACGTGGCGTAATGGTAAAGTACGCCTGGCAGCCAACACTGAGGTGGAGAGTTCAAAACCCACCGAGAACAATTTGTTTTTATTTCAATTTGAAAATAAATAATAAAAAATAATAATAAAAAAATAAAATAAAACTACCACTAAGGAAAATAAACTATTGATTGTTTTTTATTGTATCGTTAAATAAATAAACATTGAAAGTAAGATATCTCTTTTATTGAAAACTACTGTCGACGGAAAAGTTTTGTAACAATTTCGTGAATTAAAATGGCGATTGAGCGAGCGCGTTAATGTTCGAGATTGTTAATCGCCCTTATTAATACACTTGTTCGTTAAATAACCATTATCAGCTGAAAAGATTCAGGATATCCTTAGAGCATACGATCAAATTGAGTACATCTCATCCATCCATTTCATGAATGACAGTAGTATTTATGCGTATTCCTTATTAAATTAGGTATACGTCTTCCAAACGGGTGAATTCGATTCACAGTTCGTTACCTCTTGATAAACATTTTCACACACATTGAATCAGTCATCAGCCGTGTAATTCAACGGATCTCTCACCTCGCTGATTTTGTGTTTTGTTGGCAAGAAGATTACACCAAAGCGTAAGTTACAGAGACATTCCAGTGTGTGTACCCATTTTCCGTGAATTTTAAAATAAACATGGCGTCTATTATACTCTACGCGGGAATTCACGAATGACTTTATGAGCATCATTCAGTAAATCGGAATCGAATCGTTTGGGAACTAGAGGAAGTCTGCTGCACGCGAAAAATGTAATTGAATTCCGAGAGTAATTCTTTCGACATGTTTTTGTTTTCTTTCGACTGATGGAGTTCAATATCCGTTTGTTCGATTGAACTTATGGATGGAAGTTAGATTTGGCTGAAACTATTGGGGTTACGAAGATGAAGATTCTCTAAGATGGATTCCATCTCATCCTTCTCTATAACAATAAAACGCTGCTTTCGTAAAATTGAGTTTCATCACAGCTATCAACATTATAATAAGTATGTGCCCATTAAAATTATTTCAGTTTTACATATGAGAAAGAGTTATGTACTTTCCTATCACAATCTTCAGTAAACCATAAAAGGCAGCTGTAGCAATAACTTTTATCATACTAGTTTCAATTAACCAATTCACTTCATTTATTATTACTTTTGGTAATTTAATGCATTGCAATGCCAATATATTCATTTAAACTTATCAAACTGGTATTGATTGATATATGATCTAATGGCCCAGATGGAAGAAGGAATTTATTCGTTCTGCCGAAAAAAAACAACTTCGGAATAGCTAGAGATTTTGAATATGCTTTGATATTATCAATTATCATGTAACTAGAACAAGCCCAACCAAAATCAGTTCCATGCCAAATATTCACATCATTAACTGTTTAAAAATGTGTGATCCTCACTAACATGGATCTTTTGGAATAGACGATTCCCAATAAAATGTTACTCTCAGTATCCACTATTGTGGAACCTTGTGGTAGACCTTAGCTAGAGAGGAATGTATGCCTAGGGCTATGCTGGCGATATCGTCATAATGGTAGATTGGAAGTATATGAATGTGTTAATCAACCCTCATAGACGTACAGACGTAGTGCATAAGGGAGAACCTCAAGGTCCCACAAAAAACCCTTTCCCAAGAAGATAAACCTAGGGACCAACAGCGCTCTACGAATCTTTGGTGGAAGCTTACACAGATGTAGGGATAGACAAAGTAAATGGAGTTTATCCTAGACTTGGATTTCACTTGCAAAAAACATCTGGAAAAAGTGCTGACAAGGGCAAGGACATCACTGATGATGGGCAGGTGCTCCTCTGGCAAAATATGGGGACTTGGACCCAAACAATCCCTTTGGCTATACATAGCGATAGATAACGCATGGAGTTTTGCTGTGAACAAGAGACAATTAGAGGGAAGCTGGCTAGTTTACAACTGGCCATGGTCGAAGTCACTGTGGCTATATCCAGCACATCTTTGATTAGCCTGGACGTAATTTTGAAACTTCCTCTTCTGCATTTGCATATTATACTGAAGACGTAGATAGAAGCCTTAATCTAGGCCACTTCAACATAATGTAGGTCATAAGACACATCTGAGATGCCGTCAGACAAAATTACTCCCACTACTTTGATGGAAAATAAACCGCCATCATACAAGATGGAGAAGTCACATGAAGGCCATGCCGATATTGTCAAAAGGGCAAATCTAGTACAAGGTTGGCTCTAAGACAAGCAATGGAATAGCCATTCTCTTCGACAGTCAGGTTTTCTCCCAATTTAGTTTGGGCGACTCTCGGAAACCTCAGCGACCTAGGAAGGTAATATAGACGGAGAGCTGGCTACGTGGAGTACGGGTGACTCGGTTCAGTGTAAATTTTAGCATCTACAGGTTCGGTTGTAACCGACGCAGCGTGAGACGGGTCGGCAGAAGGCACCCTGGAAGAATAACGCGAGGGTAGAGGGTTTAATATGTATTTTTTTTTTTATATTAACTAAGTCAAAAGGTACAGTACTGAAAATTTGCAGAATAATCGTAGATGATACAAATAAGTAGAGAAAAAATTGCCAGAAGACTAGGTGGATTGTAATAATTATGTGACTCGGTGCACTTCTGGCAATCTCTGCACTTATTCTGTGACTCGAAACTGGATTGCCTGCAAAACGCCAGAAGGCTAAGTGGAAGAATCACTCAGATATTCGCGATACTATGAGCGTCGACGGCCCACTCTATAGATCGATTTTTTTTATATTTTAAGGATATAGACAATTTTGTTTTTAAATACCTTGTAACTTCAATGGCACTCACAAAGTGGAATTTTTCTTACGGGAATTGAGTAAACAATTGGTACGATTTTAAAATAAAAGTTGAAAACGATCTGGCCCACATCAAAGACTGGTTTGACAGCAGACTATTATCCATCAATTTCTGTAAAACCCATTATTTACCATTCAGTAGCTTTGAGAACTATAATCTATCGATTGAAAACAACTTTTTTATAAAGCCTGTAGAAAAAATTAAATATCTAGGAATTATTTTGGATCCCCATCTCAGATGGAACCATCATGTTGATTATCTGGTGAAGAAGTTACGATGTATCTTGTATAGGTTTAAGCAAGTGATTGGGCATCTTGATTTCAAACAAAAAGTGATGGTTTATCAGAGTTTAGTGGAGTCGCACTTGTCATATGGAGTCATTGGATGGGGGGGAGTTTCACGAACTTACCTCAACACCCTTGAAATCTCCCAAAGGAGATTTCTCAGGCTGATACTTCAAAAAGATGCTAGATATTCAAGCGACTTACTTCACACTGAAACCAACACCCTAGATATTAGACAATTATATATTATACAAATAGCCACTAGGCAATATTCAAACAAAAAAGATCTAATAACATTAACACATTCATATAACACAAGAAGAAAACACGACTTTGTTGCACCTCTAATGAATAAGGCAATAATAGGACAAAGATGTTATAATTATTTGTCGCCCAAAGTATACCACTTTCTTCCTCACGATTTGCTTGCCCAATCTTCCATTTTTATATTCAAAAAACAATTGAAAAATTTTATACGAGCTACACCAAGGAAAGAACTCCATGAGATTACTGAAGCATAAAAATTTCAATTTCTATATATTTATGTTAACAAGTGTGATATGTCTGTTGTGTGATTTCGATTCTTCAAATTAATTATAATAAAAAAAAAATAAAAAAAAAGGAAACTCTAATTCACATGTATCCTCACTAGTATTTAAGATTTATATTTTCATATATGTTTTATCTGTGTATACAATAATTTTGATTTAATATTTTATTTATACATATAGTGACTTGTTTATTTTACCATACACAGGGTTTTACCCTCAGTGGAACTATGATTTATTCATCAGATTTTATCTTTTATATATAATTATAGACACTTTGTGTTTTGTATTTTAGATGTACTGTTTGTTGGCGATGAATAAATATTATTATTATTATAATTTAACTTTGAAGTGTTTTATTTTTATTTGGGTTACCTAGTGTAGAGGCAAAATTATTCAATAATAAATAACTACAGTTCGACAAACCTAACTGAACAGGTGATATTGCGCGTACGTTCATGTTGAGTGCCTTATTACTTGATATATTACGGTCTTTAATCCGTTGTGCGACGAGTGCGTATCACGTTTTCACCTT
The DNA here is from genome assembly GCA_958298965.1 of Chrysolina haemoptera. Taxonomy (NCBI): domain Eukaryota; kingdom Metazoa; phylum Arthropoda; class Insecta; order Coleoptera; family Chrysomelidae; genus Chrysolina; species Chrysolina haemoptera. The sequence goes on along the minus strand of OY282600.1, from coordinate 9,332,503 downwards.
TTCAGCTAGGTGGGTAGAACTGTACTACTGAAACTAATGCGATCAAACAAAGTGGAAAGGCTTTCTCATGTACACAAATGTGATAGATATGATATAAGAAAACAACCACGAGTTTCTGATATTTTTGTTGAAACTGTTTCTGAAAATAATGTTCCTGTCATCTGAATATTGAACTTTCAGATAGAGTCAGAAAATAACGAAGGTGGATTCCAATTGACTTATGAACTCATCATACCAGCTCAATTTAATTGTATTCTGAAAACAGAAAAGCTCTTCGAATAATCCCGCTGTGATATAATTGACTTGAATTATTTCTAAAAGCAGAACAAAGGGTTAATAAAGCTCACAACGAAGATGTCATTCAGTATTATACAGATTGAGGCATTGATAACCAAACTCCCGAAATTTGGGTAATCAAAGTGGATTTTTGGGAAAATTCTCCGAAACGTCTATTTTATTTTCAAGGATCAGTCTACCACCCCAGAATAAAAAACAGAGAAAAGTTGGAAAACAGCATGGTTTATTGTTGTTGGAAGTTTTTATTTACTTGCCAATTAGTGTGTGGTCAAAGCGTGCAATGCATTTCAGACAATTTCCCCCAACAAATTGCATTGAAATTTAGTACAGAAATGTAACTACGATAAAAATATATCGATCGTGGTAGTAGGATTCAAACCCCCTTCTTTGTCCAAAAAAACTTCAAAATCTAACACAAATTAAAAAAAAATCTATAAAATCAATGAAAACATGATGCCTTCGAATTATTTTATTTCGAGAAACTCAACTCTCTGCGATCTCATAGAAAGAGAGCTAGAGACAACAAGAAAGTGGTGCCTCTCGGTGGGGTTGACAATTAATTCATCAAAAACCACAGTAGTACCATTCACTAGAAGAACAAAGTTTCAGCACCTAAGGGTTGGGAATACCTGGATAAACCCAATGATCGTCGCAGGAACAACAATGTGACCCTCCTCTCGGTGCCGGGGCACGTCGGAGTGGAGGTCAATGAACAAGCAGACACCCTGGAACGAAAAGGCGCATCAACGCCATTGATCGTGCCGGAACCATTCTGCGGACTTGGAAAATCTCAATTCCGAGAAGAACACAAAAAAGCTGAAGAAGCACTGAGAGCAACATTATGGCAAAGACTTCCAGGGCAGAGGCAAGCCAAAGATCTCCTCGGCAATGTCAACCAAGCAAGATCGAAGACACTGATTAACCTCAGCAAAACTAGTCTAAAGACTAGAATCACGGGGTTTCTAACGGGGAATTGCAGACTCAAACCACACCTAAGGAAGCTAGGCTTAGAGGAGGACAGCACCTGCAGATTCTGTGGGGAACATTCAGAAACACACCACCATATATTGATGGAGTGCTACGCTGTACATCATGAAAGATTGAATATACTGGGATCATACCAGCTGACTGTGGGAGAAATACCACGAGTAGACCTCCTCAAAATCCTAGAATTCCTGAAGGAATTGAGGTTTGAAGGGCTGATGTAAACAAAAACACCTTGTGATAGCAGAAGAAGATGGGGCACAATAGATCTGATCAGGTCGCAGCGCCTGCTCCCCCCTGCTCTAGTGGAGGCTAGATAGAGAACACGTCTGAGAGTTCGGAAAAAGTTCCCACGTTTTCGAACATGAAAAATTACGACGAAATAGATTGTTGGTAAGGCGGCTTGACCCCTCCTTCTTCTTGATAATTGTCAAAAAAAAACGTGGAAATAGTGAAAAGACCCAGAATGCCACAAAGCTTACGACCATAGTTAGTATGCTTCCACCCGCATAGCTGAAACCGCTCATAATGCGCAATCGTCGCACAACGGACTATAGTCCTTAATACCCCCAGTGATAGGGCATCAACATGAACGTTCTCGAACTGTATCTCAGCTAGTCATTTCATGAAGGATTCATGGGTTTAGGACATTTAGCCGCCGGTCAATTCAACGCAAGGTCTTTTCGCCGCACGGTCATTTAAATGAAGGTTATTCAAGTAGTACCAGAACGAAAACACCTTTCGGAAAAAGGAGTACCTGATTATTTATTCTGATTTAACCAAAACGAACTAACCTTATAGAGTGGAAGATGGCAACGTGAATCGCACACCATTTTATAACGAATGAGATTACTTCAGATGTGTTTTAGCATGCTTCTTGACTACCATTATGACACTCTGGTTACTGAGTTCCGTTGCGTATGTGAGGGTAGGGGGTTGAAATCTAGGGAACATTCAACACAATTACATAATACCGTCACAGCTTATTTTCAATGAATATGTGATGTAAACAATAATCTAAAAGTGTTGCCAGACTATCTATTGTTTGTTAAGATAGTACCTGACTAGTTCAAACTTGTTGAAGACAACACGAAAGTTACGTAATTTTATAAAAGTTGAAATACACTATTTTTAATACATTATATTAGCGGATTTGCGTGTATGAAAACGCCAGACCAGATACAGTTGATCTTTTATTAACTTTAGAGAGACAATATACCGGGTGAATCGGAACCAATTCATAATTATTATTATCGATAGTATGGTAGAATATAATGTGGCAACACATTTAGATTTTTTACATATGTGAGTTAAATGTCAGGGACTCCAACTAGCGAAAGAAGTCAAATGCCAAATTTTGCAGATAGGACCTTTCTTGTCAGTAGAGCAGCATAGTGGTAATCAAGAAGCATGCCAAAACACATCTAAAATGATCTCATTTGTTATGCTGCCACATCTTAGTTTATTACTTAGACATTTGAGTGTGTGGAAATTTTATCCTCTTCTAGTTAAAAATAACTTGCGGCGAAATGTGCCTGTGACGAAATGGCTTGAAGCGAAACGGCCGCAGCGACATGGTCGCGGTGGGACAGCCGCGGCAAAATGTCCCATTCCGAGAATTCATACCTATTCCTAAACAAATCAGATATGCGTCTTTTAATGTATGAATTCGATTTACAGTTCGTAGTATTCCTCTACCTACAAAAAGTACACATTGATTCAGTCATCAGCCGTGTATTTCAACGTTTCTCTCACCTCGCTGATTATTGTCTTGTAGCTAGATCAAAAATAGAAGAAATCTATTTAAAAATGAGCTAATCAAGTTCAACGCTAGATGTTCTGCCATACCTACCAGGATGCTCACTGTAATAATCCTATACTATAGGAGTATTCGGGTCAAAAATTCATCAGAAAACAACTATTTTCCTGGCTAATACCACGACGAGCGTTGAATTACATCCAATGAATTTCCGTGCAGAGTTCCTACAAGGCTATCTCCGCTACTGCTAAATGCATGGAAATGTTAACGAAACATTTGGACCACCCATAGATCGATTTCTGGGTTCTTGCCCTCATCAGTATAGGGTAGGTCTCTGCAGACAATAACTAATGTCTGCAACAAATAATTCGATTATCAATCCACTTCAAGGCAGAAGCTGAGACACCACCCGCAGATCGGTGTTTAACCAAACTACGAGCGCCATCCCACCCACTAGCCACCCTAAGCAATACCCTAGTCATCTAGACATCTAGACATCTAGTGTTGAACTTGATTAGCTCATTATTAAATAGATTTCTTCTATTTTTGATATATTCGCTTTGCGAAGTACTGGGTATTGTTTAGGGTGGCTAGTGGGAGGGATGGCGCTCGTAGTTTGGTTAAACACCGATCTGCGGGTGGTGTCTCAGCTTCTGCCTTGAAATGGATTGATAATCGAATCATTTGTTGCAGACATTAGTTATTGTCTGCAGAGACCTACCCTATACTGATGAGGGCAAGAACCCAGAAATCGATCTATGGGTGGTCCAAATGTTTCGATTAACATTTCCATGCATTTAGCAGTTGCGGAGATAGCCTTGTAGGAACTCTGCACGGAAATTCATTGGATGTAATTCAACGTTCGTCGTGGTATTAGCCAGGAAAGCAGTTGTATTCTGATGAATATGTGACCCGAATACTCCTATAGTATAGGATTATTGCAGTGAGCATCCTGGTATGGCAGGACATCTAGTGTTGTAGCAAGATGATTGCACCAAAGCGTAGATGAAAAACTTATCGAAACCTCCTAGTGTGTGTACTCGTATTTCACGAATTCTATAATAAATTTGGCATACATTTTACTCTACGCGGGAAGTCACGAATGATTTCATGAGCATCATTCAATAAATCGGAATCGGATCGTTTGAGAACTCGAGGGAGTCTGCTGCACGTGAAAAATGTAATTGGATTCCGAGAATAATTCGTCCGACATGTTTTTGTTTCTTTCAGACTGATGGAGTTTGGTATCTGTTTGTTCTATTAAATTTATAAATGGAAGTTAGATTTGGCGGAAAGTATTGGGGTTACGCTGATGAAGATTCTCGAGAAAGGATCTTATCTTATCCTTTTTTTTGTTTCGCTTTGGTTTTCTTCCTTCTTTTTCAGGTGGTTTAATTAAAATTTGTAACGCCCCTTCTGCAAGGGTTGGAGCCAAAGTTGTTCGGAGGAATCCACTCGTTGGTAAGCTGAAGGTCGCAGATCTCCCTTCCTTGCACAATGCGGGGTTTTCTCCGAAATCCTGGGAGATTCGTTTACACAAATTTTACAAATCTTGGTGCTTTTCTTGTCCTATACGAACCTTGCCACAATCACATGGAATCCTGTGAACTCCTGCTCTGCAGTCTTTTGTTGATCTCAATTATTACGATGTTTTCTCCATTAGTGATGCCAGTGCTGATTTTTTCCTTTTTCAGAATTTCCCCAATTCTGCATGACAGTGTCTTGTGGTTGCTCTCCACTGGTGTTCCGTTTCTTCCCCCTCGAATGGGATCCATAGTTCCCTACTTCAGTTCCGCTTGAAAGCGTGCTCCTTTGAAGGTTTCCCTATGATTTTGTGTTTTGGGGCACCTTCGGTTCCTCTGGGGCCCTCGGACTGATCATCTTGGCTCTCTTCGTGTACGTTCCAAAGTTCTCTGTTTCCGTTCCCCTTAAGGGCGTGCTATTGGAAGATAGTTGCAGAGGTCTCTATGAAGATTCCGTTGTGAACTTGTGTTTGGGGGTACCTTCGGTTCCTCCTGTGCTTTTTTCTAGAGTGCCTATCTCCGCACATAGGCACCCTTGGGGTTCCTCTTGCTAGCACCCTTGGGGTTCCTCTTGCTAGCACCCTTGGGGTTCCTCTTGCTAGCACCCTCGGGACGGTTGACTTGTCTTTTCTTCCAATGGATTCTTGAGGTCCTTGCTTTGGTTCCCCTTATGGGTGGGATCTTTCAGTCCCTCCTACGACAAGCAGATTCTAACTGGGCCCGAGTTCCCATGGGTTTCTCTTTATTATTTCGAGAAGACACTCAGTTTTACAGGTCTCAGTACTTCAATTCAAAGTTTTTCCTTCAATTTTCAATACAACTTATATTTTTCAAACAACTTATATTTTTCAAACAACAGAACACATTGGTTGAACTACAATGTTGGAACTCAACTTTTTTTTTGTTTCTTACTGGTTTCAATAACTGAGTTATGGATTATAGTTCTTTCAATTGGTGCCCCTTTTCACCTATTTAAAGCACGCCTTAGCGTGTGCAAATCGAACTTTCAAAAACGCGCGATTTTTAAAGTTACCATGGATACATCAACAACTCGAGAACAGTGATGTTTGAATGACATTGTTGTGATAATTGATCTGACAGGAGTACCTTGTAACGTCGAATGAAATATTACAAACAAATGCAAAACTTTTATTCAAACATTAACAAAAGGTATACTGATGACACGAATTCAACCATTTTACATTATAAGTTCTTATTTCCATTATTTGTAATAATGGAACCAGTATTCATGATTTCAAAGTGCACCAATTGAAAAAAATAACGTAAATATTCGTGGATAAATCTTTCAAACGCTTGCTCTAAATCGTGTTTGAAAGACCATTTTATCCACTCATACTTTAATATACTATTTTTTACTATTTCTGAAGTTTATCACAACTTCGACTGTGAAAGGATTGCATTACTGTAAAATTCAACTCATTACATCAAGTATGCTGAATCTTTATTCCTACAAGCGTACGTGATTCACCCTATAACCGCACGCAGTTTAGTTTGGGAAGTGTCATTTTCCCGCACTAGTGCGGAAACAAGTTTCAGAACTATAAATCTTTTTCAAGAAAGTTTTTTCCGCACTAGTGCGGGAAAAAATGGAAGAATCTTGATCTTGGCTCATAAGGAACGGTACTTAACTGCATTCGACTGCTTACCCAAACTCCGCTTGGCGTCGTTGGGGTAACGGAAGTTGCATGCGGGAAAAGTACCCTTTTCGTACTTGTTAGATAACATATATATATATATATAGTGAAGAATTGCTTCTGACATCTACAGTCAAATAGAGGAAACTTAATTTGGATCGAACCCTAGACCAAAGACAGATGATCTCTTCACCTATATCTGTATCTGTATCTGTATGGAACTAGTAAATAGTGGGGCTTTGCAGCAAAATCAAAGAGTATTACTTTAAAGTTTGTCCAAGCTTTCGGAAATTTAATAAATCATTTCCATCATCAGGGATACTACAAATTGCATGTGTAAGTAATATAAAAAAAATATATATGTATTGTTAACTTACATCTTTGTTGAGATTGTGAGACGCGATGTTATTCAACAATAAGTGACACATTGTGCAAGATGAAAGTTGATATAAATAAACATGTATATCACAATGTGCCTAATTTATATACAAAAGTCAATCAGTTGAGCAGGTAATTAATGTCAGACGTAGATGTCGCATAATTTCCTTGATGTCCAGGAGTAAAAAGTTGTGTAAATTTACACATTGTGTAAATGGAAAAAAATGCAAATTATGAAACACAAGAATCAGTAAAATTTTATACCAACTATCTCGACAAATGTTTCTGTAAAATGTTGAGAATTCAGTAAACGTATGAAAAACAAAATTTATCTTGGTGCATAAGAGTTGGTGTGTGCGAAATGAGGGTTTGCATCTCTCCTCTGATAAGAGTTACAAATATTTGACTTCAACCATACTTACGATGAATGTATCTGAAAAGTACACTGAATTTCATAACCAAGCCGTTTCGTATTCATATCAAAGAATGTCTTTTCTCTTTCTCAATACCTTGTTATTTCCTTTTCAACTTTGAAGTCTGTTCTTTCCACTTTTTGTAACGGCAAAGTTCTGGAATAAACATAGTTCGAACTCCAAATAATGCGATTCGATAAAGTAGAAAAGCTTTCACATATATGAAAATTTATCGAAGACTGATTTAAAGAAACGTAAATATTTGCCATGAGTTTCTAAAACATATTTTTTTCACATATATGAAAACATATCGAAGACTGATTTAAGGAAACGTAAATATTTGCCATGAGTTTCTAAAACATATTTTTTTCTGAAGAGATTTCTCGATAAAGCTTCTGTCATCTCAATACTGAAATCTTGAATAAATTTGGTCCGAAGATAACGAAGGTCGATCCTAACAGACTTGTGAACTCGTCATACCCTCTCCATATAATTGTATTCGGAAACCAGAAAAGCTTTTCGAATAATCCTCCTCTGATTTATTTGACTTGAATTGTTTATTAACGCAGAACAAATGGCAATAGGCTCAAAAGATGTATTATACAAAGTAAGCATTTGAAAAACAGACGGCATTTCGGGTAGTCACAATGATTTTTTTGAGATCGCAAAGTTATACCTTCTATGTACAAAACTGAAAAAAAAGAGAATCGTTCAATGAAAGGACTGGAAAGTGCAACCATCATGGATTTCTTTTCAAAGTTTTAAATAATGATGTAAATTGATCACTTGTGTTTTGGACTTCCGTTATCTGGATTGTTTTTGACTGAACACAACATTTCAATTGCCATATAATCTTCTCTAATATCCAAGTGTAGAATGACTTTTTCGAGTGTATGAGAGGTATACAGAGTGTTTCTTGAGTAAGTGTAGAAAATTCAGTAGCTAGTTACTGGCGTCAAAATAAGAAGGAAAGTGCATATACACACAATAAATTAGTAAGTTCATCGTTTACGAAATATACGGAGGAAAAAAACTTGATAAGAAGTTTGCTAATATTTTAATGGAGTTCAAGAATAATTTGATTTCTGTGATATGGAGTTATGGCTCAAAAAGACTATTTTTTGAGGTAATAAGACATTTGTAGATGAATCAGTGGCGCACGTATATTTCTGTTCTAATCTATAAAACTGCCGAAAAGATACGCCTTCATATTCTTTTCTTTGATTGAAAGGTTCTCTAGATCCTCAACTCAAACGTATACGAAAATCTATTCTTGTACTTCTTTCAAAAAAGGGATAACTATTGGATGCCTGTGGTGTCATTCAATGAGAACAAATAGTAATTCTACTTTTGCCGCACAAGTAATTCAATTCGTTCATACGCATTTCGATAACCAGGTTATCTTCATCAGTAGATTTCACTCAACTGAATAGTAATAAGCACCGGAAAAGTATTGTCAACGTTTCACACAAAGAAAAAATAGATGTAGAGATAATATATGTATTCGCGCCAAGTGCGGTGACGGCACCTAGAACAGCATTTCAAACCATATGCCATCACTGCGCCAGAAGCGATCATTTCTTGATTACACATCATCATAGAAAATTGTAGGAAAATATTTTTAATATGGAACATTGGTTGTAGAACGAGTGTGAACTGCAAAAGTGTGCGGGAAAATTGATACCGAGAAGAAAAATATTCTCAAATAGAACTATCAAAAAAGTAAGGATTTGAAAAGTTTTAGGCTGTCAAAATTAGTTTGTTCATTTATGCATTGAATTTCTGAATTTTTAATTGCTTTATTTATTTCCAGGGTCTCAAGTAGATTGAGTTTTTTCCCCTTGTCACAAACATGTAAAATTTTAAGATCAGAGTTTGAAGTAAAATTATGTTTTTCGTTAATAATATGATTAGAAAAAACTGAGTTCGAGTTGATTTCTTCCTTATCGGAATTGGATTCTATTAATCTAACATGTTTTGCTAATCGAGTAGAATTATTGGGGAGGGGGGGGCTCGAGCCCCAAAGCCGACCCCCAGGGTGCTCCAGTGCAATAATGTACAGAATGGTTTCCTAATCTAGATTTGAGGAAGTGAGGTAAGATAACTACCGACAAGTAATGTTTTGTTTTTTTAATACTTCTTAATTACCTTGTTCTATCAGTTATGTAGGTCACAGGTTACCCAATGTATTCGAATATGAAATGTTTCATTTTAAGAATAATCTTGAGTAATCTTTCCAAGTTTTTTCAACGAAATTTTGTTTGAAACCTATCAACATACTCACAAAATTTCCATTTGATAAAATTAGTAATAGTAATTCTAAAATTGAATTGTAAGTACATAGCAGAAAATATTACGACTGAAAACAATATTCCACAAAAATGTTAGAACTCTGTGAAGCTGATTTACTTGGCAAAAAATACAGTTTTAAGTCGTATACAAATCCTCAAAATTTTTTTTCTGACCCGACCAGCCACTGTTTCATTTGAAAATTAAATAGTAGGAATAAATTAAAAATAAAATTTTACACAGCAGATGCATTTAAACCAAAAACCATAAAGTTGTATCTTTCCCAATTTCCACTTTAGGACTAAAATTATTGATTTGAACGTATCCATGGTCATCTAGATTAAAAATTAAATATCTAAATAAAAAAAAATGGTCACAAAGAGTAACAAATGATACATCGTTATATTCAGAACGTCATGGACACGAAAAAGTGAAAATATACCGGGTGTCTCATTTAAAAATCAAAAGTTCTTGTCACTTTCGGTGAGACCGAAAGTTGCATGAATCTGAGTCACTTCTCAAAAAATGCAGTTTTATGTCTCATACAGAACCTTCAAATTTCATTTCAATATCTGCAAAACCAAAGAAGTTAGAGGACACCCGGTATACTGAAAATACACAATAACCCACACTAGTTTTTTTTTTCACAAACTGACTATCGCTTTGAAAAAAATGGTTAGGATTTGTTATTACGAATCTCCCAGGTTTTCATAGAAAACCCCTCAACATCACAGCTATATGCGCAACACTATTTTTTTGTATTGCCAGTGAGTTGTCTGAGATATCTCTCTTGTTGTCTGCTCGCATGGTATTTATATCTACAGTAAAAGTCTCTCGATAATTTTGGAGTCTTTGGAATATCTGCGATAATTTGTTAATTCTCGCCTTTTCGACTCAATTCAGTCCTCTAATTTGTTAGCGCCAAGATGAGATATACTGGACAGCTTGTTATGTTATTATCCAATTTCTAGTTAGACGGCACACCCGTTCAGGGTACCATATACCTAGTCAACACAGAATGGTCTCAGAGATGTAGTGGGCTTCACATTCATAATGCATATCATACCAGTGAATCGCAAAGTAACTTCCATTACTGTCTCATAAACATCTATTCGGAGCCCCGTTGGTCGATTCAAGTTATCAAAATGCGATGCATAATGTGATTTGAAATTAGCCCAATGTGACATTCCATTTATACTTCGGAATAGAAGGCACCTTGAGATCCTTTCGATGTAACGATGTGAAATTGAATGGACGTACATATTTAAAAATACACTTCACTTTCTGATTCTCCTGTATACAATTGAAATTTGTCTATGATGCTTTGACATCTATGAATGATCTTGTAGGTTATAATTATTCAACTTGCATGTAGTTAGAATAGATTCACTTATAATATGACATAAAGAATATTCAAGAATAAAACAAAGCTCACCATGTTTCAACATAAATAGTAATTATACCTCAGTATTATTATCCTTAATAATTAATTAATTACGGTTCATATGGAATGAAATGATAGAAAACAAATGCGTGTGTAGTATATACTTTTCACAAAAAAATAAAAAACAGTCTGGATCGTAAAAAAAACAATATATATAGAAATGTAAAAACATTCTTTAACTCAATTCCAATCTCCAGGATAGCATTTTTTTCCAGCGAAATCAGTATCTATCCTGAAAATGCCAAATTCTGTAAATCACTGAATTTATCTTTAAGTTTCCACTCACCGTTCCGGTCCTTGGTAGAAATAATAATTGGGCAATGTTAATAAACACATTTGATTTAACTATTGAAATAAAAAGACCCAAACAAAACACTACACACTATCAGAAGTACCTATAGAATATTTGAGTAATGGCGTCAACCAAATAAAAATTGTACGAAACATCGCAGTGAAAATCTACATTGATCATCTTGAAAAGTCACAACGCCCCGATAGCTATACCTCGTGGATGGTGTGGAAACTAGCAGCAAAATTTAAAAAAGGCTATATTTTGCAGTATCTAACCTGTCCCGTGTATACAGGGTGTAACATAAGTACATTAAAATATTCAAGTGACGTATTCCTGAAACAATTTTAAGAAAAAAAGTTGTGTCCGGGAATGCTTCGTTTCGGAGATACAGGGTGCTGAAATTGAATTTTTTTGTATGCTTTTTGACAATAACTTTTGAAAAAAATAAGTTCTTTGCACGAAACTTGGTACCCAGGTTTTTTGTGACGTGGGAAATCATAATTTCGTATTAATTTTCATGTAATATCTAGAGGGCGCTGCGTACGCTGTCATTATTTATTTCAAATTGCACTAACATTTTTGACAGTAAACTTTTGGTACTTTTCATGGAAAATTTTCACACTTACAGTTTCAAAATGGCGTCAACCTCATCAGGACATTCGTCAAACTCTTTAAAGTCCATGGAATTGATGTCAAATAACTATAGTGATTCGTGTGAAGTTATAAAGTGTTTGTATAACTTTAAGTTCGTAATGGAAGATATAAATGAGAAATAAAGAATTCTGTGAAGAAACTGCTTTTATTCTTTTTATAATACTGAACAAATTGCTCTTTGCTCCCAAACACATTGAATCAATTTGGAATTTTATCGGATTCTTTCGATATTTTACAGATTTAGTTGAGATCATGAAGTTGCAGTAATTCTTAGTTACTTGGCATACTTATTCACCAGTTGTTTCTTGGAATAAGTGATTTTTTGTGTTTGGTTAAAAAACTTGTAAATTTTAATTAATTTGCAGCGATATGTTTGCCATTATTGAAACTAATAGTACAGGAGACAGCGACAGAAACATATTGCATATATTTCTACAAGGCTAGTTTTTCGTCAGTTTGTTGTTTTCTATGTAACAAGCGAACGAAACGAGAGTCTACCACTCTAATGATGTTCCGTTCATATACAGTGAGTTTCAAAAGTTTGCACGATTTCGGAAACTTTTTTATTATCGATTGTCAGAAATTTTCATTCTTCATAAAAATTGGTGCATTGTGGAATACTCGTATTTAAGTTACCAAAATTATAAATTTCCAAATGATGTACAAGAGAGAACAAAAAATAGAATTTTGATCAAGTCAAAGTTACCCTGGGACCCTGGCTGTTATTACAAATTTGAATATTGTTTTCAATATTCTTTCTATATTCTCTACATTTTCTTTGAATGAACTTTTCTGATAATGTCAAAATAAGCATAGTTTACACTTGATCAAAATTCCTATTTTTGATTCTCCCCTGTACACTGTTTGGTAATTTGGAATGTTGACAACTCATATGCAATTATTCTACAATGCACCGATTTTTATGAGGCATAACATTGTCTGACAAACCCATAATAAAAAAGTTCCTAAGTGGAGCAAACTTTTTGAAAGTCACTGTATATGAACGCAATCATTGGGGTGGTAAACTCTCATTTTGTTTACTTGTTACGTCAAAACAACAAACTGACAAAAAACCAGCTTCGTAGAAATATGTGCAAATTTTCTGTCTCTATATACCTCCCCAGCTATAATAGTAAACTTTTAAAAAAGTTTTCAAATATGACCTTGTGTGTGGCAATTCCAATCATAATTTTTCATTATACTATTCTTATTAAACGTTTGGTTACAGCCTCCCGGTATATCCAATTGAACCGCAAACCTCTTATATCCAACAACGAATATTCTGAATTAATTTTATCTTGTACAACTTTCGAACTTGTCGCTGATTGGCCACAGCTCGTGTGTCATGATTTATTACACACAGGGCGTGACTTTTATTGTGTAATCCATCCTGCTGAACGAAAATGTCGCATAGTTCTTCTACAACAGTCATAAAATAGTAACATTTTCTGTGAACGATTCGGTAAAGAAATCACCATTCAACCATATTCCTTTCTAATCTTGGGAATTTGTCGAGCGAATTCCACAAAAACAACAAATACGTTTAATAGGCTTTCACTTCGGGCTGTTTACCTAATGATTAATGGTCGGCTTGGTTTTGTCATTCTACCCTTTTCCTAACCCGAGGGTGTACACGAACACGAAATATGTTTGCGAAGTACCGGAAATATGTTGACCCTGCGAGCAACTTTTAAACCAATTGGCAGTCAGTCGTGTATATCCCCAAATTTCTCAAAATATTGTGAGACTGTCGCATCGCGTTTCGTAACCGTATTCAATGGGGATGGGGGTTGAAGGTTATAAAGAAAAAGATACGAACATCAGATGTAACATTTGTTGAGATATTTCCCGATGAATTAGGTAGATATAGGCATGGTTTAAATAAGGGGGATAGTTAGTCAATGCCTGTGGAATTGGTATTGGAGCCAAACGCGAGTGCCATCTAGCGTAATTATTTGCTAACATGGATATGTGACGTCATTTTAATTCTGTACTGATACGCCCACTATAAGAAATGTGGACATTGAGAGGAACTACAAAAATATTGTAGAAGGTTTCTACACGTAAACAAAACACTTCCTGAAGTTTCCTTCTTTGCAATTTCAGCACATCTTCATACATGTTTATACCATTTATATTAAAGCAGTGGAAGCAGAGTTGGACTTTAATGATAATGAAGAAGTTTTGAGAGCTATTTTGTTTGAACTTTTTGTTGGGTATTTTTCGAGCAAATTGTCTCTGTTAATTATTGAAAGTACAGTATATTTCAGGATTGAGTGACTATTTTTGTACTTACACAGTTATTTTTGCAAAAGAACCTTAACACGGATAAGTTACACACAAACCTAACCTCAGCAAGGTAACCTGGTCATCAAATATCACTAGGTTCTTCAGTGGGTTCAGTGATGTCTTGTACTGCCTCTGGGATATATTGTAAAATATTACTAGTTTACACAGGGGCACAGGGTACTGCGATGTAGCCAAGTACATCTTTGAAGAAATCGCACTGGTCATAAAAGAGATTCGCATAACTGAACTGGTAATCGCGAGCAATAACGCAAGCAAAGTAGCTTTTGTAAATATGCTTCTGGGTGAGTTTACTGCAAATGTATCATCATTCCGGCACGGATCCAAAGAAGAGTCACTTAAGAGATTTTTTAATATTGATATCTTGAAAAAAAAAATTATTATAATCAAGTAAGACCACTGTAGTCGATGCCTTAAGAAAATAATTGAGTAACAAATTTAATATTTCCTATTTCATACGTAGGAGGTTCGTTTTATGTAAAAATAACTCATGAATTATAATATGCAGTATTTTTTCTGAAATACACCGTAATATATAATCTGAGAAAGCTGTTTAAAATGACATGAAAGGTGTTATCGAATACGAAGTCTAAAATCAAGATTATTAGTTCATATATATGATACGTGTAGTGTTATTTGCTTAAGTTATCATAAAATGTGGTTCAGGCGAACCTGTTAGCTTGATTTAATATTCTGGCACCATACCTATTTTTGAGGTTAGAAAGGGGTGATTGAAGATGAGGGCTGTTTAGAAATTTCAATCTGAAATTCATTAAAGGCGATTACTTTGCAATATTTTTCAGTTGTAACCAGCTAGCTCCAAAATGATTTAAATTAAGTTCCACCTAATAACTAAACTAAAGAATCAAAAGTGAAATTTATATATTCCTGCCACCATTTACCGCTGTCCAAATTGCTTTTGATTATCAGTTATATTTAAATCACTTTACAAAATCCAAAACACAATATGACCCAACAGAATAAATACTAACACATCCACTGAATGCACATTTCAAACTAACAACTAAATCACCACACCCCAAATATACCCACCTACTTTACGGTGTGACCCTAATTATAGCGGATACGGTCCATGAAACATCAGAAGAAATAATTTTTTGAATTAAACCATATTTCTAATTTTATTGCAGTCATTGGTACCACCTACCTACTCTATTTACAATTCATCACATGCTACTTTACGGAAATTCAACGTGACTGTCAAATTATGTATTCTGCTATTCAAGTTGCGACATGATTTGGATGCGAACACCACTGACGCCATCTACATGTCGCCTCCATTTGAATCCAACATTAATCCCATAACCAACTATCCTCCTTATATTTAAACAATGATATAGGGATTTGACGAAGGGACTGCATATGCAGAAATGACTTTCATCTGAATCTTGTACAATGTTTAATTTGTTTGATTTCGAAACATTATTTTATAAACTTTTAAATCAATGCATTTTTTTCCAACCCAGCTATAAATTTTAAATGCATTTTTGACATTTTCCCCCATAACTGCCTGTTTCAGTACATCACTACACCTTTTGCATTTATATTTCAGACAGTATCAATTTTATTTCAGATTTGTGACTTCATTTTCGTAAAGTGCTTTTCATTTCAAAATAGTTAATTAAACTGATAGGTAACATCAGTCGAATTTCAGAAACGTCAATTCAGTTTCAGAAATCATCAATTGTATTTCAGAATAGTGATAATTTCATTCCAGAAATCATTATTTGAATTGCAGAAGAAGAGTCAATCATTGATAGAAAGCAAAATTTTCAATTCAGAAATAATAAACTTCGATTTGTATGAATTTCGAGAAATAAAAACTATTATTTATTTTCGTATTTTGTGAAACGAAAGCCTGATTCATTATTAGTTATTTATGCAACAAGTGCAAAAAGTAGAATGGCCTCGTTGGACAATTTCACGTCGAGTGCAATAAACTCTTTTTGCACGAGTTTTATACAATATTTTTTCTACGTTCATGCGAAGACCAGAAAATGTTTCATTAAGGTGGCACTAAACTGTAAGGAAGACATTGTTTGTTTAAATCTATCTGTTAAAAGTTATTCAAAAACATTTTGTGTAATTCAGATGATATTCGAAGGAAATAATTTTATTTTTAACAAATTGCATTTTCTAGTAATTTCACAGTCCATTATATAATGAATAAGATGAAACATGCAACTAATTAAAACGTAATACAATCTCACAGAAAATGGGCTAAATTTGGCGTCGATTTGAAAGTTTATGTCTGTTATGATGACAGAACGCTATAGTAGAATGACAGATGAGTGCAATAAAGTCTTTATTGCAATCAGTGCAATGAAGAGACAGTTTTTCCACCAAATATAGTTCAATAAAGTTTTGTTTTTTGCATGAAAGTAGAAAAAATGAATTTATTAGACAATTTTGCCATTTGTCAGGTGTCATTTTGAGACGTCCGCCTCATGTTAACTGTTATGACTAACTAATAGATGCACCAGATGTAGACTGGGCCTGGTGGATTCAATTCGGTTGAAACAGTTTTCTGGGAATGTTCTAGCAGTATGTTATTCGCTGTTCTTTTTTTTGGGGGGTCTAAATATTATCGACGTAGTGTTCTGCCAAGGTAATAGATTTCCAGCAGCCATGCTGCTTGGATTTTGAAATGTTGGCTCGTGAATCTACAAGCGAAGATGCAGATGACCACCGGAAGCAATTGAATTTAATACTCAACTCAAATCGTTAGAGCCGTTTCCAAAATACCCAAATTGTATAAATATATACTATCCGCCAAAAATTTGGAAATATATGGTAAACTTTTTAATTATCTATTCCACAAAAAAAATAAGTCTTGATGAAAGTTGGTGCTCATCGAGAAACTGATAACGGTTTATCGATCGATAAGTTATGCCAGACGGGAAACCATGCAACCGTTATAGCCCGGACTGCACTCATAAGGTAAGTAAATTCCGAGACCGGTCTGTAGTTTGGTTTCCGTTTGAATCAGGCGAAGTCCCGCTATTCGTCTTAGAGAGTTCTTGTTGTTCCTTCCAAGGAATGATCTTTGCACATATGTCTGACGACAGATATAATTCAATATCTGTCGAGGTATTAGCCAGAGAAGTAGTTGTTTTCTGTCAGACATATGCCATACAAACTATGAAAAGTTATAGTTATTTCCTAAAGGACTGTTTTCATTGAACATATCGTATATACAGGGTGTATCTTAAATGATGTCATTAATTTCAGGATGGTGATTCCTTGTCACACTTTATGGAAAAAGTTCATATAAACGTGTGTCATAACTTGCTTCGTTATCGAGTAACGGGGTGTCGAAAGTTTGATAAAAAATCGATATTTCATGAATTACTCAAAATTCTTTACGCTGTTTTTGATTAAACTTCATGTGTTAGTAGTACCAAGGGTCTTCTTTTCATGAAATTATATTATGAGTTTTAATTCCAGTGGCGTCGAAGTTGATACCCCGTTTCACAGAAACGAAACAAGTTAGGACATACGTTTATATGAAAATATATTCTTGAAATGTGATAAGGAATCACCTTCTGAAATTAATGACATCATTCAAGATACACCCTGTATATAAGATTATCATTGAACGGCGATGGTTATTCATATGGTGCTGTGATGAATTATTCATCTGCATTCGAAATTATCCTGATGTGCCATAAGGGGCTCGCTTCAATGCATTGTCCTCGTTGTTTTGAGTATTTTGGACTAAAACAAGCAGACGAAGACAACATGTCACATACAGTGTGACCCATTTAAGATGGAAGCACCCTTATAAAACTTACATTTTTCAACCGATTGGAATGATTTTTGTTTCGTTAGGTAGACATACAAGAAGTCTACTAGGACACCAAATTTCATGAATACATCTCCATTTCCAGGCCAACTAATTTTATTTTTCAAGGTCAAAAATCTAGAAAAATAACTAGCGATTTTTTCAGAAAAAATATGACTTCAACGCTGGATTCGCGACATTTTCAAATGGTTCATATGTGAATTACGTTGAAATGCGTCAAACAATAAAAAAGTTATTGTTCTGGATTTACCAGAGTTCTTAGTTTTTATTTTTCTTAATATATTATTTGAATACTTTTCTGTTTCTCCGCCACTGGGGCGATTCTATTAACTACTAATTTCTGAACCTTTTTTTTTATTACATTTTTTCTACTGAATATTTGCGTGTAAAAAGGAAATATTCTTTTGAACAGAAAATATGAAGAGTTCTTCTTCAAACACAGAGAAGCAAAGTTCTTATAAAACATTATTATTATATGAACAAGTTAACCTCTTACAGACAATATATTTGTGTTTCACTTCAGTTATTGAGTGACATATTATCAACCGGCTGAATCGTGTTTCATCATATGTGCCACGGGAAGTCAGCAGTTCCAGGGGGCCCCCAAATCAACAGACGTTACAGTATTGGTAAGTTCTTAGAATATTTCCTACGAAAATAAATATTAATCAGTCCACTTTTCTCTCACCACATCGCTATCGAAGCGTTAAATTTTGTGCTAATGCAAAACACTTATAAAGGAATAAAATTTGAGAAATATGCCGTTTAATCAACCCACCAATTCAATTTCAAAACTTTTATCAGAACTTTGACTACACCACTGGATTCAGGCAGTCTCGAAATATCACTCACTGTAATTTTATCGAAATCTGTTGATAAATAAAAATCATGAGATAAAATGCCCTTTCCTGAAATTCCATCAACATATCTTTAAAATTTTATTATCTTATGATTTTTTTTATTTATGAACAGATTCCGATGAAATTTTGACTAGTGATATATCGATACCTCCTCAATGCAGTGGTGTTTTCCGAATTTTGATTAAAGTTCTGAAATTGAATTGGTAGGATGACTAAACGGCACATTTTTCAAATTTCATTTCCTTATAACTTTTTTATTGATTGACGCATTTTAACGTAATTTATATATGAACAATTTGAAAATGTCGCGAATCCAGTGGTGTAATAAGATTTTTTATAAAAAATTGCTAGTAAATTTTTTAGTTTTTTGAAAAATAAGATTAGTTGGCCCTGGAAATGGAGATTTAATCATGAAATTTGGTGTCCTAGTAGACTTTTTGATTGTCTACCTAACGAAACAAAAATCATTCCAATTGGTTGAAAAATGTAAATTTTATAAGGGTGCTTCCACCTTAAATGGGTCACACTGTATATTATTAATTGTGATATTCCCATTTGTTGCAGGGTGGACATGTCGCAGGCCCACAGGAACGGCAGCTTCTACCAGTGCTGCTCCGGCTTCTGCATCGATTTGCTCTCGAAATTCAGCGAGGAGCTGGGCTTTACGTACGAACTCGTCAAAGTGGAAGACGGCAAATGGGGCACCAACGAAAACGGCAAATGGAACGGTTTGATTGCGGAACTCGTCAATCGTAAAACTGATATGGTCCTGACGTCGCTTATGATCAACGCCGAGAGAGAGGCAGTGGTGAGTGAAATCCAATTATGTCTGCGTTCGCGACGCGTTATTGTTGCATATGCGATGCGGATGGTCATCTGGAGGGTGATTTTATGAGCCTAGTTACTTTGGCAATAAAGATCAACAATTTATTTTTTATTTTTTTAGGAACGAAGTAGATTAAATAACGAAATTGAGCAAAATAAGTATTTTTTTTTGGGATTCTAGCAATGGTAACAATTTTTCACGTTTCCAGGACCAGTATGGCCCAGACAATAATTCATAACTTCTTTATTATGAATTCTGCCAATTTCATGTTTCAGTATAACAATCACAATCAGTTGAGTGAAGAAACCACATATTCGGAATAATTTTTCCGGGTGTCCAGGGCCGGCTTCTCTCCAGCAATGAATCTTAACTTCCTTATTAGGAACTGTGCCAGTTTCATATTTTGGGGATACAATCAGGATCGGTTGAGAAAAGAATCCACATCTTGAGAATAATTTTTCCAGGCGTCCAGGGCCGGATTCACTCCAGCAATAAATCTTAATTTACTTATTAGGAACTCTGCCAGTTACAAGAGGGTTACAATCAGGATCGATTGAAAAGAGAATCTGCATGTTCAGAATAATTTTTCCGAGCATCCAGAGCCGGCTTCTCTATAGCAATAAACCTTAACTTCCCCATTAGGAACTCTGCTAGTTTTATATTTCAGGGTAGGAATCAGGATAGGTTGGGAAAATAATCCACATGTTTGGAATAATTTTTCCGGGCGTCCAGGGCCAGCTTCACTCCAGCAATAAATCTTAACTTCCTTATTAGGAACGCTGCCAGTTTCATATTCCAATGTAACAATCAGGATCGGTTGAGAAAATGATCCACATGTTCGGAATAATTTTTCCGGGCGTCCAGGGCCGGCTTCACGTCATCAATAAATCTTAACTTCGTCATTAGGAAATCTGCCAGTTTTATATTCCAGCATAACAAAGAAAATCGTTCATGAATATAATTCACATGTTCAGAATATTTTTCCAGGCGTCATTCTCTTTGTTATGCTGTAATATGAAACTGGCAGAGTTCCTTATGAGGAAGTTAAGATTTATTGCTGGAGAAAAGCCGGCCCTGGACGCCCGGAAAAATTATTCCGAACATGTGAATTATATTCTTAAATGATTCTATTCGCTATGCTGGAATATGAAACTGGCAGAGTTCCTAATAAGGAAGTTAAGACTTATTGCTGGAGAGAAGCCGACCCTGGACGCCCGGAAAATTATTCTGAAGATGTGGATTCTTTTCTTAACCGATCCTAATTGTAACCTCGAAATATGAAATTGGCATAATTCATAATGACGAAGATATGAATTATTGTAAACGCGCCATACCGGTCCTGGAAACTTGAAAAATTATTACCAGTGCTAAAATCCCCAAAAAATAATTATTTTGCTAAATTCTGTGATCTACTTCGTTCCCAAAAAGATTATAAAAAAAAAAATTTTGCTGAACTTTATTGCCAAAGTAACTAGGCTTTTAGCACAGATATTTCAGAAATAAGTATTAACATACATCAAAATATTCGTTACCGGCTCATTTTTTGACATTGAAACATATTACTCGGCCTGCAAAATCAAAAATTTAAATTCAGCATATTTCTTATTTATCAGCTTTAAATTTTTTTACTTTTTGATAATTATTCCTTGAATATAAATAAACAAACTCAATAATTTCCAGAAAACGTTAATAAATTAACTGTTAACTAAAAGGATTTGGCACGGAGTCACGTGTCATCGCATCAGCATTTCGATACGAGGATCGACTGGAACTCTGAAAGCGTGCCCTTCTACCTTTTATAACGCCATTGTATTCATGTCTTGTGTGTTGTCTTTTCACTTGTCAGTCAACCTGTTCAGCCATATCAAGATCATTAATTTCTTTGATATTGGCAATATAATCATCATTATTTTTGGCGTGAAAGTGGTCTAAGTGAACTGAACCCACGCACGAATGTGCATATGGATTGAAGCCACAGGTGAATGTGAATGTTTGTGCCGGTTTGCCGCTAAAATCGTGGAGTAGATACAAGGGTGCTCCTACCCCACTAGTACCGCGGTGATACAAGGATTGTTGAGGGATTGGAACCTTCACGAATATATCACACGATTTCAAGTTAATCATCGTTCAAAGCTATATTTCTGTGTAATTATTTCCATAATTGAAATCATTGTATTATTAGTAGTTCCCTGACCTAACCTAACCTAACCTAACCTAGTTCAATGCTGCCAAAATGGCCGGCCGCCTCTTCTAACAAAACAATTATTTCATTTATGGAAATAATTACACAAAAATATAGCTTTGAATGATGATTACCTTGAAATCGTGTAATGTATTCGTGAAGGTTCCAATCCCTCAAAAATCCTTCCATGCCCGCGGTACTAGTAGGGTAGGAGCACCCTTGCGTCACCGGCACAAACATTCACATTCACCCGTGGGTTCAATCCATATGCACATTCGTGCGTGGGTTCAGTTCACTTAGTCCACTTTCACGCCAAAAATAATGATGATTATATTGCCAATAACAAAGAAATGAATGATCTTGATATGGTTGAACATCGAATAATAATAAATTGGTTTAAATTCAAATCATACATTCTTAGTGGATATAATATTATATAGTAACACAAATTATATCACAGTCAAAGTGATATTATTTTATTGCTAATAAATGAATTTCTATAGTGAACTTCAAACAAGTGAATAAAAAACAACTATTAGTTAATATTGAAGGGATATGTTTTTTTGAGTTAATAAATATTAAGTTTGTATCAAACAACTGATTCATTTAAAATTCAAACAAATCATTTATTAGTAGTGAAATAACAATAGTTTGGCCATATTCAAAAGCATAATTTGTTGTGCAACTGCAATAACAGAAAGAGATCCAGCAGAAATATGGTAATTTTTTCTTCCCAAGTTCAAGGATTATTTTAAACGCGAGTATGTTTTCGAAGTTTGTTCGACCTAATCAACCAAATATGAACAGAATGCATGACACTGAGGGGAAAACAATTCTACTTCACACCAATCGATGATTACCTAAGAATCAATGAACTACATTATACATAGCAAGCAACTAGGTCATTTTCGATATGAAGCTGGACAGCTCCTCTACGTTGAATCACAGTTTGATTGCAAACTCTGTCAACCGTAGATCTGATATTGTCATGTCATCGCTCGTGATTAACACCAAAAGCCTTGGGGAATAGCACCCAGAAATCCAATTATTTCGGCTTTCATCATGTTACCGTAACATGTCAACACAGCGGTCTAGTGTGATGGAAGTATTATCACAAGGAAGTTGCGGTGTTTTAATCTTTATTTATCTAACTTCAAGTTCTTGTTTAGTAGGAGTATACAGGGTGTATCTTAAATGATGTCATTAATTTCAGGAGGTGATTCCTTGTCACATGCTTCATTTCTGTGTAACGAGGTATCAACCATGGACGTATAATTTAACTGGACCTAGCAGTTGACATCCTGGTCTGAAGTCGTAAATGATCACAATCTTTAGTCGTGTTATTGAGTTGGACGTTGTCACAACGCGTAGGTGATGAGTCTTTATCATTGTGTCACTGTACGTATTCCATTCGATAAGAATTAAAAAATTGAGTATGGTGATGGAACATTATAAAACAACTAACACCTTCAAGACTTACACATTTCGAAATTCAAACTATCGAAAGAAATCATTACTTGCATCTTCATATGGCTGTGTAAAGTTTGTTGTTTTTGATCGTTTGTCAACGCTGTTGAATATCATTGTTTATGTTTTCCACAAAGTTGTATTGAAACAGTGTTTTTCGAACTTATTTGAGTGATATAGTGGCAGTGTAATAATAGACAGATAGTAATAATAGTGCAAACTTACTAGGTATGCAAACAATCCATATGTTCCAACCCGAATATCACGTTGAAAAGGGAAACATTCTTCATGAAAATTGAAAAAATGAAAAATGTGATTTATTTGTAATATCTAAATGAAAACAACCACTTCCCCGGCACAAGCCACGCTGGACATTGAACTACATCTGATAGATATTGTGAAAAGACGCTAACTGAAAAGTAGTTGTTTTCTGTTGGATATTACAAATAAATCACATTTTTCATTTTTTCAATTTTCATGGAGAATGTTTCCCTTTTCAACATGAATACCTCCCAAGAGGTTATCTTGAACGATGGAAAATATCCATCCATATCCACCCATATCTCTTTGCAGGAAAACATGCAAAGGCCACAAAGTACCAACGGAACCGTTTTCCTATTATGACTTCAAGACAACAGACAACTCGGCCACCAAGGAAATGAGGTACCCAGGGCAGAAGTGCAGTTAATAACACATTTCCTGTTTTTACTTCAAGCGAATCGATGAATTCCGTTATTTGTTAAGGTATTTCAGTTTAGAAAGCACTAATAAAAAAAATTAGTTCCGTTATTTTCGAATTGATTATGTGGCAACCACACATTTCCGCACCATGGGAATAGAGATTTTGGGCTCAACTTTCGTTTAGCTGAAACCAGTTATGGAAAAATTGTCGTCATGGCAACTGTTGCTATGGTTACGAGAATACAAAAACCCGATTCCCATGGTGCGGTAATGCGGGGTTGCCAAGTTGTCCACTTTAGTTTATCTGAAATCAGTTACGGAAAAAAGGTTGCCATGGTAACCGTTTTTATGGTCAACAGTAAACAGAAATGCTTTTCCCGTTTTGAGGACATGCATGGTTGCCAAGTTGGGTCAGTTATAAATCAGTTACGGAAAAACTGTTTCCATGGCAACCGTTGGTATGGTTATGAAAATACAAAAACCTGATTTCCTTGGTGTGGAAATGCGTGGTTGCCAAATGGGTCAGTTATAGTTTAGCTGAAATCAGTTACGGCAAAAGAAGAGAAAGAATGAAGAAAATGGACGAAGTAGTAACTTGAGAGCGAGCTTGCTTCGCTCGCGTTTTTTGTGTTCTGGATCTAATATTTCAAATCAGTCTTTGGTTTCTTTGACCATTGAATGAATTATATGTTTCATTCCTAAATGAATGACCTATAATTGGTATAAACAGTGGGTTCATCTCTTCCAAAATAATTTTAGCATTGAGCATTGGTTAGTTCAGTTCAGTTTATTAGGTCAAGCTACCTATGAATATTTTTTATGCGTCATTTCAATTTGAAACTGAACTGTAAGAAAAGTGTCAGTTTGAAAATGTCAATAATCAGCGAGGTGTCTCTACCGAGAAATCGGCAAGAAGTGTTCGAAGTTGCTCTCCGTCATGGTTTGATACCACCCATATCTCTTTGCAGACAACTTGGCCACCAAGCATTTCTGCACCAAGGAAATGAGGTACCCAGGGCAGAAATGCAGTTATAACACGTTTCCTGTTTTTTCTTCAATCGAATCGATCCGTTATTTGTTAAGGTATTTCAGTTTAAAAAGCACTAATAACAAAAAATAGTTCCGTTGTTTTCGAATTAATTATTTGGCAACCACGCATTTCCGCACCATGGGAATAGAGTTTTTGGGCTCAACTTTCGTTTAGCTGAAACCAGTTATGGAAAAACTGTCGTCATGGCAACTGTTGCTATGATTACGAGAATACAAAAACCCGATAACCATGGTGCGGAAATGCGGGGTTGCCAAGTTGTCCACTTTAGTTTAGCTGAAATCAGTTACGGAAAAAAGATTGCCATGGTAACCGTTTTTATGGTCAACAGTAAATAGAAATGCTTTTTCCGTTTTGAGGACATGCGTGGTTGCCAAGTTGGGTCAGTTAAACGAAAGTTGACCCAAGAAATGAATGATCTTGATATGGTTGACCGACAAACGACAAGACAACACACAAGATATGAATATAATGGCGTTATAAAAGGTAGAAAGGCACGCTTTCAGAGTTCTAGTCGATCCTCGTATCGAAATGCTGACGAGATTTATCAGAAGATGACAGCAATATTACTTCATGTATTGTCTGACAATAGTGGTTAAAACGTGCGGAACAGATCAACAAAGAGTGACTTAGCGCTGCCAAGTGAGTTTGAATTCCCTATTGTCAATTGTCCAATGCCAATTCACAGCGATTTCCTCTGCCCTCTCCCGTCTGAAATGGTCTTTCTGTTCGAAACGGTTTTCATCCGCAAATCCAGGACTTTATATCTCCTCGCATAAACCTCGCTTTTTCCATCCAGCGCTAGCGTTTATTGGAAATTCAATCTGTTCGTCATATGGGTCTCTTATTGCCAACAGATTCGCACTATTCGCCCAATATTTTTCAATTTGATTCGAAAGATCGGTTCGATTGCACTCACCAGCAGAACTCGTTTGACCTTCTAAGGATGGGAACTCAAGTCATATAATAGAATTCGCTTAGTTTCTAGTTTCACCCGCTTTTTCATAAAACACTAGTGGTTTTTACTCTATTAACAAAACGAAATTAATGTGTGTTGGATATAGCAAGTATATTATAATGCAAGTTTCAAGAGAATCAGAGGAAATGGCAAATATCTTTTCATTTCATATTTGTTGTAACGAATACAAGCTTCGTGCATGGTATCACACGTCAAAAGGCAAGGGCTGCGTCTTCCCTAGCTCACACAAGTCTGTCGAAGAATTCTGAGGGTTGCTCGTGGAGGTGCAGCCGTCTGATGGAAATAACAATTTTAACAATTTTCAATAGTGTTCCAAATACAGTGCCCGACTGAAGTCCGTTCCCCCCTTACTAACTTTTGAACCACCTGGTATATCGCAACGAAATCTGGAAGGCTTAAATAGGAGATAAAAACTTACTTTTTCATAAAAAATTCCAGCTGAAAGTTTCAAAATGGCAACTGAGCGCTATCTTCAATAATTTTTTTAAATAGAACACCCCGTATATCATTGCATGATCGGTTAGGGACGATCATAAGAAATCCAACATCACCAAGTTTGATGCTATTATCTCGAATGACTACGGAGATATCGCCTATTATTTTCTCCATAAGCCGAATGAGTGGGAGAGAGAAACTTTTTCTTGCTGGTCAATGAATTCTCTTGCATAAAAACCCGATCTATGATAATGCATGACACACGGCTGGCCTATACAGGAGGTTTCACTTTTGGGTGGGCTCGGCAATAAATAACGCGTAACACTTGACGGAGTGATCGTTATTTTTTGTTATAAAAATCTTATATTTATTCAGATATTTCAAATAAGGAAAATTGTTGTAGAAAAGGGTATAGATTTTTTGTCAATATGCGTTAAATCATATTCTAAATTCTTTGATTCAGGGTTGTTAAGAAAACAGGTAAAGTAACTTGTGGCTGATTGCATTTCTGTAATGGGGTAAATATATTTATCTGCTGGCATGTCATAATAACATCGTTATGTCAATGTATTTTTAGTAATACAGTAAAATTTATTATGGGCCGAAGACCATAATGAAGTTCAAAATGTCCTAGCACCATAATGAAAATCAAATATGAAGTTTCTGAATGTCTAGCATGAACGAACTTCATAAGAAAAAATGCAAGTAGTTAATTTCAAACAATTTGATTCAAAAGACAAAACCCCATCCTCCAAATCCGATGGTGAACTATCACCAGAATCGCTCATTCTCAAAGATTTCTTATTTTATTTGACAGCAGTGTGTGTTTGACAGTGAATGAATGATTTGCTGTTGCATTTTCAACGATGATAAGGCAGAACTTGCTCACTATTTTTCAATAATCCATTAAAAAGTGAAGAATGAATTGTAGCACTCTGAAATTCGGTAGATGATATCTCAACATCATGTATTATTAGAAAAAAAATTGTTCACCAAAAAATCAGGGGTGGAACCTAAAAAATGTTTCATTTGAAAAAAAATATAATTTTTTTTGTTGTTATTTCGGAAAATATAAGATTTATTAAAAAACGATTTCGATAGGTTGAGAGATAATTCAATTCTCTACAAGAATGATATCTAGTAATACCTCATGAACCACGCTCGTTTTCTCAGAAAACGTGGTTTGACGCCGACGTCACATTTCGTGCTCGCGCTAACCCGCCACTGCAAGTTCAGGCAGTGCCGAAAATTAGATTTTTCTTAAATTTTCCAAAAATTATAGTAGTAGAAAAAAGAAAAAGTGCATATCGTTCCTGCAGACTTCTACTTCTCATGCAAATACCTATAACATGTGAGTATTTGAGTACCGGAAATGTGTCTTGTCCCACTTCACATAACCCTTTTACGATATTTACGGAGGATCCGAAAGTCATGGATATTTTAGTTGATATAAAATAGTTATACTAAATATACTAAAGCAGGATTCAGTACCTTCTGGATTAAAATATGAATAACTCGAATGTATCTATGTTCAAAAATACTGAAGTTGGAATTTTAAATGGTGTATTAAGTTTCAAGAAAGGTAAGCACAATTTATCGATCGAAGACAGTTGTATGGAGGGGGAATTATTGACAATCCTAGCATTTTTCCCTTGTTTGAAACACACTTATTTCCAGCTAATAACTGAAAAGTGACGTTTATATTAATGTAACATATTTAGTAGTATTATAGGCATTTGGTCTAGCAACCAGTAAACAAAACTTACAAAACTTACCGACATCAGATCTGTAAGTAGTCAAGAAAACTGGATCGTGCAAAAATGTGTACTTCATTTTCGAAACTGATTCGGATTGTTACAACTACCGGTCAAGAAAAAACTCCAACTGGCGTATCCAACCTGCCCGTATCGAACAAAAAATAATACAAATTCCTGATAATATTCCCAGAGGAAAATCTGCCATTCAAATATATGGTAATAATTCAATGTCATCACTTGTTACGTACTTTATTTTCAGAACTAAACAAAATTAAGTTTTTCATTCTCTTATTATCGTAACTCGAGTCGTTTCGGAAATGGTACATTGAATGAACTAAAAAAAGCTACCCCGTATTCAAGCTAGGCAGTTTTTGGTTGGATACCAATATGATTTTTAGAAATTAGTTTGAGTCGTTGTGTTATCATTTTACTATCAAAGTATTAAATATAAGGGGTATAAAATAATGAAAATTGGATTATGTAATCCAATCTTCCGCAAAATCGTATACACCAGGTAATTCGTTGGCAAGTATTTAAGAAAACAACTACTACCTCCCACGGCCTTTGAATTATACAGTGCGGCTTTTTATAGTCCCCCCCCCCTGTTAACTTTTGAACGGTTTGCCATAGAGAGATAAAAAAAAAAACCGTTTCGAGGGTTTCACCGATACTACTTTTTGAAATATAACGCATTGTGATTGCTCGATATGGCATGGGGTTCGAATGACACATCGTTGAAAAGAGAATTTGATTCTCTTTTCAACCATCTAATTTTTTTTTAATTTCGTCGACACGTTTTTTCACAATAAGCATTTGAAGTGTCAAGTGTAAGAGCGGATCTGAATTCGTTTCCTTACCTTACCTCAATAACTTTTGAAGGGTTTGATGTGAAATAATGGGACGGAAAATATTTTGGGTGATATTAAAATAATAATGTTTGAAGAAAAATACCTTAATTGTTCTAATGATTCACAATTGCAGTCAATACCACGAAATACGGTCAATAAAGACAATTCACAACATTAATAATTATTCATTTTGAATTCCTTTCAAAGCTTAATTAGGTATTAGGATATCGAAATTATACCCATTTCATTTATTTTTAATGACAAAAGTAATAACAGATACTACGAAAGGACTATTTTTTGGATTTGTTTAAATGACAATAATTAATTAGTTACCTATAAAAGTACAATGGATTGATGAATTATTTTATTCATATTCACTGAGGAGTTTTGTCCACTTATAATTATTATTTACTTCGAATATTTAATATCATCATGGTTCGTATACGTCCTTTCAAAGAAAAATTGAAGCAATTTATAATTTTGGTGAGGCCCATCGGAACTACCACGAAGCGGAGAGAATTTTTAATTAAAAATTTCCTGAACATCCTATAACTCGGAAATATTTGAGGGAACTAGTTGAAAAATTCAACAGAACTGGCAGTGTTCGTAGGAAAGGTGGAGCTGGTCGAAAATCAATTCCGGAAGAGACAAAGGTTTCGATAATTGCCGAAATGGTGGTGAATCCGCAACAAAGTACCTCTCGTGTAGCAAGTACGATTGGGGTCTCAACAGCTACAGTAAAAAAATATTTGAAGAAACACAAGTTCCATCCATATAAATTAGTAATGTTACACCAACTCACAGAAGACGACCCAGACCGAAGAATGGAATTTTGTGAAATTATGGAGGAAAAGATAGCTAGGAACCCCAATTACATTAGGAATATTTGTTTTTCAGATGAAAGTACCTTTTTTTGAACGGAAATGTGAATACACAAAATGTGCGATACTGGAGTGATATAAATCCCCATATCTTTCGAGAAGGTCACACACAGTTCCCACAGAAAGTAAATGTGTGGGCTGGAATTCTGGGAGACCATATTGTAGGTCCCTTATTTCTGGAAGAAAACTTAAACGGTAATTTGTACCTGGATTTACTAAGAGATACGGTTGGACCACTCATACTTGGAATATTAGAATCCAGCAAGATGGGGCCCTTCCTCACTTCCAACGCCAAGTTCGAGAGTATTTGGATGTAACATACCCTATGAGATGGATTGGACGTCGTGGACCAATCGAATGGCCGGCCCGATCACCAGACCTTACACCTTGTGACTTCTTTCTGTGGGGATACGTCAAATCCAAAGTGTATGAGCAACAATCCAACTCTTTGGAAAAACTTAAAGAACGAATAACACGGGTTTGTGCTGGTATAACTGCAGACATGTTGAATAATGTTCGGCAGGAATTTGTGAATCGAATTATTTATTGTCAAGAAGTATTAGGTGGACATTTCGAACACCTGCTTCGTTAATTGACAACAATTTTGCTTCTAATTATTTAAATACTACATGTCATAATAGTTTGTTTTCTTTTTGTTACATTGACACTTCAAATGCTTATTGTGAAAAAACATATTAACGAAATTTAAAAAAAATCAGATGGTTGAAAAGAGAATCCGATTTTCTTTTCAAAGATGTGTCACTCGACCCACCATGCCATTTAAAAAAATTAGGTTTTTGTGCCCCCCCCGCGCCATCTATCGAGCAATCACAATGCGTTATATTTCAAAAGGTAGTATCGGTGAAACCCTCGAAACGGTTTTTTTTTATCGCTCTACGTCAAACCGTTCAAAAGTTAACAGGGGGGGGGGACTATAAAAAGCCGCACTGTATATTGATACTTCCCAGGTAGCACCTCATGTTGCCTGAATCGTCTTTTCATATTGGGCCAATATGGATATATTGTAAATGTAAAAATAATATTGAACCAATATGGGTTCATATTGGAAAAACAATATTTCATTATTAATATTGGTGAAATATTGGGTCAATATTGGTTCAATAATTTTCACCAATATCGATAGAGCGATATTGCCTACATATTGTTTCCAGCATCTAGCTCCAATATTGCGATTTCAATATTACTCTCATATCGATTTTAGAGATAAAAAACAATATTGTATATCCAAGTTTGATAGCACATTAAAAAACATTCCTGTTGTTATTTTCTAAATAAACTTCTTCGATAATATCAAAAATTGAAAAACATTGTTCCTGATCAACATTCCTATTTTTCGATATCCCCTGTACAACGTTTGGAAATTCAGAATTTCGATAACTCAGATACAAGTTTTAAATAAAATTAAAAAATAAAATAAAAAAGTTTCCCATATGATGCAAACTTTTTGAAACTCACTGTATACTTTTAGTTCTCGGATATCTTCACCGATAAACGTATGGTTATGTAGTAAAAAATCCGCTTTTTAAAGAGAATTGAGTTAATTAGGCTGTCAAATATTTTGTGGAAGACGATATTCTGTTCAAATCCAAGTCCTTCATGGAATTTGAGTGACTTCATACTTATCTATAGCTCTTCAATATGAATTTCACCAATCATTAATATCCCTCGGTGAACAAAGAAACGATAATGGAATATCCCATTACCCTCGCACAGTTAATGAGTTCCATTCATCTCTTGGATTCTTTGGAGTTGTGGTGTGGCATCTGAATAGCGTATTAGTCTTAAGTGGTTTAATGCGTTGGAGTGGAGAAAGGCGAGTAACCTCTCTCAAATATGTTTCTTCAAGAAATGAAAAAGCTTTCATATTCGCCAAACTTATAAAACCCAACACGGATGAATATTAATGGAAACCTGATCCCAAGGAAGTCTATTCTTATGATGCCATCAATTAGTAAAAATCCACAAATATTTACTTCCTTCAAATATATTGACACAAAAAGCACAAACCGCTTCAAAATTTCTTCTTTCGACGAACACATGCGAAAATGATAAAGGACCCCACCCCGCACGGAATACATGAGATTTTGGTTTATTGCGGAATTCAATGAAACTCTGGTATGTTGTAGACCATGATCTGTAGGTAATACTTTAAATGGACAATATTCAAATCGTATGAATAATTTCTGAGAACAAGGTGAAGTTAGCAAACGGAGAATATTTCTGGTTTATTTTCGTGATTCGGATAAAATATGTCATACCTTTGGAAATGCACCACTTTTACAATACAAAATAGTATTCAATTTACCGGGGTCGTCACAAACGTTATCAAAAATATACCATTTCGGCGTTGTTTACTTTAATTAGAATTGAGATATTTTCTAGATTAATTTCGAGATTTTTCTGAGTAATAATGATAGTTTGAAAAAGCAATACTATTTTATTACAAACATGGTATTTTTACTATGTCGGAGTCATCAGAAAAGTACTTAAAAATATCCTATTTCGAAGTATTTACTAACTTGATTCTTTCAATGGGTACTTTAAAGAACCCTATATTTTGAAAGTTCAACGTTGACATGTGAAAACCCTCAAGCTATAATACGTGAAAAACCTTGAGCCAAACTTACATTTTTGAAATACAAAAAAAGTTTGTCGGTTTATTATATTACTATGGGTAATAGGTATATTTGAAGATGGGTTGGTTAAAAAAATAAAACTGGAGATAGGTGTTTGCTCAAAACGTGTGTGCTTTTGCCACATTTTTCGTAAATAAATATCGGATAAAAATAGCATCCCTTGCAAGCATTGTGAAAAAAGTGATAGAAAAGATAAAAACTACCACAGGTGAATTTTTAGCAAAACTTCAAAGATATATAAGGAGCTCTGGGGGTAATTACTACTTACTCCTTCTCTTGGAACCCCTCTTCTAGATAATCTTGATATTTTTTTTTGTTTAATTACTAGTAATGACCCCCAGAGCTCCTTATATATTTTTGGAGTTTTGCTAAAAATTCGCCTGTTGCAGGGTTTTTATTTTTTGTCAAATAAACACTTCTCTCAATTTTTGTTTTTTCTCTCCAACCTATATCTTCAAATATACCTATCACGTAGTGGAATAATAAACCTTTTAAAAATTTAGTAGAGAAAGAAAGATATACTGTCGCCGGCAAATATATTTTGTAGTACCCTCGTATTTCAAAAATGTAGGTTCGGCTCAAGGTTTTTCACGTATTATAGCTTGAGGGTTTTCACATATTAACGTTAAAAATTGGAAACATACGGTTCTTTAAAGTTCCTATTGAAAGAATGATGTAAGTGAAAAACTTCGAAATAGGATATTTTTAAGTACTTTTCTGATGACACGACATGGTAAAAATTCTGTGTTTGTAATAAAACAGTATCGCTTTTTCAAACTTTTATTATTACTCAGGAAAATATCGAAATTAAACTAGAAAATATCATAATTCTAATAAGTAAGGTAAACAACGTCGAAACGGAATATCTTTGAGAACGTTTGTGACGACCCCGGTAAATAAAATACTATTTTGTATTATAAAAATGGTGCGTTCCCAAAGGCATGACATATTTTAGCCAAATCACGAGAATAAACCAGAAATATTCTCAATTTGTGATAAATTAAATTAATTTTTTGTTTGTGTAACTACTTTTAAAATCACCCTGTTTCGCAGAAACTAATCATACAATTTGATTATGGTCCATTTAAAGTATTACCTACAGATCGTGATGTACAACATACTGGAGTTTCATTGAATACCGCAATATACTAAAATCCTATGTATTCCGTGTGGGGTCCTTTCTTCGAAAATGGCAAGTATCACCCTAAAGTTAAAAAGTGAAATATCACTCCAGAGTGACATGTCTACCGAGTTGTAGCTATATTAACGCATTTTTGGCGTCAATCAATTATTTTTTTCTACTCGTTAGGCAGTCCACAATTGAGACACCTATAAATTTCAAACCGGGAGTGTGAGAGATGACGCACCCATATTTTTGAGAGAAATGATCCGATTCAAATAACGAGAATTTGACGTGCTGTTAAAGAACTGAACTATGGTTTTTTTAAATGAAAACTAATTCTGTATCACCTCCGGTTTAGTCGGAAATGGTCCTAGTATAAGTTTTTTAAACAGAACACCTTGTATATTTTCACGTTTTTTAAATCTAGAGTAAATCTGAGAATAATGAGCTGAATTTTATATCTAATTCCTTTGATTTTTCATATGTGCCAGAAATTACACTGTCAATGTGATAGTATATTTTTCAACAATAGATGAAAACTGTGTTTTTCGTGAGGCGAAGTTTGTCCACGAGCGAAGTGGTGGGGAGCGAGTGTGGCAACCTCACGAACGAAAAAAACGTATTTCATCTCGAATAGGAAATGCAATTTTTTCTACAATAGATGTTGTTTTTAAAATACTGCATTACAATTTTTAGAACTTAAATTTTCATTAAGTATCAAACGAAGTGTCGTTCATTTGCTGATTCAAGTGCCAAAGAGTGATATTAACTGTCATTAGTGTCAAAAATGCATAATTTTGTTTTTAGTATATTCCCATCGGGTCGCATGATAACATTCATTTGTTTCATTTTCATCTCTAGAGTGAAAAATTATCACTTTCATGTAGGGTACCTGAATTATCATTTTCATATATATGAGTAGAAAAACGTTGTTTTTCAGAAGTGATAAATTTTAATGATCCTCATTATTACATATTTGAATTCAACAGAATAAGTTCAACGAATGATCATCATCATTGTTCCAAATCGTTAAGAAACAAATAAGTATGAGTACAATTTCAAAATTTTATTCATTTGATTCTTGGTTTGTCCAGCGACTTTCCTACTATTCGAATTGCGGGTCAACCAAGCCTCCATTCGTACATTTAGCATAAGTATAATATGGAGAAAATAATGGGCTATAACTCAA
The DNA here is from genome assembly GCA_958298965.1 of Chrysolina haemoptera. Taxonomy (NCBI): domain Eukaryota; kingdom Metazoa; phylum Arthropoda; class Insecta; order Coleoptera; family Chrysomelidae; genus Chrysolina; species Chrysolina haemoptera. The sequence continues at coordinate 9,297,749 of OY282600.1, read as the reverse complement.
TATTTGAATCTGGTAACGTTGACCCTAATGAAAAACCGTCGAATAAACCCTAATAATAATTTACAGAGTGTTTCAGTTGGGTAAATATCAATAATCATAATCAAAGAAACTGACTTTGTAGTTGATCCACAGTTGTTATTCAATAGTATTTCAATGACGAAATTATACTAGATAGACCTGGAATACCAATACGTTCGTCAAATTCTAATAAAATGTTTCTCAAATTATTTCTATTATCTTGTACATGAGATTGGAGTTCATTCATTTCACTGTTTCTTCGCCCTCAATTGTATTCACACTCATAACATTCGAACCTCACTGCGATATTATAAGCCATATTCAACTTTACATTGACATGAAGTCACAAACAATTGAAACTTTGCTAGAAAAGCCATCTACATAATATTTTTTTCTGTAGTAAAGGGATGCAATGTTTTCATATTATCCAGTACCCCATTCTCGAAAATGATTGAACTATTTTTAAAACAAATCTAGACTATAATATTTTCATAATGCGTCAAATTTAAATTTCCCGAGTACTGTTGTGATATCGATTTAAAAACGAAAGTTAACCAGACAACAGGATCCAGAACTAGAATTGATTGCCTCATATACAGGGAGATACGAAAAAATGGGGTATTATTTTAAAATGAAATATTAGTTATAACATCTGCATAACCTTCATTTATCTCTAATACAATTGATTGTCTCTGAATCAGTTGGATGTTACGAATTTTTGGTCGAAATAACTCCATTTTCAGATGCATCATACACGTTACAATGATAGATTTAGAAAGAAAATATTCCTTAGGCCATTTTATTGACATATTTTTAATATTCTTATTCTTTCTCATGCCTTCAAATTATGCAGGATCGTCGAAAAATATTTTTCAGTACGGAACTTTTCGAATTTAACTTTCGCGTTCTTTTAAAACGAACACTTGGTATATTTTTCGACTATGTGATGTAGTATACGGTGTAGAATAGGATTCATAAACATTTTTTGGTTGTAGATCCCTAAGGCGATTTGTAACCTTTTTCGAATTATTGAACTTTAAAAATTGTAGCTGGAACACACTGTATAATTAGAGAAACAAGATATCCTGCAATACCAGAACCACGCTTATTGCCATAATCCTATACAATAGGAATAATTGGGTCGAAAATCCATCGGAAAACAACTACTTTCCTGGCTAATACCACGACGAACGTTGAATTACATCTAATGAATTTCCGTGCAGAGTCCTACAAGGATGTCTCCGCAATTGCTAGTTGCATGGAAATGTTCATTGAAACATTTGGACCACCTATAGATCGATTTCTGGGTTCTTGCCCTCATCAGTAAAGGGTAAGTCTCTGCGGACAATAACTAATGTCTGCAACAAACGATGGTATTGCAGAACATCTTGTTTCTCTCTTGACAAGCTTATTGTGGACGAGGCAATGCAGATTTCTTCAACACTGTATAATTAACCAAGTGTAACAACTCCAAAGAACATTACTTGAATAGTATCTCATGTTAATGAATGTTTACATCTTGATTGCTCAGAATACTGATGATTATCCAGGATAACGTTTTGTGTTGTACAACAATGGAGAACAAATGAAGGTTTTCATGGGCCTCTGGGGCCAAAACTAGCCTAAAGAAAAAGATGTGCCCATTTGACTTTTTGTTTGGAATGACTTCGACTACAACATATCAAAAATTCAGCCGATTCGACTGGAGGCCACTTTCCCTATTAAAGTGTGCGGTATCCTTTACAGTGACCACCAAAAAGTATGTACCATATGGGAAAAAAGTTTATTATTAGAGTATTGAAAAAAAGATTCTTGGGAAAAGTTTGTGCATGTCCGATAACCTAAATATCGATTTTGACACATGTCACGTGATCGCTGGTATGGCGGCAAATGGAAAAAAATTACCATGAATAGTCAAAAATTCGGATAAAATGGCAAGATATCGAAAAAAGTTATTTGAATTTTATACATATATACAAAGTTTGAGAAAAATATGTGGGAATATTGCTCTAGAAAAATATCAAACTATTTTCTTATGAATTGCTTGACCATACTGAAATATTTGTATTCCGATGATAATAACAAAACTTTCTCATTTTCTCCACACCAGAGAGCACTAAATTGAAGAAATTAAATTTTGTCAGAACCCTTGCTGTTACATTGGTTCGTATCTAATAGATATATCACAATTCCACTATTATTGCGATGATAGGGAGATCCAAAAGTATCGTGTTTTTCAGATTATAAACAATTTTTGATGATAATCGTGCACGAACGTTTCACTTCGCACATAATATTAAAAATAGTGCGTCAAATTAAAGAGGCTTGAGTTTTCAACATTGCATGCGAAGTGAAACGCTCTGGCACGATTATCATCGAAACTTGATTATAATCTGGAAAACATCATGTTTCTGGAGTGTCATATAATCACAATGGTCGTGGAATTCTGATATAACTGTTAGATACGAACCAATGTAACAGCCAGGGTTTTAACAAAATCCAATTTTTTTAATTTAGTGCTTACTGGTGTAAAGGAAATGAGAAAGTTTTGTCATTATCATTGAAATACAAATATTTCAGTATGGTCAAGCTATTCATATGATAATAATTTGATATTTTTATACAGCTAGGAAAATATTTTAAAAAAAATTCTATTCTCAATTTTCTCTCATTATCTTTTCAAACTTCGTATATGTGTATAAAATTTAATTCTTAGCAACTTTTTCAAATCACTTTTTTTGGTATCTTGCCATTTTACCCCACTTTTTGCGTTCTCATGGTAATTTTTTTCAATTTGCCGCCATACCAGCGATCACGTGACATGTGTCAAAATCAATTTTTAGGTTATCGGACATGCACAAACTTTTCCCAAGAATCTTTTTTCTAATACTCTAATAATACATTTTTTTCCCATATGGTACATACTTTTTGGCGGTCACAATTGCAAATATTCACGTTTAGTATAATAGCATATTATCGAGATGCATGAATTGAACATTTTGTATTCCCCTGGTATACTTCGATTATATTTGTTGTGGAGTCGTCGACGTGAAATAACCGGAGCAAATATCTGAAAAATGTTCGGGTTATCTGGAAGGCATCTCGGAAATTGAAGGTATGAAATAACAAATCCCAGACGTGCAAAAAAGGCTCCAGTGTTTCTTCATCGAATTCCTTGACTGAGTTGAATTTTGTTCGAGACTATTTAACTGCCTCGATAAGCGAGGTATTTAATTAGGTTCCGTTTGAAAAAGGTTGAACTTATGTGAAAAAGAGGAGAATTTGAAAGGAGGGTATGCTTTTGATAGTGAAATTTAGGCTATTCATGAAAAAACATTTGAATTCTTTCAAATGCTTAGAAATGAGTAATGTAGTAGTACATTTTGATTTTTCTTCAATCTAGAATAAGTTATCTTCTATAATATGTTCCCATCAATAATTTAAAAAAAAAATGCAGTGGCAACATTGCTCTTGAATTATAGCTATTAATGTAACGAGATTATTATGCGATTTGTAATAATTGAGATTTATTTGAATTGCATAATAATCTAGTTACATTCAAAGCTTTATCGTATCATTGGCATTCACAACGATGATGTGAAAATGAAATCACCAACTTTAGTTATGTCACGTTATTGTCATTTGAGCGTGCCATTTTTGGTATCTATTACAAAGTAACTAACGTATTAAATTGTAACTAATGTATTAGGTGTTGTTAAAATATTATGATGTTGATAATTTGTAATGAAGATTTAACTCAAAGGAAGCTTGATATCCAATGATACGTGTTGGATTTTTTTTTATTGTTAGGGATTTCATAGCGATGATGCACCAATAGAAATAAATGTCTTCATATCTAAAACAATTGAGAATACAAATTTAAATATACACGTATATCAGGATATTAAATAATCGTCAGGGTCAATCACAATCAAATAATACCAAAAGAAGCTCCCAAGTTTCGAGAGTCATAATTTCTTCCAATCGTAATATCAATGAAATTGTTGGAAACGCACCTAAATGATTGTTGTCATGAGCCCAAGCACAACGAATGCTTTACTACAATGATAAAAATAAACTAAAGAGTAAACTACTTGACATGCAACTTCTCACACCAGGAACTTTGCATGTCAGTATTGCACAAATAATAACAAGCAACTTCTTACACAGGCACACTACTCGTTATTACATCCTCAATACAGCTCACTGACATGTAACTTCTCACAGAGCACGTTACAGTCCTCCGTAAATCTTTCGAAAATCCTAAAAGCAGGCAACTTCTCACTAAGGCACGCTGCAAGCTTTTCTGCTCTCAAATCAGCCTGGTAACAGGTAACTTCACACACAGGCACGTTATAAATCACCAGACTGAAATTAATCCAAAAGTGATATGCTACTTCTCACACAGGCACGTTGCATGTCACTGTACTCTCGTCCCAGTATTGAACAGATAATAACAAGTAACTTCTCACATAGGCACGTTACTCGTTATTATCCTCAATAGAGCTCACTGTCATGTAACTTCTCACACAGGCACGTTGCAGTCCTCCGTAAATCCTTCGAAAATCCTAAAAGCAGGCAACTTCTCACTAAGGCACGCTGCAAGGTTTTCTGCTCTCAAATCAGCCTGATAACAGGTAACTTCACACACAGGCACGTTATAAATCACCAGAATGAAATTGATCCAAAAGTGATATGCAACTTCTCACTAAGGCATGTTGCAAATCACCAAAAGACATGTGAACTTCTCACACAGGCACGTTGCATGTCACTGTACTCTCGTCTCAGTATCGAACAGATAATAACAAGCAACTTCTCACATAGGCACGTTACTTATTATTATCCTCAATACAGCTCACTGACATGTAACTTCTCACACAGGCACGTTGCAAGCTTTTCTGCTTTCAAATCAGCCTGGTAATAGGTAACTTCAAACACAGGCACGTTATAAATCACCAGACTGAAATTGATCCAAAAGTGATATATGCAACTTCTCACTAAGACACGTTGCAAATCACCAAAAGACATGTAAACTTCTCACACAGGCATGTTACAAGTCTCTAGAGTTTCGATGGGTGAACTCAACATATTATTCACTCAATTCCAATGTGCCGAGGCTCATGTACAACCGATTAATCAAATCAGTACCTTCAGCGTTTCAATTGAAATAGATACCAACAAGAATTAAATACTCAGTACATACCAAGGAAAAACCCCGAATTATAGTAGTAAAAGCAAATCACACCTTTTTCCAAATGAATGTGTTTGTCACGATTGAAACTGTCCACTCAAACTCATAATTTTTTCAATAATCAACAAAGGGAAATACATTAAAAGGATATAGGTACTAAAACACTTAATATTTCATCGAATAGTTAATATATCCTGTCATTTTGGAAATGAATCAACAATTCAAAACAAATACAACTATTTTATACTTTATACTTTTATTCCAGCAATCACTTCAAATCAAATTTACATATTTTAACAATAACTCAACAACAATAATTTTAGAAAATGAATCGAATACTCCCCAAAGAACACATAATTCAATTATTTACTTGCCGTCCCACGTCGATTCATGAATTCATACTATTTATTTCCTTGCCTTCCGTCAGCGAGACGTTTTTTGAAGATACCTAAAAACACGATCTATGATAATGCATGACACACGGCTGGCCTATACAGGAGGTTGTATTTTTGGGTGGCGCTCGGATATAAATAACTCCTAACATACGATTAATTCAATAACTTATTGTCAGAACTGACATTTTCCTTTTATTGTATGTTGAAACCCAGGATAAACACATACGCTTTGTTGCCAAAATGTTTTGTCTTCACAAACTCTGCTATAAAAGAAATGATTTGAAGATGTTCCGGAATGGTTTGGAAGATGAAAATTTTAGAAAATTGTTGTTATTTTTTTTATAGACCTAAAAGTGTCCAAAATCTTATAGACGGGAGCAGTTGGCCCAGAAAAGCGTACCCCTCTTTGTAAATAATTTTACATCGAGGGTGACTATTTATAGAAGATTCCAAAGTATCCATGAGCAGAAGAGTATAGAAAGATTAGTTTATTTTGTGCTTCACATTCACAGTATCATTCATATTTAAAAAACATAGTTCGATCGAGTTCAAGTTTTTTTTTTTTAAAGCAGGTTCCCAAGAAACGTTAAATCCTGTAATCGAAAATAGATGTTAGGAACCTTTGGTGTGAATACAATTCAAGTACTAGAAGCTACCCAAAACAATAAAACTCTCCTACTTTCACTCGACGCGCGTTTCGCTAACAAAGTTAGCATTCTTAAAAGCTATACGCTTACTATGTACCTAAAACTATCAAATTGTAGATAGTGAGTCATGCGGGTTCGGAATTCATATAAAGCAGGTCAAGAACTGAAACAGAAATCAGTTAGGTCTGAGGCTTCAAATCAAGTTTTTTTCTATTTTTCTACAAGCGTGCGCAAAGTACTACTTTTCTGCATACATTTGCGTGCGTTAAGTTGCTTTAGACTATTTTATGCAATATGAGAATATTTGTATTTTAGCTTTAAATGATTATGTACAGTGTTACCCATTTAAGATGGAAGCACTCTCATAAAACTCACATTTTTCAACCAATTGGAATGATTATTTCTTTTCTTTTTTTTTTTCGTTAGGTTCAAAAAGTCCACTAGGTCATCAAATTTCATGGATATATCTCTATTTCCAGGACCAACTGAACTTATTTTTCAAAAATTCTCTAAGTAACGAATAGAATACCTATTTTGCGTGGTTGAGAACTTAGCGGAAAAATATAAATAATGAGGACTTTTTTGTGGTTGAAAGTTCGGAATGGAAAGGACTCATTGAATTGATATTTTTTTAAACTCTGATTCCTGATCAGATCTATTCAAAATAAATAGTTATTTCCTTTCGTTAAATAGGACTGTCTAATTGAGCCTAAAACATTGGGTCTAATGAATAAACCTTGAGCAAATGCTTTTACTCAGATTTCTTGAAACAGACCTATCCATTTTATTAATTAATGAGAAAGACACACCTATAGTAAAAGCTTTTGCTAGCTTTTATTCATAACACCCATTATGTTTCTGAAGGAAATAGACTCCTGCTATGTTTGTTGGGCTCGAAGTTTTCGACAGAAATTCGCAGAAGATAAATATAGAAATAAATATCAGACTTTGCGTGAGCGCTTCGATAATTGAATATCGAGCAGACTTTCAAATCCCCAGACGTACAAAAAAATATCTTTTGTCTTTTATCTTTGTTGTTTTTAGTCGAACGCTTACCTTAACTACATTTTGTTCAAAGTTCGTTCCGAAGTTTTGTTTGAATTGTGGAACAATATAAAATGATCGAGAACACGCTATAAGAAAACAGTATATGATGAGTTTGTCTCGAATAGCGATACAAAGTGTTTCACATATATAGTAGCAGTATATCAAAAACTATGGTGAATATCTGGCCATTGCATTACATTTCTCCAAACCGTTTTATCGCGTTTGTCACCAGAGACTCCATCTTATAGCGTACCCTCCCACTTGTGTTCCTTGCTATCTACAGGTAGAAAAAAAATTGTTTCAATCAACAAAAATTGCATGGATTTAACAAAATCTGAGGGTCATACATCCACGACAAAATATTTTGTTATACCAACAATTTTTTTTTGTTATTTTCCAATTAAATATTTTGTTCACGTAAAGAACTATTATATCAACCCTAACATAGTGATTGGTCGAAAGAATAAAACGTATTTTGTTACAAAAATACAATATCTGCTGTTATAAACTCAGTTTATTTGTTAGAATGTCTTAGTTAAGAATTGAATACACATGTAATGTGTATCTAGTTACAAAAATTTCAGTTATAAATTCAGTTGAAGTGTTTGGATGACAAGATATTTTCAAGATGATAAAATATCTGTTTAATATAAATGAACATAGTATTTGATCAATGCAGTAGTATTTCAATTCGACAAAATTTCTAGTTTCAATAACATATTAAAATTGTCGAATTGATAAAATTGTTACGCGGATTCAACAAAAAACTTGTTCGTATCAATATAACTTCATCATTTTATTGACACTTTTTTTTCATCCAACAAATTGTTTTGTTGGAATTTCACAATTTTTTATTGAAATTGTGAAATCAATATCCTTAAATAAGTCTATTCACACACTCTCACACTCATTTCTAACAGAAACAAGGAGGTGCTGGATCACTGAAAAGTGAAGAAGGCTCTGTTGCCATTTGTTCCTATTCCGGATCATTACAATTTACATCACTCAGACTGGCTATTGACTTACTCTAGTCCTACACGATGGAACGGGTTCTAGGCCGCGCCACCTTGCGAGAGGTAGAAGAAGCATTTCGGGTATAGAGATCATTCAGAGCTTTGCTTTGTACATTCAACATAAAGCATGATGTTCAAATAAAAACTTTGATCATGCAAGATAATGGAATTGTTGTATTAACAAAATATGGAATTTGTTTCTAATATGCAAGTGTTTCAGTGGGCAAAGTAACTGGATTCAGTGGACAAAATAACTGGATTCATGTGAAAAAATAAACATTATTGATAATGAATAAACTTACTCTAAGTCAACTGTAAGTTTTGTTGGGCGAAACAAAATTGTGTTCATTTGTACTAAAACTACAATCGAAATAATTTGTTAATTTGAATAAGGTGCTATTTTGAAATAAACGTTAATCTTGTTATTTTTGCAAAAAAATCGTTCAAATCAACAAGAAAAATTTGTACAAAAATTGATTGTTGGTACAACATTTTTTTTACTGTGTAGCTTTCTCTCACACCGATTTATTTCCGAAGTGGTAAATGGAGTTCCATCCGACAGTCTACCTATTGATGATGGTGTTCCGCAGGAATCCATTCTAACACCAAGACTGTGCGATCCTCACAATTTTGATTTGGTGAGATCCGCCCCATGTTTGGTGCAGAGCTATACTCATGAAAGTACCCTTCAAACCGCTTTCTTTGCCGAAGCTACAATATCAGCGCTTCAACCCAGAAATTAACGGGAAAGGAATGTGAACGATTTGAATATGGACTCAGCAAAACTTCCAAAATGGGGATTCAACAACTTGGTAGAATTCAATGCGAAAAAAATCGAAGCATGTCTTTTTTCTAGAATTCTGTACTAGGGAGTTTCAGCAAAATCTCAAAAACGGTTGAATTTTAGGAAATTATGTGCTATATCAATTCATGTTCTGAATTTTGAGCAGAATTGAAATGTGCAATAACATACAAGGTGCCCCATTAGAGAAAAAGCACTTTGTTTCGTCCTGACTTTCTGACTGATCCTGTATACTTAATTTTTTGTTAATGTAATGGATTTTCAAAACACCCTTTGTATTTCAATGTTTCGCTAGCTATCTTACTTTACTTACTTTAGGAAATAATCGACCGTTTCCATGCATATCAGCGACCCTGTATATAAGAAACGTAACAAGAATCAAACCAATTCAACAAAAAAAATAAACAAATATGGACTGCATTCATATACATAGGTCATCAAACCAGTAAAATAACAAACATCTTCAAACTCTTGAACAACAATAAAACTTACAAACCGAACATAAAAAATAAACAGATATGAATAAGATGAAGACGAAAACCTAACTCTTCCCATCTAATGATATAAAATTATAAACTTCAAAAACCACAATTGATGAACAAATACAAATCGAGACATAACAAGACTTGAAATTTAATGTACAATGCAGAAAGCTAGCAACGGTGAACCCAGAGGAGCATCAATCCATCAAATTCTACCTGATGTGACCCAAGTAACAGGCGAATGGAACAAGAGAACAAATACCTACCAGAACCGTAGGTAAGAACAAACAGTTTAAGGACAGCCGTAACGATGACAGCACTGACTGCTGTCGAAAGCGCTCGCATATAAAAACTCAGGATTTTCATACTCTGAACGCACCCTTTGGCGACTAAGTATAAATAAGTAAAACATATAACTCATTTATTTCTCTTTTTGCAAAAATTGGTAGTTTTATATCAACTGTGGTACGAATTATTTCTCCATTTAATACATAAAAAATAGGAATTTATTCAATTTCAATTTTTTTCTACCTATCTGAATTTAATGGTAAACACTGGTTGGAGTCATAGAGAAAGTATAGTACTCTTCTTACGTGTGATGACTTTTACTCACTCGAATAATTCATGATGCTCCGCCAGAACTTTCAGCGGCGGTAGGGGTGAACCTGAAATTTGATGTCGGCGTTCAATCACGTTTTCTGAGAAAACGAGCGCATTTCATAAGAAATTACTCGGAATAATTTATGTGGAAAATTGAATTGTTCTTCACCCTGTTGAGTTGTTTTTCCGATAAATCATATACTTTCCAAGATTAGAGCAAAAATCTATTTATATATTTTTAAGCGAAAAACAAATATGTTCCAGCCCTGGAATTTTAATGAACAATTTTTTGTCTTTAACATGGTTCCAACCACTAGCATACCAAGTTTGGTGGTGCTACAATCGATTCTTGCCGCACTTCTATAGTTATACACAGAAACACATATCACTATAGTTTCACTTATAATAAAATAAGAAATGTTTATTATCTAAATTATCATTATTATTAACGTTATAATTAGATAACAAAAATAAATAAATATAATTCAAAATAAATAACAATAACAATAATAAAATGTATAAAATAAAACTAAATATAATCTCAAAAGTGTGATTAAGTGCCTTCCTGCTCATAGAAGAGTACATATGCTCTTCTGCTCACCATGGATTCTGAAATAATCGGGGAAACATGAGAATCGTTGTACTCGTGCCACGTGCCTGAATATGGATGCTTACAGTAAGCAGTATAAGAAACTTCCTCACTTTGAAAGTAACAAACCTTCCCAAAATTTTGATCGAACTTTATTCATTATTTTTTCCATCTTAGAAAAATGCCCAAAGCCCATATTCATATCCAAACTATTACCGACTTAAAACAGACAAAACTCCAATTAATTATTCATTATTATTATTGATATTGAAAAAACTACAGAAAAATACGCTAAGTAGTATTGAGCCTACATTCCATTATCCCCAACATCGATGGTGGTTCGCAGGCACTCATTTTAAAATAGACTTTCCCTCAAGCGACCCCGAATTCTGACTTCCTAAACTTCTCAATCGCCAAATACCAAATACAGGCGAGAGATTGAACAATTAATATTTGGTCATAATTATAATATAATTATGTCGAGCTTGGTGTACCAATTCTGTAATGTGACACAAAACGCCCATTCATATATTACTGACAATATATCTCCTTGCTTGACAACCAATCAGTGGATTTCAAATTTTGAAATTCAGCCAATAGAATCGGAACTACAGTGAAAATATAGCTTGTCGCTGTATTTTCACAATGATAAATCTGCTTAATTTTTGTTTTACTATCTGTCAAGTGAAAATAATGATTTAAATTATAAACGACAAATTTTGACTAGTTATCTTTATTTATCAATATGAGCGATCGTTGGGGACAAATTTCCATTGGTATCATAGATGAGGCCGTGGAAACGAGTATTCCGTTGAATACGGCTTGAAGAAAAGCATCAATTACCAGGTGACACGATTTTTCTTTATTTCAAATCGATATATTGTCGTCCTAAATGTAATTCGTGATATGATTAAAAATTATCGGTAATAATCATACCACTTATTATATTACCCCTGATAATTCTGTCTGGTTGGTTAAACACTCAGATCGTCAAGAGTATAACGAATCGCTATTATAATAACCAATAGCGTTCGGTCACAACTTATTGACAGAGCGAAGTCATTTATAATACAGCAAGAAAATAATTTATGGGAACAGTGGGCTCTCTGTCAAGAATTAAGAATCGTACCTCACAAAATTTCAGATGTTTCTCTTACCTTATCTTGTCTACTTATTCTCTCCTGTGCCTTGGACAGCATCTCCAGAGATTCCTTTCTTCACTGGCTAGAAGTTGACTTTTCGCGAATTTAACTTTATTCGCGAAATTTACTTTATCCTTGAAATAGCACTTATAACGCTACTTATTCTGTTCAACTTTCTTAATTGAAATGCTCAAGTCTCAACTCTATTAGGCTTACAAAAGCCCAAGTGTGAATTATAAATAAATAAAACAAAATAAATCAACACTTATATCTTTTGAACAAGGAAATAATAAATAATTAATACAAATATTTTAATTTGAAAGAAAATAATAGAAAATGATAATAGATGAATCAATTATCAAACATACATTTAATTCAATAGAATAAAACCATAAAGAATATGATACAAGTTGATTGAGAAAACAAACTGGTGAGAGGTGAGAAAGATCGTTCTAAAACTTGAGACTTCATAATAAAAATAATAATAGAAATTATAACAATTGAGTAGTTATCAAATATTTGAATACTTAAAACAAAATATACTTATAAGAAAGAACAGAATTTACGCGGAAAATACAACAATAACACAAATTTACGAACTACATGCTTTCTGTATGGATTGAAAGCTAAGACTAATTTTGTCTTAAAAAATAATAGAGAATTTACCAAACCAATCTTTCTACCCTCTCCATTCTAAGAAGTGTTCCTTCCTGGGCGACCACCGGATGTGGCCTCTAACAAAAATATTCACATGTAAGAATTGAACTAACTATTGAGAAGAGTCGTTAAATTTATGATTCCTGAATGTGGTCCCTTCGTATGCAACACTTAAAACAAAGGAAAAAAGGAACTTTCATAACATGTGTCTCGGTATAAGGAGGCTGTTATTTGATATTTTCCGATATTTTGGATATGACTGAATTTGACCTGATCATTTTACGACTTCAGGAAGTGCTAACACTTTGTGTGTGGTATTTTTTAACTAAAAATTCTTCAATATATTTTACTCATTACACGTTTGGTTACAAGAGTTTGATATGGCTTCTTTTGAACGGAAATGCCACTGCACTCAAGATATTTCATAAAATAAAACAAATTACAATATCCTCAGTAAGGACCGAAATTATACAGAGTCAATCATCAATACACAACAATGTTAATTGTTACAATTTTAACAAACTGTTCGTATAGTGAGACAACACAAGCACGCCTATGCTGGTGTATGTTACCGATTCACGACAGAAAACAGACATTCTCTCAATTCAGCTCCTCTGAACATTCGCAACCACGTTGAATATGTCCGTTTGAATTTCAGGTGGATTTCAGCGTGCCGTATATGGAAACCGGTATAGCGATAGTGGTGGCGAAGCGCACAGGAATTATCTCTCCGACTGCATTCCTGGAACCGTTTGACACGGCCTCCTGGATGTTGGTGGGCATCGTCGCTATCCAAGCCGCTACATTCACCATATTCCTGTTCGAATGGCTGTCTCCCAGCGGTTTCAACATGAAGGTGTCATTCAACCAGGTCAGTAACAGGAATTCAGAGTTCAATATAGTTCAATATAGTAAGGTCTATGTACAGGGTACGGTAGGCTTTTGGTGACATACAAAAATAAATATTTCACTCGGAATTCATTGGTTCATGAAGCTTCTGCGTTTCTTCGATTTTAAATTTCGTAATGCAATCATTCATTACATATGGGCCATGTAGCTCAGTGGTTGAGACTTTCTCGTTCGATACCAGTGACTGCTGGTCGGCTAGGTTCGAATCCTTAGCGACTACAGATTTTTATCTGATGGCCCGAGAAAGTGCTAGGAATCGCACGTTAAAAGGTAAGACCTCGTTAATCCTTGGCTCGCACAAGTTTCGACTTTTGAGGGCTGCCGTTCGTAAGGGGACGACAGCTGGTTAACGGAAAGAACAATTTTGAACAACAACAATATATGAGTTGGCATACGAAGGTTTTCGAAAATAATGAAAATTGCTTAGAAGTAATTTATCCTTCTTAGAAATCATCACATAATTATTTTTTTGAATGGATGATTTTTAATGGGTAATCTTGTCTTGTGTGTATTCTCAAAAAACATATACTTAGAACAGAACTCACCTCATTATGAAAAATATGTTCAAATTAGTCTCGACAAAACCTTATTTCTCGTCTACACTTAATTGCCTGAACTATGATCTATCATTCTCCTTTACTCACTCACTCACTCACCTACCTACTCACTCACTCACTTACTTGTTTATTCACCTACTTTCTTACTTACTCACTTACTTACTTACTTACTCACTTACTTACTCATTCACTCACCCACTCACTTAATCGTTCACTCATTCAATCACTTACTCACTTCCTAATTCACCCACTTATTCGCCTACTAACCTACTCACTCACTTAATTACTCACTTACCAACCTTCTTACTAACTTATTCATTCACCCACCTACTCTCTCACTCAGTTACTCGCTTATTCACTTACTCAGCCACCTAATTACTCACCTATTCAATTAGTGATTTAATCGTGGAATTGAACTCTGCCATTTGAGTGGCATATCGTCATGATGTCACATTATGTATTATGCTCTGTGTCAACTCAATAAAATTATTTATCATTATTATTAATATTATATTATATATATATAATATTATATTATTATAATTTCGGCCGCGAAAGCCTTAGCCAATTTATCATTATTATTATTATTTACTCACTCACTCACTCATTGACTCACTAACTGACTAACCAACCAACTAACCGTCTAACCGACACACCGACTATCCGACTAACCAACTAACCGACTAACCAACTAACCGACTAACCAACTAACTGACTAACCGACCATCCGGCGGTCAGCTACTAATGGACCAACCGACTAAGCGATCACCCGTCTAACCGAATAACCGACTAACTTACTAATAGACTGACCGCATAACCGACCGTCCAACTTACCGACCGACCGATTAACCTACCAACCCACCATCCGACCGACCGACCGACCACCGATTGACCGATCAACCGTCCGATTGACCGACCTACCTACTTACTCACTCGATAACTTACTCTCTCTCACTCGCTCTCCCTCGCTCGCTCGCTCGATGGATGGACGTACGGACCGACGGAGCGACGGACGGAAGGAGAGAAGGAGGGAAGGGGGGAAGGAGGGAAGGAATGAAGAAGGGGAGGAGGGAAGGAGGGAAGGAATGAAGAAGGGGAGGAGGGAAGGAGGGAAGGAGGGAAGGAGGGAAGGAGGGAAGGAGGGAAGGAGGGAAGGAGGGAAGGAGGGAAGGAGGGAAGGAGGGAAGGAGCGAAGGAGCGAAGGAGCGAAGGAGCGAAGGAGCGAAGGAGCGAAGGAGCGAAGGAGCGAAGGAGCGAAGGAGCGAAGGAGCGAAGGAGCGAAGGAGCGAAGGAGCGAAGGAGCGAAGGAGCGAAGGAGCGAAGGAGCGAAGGAGCGAAGGAGGGAAGGAGGGAAGGAGGGAAGGAGGGAAGGAGGGAAGGAGCGAAGGAGCGAAGGAGCGAAGGAGCGAAGGAGCGAAGGAGCGAAGGAGCGAAGGAGCGAAGGAGCGAAGGAGCGAAGGAGCGAAGGAGCGAAGGAGCGAAGGAGCGAAGGAGCGAAGGAGCGAAGGAGCGAAGGAGCGAAGGAGCGAAGGAGCGAAGGAGCGAAGGAGCGAAGGAGCGAAGGAGCGAAGGAGCGAAGGAGCGAAGGAGCGAAGGAGGGAAGGAGGGAAGGAGGGAAGGAGGGAAGGAGGGAAGGAGGGAAGGAGGGAAGGAGGGAAGGAGGGAAGGAGGGAAGGAGGGAAGGAGGGAAGGAGGGAAGGAGGGAAGGAGGGAAGGAGGGAAGGAGGGAAGGAGGGAAGGAGGGAAGGAGGGAAGGAGGGAAGGAGGGAAGGAGGGAAGGAGGGAAGGAGGGAAGGAGGGAAGGAGGGAAGGAGGGAAGGAGGGAAGGAGGGAAGGAGGGAAGGAGGGAAGGAGGGAAGGAGGGAAGGAGGGAAGGAGGGAAGGAGGGAAGGAGGGAAGGAGGGAAGGAGGGAAGGAGGGAAGGAGGGAAGGAGGGAAGGAGGGAAGGACGTAAGGACGTAAGGATGGAAGGACGTAAGGAGGGAAGGACGTAAGGAGGGAAGGACGGAAGGACGGAAGGACGGAAGGACGGAAGGACGGAAGGACGGAAGGCGGAAGGACGGAAGAACGGAAGGACGGAAGGACGGAAGGACGGAAGGACGGAAGGACGGAAGGACGGAAGGACGGAAGGACGGAAGGACGGAAGGACGGAAGGACGGAAGGACGGAAGGACGAAAGGACGGAAGGACGGAAGGACGAAAGGACGGAAGGACGGAAGGACGGAAGGACGGAAGGACGGAAGGACGGAAGGACGGAAGGACGGAAGGACGGAAGGACGGAAGGACGGAAGGACGGAAGGACGGAAGGACGGAAGGACGGAAGGACGGAAGGACGGAAGGACGGAAGGACGGAAGGACGGAAGGACGGAAGGACGGAAGGACGGAAGGACGGAAGGACGGAAGGACGGAAGGCCGGAAGGACGCAAGGACGGAAGGACGGAAGGAAGGACGGGCGCAAGGGAAGGATGGATGGATGGGTTTGACTGATTTATTGATTGGCGTATTGACTGATTGCGTGATCGATCGATGTATTGATTAATCGATTCAGTTATTTCCCTGGGTCATGTGTCCAGTGGATTTCTTCCTGCTCTCTCAATGGCATATCTGAATCTTCAATCGTTTAAGAGTTATTCAAGAAATTTGTTTTGGCAGTTCTTTCACGTTTTTTGTGAAATTCTAAGCAGTATTCCAGAGGTCACTTATTTTATTTCCGTGACGTATGAGCAAACAGAAATACAAGATCAAAATATTATTAACAGTCCTCTTGTGACAGTAAATCCAATTTCATCACAATGTTAAAAACAATTCACTAAAATTACAATATTTGATATACTCCCTTTTCTAGGCCTAGCAACGAATAATTATAATCAAGTTGAAGTTTATCAACTACACAGTAGGAAGTTACTCATTTTTTCTGCTAGGGCGTTCACTATAGACTCGGTGGATGCTTTGTTGAAAGCACCATCGATATCTATTGATGTTTCCATTGCTAAGTTTTTGACTTCTGTTGAAATTGTCCAAAGCCAAGTTTATTAACTTCACTATTCATTTCACGATATTTACTCAATCAAATAGTCAACTTCAAATTATTTCTAAATGAGTATTCTGCTCTCTCAAGGCCGATTCAGATACATGGGTGCCCACCCTGCATTTTTACCCTTTGACGTTCACACTTGTGCCTGTCGGCGTGCGTAAAAAACGCAGGGTGAGCACGCACGGAATTAGAACAAGGTCCAGTTCACATAATGAAAGATTCAGTGAAATATACGGCAGGACAATTTAAAAAACTCAAATGTCATTCCTCCAGTAATGAGAAAATTAGTACAGAACCAGAAAAAATATGACCTTGTGATATAAGTGGGCAAGAAAAAGGCACGTATGTGAATGCAGTTTTCAGGCACACGGGTCAAAAATGCATGTTCTTTAAATTGCACGTGCTTTATAAGCCTACCCATGTATCTAAATCGGTCTTTAACCAAGTAGTTTTCGAAAATGCATCCCCATTGAAGGAATGGAAGAAGTATTTCAAAATATATTATTAGTTAACGTCAGTATTGTATTCCAAAAACGTATTTCAATTCACATACCAATAATGCAAATTCACCAAAGGAACAAGTAAAAACCTTCTCAAACGGAAGTCAGATAATGAATCTGTATAACGAGTTTTGTCAGATCTCGATTTGCATTTACATAGGAATAAATTCCTCAAGACGCAAAATGTTCACGAACGACTCGTATTCAATTTTTGTTCTCGAGAGGAATCTACATAATGGTATGGAATGGAAGAATTCTCTAACGAAGCCAGAACTCACATCTCTTTGTAGCCGAACCATGAATGAAGAACTCGTAGTTATAACATGAGTATCAGTGAATATTATAGAATCGATGAATGAGTGGAAACTCTCATCTCGTAAAGACAAAATTGCGGGATATTATTCCTCCCACGTTCGTGAATGAACAGGAATGTCATGGATACCAAACAAAATGCTGTCGTCAACACACTAACGATGTTTCGCTAGATGCGATAGCGTACTTGAAAGGGAGATATATTTCATTTCATTCACATGGGTGTGAAATAGACTTTCAATACTCACATTCCTCCTTCAATTTTCCAGTTCGAGAGAAACGCCATTCTCTCATTCAATCTCACATATTTGTTGGTTAATAATAATATTATTTATTGAGCAACAATTCGAAGTTGATGTCAAGCTTGTACCGTTTCCTACTGTATCATTTAGGAGCTGGCAATAACGTGAAGCACCGTGAGGTGAATTTTGATTGGTTAGTTGAAAAACCCAAGCGACGAGCAGAATCAACAAACAAGCGTATTCTCATGATATGTCATATATGTATAGTTGAAAGTTGTAATACTTTTCAAGAATATATTATTTGTTTCCTCCTAAGTGTATACTTGGTGTGTACTATCCTGCATTCATTATTAATCAAGAACAAGCATCCCATTATCATTCAAACTTACCATCAAACCCCAAGGGACCAGAAGGTCAAAGGAAAAGCTCACGAGACATGATCGCTTGAGCAGGATATGAATCAGGCAAAACAGTTCACTCAACAGAAGAAGCAAACGTCAACTCAGTTCCTTCAAATCAATCAAATCGAACAATACATTCAATAACAATTGATGACGGCGGGGATTAGCGCAGTAGATAGCGCAGGCACCTGCTCACCGTGAGGTCACAGGTTCGAAAAATGATTAGATTCTCCAAATGTTTCTCTTTTTAGATTAATATCAAGCATCCAAGTTTTACGAGTTTGCTGTTCAATTTCTTCACAACATATAGCTATAATGATATCCTTAGAATCCGATGATTTTGTTTCCTAGACATAAAGAGAAGAAGTTGCTAGTCAGATCTTTTTTTTAACTCTACAGTATAAATTCATGTTATTTTCAACCGGAATGTGCACATATCTCAAAGACCGATATTTTGTACGTTATTTCTCTTAAAATTGATACTGTCAATCAACATTTGAGAAGTATTTAGGATTACCTGTACACAAAATAAATGAGACACCGATTATCCATATGGTAGTACATAAATTAGATTCCACCACAAAACGTTAGTGGAACATGCGTTGAATCTTAATTTGAAAATGGGTTGTACATAGATTTCTGTGCGCACTGTATTTGACTTGAGAGCTGTGTTCGAAGATGTTTGGAGATGGATATACCAAAAATCCATTTCTTTGAACCCTGTAGTTAGCTACTCTCGCATATAGCCCTGAAATGCGCACATGTCTAGAAACCGTTATGTGTATAAATCGTTTCTTGCATGGACTACTGCTATTATTATTATTATTACAAATCGTATTTCCGCAATAAGTTGCTTTCTCTCTCTACCACACAAAGGCCCTAGGAATGAAATGAAAAAGTGACCTGAAACGACCACTCGGAAATTGAAAACAAAACTTCCATTCTGGAATGATAATAACGAGCTTTGCCACTGATATACATCGAGATTATCAAAGTTGCACCATTAGTCATAACTTGTGTTCCTGTTTTTCCCCACAGAATCCGTCGGCGTCGCACAGATTCTCCCTCTTCCGGACGTATTGGTTAGTTTGGGCCGTTCTGTTCCAGGCGGCCGTGCATGTCGATTCCCCCCGGGGTTTCACCGCCAGATTTATGACCAATGTTTGGGCGATGTTCGCCGTTGTCTTCCTCGCCATTTACACTGCCAATCTCGCCGCCTTCATGATCACCAGAGAGGAGTTCTTCGAATTTTCAGGTGATGTATGGTAGATAATCGATATGTTATTGTTTGTCCCATCGATGAACTATTTTTATGTATCTTTTCCGTCGACCGTTCATTTATGATGCATTTTAACGCACTCAAAATCGTTGATTAATGACCCCTGTTAATGAATGATTTTCTATTAATCAACGATTTGTTTATATGCAACCCAACATACATTGCTCTTATACATTTTATATTGGTTAGTACTATCTGTCATTATTTATTTGTCAATTTTCAAATAAAATTTCAGAAAATGTTCATTAAACCAGTTGTCACTCAAAACCATATATGGTCCCGTGGCGTAACGGTAAAGTTCACCTGTCATGCAACACTAAGGTCGAGAGTTCAAAACCCATCAAGGGTAAATTTTTTTTTTTTTTTATATCAATTTGAAAATAAATAATAAAAAATTATACAAAACTACCACTAAGAAAAATTAAACTATCTTTGAGTAGAGTTGAAATAAATAGGAAATAGTGATTGTTTTTTATCGTAACGTTAGATAAATAAACATTGAAAGTGAGATATCTCTATTTTCGAAAACTACTGTCGACGGAAAAGTTTTGTAACAAACTCGTGAATTAAAATGGCGATTAACAATCTCAAACATTAACGCGCTCGCTCCGCTCACGCGTTAAATTATCTCTATTGTTAATCGCCCTTATTAATACACTTGTTCGTTAAATAACCATTAATGCATCATTCAGTTGCCAGTCAAGTGTACAAAAACACATTCTCATATGCTCCTTGATAATGCAAGTGTGACTTCTTACAGTTAATATAGATAAAACAGTATACCTACCACTCACCAGTCAAACCTACCAAATTTTGACCATATCGAAATAAAAAATGAAAACCAAACCATGCGACTGATGGAAAGAAGAACAGAACAGTTAAATATCTTGGCGTCACACTAGATAATTATTTGAGATGGGATGCTCATATTTCCATTCTCGTAAAAAAAATCCGTTTTTATTTGAGTAAATTCAAATATTTGAAGAAGTTTTTTGACGTCCATCATCTTCGAATAATGTATCATGTACTTGTTCAAACCCACATTTTTATGGTATCATTACATGGAGTGGAGTATCCAACAAATACTTGAAAAATCTCGAAACACTGCAGAAATGGTTAACAAAAATAATACTTGGGACGTCAGGCATGAATTATTTTCAATATAACACACTAGTACCATAAATAACTATTTTATGATTGTAATTTACTACTATGTTCTATATTCTAAAAATTGATCAAACTAATCAATGTGAGCTAAGTAGCGCGCAGCCTTTGTGGATTTTCTTCGTGTTTATTTACTTTTCGCATTCAACTGAAATTACTTAAAAATATGTGTAAAATCGTATGGTAAATAAATATTATTATTATATATTATTATTATCATTATTATTGAATAGACCTCACAAGTGAAAGACCTTCGGAAAAACGCTTGTTTCATTGTTTCGGAAGTGAAATGAGGCTTTTATGGTTCAAGTTAAGAGAGTGTAGGTCTATCCTAAATGTTATTTAGTTATGAAGATATGGAAAAAAAGGGTTACCGTATTGAGGTTTACCCATTAGCTTCTCTCAATTTGTGACTTACGCTTCCGTTTTTAAGATCTTATTTTTTTTCTGCATAAAATAAGAACTCATATCAAATCTGAACTTGCTCCAATTTTGAAATACTTAATTCGTAAATCAATCCAAACCACAATAGTGCCAGAAAAAATGAAAATTGCTAAAGTCACACCAATATATAAAAATGGCAAAAAAACAGATATGAACAATTATAGGCCCATTTCGGTGCTTCCTGTATTTTCAAAAATCTTCGAGAAATTCATAAATGACAAACTATTTGAGTATTTGGAAAAAAAAATCTTCTATTTGAAAACCAATATGGATTCCGTAAATCAAGGGATACTGAGAGAGCAACACAAGATGTTATTTCATCTATACAACAAAAAGTTGACAGCAACCAGAAATGTGCACTATTATCTTTAGATTTATGTAAAGCTTTTGATACAGTTGATCATAAAATCCTATTGAAAAAATTATACAGTATTGGCATCAGAGGCAACATTTATCACTGGTTTGAAATTTTTTTGAATAATCGACAACAGTATGTTTACATTGAAAATAGTTATAGTCAATATAGAAAAATCAGTTATGGTGTACCACAGGCATCTGTTTTGGGACCTGTTCTTTTTCTGATTTACATTAATTCTATTTCATTTTTGGATTTAAAAGGATCTCTAAAATTATTTGCAGATGATACAACTATAATTTATTCAGGATCCAATACAGACACTCTCAAAAAAAGTATCCAATGCGACATTACAAATATTTACTTTACTTCACTTTATTTTATTGATCCCAAGAAACATTTCTGTTTATAGAGGGATTAATTTTTACATTAATTGATTAATGACAATACATAGTATATATGAAATACAAATCAATGAAGAAATCAAACAATTAATAGAAAAAGACTGATAAAAATAATCATTGAAATATAAGTAAATAGTCCAAAATCATAAATTAACCTTAAACTTTTCCAAATCTTCATATATGTTTATTGCAAAACGAAAAATGAATGATCAATTTACACCATTAATCTTTGATAAAAATCAAATTGAATACAAAAGCTGTATAAAATTTTTAGGACTCTTTATTGATGAATGCCTCAGTTGGAAAAAACATATTGAAAAAATTAGAAAAAAAATCTCTCCGATTATCGGAATACTTTACAAGATTAGAAACTATATATGCCGTAAATATTTGATAAATATATATTATTCATTCATATATTCTCAATTACAATATTTTATATCTATATGGGGATCCGCGAATAAATCTGTATTGAAACCTTTGAAAAAACTCCAAAATAAATCAATAAAATGTATTCACAAACTTCCCCATCTTGAACCAACAAAAAATTTGTACAAACCAAAAAAAATATTGAACTTGGAATCTCTTTACAAATTATCAGTATGTTTGTTCATTCATTTAAGCCGATTCAAAAAAAAAATATACTGGTTTGCACTTTACAGAAAATAAAGTCATTCACCAACACCTAACAAGAAATTTCAATGAACTATATCCCAGTAAGGCAACATCTGAAATTGGAAAGAGGTGCATTTTGCATGATGGTGTCACAATCCTTGGATTACTGATGTGATAAAAATCATGATGAAACTTCGAGATAAAGCCCTAGCAAAATATAAAAAAATCCTACCAATGCTAAAAAAGAATATTATAAGCAATTGAAAAATCTCACTAATAATGCTATCAAAAATGAAAAACGAGCATACTTCGATTTTATATCCAAACCCGAAAACCGTAATTTGTTCTGGAAAGACATCAAAAACTTAAAAATCACTAAACCAAAAAATTATGACATCCCTGAAGAACTTCTAAATGCAGAACAATTGAATAACCATTTCTTAAGTCAATCTAACGAAAACAACAGTGAAAAGTTATCTGTTGTGAATCATTACTCTTCGAGGCTACACAGCAACGTACATGAAAATTCAAAATTTAGAATTCCTGAAATAGAGACCCATGAAATCATTCAATACGTAAATAAAGTTGAAACCGGAGCCATTGGTCATGATGGGTACTCAATAAGAGATATAAAATTATGTATGCCATATTGCATAGATACTTTGAAACATATTATCAATACCTCAATATCCGAGTGTACATTTCCATCATTATGGAAATGTTCCTATATAAAACCCCTACCAAAAGTACCCAAACCTTCAAATTCTAATGATTTGAGACCCATCAGCATTCTACCAGCGATCTCGAAGGTAATCGAAAGACACGTCCATACTGTTATGAATAAATATTTAGGAGAAAATGATTTACACAGTGTACAACAGTCTGGATTTAGGAGAAACCACAGCACAAGTAGCGCGTTAGCTTGTATTGTAGATGACATAAATGAAGGAATAGACCAACGTCAGGCTACATGTATGGTGCTGCTGGATTTTTCTAAAGCTTTTGACACTATAGATCATGATATTCTGTTGTCCAAATTACATTTCTTCGGATTTTCACCTGATAGTGTCAACTGGTTCAGATCGTTCGTCTCCAATCGTAGACAGTGTGTTTCGATTACTTCTGAAGTTCGTACCAAATCATCTTTCAAAGAAGTTCCACGTGGGGTTCCCCAAGGAACCATTCTTGGACCTCTTCTTTTTTCTGTATATGTGTCGGATATAAGAACTGTTTTGGATAGTAGCAAACTACATCAATATGCTGATGATTCACAAGTATGTGTAAAATTTGATCCAATGAATTACATACACACACAAACAATAATTCAATCCGAGTTGGGAAAAATAAAAAAATATGCTGACGATCATAGCCTGAATATAAATCCAACTAAATCTAAGGCATTAATATTTGGATCACGTCACTCTCGCATCTTTCTGCAATCTGTCGACTTCTCTGTCAGACTTGGTGATTGTAATGTTCCAGTCTTGCTAAATGCTCGCAATTTAGGCATGGATTTCGATAGTGGTCTAACTTTCGAAAAACATGTAACAAATAGGCGAAAAATTGCATATATGAGACTCAAAGCAATGTATGCCTACAAGTACGTGATCAATGATAGAATCAAATTTCAACTGTGTAATACCCTTATACTATCCTTGCTTGACTATGGAGATATTGTGTATAACCAATGTATAACAGTGGAAACGTCAAAAAAAATACAACAATTGCAAAATGTGTGTATGAGATATTCATACAACATTCAATATAGAGAGCACATAACTCCCCATTTGAATATAAAATATAAACTTAATATGAAGAACAGACGGTTACTGCATTATTATTGTTTTATTTTCAATATTTTGAACAGTAGGGAACCCAGGTATTTATTCGACCGATTGAACCCCCATATGCATAATTACAATACAAGACATCACAACAACTTCAGAATACCGCGACACCATACAGCTTCGTATCATAAGTCCTTTACTTGTGCATCTGCACGAATGTGGAATGAGCTGTCAAATGACATAAAAAATTATAGTTTGAATAATTTCAAAAAAAGAATTAAAGAGTTTCTTCTAATACAACAGGCTACTGAAATTTAATAATACTGTACTTATGTATGTATCTATGCTTTATCTATTTTTTTACCTCTTCATATATGTATGTTCCATATTTATGTTTGTATATTTTGTAGTTTTAAGCATATCTTGCAAATGGCGAGATGGAAGATCAACTTAGTTGAATCTCGACCATATTTACCCTTATTTTATTATGCAATTGTACACTAAACTAAACAATATCTAATCAATTACCTAGCCGTTTGAAAAATATAAAACATCTATCAAAGTTCAAATTACAACTAAAAGAGTACTTCTTAATTTCTTAGTTTTTTAGAATTTTATCAGATTTGACAATTTAGTTTAATTTTATTTATTTTCATTTATCCTATATACATATTATATATTGCCAATTATTATTCCTTGACTTCCCTGTAAAAACAATTAATGTTTCTTGGGTGAATAAAATATATATAATAATATCCATTACTATCGTCATCACCAGCAGTATACCTCAGTGACATCAAATAAACCTTTCAGGAATCGACGATTATCGCCTATGTCGTCCGACTTCCCACAAGCCGACCATCAAATTCGGGACGATACCGTGGTCTCACACAGACTCAACGATAGCCAAGTACTTCAAAGAAATGCACTCGTACATGCGACAGTACAACAAGACCACCGTCATGCAAGGCGTCGCCGACGTCCTCAGCGGCGACATGGACGCCTTCATATACGACGGAACCGTTTTGGACTACCTGACGTCCCAGGACGAAGACTGTAGACTCCTCACCGTCGGATCGTGGTATGCCATGACGGGATACGGCTTGGCCTTTCCCAGGAATTCCAAGTACCTCAAGATGTTCAACAAGAGGTTGCTGGACTTTCGGGAAAACGGCGACTTGGAGAGGTTGCGTCGGTACTGGATGACTGGAGTCTGCAAACCGGGCAAGCAAGAGGTATTAGATTATTTAGATTATATATTAGGGACTTTCGTGCTACAAGCCTCTACACCGCGACCTTTTCAGATCTATTGTGTTTGTCCTGGAGATCATTTAGAGTTCTTTGTCGAGCCCTGTCTTCTTTACGAGACTCCACAGGATAGTTTTTAGAACTCCTATGAATCTGGGAGCTCTTGGTTTTTCTTCTCCCAGTGTTAGAAACAAGCCCTCGCAGTGGCATAGTATGTGTACTGATGTTTCCTCTTATTCCTGACAGAACCTGCATAGCATTTCTTCTGCCAGGCCTATTGTACTCATATGTTTGTTGAGCCTACAGTGCCCTGTGAGAAGTCCTACTACTATTCTAGTAGTGTTCCTCTTCTGGCTTAGTAGATAGTCTGTGAATGTTGGCTGCGGTTGTTTGATAAACTCTTTGGCCTATCTCATCCCTGGTGCATTGTTCCACCCTTCTTGAGACTTCTGTTGAATCCATGATTTGGTGTTTGTTTTTAGTACAGCTTTTGCTATACCGCAATACGGTTCTGGGCCATTCAGGGCCTTACTTGCTCCTTCTCGGGCTAGTGTATCGGCCTCTTCATTGCCTCTATAACCTGTGTGTGCTGGTACCCAGGCTAGTGTCAGTCTGTTCTGACTGCCCAGCTCTTTTAGGGTTTCTATGCAGTCCCAAACAAGTTTTGAGGTAACTTGCATTGAGTTGACTGCTTTTATCGCAGCTTGGCTATCTGAGTATATGGCAATGTTTCTTCGTGAAAAATCGTGCCTTATTAGCTCTTGTGCACACTGGTGTATTGCAACGATTTCCGCTTGAAATATCGTCGCATGTTTGCCCAAGCTCAGTGAGATTTTCATCTTCGGCTTGTTTCCGTAAATGCCGGCTCCTGCACCTTCATCCGTTTTGGAGCCGTCCGTGTAGACAGCGATTTCCGCATTGATGGGAGGCCCCCCCTTCCACGCATCCCTGTCCGTTATACTTGTCTTGAAGGTTTTGTCAAAGCTATATCTGGGAAGCAAGAGGTATGATCATAGGGTCATGTAGCTCAGTGGTTGAGATTTTTACGTTCGAAACCATTGTCTGCTGGTCGACTAGGTTCGAATCCTAGCGAGTACAGATTTTTATCTGATGGCCCGAGAAAGTGCTAGGAATCGCACGTTAAAAGGTAAGACCTCGTTAATCCTTGGCTCGCACAAGTTTCGACTTTTGAGGGCTGCCGTTCGTAAGGGGACGACAGCTGGTTAACGGAAAAAACAATTTTAACAATTTTAACAAAAAAAAAAACAATTTTAACAATTTTTTAATATCATCATTATTTTTTATTGTTTACAAATTAAACAAGTGTCATTACTTCGGCCTATTATTATTCTTTAAATAATAATTTACACTACTCGACATGTGGAAAACGTTTTTGTTTTTCGTGTCTAGAAAATGAGTATTCCTTCATGAAAAATTCCACCTGAATAACCAAATTTTGAAATTTATTTGTCGTGTATGAATATTAGAAAAAATATTGATTCGGTACTATTAGGTCTATTAGTTCATATTTCACGAGTTGTATTTATGCTGCTTCAGATAGTCTTTTTCATTAATTGCAGTTTCTCACTTCGTACCTATACTTGTCATTGCCTTGTTAATTCATAACATTTTGTAACCTGATGCCATTGAATTGTTCTTGGTTGTCCTTTTCCTTGCATTTTATTTTCATTCCAGATCCGGTTGAGGTTCAGAGTCTCTTATTTTCAACTGAAATTCTTCGTGTGCTTGTGAATTTCTATTGCTTCCCGTATAAATCAACTATCATACCCCAGGTGAGAGACAAAAGGTTTGGGGTCCTCAAAAAGTAACCTGTAATCCTCCTCACTGAGCGCGTGATCTGCTATCGGATCTTTTCGTGGTTCCGATATATAATTTTTCAGAGTACACGGTGAGCGATATATCACCACAACTGATAGTGGGTCTCCGGTGTCTTTTGCCGACCGAAGACTTTGTTGAATTTTTTCAGTCGGCTTGAAAAACTTCTCTAAGTATCCGGCTGTTGGATTATTTTCTGTTCGATGCTTGCTGACAAAACTATAGTACAGGAAATTTGAGAAGGCCTCGATTAATTTCATGATTTTCTCTCTTATTCTCACGAAAAGGAATGCATCGTCCATGTAAATGTCTATAAAACTCGACAACGACGTAGAGAGATCGGGCTGAGAGAAAGCAGATAGCACAGAACACAACGGGTGATGCAAGCGATAAGATGGAAGGCAAGGGTCTCTGATGCCAAACGCGATCAAACATCTCGGACATACTACAACTGCAACTCTTCAAAACTTGAATATTTTTGTCTCGCGTTCCGTAAATCATCGAAACCAGTGAATAGTTAGCATACATACCCAGGAACTAATTTCCTAGGAGGTATTCTCCAAAACGAACAACTTTCAAAAGTTTGCAATTACCAGTTACTATGCACTTCATGATATTGACAAGAATGTCAAAAGTCCAAAGTCAGTGTGGCCTTTTGCTTGCACCAAGTCATTCATAATGGGACTTGTCTTGTTGGTTTAAATAGCTGGTTAGTAGATGAACAAAAATAAATTGATACCATCTGTAGCTACACCCCGAGTCGCAGTATAGCAAAGGGTAGCAACCCTCTTTGCGACTTATGGTACGACCAATAAGGCCCTTTGAAGGCCCATTTATGATTAATTTTGGACCATCATGGACGACTTGGTGCAAGGCCCAAAAGAGCCAAACCCTTAGCCACACTGGCTATGTACTCAAATGAATTGATTAGTTACTACTAACGACTATCACTTAAATACAGAATGAATCTCCAGTGGATTCAGACACTAAAGTAGTGGTTTTTTTTTATTTCAACGATACACTGATACCGTGATCTGAATCATCAGACTTATGGTCTGGCAGTGAACCATTATCAAGCCCAGACCAATCAATAAAATAATAATGGATAAAATATCAATGACCGAACATTTCGCGTGTTCTCGGCAATATGTTCTCACTAGTTTCACCGAACACTAAAATATTTTTGGTTAACAAGAAAATTAACAAAACGAAATGAAATATGAAGTTTCCAGACTTTTCAATGGATGCACTCTTTATCTTTGTTCTCACGTCAGTTTTCGCAGGTGAAAAGCTCGGATCCCCTCGCTCTCGAACAGTTCTTGTCCGCCTTCCTGCTACTTATGTCTGGCATCCTGCTCGCCGCTCTGCTGCTCTTCCTGGAACACCTCTACTTCAAATACGTGCGAAAACACCTGGCGAAAACGGACAGAGGCGGCTGTTGCGCTCTGATCAGCCTCTCCATGGGGAAGAGCCTCACGTTCCGCGGAGCGGTGTACGAAGCCCAGGATATACTCAAGAATCACCGGTGCAGGGACCCGATCTGCGACACGCACCTGTGGAAAGTCAAACGCGAATTGGACGTGGCGCAGATGAGAATAAAGCAGCTGGAGAAGGATATGGAGGTGCACGGAATCAAGCCGCCGCCGCCTTGTAAGCGGTGAGTTTCACTTGTTTCCGTATCTTCCGCTGCGGTTTATTTCCTCTCCGATTAAGTTTTGATTCTGGCACGGAGCATGAGGTGTGTTGCATCGTTATATTTGTCACGGTATATTTGTCACTGGAGTTTGTTATGGGGTGAATTGGACTTTTGCACTCGCAGCGGGATGTTTGAACACAGTCGGGATTATTTGCTGTGTTTTTTGATGACAAATGGATTTTGTCGTGATGTCGCATGAAGCGAAAATAAATATTAAGTTTGTTGGTGTTGGCAAGGTGAATTGGCAAAATGTGATTGCATATTTATTCAGAAATAATATACTTGATGAAAATCCATGTTAATGTTTATAAAATAATTCAACTATTGATTCTCAAGAATGTTTGGTTTACAAAACCGCCATATTTATATCGTCAATACAGTGACTTTTTCAGTGAGGATTCACACTGATCGACCAGGACCGACCGTCCGCGACCGTCCACCTACGACCAAAATTAGAAGTAGATCAATGAAAACTTTCAAAGTCACACTGATCGACCGTTCACGACTAATCACTAGAATAATTTTGTAAATCTGACATTAATTTGACATTCGAAAGGTTATGTGAATGGTCTGTTTATTTATTGAAAATAAGTTATATTTATTATATCAATAGTTTTTAACAGACATTATATTATTCCGGTAGGAAATATACCTATTTACATGAGTTTTGTTGAAGTCAAAAGTTCATCATAAATGTGTGTCAAAATGACATTACGTCAGGATAGTGTGACACCGACCAAAATTTCCAGCAGACTACAATTTCGAACATGTTCTTTGAAAAACGGTCGAGGACGGTCAATGACGATTATACAGTGTGAGTTGTGCGATAAGAATATACGTGTTGGAAATTTTGGTCGTAGGTGGACAGTCGCGGACGGTCGGTCCTAGTCGATCAGTGTGATTCCTGGCTTAAGTGAGGAATCACACTGATCGACCATTACCGACCGTCCGCGACCGTTCACCTGAGACCAAAAGTGGAAGTAGATCAATGAAAACTTTCAAAGTCACCCTGATCGACCATCCACGACCGACCACTAGAATAATTTTGTAAATGTGACATTAATTTGACATTCGAAAGGTTATGTGAATTGTCTGTTCATTTATTGAAAATAAGTTAAATTCATAATATCAATAATTTTTCTTTAAATAATGAGCAGTAGTGATACTGAAGAAGAACATTTAATTTTTCCGGTAGGAAATATACCTATTTACATGAGTTTTGTTGAAGTCAAAAGTTCATCATAAATGTGTGTCAAAATGACATTACGTCAGGATAGTGTGACACCGACCAAAATTTCCAGCAGACTACAATTTCGAACATGGTCTTTGAAAAACGGTCGAGGACGGTCAATGACGATTATACAGTGTGAGTTGTGCGATAAGAATATACGTGTTGGAAATTTTGGTCGTAGGTGGACGGTCGCGGACGGTCGGTCCTAGTCGATCAGTGTGATTCCTGGCTCAAGCAGAAGTATGATGAGTCACAATTATACAATGTCATTCTTATATACTCCAAAAACGTTAATTGATCAGGAGCAGTTAAATATATACAGTTTCCTACTGGGATACTATTGACGTAATACGTTATATAAGGCCATACAGAACTGAATAATATGCTTTATGAATCTTACATCAGTATCTCTGCATAGACACAAGTTCTGGCTTTCATCTACAAATTGAATAGGAATTCTATCGATTCGAAAAATAAGTTAAAAGTTTTTTCTTCCTTTTGTCATCGAAAACCATCCCCTGCGATATTCTTCAATTGAGTTTCACGTTGTGTACACAAAATGGGTCAAAGAGTATTTCCAGGTTTCTGTTTTTTTTTCCTCAGCTATGATGACTTCACTGAAACTTGCATAAGTAGATGAAAAAGAGGAGTGGTCCAAAAACAGATCTTTGTAGAACGCTGTGATGTCTTCTAGAATAAAACGAGTGGTCACCATTCAAATTGACAGGATCAGTTCTTCTAGTTGAATCACTCTATAGGAGTGGAACTGTCCCTCCAAAAAAATCAAAAAAATTGAAATATTTACATAAAACGGACGTGCCGAAAGTGTCGAGAGTTTGCTGTAGTCCAATAGAATGAGACAGGTGAAGTTTCTCTAATTATTCGGTTTGAAAATATCATATCTCTAATCGGACTCAATGTTGTAGTTATACTATATTGGGGGCATAATCCTGATTGATATCAGTTATAAGCTTGTTATAACATTTGTCGTACTACTATAAATTGCTAATTTTTCTTAATTTATCATACTTGACAGTTCTTCTGAATTATTACATTTTGCTAAAGGTTTTTTAATTCGTAGTCATTGTTTTGATCAAGGTGGTCTCGAAATAATTACAAAAGTTTTGAAACTTTATTGCAAATTTAGAAAACATCTGTTCTGATGCAGTACAAATTAGAGTTTTGTAAATTTGATGAAGTTGCAGATCGTGTACAAGGTTGCAAATTTGTGGATACATCAGAATAGATGTTTTCAAAATTTGCATCAAAGTTTCAAAACTTTTGCAATTATTTTGAAACCACCTTGATGAAACAAATGACCACGAACTAAAAATATATACAGAGTTAACCCATTTGAAACTAGTAATAAAATTTTCCTAAAATCCCACTAATTTCAAATTTTTTTATTTATGAACAGATTTTGATGAAATTCTGACCAAATTTCGAAGTATTCTGAATCCAGTGGATTTATTGATATAATTTTCAAATTTCATTCCCATATAACTTGTTTATTCATGGACACATTCCAACGTAATTCTCACATAAATCACTTGAGAATGTCGGTAATCCAGTGGCGCCGTCAAATTCTATCTTTAAAAAATCGCTATGAAGTAGGCCTTGACATTTTTATTTTCATTTCGAATTTATGTCACTCAACTAGAACTATTGATATTATATCTACTGAAAAAAAAATCCGAATCGGATAATAAATAATAGTTTTAGAGAGGTGGCCCGCTTTCAGATGGGTCACTCTGTATGTTTATTCGGAATTAATCGGAAGTGAGAGAGTATAACCGCGCGGCGATTTACTCTCCTCTCCTCGATAGTTCCTCCACTACCGATCCTCGATTCTGCCACAAATGCACTTCCAAGCGTTTGGAGCAACTTTCAGTGACATTTTCAACACATTTTCCACCTCTTAGGTGAAAATCCAAAATATACAAATTATAGATATTGATATCTTCTTCCACATGCTTCAAACACATTTCGAATATAACGATTTCCCTCAAATCGGCACATCTCGCAAGATGTGCCCTTAAATTTTTTATAACGCGATTATACAAAATTTCACATCGAACAGAAAACATCTTGCGCACAGTTGAACCAAATGTTATTATCTATCAGTTTCCACAATATTATTTATTCAGCTTCAGATTTCTAAAAATTATGAATTTTTAAAAAACGATCTCTTTTTCGAGGTTTTCCCAGATTTTCTCATTGGAAATTGCACCGATCCTGACACTCAAAAAACTATTTTTTAGGTTTTATAATCCTCTACTAAAGTTCCATTGACTGTAAAACGATTCCTTCAATACTTTTTGGGATATTTGCTAGATACCAAAAAAAGGATATATTTTTCACTATTTTTTTGTTTAAAAAATTCCACAAAGCAATTTTACTGAGGCGAAAACCCGGATATCCATTTAAGAACTATCTCATAAAAAGTAGTATAGACCAATTGCGTCGTTTATTTTGTGTGAAAAAAGCCTCTTATTTTTACCGTCGCCTTCGCCATTTGTTCAAAAAATCATTCACCAATTTATATATTTCGATATATGGCGAAGGAGCACGAGACGGAGAAAAGGAAATAAAGGAATTTGACAAGGGCATTGTTTACCGTAATTCTTATTTAATTTATTTATTTTGTTTTTTTTTTCAACTTCTCAATAAACGGTTCCTATCAGGCTCAATCATATCACGTCTAGACTTTGTTATAAATAAACATTTCTAGCTGCATTCACATTCTAAGCACAATTTTCATTGCCGCTTGATGCTTCCACATCATCTCCTGCCGATAAAGCAATGTAGATATTAAGTCTTCTACAAAATTGAGATATACAGGGTGTATCTTTAAAAATTTTATTCATTTCAGAAGGTGATTCCTTGGCATATTTTAAGAACATAAGTTCATATAAACGTATATCCTAACTTGCTTCGTTTCTGTGTAACGGAGTATCAACTGCGACGCCACTGGAATCAAAATTCAAAATATGATTTCATGAAAAGAAGACCCCTGTTACTACTAACAAACACACGAAGTTCAATAAGAATCGGCGTGAAGAATTTTGAGTAATTCATGAAAAACCGATTTCTTATTAAACTTTTGACACCCCGTTACTCGGAAACGAAGCAAGTTAGAACACACATTTATATGAACTTTTCTTAATGAAATTTGACAAGGAATGACCACCAAAGTTAATGAATTCATTTAAGATACACCCTGTATTTTGCTGTGAAAATTATCTTACAATCTTTTGAATGAGAAACAGAATTGACCCGATTGCACCTATTTATAGTGAAGAGAGTTTATTTGTGAAATAGTCCTGCGGACTCGTGGAGTTTTCTCGAAGCAATTCAGTTTCGTTCAGAAATTAATCAACAGATTTATCTCAAATATTCAATAACTCGTATTATAACTACTGATTATTTCCCTCATCTGTCAAAATGTATTCGCTGATAAACCAGCTTCGTTCTTTTGCGATTAAATTGCATGGTTTTTCTTGACAGTTGCCTGAATGTATGCAACACATTTCACAAGTCGTGTGACATATTGCCGTAAATAATTATGTTCATTTATTTTATAAAAATAATTATGTACCTTGTGTAATAAATGTTATAAATCTCCGAATTCAACTCGATAAATTTTCAAACAAAATCATTTTCGTTGAAACTGAAAAATGTATTCGCTGATAAACGAGGTTTTGTTGTATAATCCCCGATAAATCAACTTTTGTAAAAAAAAAACCATTTGAATATGACGTCTGAGTCACTTTGACAGCGATACAAAAGGTGCATCCTTCTTTATCGCGATAAAAATGCCTGTTCCTCAAAACCAGACTTCATCTAGTAAGCTGCCGTCCCTTCAATTTCCGTCATGACAGCATTGATTGTTCAGTATTGTTGACACGATATAGATCATTTTGGGAAAGTTTCATCTGAAAAAATTACAAAGAGTATTATTACAATTGTTTTGTTACTTACTGCTCCTTCAAATTGTTTTAATGAAGGTGATTATTATTATGATGTATTTACATAGTGTCGTTGATTTATCTTGCCAAAAAACACGCGAACATTTCTTTTATGGAATCAATTTCTTTCAACTGAAAATTTTTTCATCAGTAATTTCACTCGAAAAACTGACATTAGACAAAATCACTCGACCTACGATCTCGCAAATTTTTCATGTCAGTTCTTCGACTGATTGGCTGAATTGTCGTTGAAAGAAATTTTCGCCATTTGGTCCAAATATCCTTCACCATTCGATCTAAAAATCCTTCGCCAAATTTCGGTAAACTATGGCGAAGGAAGGTGAGACAGATATTAACACGTTCCATGCTAATAACGTATCGTGTAGTTTTGCGGGTTGCTACGACGCCGCAATTGGCGTTTTCCTAGTATTTGGGAATAAGATAATTCTAAATCAAAATATTTACTCTGAACTGATTATGAACTTATCCCGAAAACTCGATGGTATATTTTTCCATTCCTATAACGGAAACTTCGTGTTCCTCGATTTTTGTACGATTGGAATTATATTTGACCATAGTTTTTATTAACTAGCTTTCTCGTTTGTATGCACATATCACAAGTGCATTTTGACCCACTTCTCCGAATGATTCGAAACATGACAGGTGTTCATAATTCCGATGGAATTTTTGGAGCCGAATACTATCCGATTCTATTGAAAATTTCACACCTCTACTTTTTAACCAATAAGATGCCTTAATTTTGACTAGTTACCATGGAAACTAAAAAAAATTCCGGAAATTTATTCGTGGCGCCACGATATTTAAGTCGAAATTTTTGGACAGTTGAAAAGGTAAACATATGATCTACAAACATTAAACATTGTAGATATACCTGTGAATAATGCAAAATTTGTATAAGAATTAACATTATTATATAGTATTTGCTATAAAGTTTCATTAAACAGAAAACACAAATTTGTTTTATTATTTATGCATTAACAATTTATATTTCAAAAAACGTAGGATCTACAAACATAGTAAGATTTGAATGTTGCTTGAATTCTAACCCATCCACTCTTCTTAATGGTGAATAGGAAGGTGACGAATTAATTAGATGTCTGTGTTTTAAGACATATATGTAATATTTTGAAACAATTTTGTTCAAATCTCTTTTACGCAAAAGGCCATATTCACTTGACATCTGCAGCAGACTTTCTTGGATTTTCGTAAACAAACCATTCGACTCTAACGCTTCCTGGTCGCAATCTTCCATTAAATTCGTTAAATATATTAATTTTTGATAACATATTTGCACTTGACTCAACGCTTTGCAGTATTTACATAAATTGTACTTTTCAAAGCATTTCATTTTTCTCAAATTGTTTAACGCAAATGCTTACAAGAATGTTTTACATAAGAATATCTTTGTTTGCTGGTTTACTATACAGTAACTCAATGTAATTTACCAATATAAACCTCATCTGTCAAAAGCATGGCCGCCTATATCACGGCCGCCTATATCCCGGCCACCTACTGCAACAAACCATGTTAATATTATATTTTTTACATTAGAAGTGTTATGAATTACTTTAACAAAAAACACATTTCTACCCCCTTTAGTGACCTAAAATTATGAAAGGGCGATAGACTGATCTAATACCCATCTGAGTTTTAGCATTTGGTGTAACTAAATATTAACTAAATATTAATAAGTAATATTTTTCATTTAACGAAACATGGTGGACTTGACAAGCAGTGAAATTAATTTAAAATATTAGATTGGATTAATAATTTTTTTTCCAAATTATGGTGTGAAATTTTCTCACCGAATACCACGCAAACTTAAATTATTCCTGGAAATTTTCTTTCGGGAAAAAAATTTCCGAAAATAATTTAAGCTCTTGTGATATTATAAGTGAAAATTTTTTGCTCAAGCGGAAATTCAATGAAATTAGTTAAACTGAGGCCATGTGATTGAGTACCGATCAGAACAACATTATACTAATAACAGACCATACGGTCTGTTTTCACTCTCAGGCACGTTGCTATGGATATACATATTTTGATTTATTTCGATTTTGAAGTTTCAAATATTCAAAAATAAAGAAATATATTTAACGTCAAAATGTCAGTGATGTCATGATTTGGTTGTAATACTGACGAGAAGATTAATGAAAGTTTCGTATCAAAATTGAAATATACTGTTTACAATAACAAATTTGTATGGAAAGCATTTATAGACTATTGCAGTGTTGAAAAGTATCGGTTAGCAAAAAATGTTCTATCCGAATAACCCTAGAACATTGATAAAAAATATAAAAACTTCCTCAAGCTTGTTGCTTATAGGAAACAGATCTATAGTCCGATCCTTTTCAAAATTGGTATGTGGGGGTTTTCGGGGTCAGAGATTATGAATTTTCTGACAAAATTCATAAATTCAAGATGGTGGACGAGATTTGTGAATCTAGTCCGATCCTTTTCAAAATTGGTATGTGGGGGTTTTCGGGGTCAGAGATTATGAATTTTCTGACAAAATTAATGAATTCAAAATGGCGGACGAGATTATTAGACGATTCTGAGGAACGGTACATAGGATTATTTTGAAAATTGGGTTTCATCACCATCAGAATCATAGACACACCACCAAATTTAAGTTATTTGGAAGACTAGAAGTGAGTCAAAATGATGAATTGTACAAAATGGGTGGACAAACAATGAAGCGAATTAATAAAAACGTGGTTAAAATATATCATCATTTACAATAAAATTGATGAAGATGATGTTTTCGTTATAGAGTTGCAATAAAGTTCTTGACCAATCAATTCTGAGGAAAGATCTTCATTCAGGAATGTTCTCACCAATCAATTCTGAGAAAAGAATTTCATTCAGGAATGTTCTCATCCCCAAACACTAGGAAAACGCCACTTGCGGCGTCATTAGCATATCGCAATAACATACAATAACGCCGATAGAAGTTATTAGCATGCAACGTGTTAAAGGAAGAAAAGGAATATTGGACAAGAGTACTGTTGTTCCATGTAATTCATATTTGATTCTCCCCAAACTGTTTCCATTAGGATGCATACCCGATACACAAATTAATTACCGTTTAAAGGTAGAAAACAAACAGATAACTATGGTTAAGTTTCAACCTAATTCTTCCCAAACCTATTTATCAACGCAAACTTTCCGAAAGTAATTAAAGGATCTTACATTCGAGATGAGAAACTTTCAAGAAAACCGTTCCTGCAAGAAACTTGTTATTGCACACAACAGGCTGTAAAACATTCACCTCAATTATTTTCTTCCGAAACGACGGAGATATTTCTCAATGATTAATTATATAGGGTCGTTCACGATGAGATGAGTATACAGTGTCAGCTATAACACAATGTAACATATAAGAAAAAGTTTATCATTCAAGTATCAGCGATTTTTTTCTTTGTGATCGATTGTGCCGACAACCAAATAACTGAGATAATAATTAACTCATGTCACGTATTTACTGCTATAGTGGTTTATAATAATCACTATGGAGAGGCAAAATGAGGGGTTATACAAGATATCCCGTATCGTAATTTGGAATTTTGACAGTGCAAATTAGACTTCATTTTGGTTAACAAAAACGCGAAACTTGTATGTCCAGTTTCATTTGTTTCAAAGTCACAGGTCTACCGGGTTTTTGATTTAATGAAAAAAAACGGAAATTTGTAATTTTATTTTTTCAAGCGAAAACCAAAAGAACTAGACGTTTTTAACTAGGACGTTCTCAATGCACTTTCCTACAAGGAATCTAAGTCTGTTTTCGTATTTTCCAAGGCGTTCTTGATGACAGAGTTACAACACTTAACTTTGGTTTTTCTTATGAGCGCCATCTTGGATTTTTGTTTTCTATAAAAGTTTTTTTTTCTGATTACAACGATGTATCACACAATATGATCAAACCTTACATCTAAATTTTAAAAAAATCGTTTTTGCGAAAAGTGCTTTGGAAAGAACGCCAACAATTTTGTTTATGGGTGTGTGCCCACGTAACAATCTCAGTTTTTTGATAGCCCTCAGAAGGTTCTGAGGACCATAACAAGAACAGCTACGATATAATTGTTTCGCTGTACCAACATCCATAAAACTTCCATAAAGCTGCCAAAAATCTACGAGGGCCCACTCCATAAAACCTTTTTGTCTAATTTGCAGGATTCTTAATAACAGTAACAGAAAGGTCCACCGATTTACAGAGTGACCCATTTGAAAGCGGGCCACCTCTCCAAAACTGTTGTTTATTATTCGATTGAAAAGTTTTTTTTTTCATTAGATAGAGCATCAAAAGTTATAGTTGAGTGCCATAAATTCGAAAAAAGTTATATGGGAATAAAATTTGAAAATTATGTCAATAGATCAACCCACCACATCTACTTCACAACTTTCATGAAAATTTTGATTGCACCAATGGATTCAGAATATTTCGAAATATATTCGGTCAGAATTTCTTCGAAATCTGTTCATAAAAAAAATTGTAAAATAATGAAATATTTTTTTTTACACTAAACAACATTTTCTTCTATTACTTTTTAATTTTTTTATTTATGTACAAATTTCTATGAAATTCTGACCAAATAGATTTCGAAATATTCTGAATCTAGGGGTGTAGTCAGAATGTTGATAATAGTTGAAAGTTGAAGTTGAAATTAAAGTGGTTGGGTGGGACATAAATTTCAAATTTTATTCCCCTACAATTTTTTCATTAACGGATTAAATTACGTAGGAATACGTAGTAGTCCTTGAAATTTTTATTTTTATTTCGAATTTATGACGGTCAACTAGAACTACTGATCCTCTATCTATTGAAAAAAAACTGCTGAATTGGAGAATAAATAACAGTTTTAGAGAGGTGGCCTGCTTTCAAACAATATTTTGATTTTTGAATAATTTTTGGATAAACTCAATTTCTCGTTTAATTTTTTCTGGTGATATCCTCACACAAACCTTCTCCTAGCTTCATTATGATATCTGTTCTACTGAACATCATTATTATCATCATCATCTCTATCAACCATCATCATCATCATCATCATCATCATCATCATCATCATCATCATCATCATCATCATCATCATCATCATCATCATCATCATCATCATCATCATCAATTGAAGTATTTTAAATATGACCCTGTTTCAGAGAATACAGTTTTTTTGAAATACATTCCTTTTTGAATTCCTATGATGCATCAATGGTTTCATTGCATTTTTGGCCATCATAGCAAATTTTTTGATATATTTTCATCGATCATTAGACACGTCAGAGCCTTGGGTCATTTTACGCGAAAGGTGTACTCCAAATGATTTATCCCAAACAAAGCAATCTGTTGACCATCTCTTTTATATTTCATACGTAAGGTACTCACAGGGTGCTACTCACTTTGCACTCATAGCAGCTTCTACGCCGATCACCAATAAAACAATGCTTTAAGTCAAACTTTCCGTAAAAATTACATCAAGACCTAAAAAGTCTCAGGATATCATCACATTCGAGCTGCAGTTTGAAACTAAATGATCAGGAAAATTCATCATCTAAATGTCCATTGGGCAAGAGTACATCCTAGGACACATTGTTTATGATGCTGTTATCAATATTCCTACAAATTTTTAGCTTTTTTAGCTGAGAAAGTCATCAGGAAATTGATTAAAGAGTGTCCCCTGCCAACTTGTGATTCGGTTCCTTGGTTTGATATCTAGAGGCACTCCTTGGGGTTCTTTCAGTCGGCGCCTTTGCACGTTTGGCTTGGTTCCTATTGAGCGAGTTCCAGAGGGTCCAGCTTTGGTTCCGTTTCGGTTCTGTTTCAAAACTATTATGTTCAATATCTTACGGTGAAAATGAAAAGTTATGGTTTTAGACAGTTTTACTCTAAGTAACTCCAAATTGAATCATTACAAACACAAGCTCTGTGGCAAAATACAGTGACAAATAATGCACAATTCAAATGAAGTAGAATAGATCCTTTGCAAGCTGGTCAATTGAAGTGTTATCGATTATAGAGATAAGTGGTGGCATTGAAATATCGTCAAATGGTATTATGAATGAAAAAATTATTCAATTTGTTTGTGATATACAGGGTGTTTTGAAATAACTCTGAAATTTTGGTCCTAGACGAAGTTATTGTGAAAGGTTTAGATCTAGACTGGAGATGATATTAGATCCATATCGATTGAAACGTCATGAAAAACCATAATCAATCATGATAATGAAAGTCCAAAGCAAAAATAATTAAGTATGCACTGATTTTCAGTAGAATAATGTTGCAAGTTGTACTTCCATCTAGCATAAACCCATATTCATCAAATTCAAGATGAAATTTCTAGATGAAAAATAACCAAAAAAAAAATATTAATTACGTGATTTGCATCATCTGTAAATTTTAAATTTTTTCCTCCGAAAAATTTCAAAATATTTGAAAAAAGGTATAGGCTTTTTTTTTCTGAATGCAATGTCTTAGCCGATATGCAAAATTTCAGCTGTGTAAGACAGTATTGAATTTTGGAATATTCTGATAACTTTTTGTAAATTGCACCACTGTTGCCAAATAAAACTTTTTAGTTCATTCATTCCAGAAACATTTTCCTCAAAGTATCGCCATATTATATGTGTTTTCTCTTACAAAATCCAAATATATTTGTTTTTGCCTAAGGTTACTTCATGAAATATTCATTTTTGGAAGGATATATCTGAAAGTACTACCTAATAAAATTTAAAGAATGGTTTGATTGGAAGAGTCAAATTTTCCACATTTACAATTGATTACAAACAATTTTTGGTGTTTAAATATTCGAATAAAAGCAATTCACAGACTTGAAATTCATAATAACATTCATATGTGCCTTCCACTGCGTTCGATTCATGCAATTGTTTTTCTTGACACATTGTCGAGAATTCAAAAAAAACAATGACACTGATAACACTGATAAAGTTGAAATATAAAAAAATTGTTTGCGAACTTATTTTGTTGAAAATAAGGCTTTTTTTAATTTAAATTCGCATACAATAAATAAATATTTTGCTCTTAACAAATTACAGCTTATCACAAAATACCGAGGAAAAACATAAAAAATATATTCTCGTTAATTTTGAGTTGAAAAAGTTTCAGATTTTTTATTATCTCAAAGTTATTTATTAAACTTATCATATCCAATTAATTTACAAATTAGATTTTTGCAAATTGAATGAAGTTCCGGATCGTGTACAAGGTTGCAAATTAGTGAATACATCAGAATAGATGTTTTCAAAATTTACAACAATGTTGCAACACTTTTGTAATTATTTCGCGACCAACTTGATCAAAAAAATGACCACGAATCAAAAAAATATATGTTGCGGTCAACGTAAAAGGTTGCAAATCTGCACAACTTTTCGGTATATTTTTCCGATAAATCTGCCAAGTTTGCAGAACTTTTGGAATTTTCTCTTATAATATATCAAAGAAAAACATTATAGGCCGATAAAAAAAAATGTTCCGTACACTTGACTTGGTTGCAAACTTTATTCGTGATATGAAATAATAATATTCAATACTACTCCAAGTTTTGCAGAACTTTTAGAATTTTCTCAACGAGTAAACAGCAAAATTCAAGTTAATTGCCATTTTGACAATGTTGCGTACTTCGGAGGAGGTTGCAAACTGAGCTTTATTGCTTTCTCGATCTACCATCCACTTGACCAAACTTTGAAAACTTTTGGAATTAATGTGAATTGATTGTCTATTTCTACTGGCCTATGCCTCCTAGCAGAGGTATCATAGTCGACTTCTACGACAAGCAATAGAGATCCACAAACACAAGTAGATTTTCAATGGAAAGGAGACATTCTGAACCTCAATCGGTTTTGGAATACCATTCTGAAAAATGCTAGGGAAAGGACAACTAAGAACAATTCAATGAAACAGGTAGAAATTATCGAATAACAACACAGTTACAACTATAGGTACGAACCAAGAAACTATAATTAATGGGCAAGACTATCTGAGGCAGCCATGAATGCAACTTGGGGAAAAGTTATCGGTCAAATATCAAATATTGAGAGACCTCTGAAGAAATTACCCACTCGCACTAACTGAGGGCTTGCCGATCCTTTTTTCAATTGTTTCAAGACAAACTTGAGTTTTTGATGCATTATCGTAAGGTTCAATTCTTTGAAAATGCACTAAAATGTTAAACGTCTGTAACAAATAATAAATTTTGACAAAAGGGTTTCAAGTAAAATCGTTGAAATCAGATAAACTTTTCGTGAAGTTGAACGTAAATTTATATTCTACATAATGCAAACTTTATATTAATTATAATGTTATACTTTCAGACACGATTATCGTTTTCAAAGATAAATATTTCATGAAGTTATGTTATACAGAGTCAAAGACTTTGCATCACATGTGACCGAAAAACACACATTCAATATGGCACTACTTTGAATAAAA
Source organism: Chrysolina haemoptera (assembly GCA_958298965.1). NCBI lineage: Eukaryota > Metazoa > Arthropoda > Insecta > Coleoptera > Chrysomelidae > Chrysolina > Chrysolina haemoptera. The sequence goes on along the minus strand of OY282600.1, from coordinate 9,254,721 downwards.
TATGCGTTGTCAAAACTAAGAAGTTTTGTGTAGGTTGCGTTGAGTCTCATTTTGCAACAGTGCCAGTGGTGCCAACGTTTTAGCTGAAAACTGCAGTTGGTGCGAAAGTTTTTCCTATAACTTTCTACGATATTTTGAGAATAACCCTCCATTTTGAATTTCTTTGAAATAGAAATAATCAAATTCGACAGATAATGTGAATTTCTATGGTTATTTTCCATCTCAAACGAAGCAGAAATTGAGGACATAAAGGGTTCCGCACATTTACTACGTAAAATGGCTTTCGGCTAATTTTGCTGAATTTTAATATATTGTAGGTCCTGGCATCCTCATTACGTAACCCAATTTACAGATCGAACCTATGACCATTTTTGGACCTACAGGGTTTCAAAAAAACGATTTTTGCTATTTTCGGTAGTATTCATCGATTTGATTTTTTTGTTCTAATTCAAAATTGAACTGTTTTAAAAATGAACGTACTGTATCTTAGTTGTAGCTAATGAGTCCCTCTATTCGAGTAAAAAATAATATCTCACGAAGGGTGTTGCATTACAGCATGTGAAGACAATGTTCATAGGAATAGATAACAATCAATACCATAATCGTTTTGATTTTCACCCAATCCGTTAAAACTAGAAAACAAACGGCTAGAATTTGCCATTTTTTTAGAGAGTATAGGTCTTGATCAACTACATAAGGATTCATTCATCTGTATATAGCTTTCCAGGTACAGGGGGACAATTTAAATGCTTTCAAATGCTACATCTCATGAATGAAATTATAGAATCATTACGAAATTTTCATGACTGATTGAGTGAAAATTAAAACGATTAAGGTGTTGATTTTTATCTATTTCTATGAACATTGTTTTACCATGCTGTAATGCAATACCCTTCGTGAGATATTATACTTCATCAGAATGGAGGAACTCATGAGCAACAACTCAGACGCAATATAAGTTCATTTCTACGACATTTCAATTTCGAATTAGAGCACAAAAATCAAATCGATGGATAATACCCAAAATAGCAACCCTGTAACTTGAAAACTGGTCATAGGATCGATCTGTAAATTGAACTATGCAATGAGGATGCCAAAATCTACAATATATCAAAATTTGAGCAAAATTAGCTGGAAGCCATTTTACATAGTAAATGTGTGAGGTCCTTTCGAATGAAGGTATTAATAAAAAAATCCCATATGATGCGAAATTCACTCTTCACACTGTATGTCTTAATAGGAACATATCTATCAATTCTACGAACACACTTTCAGTTTCTTCAACATTCGAGCATTACGCGTCTGTCTGCCATTCCAGTGGTTTTGCTCAACGCATGGAACATTCCCATGGGTTTTTTTCAGTACAAAACACTTCACTTGATCAAGTTTGTCATTTCTCTTACACATGATCCCATTTTTATTCTTCTTTATCTTTGTTGTAAGTAATGGTAGGCGTCATCGTCCTAGCACCTGCAACTGTCTCACATCCTGTCTGGGTACTTCCGAATCACCTGAGTAAGTCAGAGACTTACGTGTTTGCTGTTAGTGTTAGGAGGAGTAGTACCATGTGCTTACTGTTTGTGTTTTAGGTATAATATATGTTATTGGTCCGGTGGCAGGGAGGGTTTTGGTAGCCGATGAAGTACGATGGGATCACCCAAGTTATTCTTAGGTATTTTGACCCGCTGAATCCGAATTTCGAGGCTGATATCAAGAAAATGTTATGTGATTCCCTTGTTTTATCTCATTTTGATCACTGTGATAGTGTATATGGCCCTTGCATTGATACTTATGATAAAAAACGTATACAGAAAGTACAAAATACATGTTTACGATTGATCTATGGAATCCAACGCAGTCAAAGAATTTCTCACAAACTCAAAGACTGTAATTGGCTCAATATGTACAATCGCAGGCAATTACATATAGCATGTTTCTTCTTCAAGATTTTTAAAAACAAATTGCCATGTTATTTACATAAAAAACTTAATTATAGGACTGATGTTCATAACTTGAATATTCGCCATAAGAATTTACTCACTATACCCTCTCATCCGAAAGAAATTTTCAAAAGATCGTTTTCATACAACGTTGCTGTCATCCTCAATGGCCTTATGAAACTGCCATTCTTCAACCTTGCTATGAGCCCATCTGCACTCAAAACGCAATACAAAGAGTACCTGCTAAGTATCCAATAATCTGTTCTGTTTCTGTACTTGTATTCAACTCTCTCTTTTCTTCTCCTGCTTTCTCTTACCCTCTCCTACTCTTTCTTACTCTCTCTTGATCTTTCTTTCTCTCTCTTGTTTTCTTCTAGTTTTTTAATTTTTTAATTTCTTACCCTTGTTGCCATTATTTACTTATATGATTTTGAAGTAGTATGGCATTGGTGGAAGAACAGGCTCGAAGGTTAATCCCTTTGAAGTCTGAACCAAGTAGCCATATGTTCGTTCTCAAGTAATTATGTAATTAATAATATAAGTACAGTAATATCATTATGTTATGTCAATAAATATATATGTATTACACAGATATATGTTGAAAATGAACATTAAACGTATTTATTATTATTATTATTATTATTATAAGTCGTGAAAGCATCCGGAAAATTGTTATGGACGATTTTCCGAGGGAAATCGAAAATAGTAATTTACGTAACAAGTCCGGAAAACACTGTTTTTTTGGACGAGTGGACAAGATTCTAGGACGAGCGTAGCGAGTCCAAAAAAACTGTTTTCGGACGTGTTGCGTACACAATTTTTTCGGCAACCGTGTAGAATAACAAATTGAGACACATTTATTTTTTATATTTCTTTGTAGAAGAAAATTTTGAACATTTTAATTCTTATTTGTATTAAATATCGAAATGCGAACAGAAGATAGGTACTAACAGAAACATTCTAATTCTTATTTATATAAATATTTATATTGAAATTCGAGCATTTCCCGGACTAGTCCAAAAAGTACGTACTTCCCAGACTAGTCCGGGAAATGATACATTCTCAAAGAAAAATCGTCCGAAAAAATCCATTTTTTCCCAAAACAAATGACGTCATAATATTTTGCATAAAATTCTCTACAGAAAAGGTATCAAAAAGTTTTTCTGCAAAAGCCACCGTTTTCGAGTAAAACGTGCTCGAAATTCAGTCACATAATGATATTTTCAGGTCAATTCATAGTCAAGACATATACAGGGTGTCCCAGAATAAAGGGGACAAACTCCGAGGGTAGAATCCTCACTTCATTTTAAGGCTGAAAGTTCCAATAAACATATACCCTTAAATGAGTAATAACCAAGTTACAGGGTGTTGAAAGTGACACAAAAAAATATATTTTCCAGAATAACTCCACAACGGCTCAACTTTTCTTAATGAAATTTGGTATGTCACTTGACATCATTCAGTTTCATATTTCAAGGTAAATCATGTGTTTGTAACTCTAAACAGGGGCGTACGGCAGGTGGGTACCCCCAATCGTCCCGCCCCAAATTTCACGCCACTGGATTAATATCGATTTCGTCTTCTTTTTCTTAATCCCCAATATTTCCTATACAAAAAAGAATACGTTTCGTTTCACAAATATCAACGGTTTTCGAGATATTTGAAGTTGAATAAGTTGGTGCGTATGTGATATGGATACTAATTAGTGATTATTTTGTTAGTGGCTGTTGCTCTACAAACCTGAAATCTATATTTCGTAATCCGGCTCAAGGATCAGCAAAATTTTCAATAATAATTCAGATTCGTTCTGTCTCTCAAAATTCTTTATTATTCTCTTCACTCTTTTTTTTTTCATCACTATGTCAACACATAAAAGTAAACTTGAACGTCAATGTATACAGAGTAGGGAATTTTTACAAAACTTAAATTGAATTCGAACAAAATAAATAAAATATCAAATTCAAACAGTGGCTATATGTAAGTTTTAAATATCGGGAAATTTTTGTGAACGAAATCCCTAGTAAATGCCAACAATTTTCGAAATATTTGAATTTATACTCATTGCAAGGTATGAAATATGTTGGTTATAATGTTATAAATAGTTACCATCACATTTCTTTTAAAAATAGTAAAGATTTTGATACGCACTCACTTATTCAACTTCAAATATCTCCAAAACCGTTAATATTTGTCAAACGAAATGTGTTTCTTTTTTGTATGGGAAATATTGGGGATTAAGAAAAAGAAAACGAAATCGATATTAATCCAGCGGCGTGAAAGTTGGGGAGGGGCGAATAGGGGTACCCACCTGCCGTACGCCCCTGTTTAGAGTTACGAACACATGATTTGCCTTGAAATATGAAACTGAATGCTGTAAAGTGACATACCAAATTTCATTAAGAAAAGTTAAGCCGTTATGGAGTTATTCTGGGAAATATATTTTTTTGTGTCACTTTCAACACCCTGTAACTCGGTTAATACTCATTTTAGGGTATAGGTTCATTGAAACTTTCAGTCTTAAAATGAAGTGAGGATTCTACCCTCGGAGTTTGTCCTTTTTATTTTGGGACACCCTGTATAAATAATTTGAAACAAAATGATTTTTCGGCAGTATTTTTTCGGAAGTATGTACTTCCCGGACGATTTTTCTTTGAGAAAGTATCACTTCCCGGACTAGTCCGGGAAGTACGTACTTTCCGGACTAGTTCGGGAAATGCTTGTATTTCAATATAAATATTTATATAAATAAGAATTAGAATGTTTCTGTTAGTACCTATCTTTTGTTCCAATTTCAATATTTAATACAAATAAGAATTAAAATATTCGAAATTTTCTTCTACAAAGATATATAAAAAATAAATGTGTCTCGATTTGTTATTCTACACGGTTGCCGAAAAAAATTACTATTGTGATTGAATGAGGGAACATAGAAAATTGAGAAAGTCGCATTTTTTCGAATTTCGAGCACGTTTTACTCGGAAACGGTGCATTTTGGAGAAAAACTTGTGAGTACATTTTTTGTAGGGAATTTTATGCAAAATATCATGACGTCATTTATTTTTGGAAAAAATGGATTTTTCGATTTTCCTCAGGAAATCGTCTATAACAATTTTCCGGATGCTTTCACGGCTTATCACCTTCGAAATTCGTATTCAGCGGATCAAGATACATAAGAATAACCTGAGTGATCCCATCGCACTACAAAACCCTCCCTGCCACTGGACTATATATGTGAATGCCTCCATTACTTTTGCAGGTTACGACTTAATTTTACTCATGGTCGTTTTGTCACCATATTAGCAAATGACCGCCATATTCACAGTCCTCCAATTTTTTTTAAGATACACATTTTTAACTGAAATGCATTTTTTTCTTAAAACTGAATCGAAGTCACGTGCCTGCATTTACTTGATAGATTTTTATTTGGAGCTTTGAAATTCCCACACCGTTCTTGTTTTATATTCAGCTGACTCCACCTTCAAAATAAATTTTTCTCAGAAAACAATACCTGACTGATGTATCTATATGATTCTAAACATTGATGTAGATATTCTCAAAATATAAGTTCGAAGTAATGATGATATTGTGGCTCTGAGTCATCTGAATCCGAAGTTGAGCATGCCGAGAAACTCATAATATAACACGGAAGTTTTAAACTTTGTTGAAGCTTTCGTTTCCAAGTTGAGTGGTTGCATATATTTGTAGGTAGTATTTCAGAACTTACCTACTTTACGATATTGTTATCATACCAATGCTGCTTATGCAAGATAATTAGTTATGCATTATGTGTCGAATCTAAAATATAATATGGATAATAATATTTTTCTACAACTGTCAAAAAAAGTCCACTTTTTTTGTGTGGTTTGTATGAAATGACAATTCAAAATTTATAAATATTTCTAACAGTACAATTTAAAATACATCAATAATCTAGACATAACATAATCGCAAGTTAAAACTAGACATTAGAAGCATTACAATATTTAACTATTAACATACGATTTATGGATAATATTTTTCTACAACTGTCAAAAAAAGTCCACTTTTTTTGTGTGTTTTGTGTGGTTTGTATGAAATGACAATTCAAAATTTATAAATATTTCTAACAGTACAATTTAAAATACATCAATAATCTAGACATAACATAATCGCAAGTTAAAACTAGACATTAGAAGCATTACAATATTTAACTATTAACATACGATTTCATTAATAAACGGAAAAGCGTAAAAAAAGTGCACAGACAGATTCGAATAATAACGAAATCCTGTCATGAAGCAAGTTAAGTGAAAATTGTCAAGCTGTGTGCACGTTCCAATGTAATTGGATGAAAAAAGTTTGTATTTCGTGCAGAAATTTATTTATAAAATCATAGCAAAGCGCTTTCGACTATCAAGTCATCATCAGTGCGTACCTGTAAGTAAGTGACATTGAAATGAATTTAAGAAATTTTGATAATATGAATTTTGAAAAATTGAAAAAATTACTTACTCGTCAGGTGTACAAGAGCCATACCATAAAAATATCATGTGTCCATAGGACCATGTAACAAGTTAAAACGGGACATCATATGATTAACATTTTAAAAAATCCTTATTCCAGGATTGAGTTTGATAAAAGTTTCAACAGACAGAGTAACACATGTCTGCTGAACTTAGTATACTGTCAAACTAAATGAAATATGAATGAAATTGACATTGTGTCAAAAGTTGACAATGACAATTGGCTTCGAACATGAACTTCTGGAAACACTGATCTATGTTTTGAAAATTGTTGAATGACCAATTAGTCAAATTGATCTGTAAGTCTATTTATAGTTCTGTTCATCCTAACCCAAGGAAATATAACAAACCAGGAAAGGTCTAATGAGAACCTCCACCCGAAGTGCATAAAACCAGGCTTAAGACACAGTCCCTTGGTAATTTGTGAAACCAATTCCATGCTCAGGATCATGAGATAGGTCTAATGAGAACCTTCACACTCCCCAAAGCGACAAAAGGGTATCCCAAAACCAAGAGGTACCATAAACAGAAATGATTTAAGAAAGTTTCAACAGGCAGAGTAACACATGTCTGTTGAAGCTTAGTCTATTGTCTAACTAAATGAATAAAAATTGACATTGTATCAAAGGTTAACAATGACAATGAAGTTGTAGCATAGAAAATTACCTATAAATATAATGATATGAGCTTTTGAAATTGATAAAAAATGACAAGTTAGTCAAATTTTGTGCCATGTCAAGTTCTCATTAGACTTTCTCTTGGTACAGTAATTTCCTTCGTTTTGATTAATAGAAATACTGAATTGAGTATTTCTGAAACAATTTGAAAATTTCTTAAATCCCTACTGTTTGTAGTGCCTCTTGGTTCTGTGCTACCTTTTTTAGCGCTTTGAGATTGGGAAGGTTCTCATTAGACTTGCCCCATGGTCCATAGCATTGAATTGGTGTCACAAACCCCCAAGAGATTGTGTCTTAAGCCGGGTTTTATACACATCGGGTTGAAGTTCTCATTAGACTTTCCTCTCGGTTTGTCATATTTCCTTGGGTTTGGAACAACAGAACTATAAATAGACTTACAGATCAATTATTGGAAAATTTCTTAAAAATTTTCTGGTATGGGTTCATCAGCTTGGTTACCATATTTGCTACTTTTGAGATTGGGAAAGTTCTCATCAGACCTATCTCAAGATCCTATGCTCTAATCTGGTTTCCAAGGATGCTGAACCAATAATATTAATATGAAGTAATTATGTGTGTTTCCTTGGTAATCCTAGAGCTGACGGTTTGAAGAATTTTTAGTTCTCATTAGACTATAAAAGTTTCTTTAACTTTGGTTCTGTCACCTTGAAACATTTTCATGATTAATCACAAAATTTGACTAACTTGTCATTTTTTATCAATTTCAAAAGCTCATATCATTATATTTATAGGTAATTTTCTATGCTACAACTTCATTGTCATTGTTAACCTTTGATACAATGTCAATTTTTATTCATTTAGTTAGACAATAGACTAAGCTTCAACAGACATGTGTTACTCTGCCTGTTGAAACTTTCTTAAATCATTTCTGTTTATGGTACCTCTTGGTTTTGGGATACCCTTTTGTCGCTTTGGGGAGTGTGAAGGTTCTCATTAGACCTATCTCATGATCCTGAGCATGGAATTGGTTTCACAAATTACCAAGGGACTGTGTCTTAAGCCTGGTTTTATGCACTTCGGGTGGAGGTTCTCATTAGACCTTTCCTGGTTTGTTATATTTCCTTGGGTTAGGATGAACAGAACTATAAATAGACTTACAGATCAATTTGACTAATTGGTCATTCAACAATTTTCAAAACATAGATCAGTGTTTCCAGAAGTTCATGTTCGAAGCCAATTGTCATTGTCAACTTTTGACACAATGTCAATTTCATTCATATTTCATTTAGTTTGACAGTATACTAAGTTCAGCAGACATGTGTTACTCTGTCTGTTGAAACTTTTATCAAACTCAATCCTGGAATAAGGATTTTTTAAAATGTTAATCATATGATGTCCCGTTTTAACTTGTTACATGGTCCTATGGACACATGATATTTTTATGGTATGGCTCTTGTACACCTGACGAGTAAGTAATTTTTTCAATTTTTCAAAATTCATATTATCAAAATTTCTTAAATTCATTTCAATGTCACTTACTTACAGGTACGCACTGATGATGACTTGATAGTCGAAAGCGCTTTGCTATGATTTTATAAATAAATTTCTGCACGAAATACAAACTTTTTTCATCCAATGAAGCAAGTTCTCATTTTCTTTGGCAACTAATAACCTATAAATATCTGATATACAAATGTTTCATCAATAATATTCTTAGCATTCTTACCATTAAACAAGTATTATCAAAATTCCAAACTATCGCGGCGAATATATTCAAAATAATAGCATATACCTCTAAGGAACCATTGGACCTAATCTACACTAGGTAATCTAAAGTGGCTATAGCTGTTTGGCCGTCAGAAACTAATTTGACAACAATAATTACTGAAATTTGTGATAAGCCTATGGCGTCGTGCATCAATATTTCCTACTCGTAAAAAAAGTATCACTTTACTCACTTGATACGTTACTTGTTTTTGTTGGTCAATATTACTGTGTATTTATTTATTAGTTGTTGAATCATTTTGTATCGTGCGTACTATTAAATGGATTGTACTTGTCTAATTTGAACTGATTATTGTCGAAGATGTCGAAGTTATCTCCAAAAATCTTGAAGAAAATGTATTTTTATCACGCTATATTTCGAAAACCAAGCCGATTGGGACATATTTTTATATGAACTTTCAACTTTCAAAGAATCTCCTAACGAAGTTTGTCAACGTACTTAATTACCACCCTGTATGTTTAATTTCTGGAACTGAAGTAAAGTACACCGTGACAGTGATGTGTAACTGTAGACAACACGAACGTATTGAATTTTCTGGTTTCTTCCCAAACTACTCAGAGAGAAAATGATCGTCACAAACAAAAAAATTGCACAATTGAGACCTCCGGAGTTCATGGTTATTCGGAGATTCTCTAAGAGTTATGCACAAAGCCGAGATAGGAGGCTTAATGATCATCAGCTGGCGGATTGTAGGAGATCAAGTGAGAGTGAGCGGGCTGCTCGAGGGAAAATTAGCGAAACTAATTCACGGCAACGTAGTTCAGCAAAGGTTTTATCTGTTGGCGTCATTTATACCGCATTTTCTCGAGGCGAATGCAGTTCTAATTATGCAGGATTAGTTGGGACTCATGAGATTATTTCATGTTCAACCTTCTATTCTCAGAACATTATGTTATCCCTGTTGACCGCCAGCTTATATGAAAAATATACATTATACAGTGTGCCCAAGATAAGGATGAACAGCATGGGGATCTCGAGAACCGTAAGAGTTACACAGTCAATAAATAGATGCTGAGAAATCCCAAAAATGTTGTTTACTTCCGGAGATATTCGGAAAAAACCGAAATTTGGCGATTTGGTTTTTATTTTTTTCTGAAGTTATTTGAAAAGTTTCGAAAAAACTAAAGGCACTTTCTCATTGCCACTTTTTTACCTCTATAAAATGGCGTCATCAAAATCTCCGTACAACGTTTCGTTTGAAAGAAACCATCATCAACTTTGTTTTTTTATATGGCACGAAAAAAATGTACACCCTGTATGACATTTTTATTGCGAATGCAACGACGTACGGCACAATATGTTTTCCTATGTTTTTAGTCAGAAAAAATGCTTATTACAATTTTTGAATATAAGCGGCTTAGAAACAATCCAACATACATAACTGTCAGTTTCCATAAATAATTTTCGTCTTGAATGAGTATTTCATTGTTGTCATTGTTGTTATTGCGTTCATTTCTTCTACATTAAAATGGAGGGAGGTAATTTTACAAACGAAGAAAAGTTTGATATGCTGTCCTGCTACATTGTATGCCATAGAAATTGTGTAGAAGCCGAACACATGTATTCGAACAAATACCCGGAGCGAAAACAACCTGGCAAGTCCATTTTCAGGCGTATAGTACATAATTTAAAAAATTATGGTTTATTTAAAAAACCAGTGCTATCCCGACAAAAACCGTCTGCTGAAGAAAAAGAATACCTAGTTTTACAATCAGTCATTGAAAACCCAGAAAGTTCAACTAGAGAAATTGAAGACCAGACTGGGGTACCTAAATCAACAGCTCAATTTAAGACCAGGTGTCTTAATTGTCAGTCTGTTCTGACTGCCCAGCTCTTTTAGGGCTTCTATGCAGTCCCAAACAAGTTTTGAGGTAACTTGCATTGCGTTGACTGCTTTTATCGCAGCTTGGCTATCTGAGTATATGGCAATGTTTTTTCGTGAAAAATCGTGCCTTATTAGCTCTTGTGCACAATGGTGTATTGCAACGATTTCCGCTTGAAATATCGTCGCATGTTTGCCCAAGCTCAGTGCGATTTTCATCTTCGGCTTGGTTCCGTAAATGCCGGCTCCTGAACGGATGAAGGTGGCTCCTGAACGGATGAAGGTGCAGTTACAATTACACCTGAAATGTTGAATCGTGTTATAGAATCCTCAGTGGGACGGGCATACTTATGTCTACAAACTGGAGGTAATCTATTTGAACATATGCTATAGAACTTACTCTTTACAATCTTTAACAATAATTATTTCCTTCTTAGTTCTCATTATTTTAGTTTCTTTTAGTTAAATATTAGATTATGTTGAAAAACTATTCATAAGCATTTTTTATGAATAAAAACATAGGAAAACATATTGTGCCGTTCGTCGTTGCATTCGCAATAAAAAATGCTATGTCATACAGTGTGTACATTTTTTTCGAGGCATATAAAAAAACAAAGTTGATGATGGTTTCTTTCAAACCAAACGTTGTACAGAGATTTTGTGGACGCCATTTTGTAGAGGTAAAAAAGTGGCAATGAGAAAAAGCCTTTGGTTTTTTCGAAACTTTTCAAATAACTTCAGAAAAAAATAAAAACCAAATCGCCAAATTTCGGTTTTTTCCGAATATCTCCGGAAGTAAACAACATTTTTGGGATTTCTCAACATCTATTTATTGAACCTTGAATTGCGCAACTTTTTGCCCATTTGACTCATCGTGTAACTTTTATGGTTACCGAGATCCCCATGCTGTTCATCCTTATCTTGGGCACACTGTATAATTTTGAGTTGTATGTGTAATGTTTGGACTCTCTAGAAGGACCATAAAAATAAGAGCGGTTTTGTGCTTTCGACTGGATTTTATTTCAAAACTCAATTAATTAGAACTATATGTTGACAATTATTATGTCTAACTTGGATATCCTTTTCTCTATCTTATATACGGGATGTCAATTTCAATATCTTCCTTTTGGCAAATAATATGAGAAGACGAAAAGACAATTCAATTTTATTACCAATTTGTAATGAATATTTTTAGCCCTTGTAGTTGAACCCCTTGAGAAACTTAAATGGGAAGGGGGCGCATTCAATTTTCTTTACAATGGTACCCTAACTTACTATTTTTTGATGGGCATTTTGCGAAAATTAACGTTCTGAACTTACAGAAGTAATTTGAACTTGCCTGCACTGAGATGCATTATTGTATCGACTCTCCCTTTAATACAAATTGTTAGAAGAGTAGCTGGTACCGTTTCAACCCTTGGATAACAGAAATAAATCCATTCTACACGTGTGATTTTTTATTTGTTGGTTATTTTCATTTAACAAAAAAAACTTTGCGAAAAATGAATTTTAAACATGGGATCTACTGACGCCTATCTCATAAACTCTTACAGATAATGCATTTTGCTCTAAGCAGTAATAAAGTCTGTTTTCGAATTCCTCTCCAACATTTCGAAAACTTTCACCGGGAATTGACCGTCTTTGTTCTTTATTGCGTTAGTGCAACTTTTGTATTTTTTTTGTTGTTCTCCAACTCTTTTGTAGAAGCTTTTTGTATTGCTATTTTCACTTCAATTTTGTGCACTTTCTTATCGATCCATCGTTTTTTGATATGCCAATCATCTTCTTTGCTTTTTTTTAATATTTTATATTCTTTTTCTATTTCCGGATTTTATTGGTCCTCATCCATTTAGCACTTGCCTTTATCTCATTTTCTGTTATTTTTTTTGCACCGGTCATACGTGTTTTATTAATATTATTATTATCAATATTTTCTATATCTTCTCTTCTCCTACTCCTGAGCTGTACTGTAACTTCCTCCGAGTATAATTTCTCAAGGTAATATTGTTCAATTTACCTACGTCCCATTTATATCTTTGCCAATTCAGCTCCACATTTTTTTTTTTTTTTCGTCGCCTCATGCTCCTCTGTTGGTGGTTCTTATGTCTTTTGTTATTGATTTTTCTCTTTTATCAATGAGTATGTAACTTATTTGGATGTACGTTTGTTGGTCTAGTATTTCCATGTTACTTTGCGCCTTTTGGGGTGTATCTCTTCTTCTATCGTCTTGTAGAGACTCCACGGTATAATTCTTTTTTCTAGTTTCTCCTGTGGGTGCATATCAGTTTAATTAATTCACAAATATTGAATGGCTTAGTAATCCAGTACGATTGGGTTTTGAGACGAGGATCGATTGTGGCACCACCAAACTGGGTATGCTAGTAGTTGGAACTATGATAAACACGAAAAAAAAATGTTTACCAAAATTCCAGGGGTGGAACATATATATATATTTTTTTTTTTTCGTTTAAAAATAAATAAATAGATTTTTGCTGTAATCTTGGAAAGTATATGATTCATCGGGAAAACAACTCAACAAGGTGAAAGACAATTCAATTCTCCACAAAAATTATTCCCAATAATTTCTTATGAAATGCGCTCGTTTTCTCAGAAAATGTGATTGAACGCCGACATCAACTTTCAGGTTCACCCTTAACGCCGCTGAAAATTCTGGTGGAGCTGATTAATTGATTGGTCATAACTCTGTTAAAAATGATCGAAGAAGAAAAAGGAAAAGTTCATATCGTTTGTCAAGACTCTTACCGTCTCATGCAAACATAATATGCGAGTATTTGAGTACCTAAAATGTGTTTTGTCGCACTTCACGGAGATGTTTGCGGATGATCCGAAAATCATGAATAATTTAGTAAATATGGAATTATTATACTGAAGCAGCAACCCATACCCTCTTTGGACTATATGCAACAATTTTAAAGTAGTGTGACAGATCCCACTTATAAGTACATGCCAAAAAAAAAAACTTTGTACTCTTGCCTCATTTTCAAATTACCCATAAAATCAGCATTCTCTTCACTAAATGTTGAGAATAATCACTTATTCATGTTCTGCATATATATATATATATATATATATATAAATATATATACATATATATATATATATATATATATATATAAATATATATACATATATATATATATATATAGAAAAGGGTAGTCTTGTTTGCTGACTAGTTGGGAAATGAGTTTTTAATATTTGGGATATGCAGCAGGCCAATAAGAGTACTCTAATACACAGATTCTAAGCTTTCAACAATTTTTTATTGTCATCTTCAGGGAAGAGTGTTGTGAGGTTATGTGGCGTATATGTTAAAATTATTCATAATATATGGACAGAACTGGGAATAAAACTTCATTGGTAAGACATAGAGTTAATTTGGGTGCGAACACATTACTGATGATACATTTGAAAATGGATTTAAAAAGTGTTTTTGTTTGTTAGTACTAAAAGCACGTGCTGTACCTTGAGGAGGCAAACAACCGCGCAAGAGAATATTTTCAAATAAACTGACAAATGCGAGGTAAATATTATTATTACTTGAAGCAACGAATACCTTTTTCTTTCTTTGAACTATGTCAAGGAAATCTCATATTTGCACTATCCACGATTTTTTCCGTTCAATCTTCATCACTTCTCATTTTTCTACTTAAATTAAATTAATAGTTATCAAGAATTCGTTATCTGAATAGATGCCCAACTTCCCAAATTTCATTAATTTATTTATTTATTTATTTATCAATTCGATCCCAAGAAACATACAATGTTTATATAGGGACAACTAATATGAATATACATATATGAAAAAGGAAAAAAAAAACAATAAAAATGGTGAATAATAAATACAATCGATTGTTAACAATTGAATACAATAGTTAAGTCATTATTTGGCCAATGTTGGAGAAATTATGCTGCTTCATCCTCAGTAAAAATAGTTTCTGACGGCCAAACAGCCATAGCTACCTTGGATTACCCAGTGTAGATTATGTCAAATAGTTCCTTACAGGTATATGCTATTATTTTGAATATATTCGCCGCGATAGTATGGAATTTTGATAATACTTATTTAATAGTAAGAATGCTAAGAATATTATTGGTGAAACATTTGTATATCAGATATTTATAGGTTATTAGTTGCCAAAGAAAATGAGAACTTGCTTCATGACAGAATTTCGTTATTATTCGGATCTGTCACTGTTGTTGCACGAAACTGTCGGTTGCCTATCAACAGCCGTTAAAGAAAGTGCACTTTTGTACGCTTTTCCGTTTAATAATGAAATCGTATGTTGATAGTGGAATATTGTAATACTTTACGCACACAAACCACACAAAAAAAGTGGACTTTTTTTGACAGTTATAGAAAAAAATTATTTAACTACAGTACAATAGAATACAATACATAATATATATATATATATATATTATGTATAACAGTACTGCAAAAAATTAAATTGCAATACATTTTCTTCTCAAAAAGGGATGATTTTAGCAAGAATTTTTACATAATTTTTCTGTATTTATTCAAGACGCATGTTTATATCCCTAACACCCTGCACTAAAGATATCATTATATTTTCCTCCATTTAGAACAACTTTCAAAGGAAGTAGAGATATTTCATCCGTTATTCCTAGAAAGCAGCGCAATAAGAAAAATATCCTTCCGACTTCATTTCGCCATCAATCTCCCTTATTTCATTGCTTTGGTTGAAAGTGAGAAGTACTAATGATAAACGATTTTTTAGTGTCATCGTTTCCGGAGAGCAAGCAAGAGCCAGATTACGAACGTTAAACCCGGATAGGGGGAGCGACGTGGATTTATTTGGGTACGTATAATCATTAGTGTTAACTTAAAAGTTAAAAGTTATGCAGGACTTTTGGAATCTACTAGCGTTTGATTATTATTACCGTCTTTTTCATTTATCTTTTACTAGTATTGCTCTATTACAAACCGTATATAGACCAGGTGAATTACCTTTTTTTGATTGAAAAATTCCGTACAGGGTTAACGAGTTTGTAAAGGTAGAAAAGGGTTTAACTAATGTGGGGACAAAAATTCAACATCTGAATGCTTGCAGTCGTTTTTCACGATTTGCAGCGAGTTTTATCAAAAAAAGTTGAATTTAAAAGTTGTAAGTAATTAAAAATTCTACAACTTTGATATCAGCGAACTTTTCACATAACCTCAAAATTGCCGAGTAAAATATGAAAAACCAATATTTTCGTTTTTATTTTTTATTTTCATTTTCTATTACTTTCCGATAATAGAAATTGGCATAAATGTAGTACTTTTCATGCCAAGGAAGCAGATATTTTATTTTTGTCAAAAAAATCAGTGGTCTTTAAGAACTTGGTGATTTTCGTGAAAAACTCGATTTTTTCAAGTCCCTGAAAAAGCATTCTAAAGAGTTCTATGGGGACGCATTTTTTCATATGAAAGAAAAAATATACTACCCCAATGGAAAAAATTTGTAGAAATTGAGAAATTGGTTTCTTTTTATTTCATCAAAGTTGAATAATAATGACGATACTCCTCCTAAATACTCTTAGAGTCAACTGGAAGGCATATCCTGCGCAGGTAGAGCTGAAGAGGATGGCTACTATTATTATTTACCGTGGCTTGGTGGTTTATGGTGGCGCATTAACTTTTTATGTAGAGAAAACCGGAAAATCCTCGTCACCACTAGCCTCAAATATTGTGATAATTGTGTACCAAAATAAAATTTCTCACTGGAACAATTCAATGATTTTTCACTGACAACGTTTATTTTTTGTTACAGTCCTCGGACGGAAATAGCAGAAATGGAAACTGTGCTGTGATCGAAGGAAAACTTACATATGAACACCAAGTACTGAGTAGTACTTTCATGAAAAAACCGGCTCAGTAGATAACCGTATAATTTTGTATTGCCTGATAACAAAATGAACTCTTATGATTGTGGTGCATTGTTGATGAGTTCCAGTGACTACTCAAATTCATTAAAGACTTCACAAAAAGAGGATTATCCCACAGAAGCGATTCATCATCGGCAAAATATTGATCTGGGTGAAACTCCCATGCAGTGAAGATTGAGGTTATGTCTGAAATTCTGACAATTGAAGAATCGGAACTGAGATGTCTAGAAATACACGAACGCCTAAATGACGATCTGAAATCCTTAAACTGCGCATGCGCTTAGTAGTATTGAAGCGTGATTGGCCACCGTAATGGTGGAACGTTTGAATGAAAGACAAGCAAAGGGCAACATGAGTTGAAAATGCGTTAATTTTTTTTTTTTTCGCGACCGAATAACACACAAACCTAACCTGAGCAAGCTAACCTTGCTTGCCTGTTCCCCACATGGTACTTTTTTGAATGTGTATCAAGATAAGAAGGTGAACTGAGTTGAAAATACGTACATTTGTACTTCGCTCGACATTAACACAGAACCCTGTGGTGGACAGGCAAGTTAGGTTAGCTTGCTCAAGTTAGGTTTGCGTGTTAATTGAGAAACACAAATGCACGCATTTTCAACTATAGTTTTCTTTCTACGTCCTGCCATTACAGTGACCAATCACGCCTCAATATCACTATGCGCATGCGCAGTTTAGGGATTTTAGTTTGGTATTTAGGCGCTCGTGTACCGACTGATCCGCTTTTGTTCGGATTCTAGCGACGATAAGACGATAAAATAAAGAAAATTAAATCGCGCTGTACTTCTGTAATTGGTTCCAGATGGCGCCCTCAGGATTTTAATGGTGAACTTTCAGGCACCCGAGTTTCCAGAATCGTGCATCAAAAATGTGGTCTATTATTATAGTTGATTCAATTTCGGAAATAAATATGTAAAAAATGGATATCAGTAACAACTACCAGGGGACAGTGATTCCATATTTCAATTTTTTCATTCATTTGATATTCGTAGGCAATGCTTGATGAAACTTTTATTCATGAAGATTCACCATAATACGAAGAAAACAGACCTTGACGAATATAAATATGATGATGCATCAAGGTTTATAGATATTTAAAAAGAATGATAAAAAACGACGTTTTGAACATGAATATGAATTGGATAAAGATATCTCAGGTTAGAGTATAAGACAAACGACTGACGAAAAACAACTTTTTCCACTTTTGAACATTCAGTCACAGACATTCAAGTAATATTTTCTTCCTTCCTTGGGCGAAGTGATCATCATGAACCATTTTATGAGCTTCTGCCATTTCATTATCAATTTGAACGTTGAAATTAGTCTGAATTAGTATTTAAACTTCCGATGACCAAGAATATTTTTATACCTTTACGGATGACCAAATCATGTATTTATAATTTTAATGTTTGTATTCTTTTATTAAATTATGTAATAAACATTAGTAGAAGAAATTTTCAATGAATTTTCTGTCGGAAGATCGACCACAAATTTTACATCGGCTACGTGTCTGGGAATTTTCAGTTGGCTCTGCCTCTTCAGAACCTTCTGAACATTTTTATTAGAACCATATCTGTGGCAGTATAAATGTGTTAGTGAATCTTGAAGAAAGAATCTTTTTTGAAAAAATTCTCCTTTTTCGTAGTCGTCATATTTATCACCGAAATTCCAAAAATATATATATATTTTTTTTTCATTTGTGAAATGTGATAACAGTCGGATAGAAAAATAATGAGTTGAAAATTGAAAATATTTCTGAACTTATTGAGGAAAAACATAAATTGGTCATCCAAATGTTGATGTCTCAATGTTCTCACAAACCATAACGAAGTAACACTTTCCATGCATTTATGGATCAAGAAACACCGATAATGATAAAAGCACATTCCAAAGCAGAGATATAGCAAAGAGTTGTTGCAATCTGCTTCCAAATTAAAAATATTCACCTCACCTCAATATTGTTACCAGACTAGTAGTGAGTTATTGTAACTTGATGAAACATTTGATTACCAGATTATCTGATTGTGTGAAGAAAGGAGGCTGGCGCCTGTCATAATATCCTCAATTGTGAAATAGCTGCCTGCTTTACTTAGACAAGAACACACCTGTTCAACTATACAGGGTGTCCCAGAATAAAGGGGGCAAACTCCGAGGGTAGAAGCCTCACTTCATTTTAAGGCTGAAAGTTTCAATAAACATATACCCTAAAATGAGTACTAACCGAGTTACAGGGTGTTGAAAAAAATAGATTTTCCAGAATAACTTCATAACGGCTCAACTTTTCTAAATGAAATTTGGTATGTCACTTGACAGCATTCAGTTTCATATTTCAAGGCGAATCATGTGTTTGTAACTCTGAACAGAGGCGTATGGCAGGTGGGTACCCCTATTCGCCCCTCCCCAACTTTCACGCCACTGGATTAATATCGATTTCGTCTTTTGTTTCTTAATCCCCAATATTTCCTATACAAAAAAGAAATACGTTTCGTTTCACAAATATCAACGGTTTTCGAGATATTTGAAGTTGAATGAGTGCGTGCGTATCAAAATCTTTACTATTTTTGAAGGGAATGTGACGGTAACTATTTATAACATTATAACCAACATATTTCATACTTTGCAATGAGTATAAATTAAAATATTTCGAAGATTGTTGGCATTATACGAGGGATTTCGTTCACAAAAATTTCCCGATATTTACTTACATAGCCACTAACAAAATAATCACTAATGAGTATCCGTATCACATACTCACCCACTTATTCAACTTTGAATATCTCGAAAACCGTTGATATTTGTGAAACGAAACATTTTCTTTTTCGTATAGGAAATATTGGAGATTAAGAAAAAGAAGACGAAATCGATATTAATCCAGTGGCGTGAAAGTTGGGGCGGGGCGAATAAGGGTACTCACCTGCCGTACGCCCCTGTTTAGAGTTACAAACACATGATTTGCCTTGAAATACGAAACTGAATGCGGTCAAGTGACCTACCAAATTTCATTAAGAAAAGTTGAGCCGTTATGGAGTTATTCTGGAAAATATATTTTTTTTGTGTCACTTTCAACACCCTGTAACTCGGTTAATACTTATTTTAGGGTATTGGTATTGGTATTGGTTGGTATGGATGGTGACTGATGCGCTGCGACCTAGTTAGATCTATTGTGCCCCATCTTCTTCTGCTATCTCAAGGTGTTCTCGTTTACAGCATCCCCTCAAGCCTCAGTTCCTTCAGGAATTTTAGGATTTTGAGGGGGTCCATTGTGGTATTTCTTCCACAGTCAGCTGGTGTGATCCCAGTATATTTAATCTTATGTGGTGTACAGCATAACACTCCATCAATATGTGGTGAGGTGTTTCAGGATGTTCCCCACAGAATCTGCAGGTGTTGTCCTCCTCTAAGCCTAGCTTCCTTAGGTGTTCTTTGAGTCTGCAATGCCCCGTTAGAAATCCTGTGATTGTCTTTAGACTAGTTTTGCTGAGGTTAATCAGTGTTTTCGATCTTGCTCGGTTGAAATTTCCGAGGAGATCTTTGGCCTGCCTTAGCCCTGGAAGTCTTTGCCAGTATGTTACTCTCATTGCTTCTTCAGTTTTATTGAGTTCTTCTTGGAAGTAAGATTTTCCAAGTCCGCAGAATGGTTCTGGCCCGATCAGTGGCGTTGATGCTCCTTTTCGTGCCAGGGTGTCTGCTTGTTCATTTCCCTCTACTCCGACGTGCCCAGGCACCCAGAGGAGGATCACCTTGTTGTTCCTGCCTAGATCATTGAGTTTTTCTAGGCATTCCCAGACCATCTTCGAGTTGATGTTATATGAGCCCAACGCTTTGATGGCTGCTTGACTATCGGAGAGGATTGCAATTTCCTTGTTTATTTTAGGGTATATGTTTATTGCAACTTTCAGCCTTAAAATGAAGTGAGGATTCTACCCTCGAAGTTTGTCCCCTTTATTCTGGGACACCTTGTATATGTCTACGACAGAAAGTTGCAATGAGCTCCAGTGGCTGTTCAAACTTACTGTGCATGTAAAAAATATCCTTGAGCTGGAGTCCAAAAATCTTGACTGTAGATTTTTTCACCTACCTAGGAATTAAAAGGATTTACTTCTTTGGTATGTATCATTATTTTTCAGTATCTTTGCATCTATGATGGTGACTGCTTTTTTTTGATTTCCATATCTCGTAATGTTCCAAAGAATAGCTTTTCATTTTTGTTACACACTGTTTGCGGTTCAAATTATTTACTTGCTTCCTTCTCTTTGACCACTTAGGGCCGGTTGTTCAATACGAGATTAATCTACTTGTTAGCCAAACCAGGTTCGCAAACCAATCGAAGATTAACATTAGGCTATATTGTTCAGTGCGATTTTAATCCTTAGTTTTCTGAACCGCTGTTATGTCAGGTTGGTAATGGAAAATTCGAAAATTCAGGACTGAGCTCGATGGGTCAATCTCGATGGGACCGCTAACGGTAGACCGATTGATGATATTTCTGAAGAGCATCGTCAATGAAAATATCTATAAAACAGAGACAGATCTCTAAACTTTCTACGATGTTCCAGAGGAGTAAGTGAGCTTGTGAGCGTAGTATCGAATGGCTCTTTTTTGGAGCGAATCTAAAGGTTTCAAGGTGTGTTTGAGTGCTGCACTCCATATATGGAATAGTATTCCGGGAGAGTTCGGAATTTGTGCCTTATAAATCATAATCAGTTGACGGGAAGTGCAATACTTCTTGGCTCGAAACAGAAGCACTCTTGGCAATGGACCTCACATGGTTCTCCCATGAAAGGGTACTGCTGATGCATGGTAATACCGAGCATTGAAATGGAAGATTTCAATGGTAAAGATTCTCCTGACATAGTTACTCTGTCCACTGTGGGACTGTGAGATCGACCTTCCTAGAGAAAAGACATGCTTAGGTTTTATTCGCATTGAATTCTAGAATTTTTTTTAGGTTCATATTAATTTCATTCACGATTCTTCCTCGTTCTTTTCTGCATTCACTGGCTCTTATCGGAGCTTTGGAAGAGAAAGCGGTATGAAGGGTACTATCATCTCAGTGGAGTACGTAAAACCAGGGCCAAATTCCATCGTTTTTTTTTTTTTCGGGGTATAACCAAATCAGACCTATCTGATAATTTTCTTCATGTGATTATTCATCATAAACCAGCTGGATGACATTTTTCTATGGGGAAAAACTTTTTTATTCAAAGAAGTACGAAAAAAATAGAATATTCGAAAAACGTGTTTTCTTAAACATATCACTCAATATCTCGAGAACTAGTCAAGATATCGACTTGATTTTTTTGTTAATCGAAAGGGGATCATTAAATTTAGCGCTTCTCAACATATTATGAGCAAGATGAAATAAATTCGCGTTTTTATCTGAATAAATAGAGAATGTGAAATAGTAGAGACCATGAAATCAAATTCTCACTGATCGAAAAACTGTTTTATTATTCGAAATATTTATGTACATGCAGCGAAGAAAATTGAGAAAAAGAGTCTAAAAAGTTTTAAGAATAAAAAAATTCAACTCATATATTATAGTTTTGACGGTATGATTTTTTGAAAATGCCTGTTATTCCGCGTCTCCGGGCGACAATACCATCAGGGCCTACTCTCAATATCCGACCCATTAGCGCACTATGAGGTGTTGAGAAATTGTGCTTATGATAGATACAAGTATAGATGAAAATAATATCGCATTTCATAATAATTTACAAAATCAAAAGAATTTGAACCAATCTAGTATACGAAAAATTTTTTTTTTGCAGACAAAATTTGCTCTCTTTGCATAAGAATGCGTGATCCACAAATATCCTTTTTTTTTTTCTGCTGCTGATAATGAAGAAAGCAAGCCTTGTATCCGTGGATTTTTCTTGATATTTTTTTCATTAAAGAAAACGCTTTTTTCACAAATGACACACTGCATGTTGAACGAATTGTTGCAAACTGCCCAACTAAAACTACAACTGCACCTGTACATCTTTGAAAAATCATATTTCAAAAACTATACTACATATACAAATTTTTGTTAGTTCAAAAACTTTTATGGCTATTTGTCAACATTTCATTCGCTGCATATATACACAAAAAGCTGAAAACAAAAAAGTGTGTCGATTACTGAAAAAAACTTCATGAAAAGTGATATCTTGCGTTCCAAATAAATTTACGAAAAACTTATGATTATTTATCATGTTATCATCATACTTGCGTGAGAAACAGGAAAGAATTTTCTTTCTATTGTAAAAAAAATTATGTTAGTTATGGGGTGATATTCATCAAGAAACGTGTTTAAGAAAAACCTTTTTTTTCAGTTTTTTCTAAATAAAAAAGTTTGTCCCCACTCAAAAATGTCGTTTAATGGTATTCTAATAGAAAAATATATACCTCACTGTATTGTGAAGGTCGGAACTGGTTATAACTCGAAAAATTTCGAAGAACGGAACGACTTTTTGGGTGGATTTTACTCCACTATCTACAAAGCTATTCACTGGACATAAGGTAGCTCCCAACAAATCATTTATGTGAAGAAGGAACAGTGTTGGTGCTAGAATGGATCCCTGCGGAACACCAGCATTTATTGGATGCTCCATCGACCACCACGTAGAGAGATGGGTCTGAGAGGAAGCTAGATAGCAAGGTACACAACTGGGGAGGCAAGCCATGAGATGGAAGTGTGGCTAGGGGTCCTTGGTGCCAAACGCGATCAAAAGCCTTGGGGATATCTAGTGCAACGGCCAGAGTTTCAATCAAGGATATAAATAGTGAATCCTGGCAATTTTAAAGCAAGCTACAGAAAATGCAGGTACATGAAACAAGTAGGTTCGAGGTGTATAAATAAGGATATAATATTAGTTCTTCAACAGTATATAGGGTCCTGCAATTGCGCTCCGGTGGTACATAGCTTCCAATTTTTTTTTTTTTTTTTTTTCGAATGCAAACATGTTGCCTTCTTGGAAGAGTTTGTTTTTCTGAATGGAAACCCAGAAATTCAATTTTAGTAGTGGAAAAACCACAAATTTTCCATTCCAATGATGTATCACAATTGATATTTATTTCACGTATGAATGAAATGCATCAAGAGTTGTCATACCCACTTCAAGGTCAAATAAATGTTGATAGACTAAACATCAACTGAAAATTTTCAGGGGGAATGCAATCAAGATGTAGTAGTGACGTTCGAAAAAATAATAATTTCGAGAGAAATTACTGGAATGAAAACCATTGAAGATAAGGAAATTGTTCCAGTAATTATTCCTGGAGTTATGACATGAATACCAAGTGTGATACATCATTTAAAAGGAAAATGTGTGGTCTTTTCATTACTGAAATTAATTTTGTGGATTTTCGTTCAAAAAAAAACGAAGATATTTTTCAATTTGCGTTTTGATCCATCCGGTACACAAAAAGTAATGAAATTTCAAATCTGTGTCATGTTACAGAAACTAGACCATATTGGAGTCATTTCGCCTCCCATAATTTTCAGAATTACAGATTTACAGAGTGTTGAATAGCTCATGTTTTTTGAATAGATATCGATGTATCTCTGGAAATAACGTTGATAAACATACATGAACCTAAATTTTTTTAATGGTTCAAGCAAACTCTATTCAACCATATGATGAAACATAGGATGAAAAAAGACAGATACCTCATTTCTTCACAACTCTTCTCAAAATCGATGTAATAGGTATGTATTTTGCTGGTGATGAACATTCAGGTGGGATCGAATTTAGCATATGAACCAGAAATATGCGTTGTAGATAAAGATATTCGATAAAAGTTTATACGTAAAACGTGAAAGTTACACAGACTGTGTTCAGAAGAAATCAAAAAAGCTTTACTTTTTACCTCACAGATAATGAATCATTGTCTGTATAACTTTCTTATGATTTACATTGTTGTTGCTATAACATGTTGTTGCTGTTATTGTTGATGTTTTCACAATGCTCCAATGAGTAATTTAATTTGTGCTGGCGACGAATGGATAACAATTGAATATGAAAGATTAAATTCAACCAATTAAATTTATGTTCCAAAATTGGTTTTCGAAAATTATTGATTCTAAATTGGGAATTGTTGATTTCTGATGTCTTGAAAAAACTCGATATACAATTTCACCAATATAAAACGAAATCAGACAAAGGAAAAGCAATTTTATATATAATATATTCATTTTGCTATCCATTTATCGCCAACAATTAAAAAATAATTTTGTTTTCTTTACCGAGCACAATAAGTCATCAGAGTACCTAGTTGAAATCTGATAAAAGAATTAGTCCAAGAAACGAGAAAGCGGCCCAATGTTAAATGTGCAGAAATTAATATCCAAAAAAAATATGACAGTATAGGTAATTAAAATTCAGTTTGAGTTTCTATTTCATGCGACTCGATCGTTGTTGTAACTCGTTAATTGTAAGGTATTCAAACTTGTTACTTACTGTTATGTGTAGCCTAAGGCAAGCCAAAAGAGTATTTTTTGAAAAATTTATAAATATTGATTATTTTTCAAAATAAGTATATGAAGTTTTCTCAAAAAAGATACTTTCTCAATTTGGCTACCCTTGCTCTGGGAATGATGCTACAGTAGGAATTGCTTTCTGCAGCCACGGGTTTTTGTTTTGCAACCAGTGATACAGCCGCATGAGATTTTTTCAATATCTCATCTGGTATCATTTATTTAGAAAAAAATGGTATAATTTTTTTAAATTATTTTTTCATCCTTAAAATAAAAAAAATCAATATACTCATTCGATTATATGAAAGTACAACTCTTATAGAAAAAAATAAGCTCTTAATCGTTACTGTAGCATCATTTCTCGAGCAAGACTAGCCATATTAAAAGAGCATCTTTTTTGAGAAAACTTCATATATTTTAAAAAATATTAATTTTTCAAAAAAGTACTTTTTTTGCATGCCATAGGCTACACATAACAGTAATTAACAAGTTTACAGTTTTACAGTTTAACGAGTTATAGAAAACCCGATTTTTCACGGTATTTCCGATAAAACTCGTAAAGTATCAACGATATCAAAAATTTATAATTCATTCAATTGAAAGATCTTTTTAATGCCTACAATTTCCTAATTCAACTTTTTTCGATCGGAGCTGTAGTTTCTTAGTTATCAACAAAAAATCGCTTTTCAGGTTATGTTCGGTAATCAAGATTTCCTATACGCTCATATTTTTTGTTTTCGGATATTAATTTTTGCATGCACTGTTCCCTATTGCTTGGACTAATTAATAATAATAATAATAATAATAATAATAATAGTCTTTATTGGAACAAAATGGAATACATTTTTACCAAAAGGCGAAGTTCAAATCTGCAATACAAGTATTGCAGCTTTGCTCTTCCACTTAACCTTCCAAGACCACCTTTTTAAGTAATTAAGAAAAAGAAAGGTGGTTGAACAACAAGAAAAAAAAAAAAAAAAAAAGAAATCAATATCACAATATTGTAAAAACATCGACATATGATGAAATAAATGGTGTATTAAAGGAATTATCATGATTGTTCATTGATTGAGTAATAAATTTTTCAATTTTGCTTTGAACATATGGACATTTAATTTTTTAAGAAAATTCGGCAGCCGGTTATAGATAAAGCAAATTTGGTATGAAAATGATCTTTTGAAGAATTCGTGATGGTGTGAGGGCGGAGTTAGGAGGCTACTGAAGCGCACGTTTATATTATGAATATCTGTGCGGAACGTTATTTTATTGTATAGGTACGGTGGAGTTTTGGTTTTTATTATTTTGTGATAAAGGCACGATGAATGTAGGTGCCTTCTCTTTTCCATGTCCAGCCATCCCGCATCCGTCAATTTGTGGGAAATGCGATGTCTTCTGCGAATCCCATAGATGAGACGAAGACAGGAGTTTTGGATTTTTTGTATTCTTTTTTTATTGAAGAGAGTAAGACTCGGACCATACAAAGTGTCAGCGAAGTTGAGTGTTGATAATACAAGGCTCTCGCAGAGATTGATTTTAGTTTTTCTTGATAGATATTTCCTATTTCCATATATAAGTTTAAGGGATGAGTATGCCCTTTGTGTCAGTTTATTAATGTGAGATTCGAACCTAAGTTCACTATCAATAATAATGCCTAGGTTTCGGGCTTCACCAGCTATGGCCAGCTCATTTGAATTGACTGTAATTTCGATCCTATCACTAATTGCGTTTCTGGCATTTTTTGAACCGAACAACATTACTAGGGATTTACTGGCATTGTTTATCAGACAATGATCTTTCGATCGAATTGTATAAAGTATCGTTCGGAAGATTTAACATAAACATTTTTTTTATTGACTCACATTATGATTGATGTCAAATCAACATCTGATTTCAATTAAATAAGGCTGTCAAGAGTATATGCTTCATATATGAAAGAATATCGTATATGTCCAGAAAGTGTACGTACCTCATAGTATCGATGTAATTTGTTTCATATAAATAATAATATATAAGTAAACAAAACGGATGTAAATAAGGTGGCAATAAAATTTTTGTTTAAATCAGTCGATAATATAGAGAACAAAATGAATGTTAACTATGTAATCATTATATATTTGAGTAAATAAAACCTGAATATAAATGTTTTATTAAATTATTATTAAATACACTTTGACAATAAAACATCACGAAATAAATTACACTCGTTTTTAAGTTTTTTTCTTTGGTTATTTTTATTGTAAACCAAATTCATACTTCAGTGACTTTGATACAATGTGATAATAATAATAAATGTATATATGAGTAATTCATTAGTTTTGGGTCTTTGGAAAATACACCTTTTTTTCGAAGAGTTCTTTGTTTTCAGTTCATTTGTTCATTTAACATTTAGTTCATGAAACAAAACTTTCACCATTAAGAACCCGGCACCTGATGTAAAATGAATAATTTTTCGGAGTTCAGTCCTGAGTAATGGTAAGGAATACTGGATTATTGCTATTCAACATTCACAAGTAAGGTCTAGAAACAGGAGAAAATGACATCGAACTGAACTTCTATAAATGGAAGAGAATTTGACGTGTCTTAAGGTATTTGGAACGCTGGAAACGTTTTCTAACAAATTCAATAAAAATTTGATATGATATTTCTCGATAGTGACTACATCAGCTGAATTTTTTTGAGAATTTTTGTCCGTTTAGAATCGGAGATAATTGGACTCAAAGTTGCTTCCCAATAAACTTTTATATCATAGCACCATAGGCCAAATGCAATCATTGTTTCAAATAACACGCTTTACAGAAGAAACGCGTCTTACAAATTTGATGGAAAACTAACACAAGTCAATAAACTTGATAACAATGCTAATAACCAAATCTGGAAAAGTTCGTATGTCTAATTATCGAAATACACGCCTCTAAAGTTGGAATGTTTTGATCGATCAGAGCACAAAAATGACCACGTCCTGAGTAATGGCCACAACGCGCTGCAGCTGGTAAGGAAATTGAGAAATATATCCCGAAATAAATAGACCAGGAAATATAGAAAATTAAGAATAGAGAATTGGATCTTGCCCATATTGTCGTCAGAATATAAGAATTGGGGAATTTTTGAAAATTTTAGACTTACGGAGTTGAAAATTTACATGTTGTTTCAGTTCCGATGACATAATTAATGTAAAAAAATTATCCTCCCCTGCTCTCCGAAAGCTAGATACAGAATGAGTAGGGTTTTTTGACGAATTTGATCCTCGAATTCTCGAAAAAAGTTGAAAAACTCGCGAAATGAAAATTATAAAAATCTGTTAAGATAGTGAAAAGCATCTGATCGTCGAAAGATTTGGTTTAAAAAAAAATCACCCTCTCTGCCCCATCGTAAGCTAGATAGAAAACGCGAAAGCAATCAGTAAATTCATCAACAATTTCGGACATGGAAAATAATTAGGAAAAAAAATTCAATCGGGGTGCTTGCCACCCTTCCTTGTTACGAAAAAAATTTGTAAAATTCGCAAAATATAAATCGAAAAAACCCGTAAAAATAGTGAAAATTATCTGACTGTCAAATAATACGGTTTAAAAAATGTCAACTTTCCAACCGCCTTCAGAGCAGTGTTGCCTAGCGCCTCCGATCCAAGATTGGATGTTTGCAATGGTGGGAAAATTGTACAGTCAGAACATCAAATTTACTTTTATGATAGACTTAGTGAGTAATAACACTGATCGACCAGGACCGACCGTCCGCGACTGTCCACCTACGACCAAAAGTAGAAGTAGATCAATGAAAACTTTCAAAGTCACACTGATCGACCATCCACGACCGACCACTAGAATAATTTTGTAAATCTGACATTAATTTGACATTCGAAAGGTTATGTGAATTGTCTGTTTATTTATTGTAAATAAGTTAAATTCATAATATCAATAGTTTTGCTTTAAATAATGAGCTGAAGAAGAACATTTTATTTTTCCGGTAGGAAATATACCTATTTACATGAGTTTTGTTGAAGTCAAAAGTTCATCATAAATGTGTGTCAAAATGACATTACGTCATGATAGTATGACACCGACTACAATTTCGAACATGGTTTTTGAAATACGGTCGAGGACGGTCAATGACGATCATAAAGTGTGAGTTGTGCGATAAGAATATACGTGTTGAAAATTTTGGTCGTAGGTGGACGGTCGCGGAGGGTCGGTCCTAGTCGATCAGTGTGATTCCTGGCTTATGTTTAATAGGCCGTGAATGGAAAACTTTTGTCGCATACCGTACCGTTCCAAATACCTTAAACTCACATTTGTTTCTGAGATGTATAGAAACCCTACACCCTTACACTTGAGCTATATAGCGGACCGTTCCCATGAAATACACTGCCCAACAAAAACATCGTCAAACTCATCAAAGAACATACAAACCCAAAGCAAACATCATATCCGATTGTACTTTTCAAAGTTCTGCCTTGTTGAGAAACTTCGATACCTACCGCTCCAACATTTATTTCAAAATTCATCTTTCAAAATGGTTCATTGTCCTACAATCCTAACCGAAGAAGAAATCCTAAATGAACAAAAGTATAAATAAGTTTACGATGTGAAATACACATGTCACAGAGGTATCAATGAAATGAAACCATTTTTGATGGCAAGCTTTTATTTGACACAAAAAGCTATCGAAGCTAACGAAGTTGAAATGAAGTTCCAGTGTCGTAATGAACCTTCTTGTTATGTTCCAGTGTCGTAATAGAGTTACAGTGTCGTAATTAAGTTCCAGTGTCGTAATGAACCTCATTACGAAACGCATATCAGTATCGTTATGATTGACATTATATATTGATGGTAGGTACAAATACAATTACTACTACTTACTAGAGAACTTCTGCAAAATCTATCGATTCGACCTCCATTTCATGACACCATAAAAAGAGCAATTTCAATTTCCCAGTGGAAAGATTTTATTCGACCTTCGTTCAACAGTGTGCATGAAACGCGCTATTACTGGCTATGACTACAATAAAACTATTAATCGGTTATAATATCTAGTTCGGAATTGATTTTTTTTAACTATTTGGAAAGAATCTATGAACATTCAGAAAGGACCCCGCATCGGTCTTATGGGTTTGTAAGTCCCGGCGAAATTACTTGAAATTTTAGTATGTTGTAGCCTTCGATCACCTAATCAAAAGTGTCCATTGACCCAACACGATCCCATGACTAGTTTTCGAGATGTTGGATGTTGAAGTTGAAAGTGGACGATTTTATTTAATTATTTATTTCTGTGACGGGAAAAAAGTTTTATCTCTGTTGACAGTTACTAAAATATGACTCTCTAAAAAGTGAGTACTTTTTTCCCGGATATATACATAGGTAAAGGTAGATAGATATCTGCTATTGCAAAAGCTGATCTCGCACACATCCAATGTTCAGCTCGGGGCTCTAACCGAACCTCCTACCTTCATCACTCAAACTGCACACTACTAACCTAACCGGCCTTTATTCCCAAGTTCGAAAAAAGCTGATAAAATGAAAAGAAGATGACTTACGGCGTAGTATACCGCAATCCTACCGATGCGGCTATATGAACCGTGTTTGTATTTGTAGATGAAATGGTTGTTCATAAGAGAAAATGTGAAAAATCTCGCGAACCGAGAGGTCTTAAGCCGTAGACATTTGATCTTTCTCACTATTAAATCGTCGTTTTTTCCATCACAGAAAAAAATAGTGTATTATACACGGGAAAAATAATAGATTATAGCTCTCGGTTCCTTGTCTCCCTCCGCTTCGCGACAACACAACCTCGAGCTGAAATCTAATACTTTTTTACCTTGTATAATAAATAACTATTCACGCAATTAGAATATTCATAAATTTTTTTTCTGACGGTCATCATTCATATTATCAGAAACAATATTCTGATTATGAAATAAGACCTGTTTTTCTATTATCTGATTTACGGGAATTATCTAATTTTCAAACAAAAATATATGCTTGACTGATTTGTAAGGCTTTTAATAATATTTTTCATCAGAATATAATGAACAAACCTTCATAGAAAATTGTTTATGACTTCCAAACTAGTACTGGGTGTTTTTTTTTGCACAAATGGCTCAGTATTATTGAGTCAACCTGTATATTTCAAATACGAATAAGATGTAACTGAAGGCCAGTTCTGAATCAATATCAATCTAGAGAAATCTACCGAGTGATTCAAGAGAAATGAGCAAAATATATGAAATGCCGGAATATTTTTTTTGTACTGAAATCAGCCTATATCTCAGAATTTCGTCAGTTAAATTATTCGATTTTATGTTATTTTATTGTGTGTTGATATTTGAATGGATGTCCAAAATTGTATATGATTTATATGGCTACTTTTTTAAATTATCATGCACCAAAGTTACGATGTATTTGCCTTTTCAGAATACTATACCTGCAAACTAAATATCGAAATATAATAAGAAATTATTTAACGGACCGTAATTATTTGTTCATGCAAAAGAAAAGTATGTTCATAGTTAGTCAGTGAAGCAACCCACTGAGGTTTTGGTTGAACTTTTTTTTATTTTTCTTTACAAAGGCTTTGTGTACGGGCTCCAAAAATATTCAAAGGGATCATTCGCTTTGATTCTACCCAGAGAAAGGTACAGAAAAACCACCTTCGTCCCATGAGCCTGCTTTGGAAATGAATATTTTATGATTTTTTCTTGTTTTACTTCTGAAACAACAATTTTAATAGAAAGATGTGCTGCCCTACCGGGACGACGCTTATTGCCATAATCCTATACAATAGGATTAATTGGGTCAAAAATCCATCAGGAAACAACTACTTCCCTGGCTAATACCACGACGAACGTTGAATTACATCTAATGAATTTCCGATTTCTGGGTGCTTCCCCTTATCAGTATGAGGTCTCTGCAGACAATATCTAATGTCGTGGCGACAAGTATTGTGGCAACGAGTATATTTCTGCTTGTTTTACCGCGTCTTAAAATCCACCGCCGGGGGCTGATAGTCCCATAGCCCCCCCCCCTAAATCCGGCACTGGGGGAAAGAGCAAAATTGGCAGGTCTTGCTCCAAGTCCTACGTCGACTCTTTTTCGGTCACTTCAAACTTCAACTCTACCTAATTTGCGACAAATTTCACAGTGACAGTTCTCAAATAGAACAAAAACGCTTTCCCAAAA
This sequence comes from Chrysolina haemoptera, assembly GCA_958298965.1. NCBI lineage: Eukaryota > Metazoa > Arthropoda > Insecta > Coleoptera > Chrysomelidae > Chrysolina > Chrysolina haemoptera. The sequence goes on along the minus strand of OY282600.1, from coordinate 9,222,475 downwards.
CTTGTGTAAGGACTATACCAACAGCAGACCATGTCTGCCGTCCTAAGAGTAGTTATCCTAGCTACAAAATGAATAATCACTAGATAGGACAACTAGGACAGCCGATTTGCTCTTTCGCCAAAAATTCAAATTAATAATTCTTTGATTCGAAATTAAAAAATATTCGTGTAAAATTAAGTTTTTTAGGAAAGACGCCTGAACAGATGAACTTAAAAAGCCAAACCTTATCTAAATACAAAATTTTATCCAAATCATTAAAGCTGTTTCCGAGATACCCGAGATATCCAAAATATATAAATAAATATATATTATTAAGGCGATTGGAAGTGGGTGAAAATTGAATTCAAAAATTCAAATCATTGTTTTTATTATTACAATAACTGATACATTATTGTTATGCCATCGTTGGAAATTGAATGCATACAAAAACCGCCAAAAAAATATTACCCGTCCTCCGGTAATTTTTCAGCAGGTAGTTTTTTTCGTTAAATTGCCAGGCAACAGACTTCCTATTGAAATGTTAAGTTTGCATAGACAAAAAAAATATGGTAAAATTGTTGAATATGATTTTTCTCTCATTACCAATAAAAACTAAAACAAAAAAAGTATGTCAGGTGTGGGGTTCGAACCCACGCTCCCTTTCGGGAACCAGAGCTTAAATCTGGCGCCTTAGACCGCTCGGCCAACCTGACTTGTAATAATATGCATCGAATGTTCGTTAGATATGTTCATTACGTGCACATTCACAACAACAGACAAACAAAACTAAGTTTACTTCAACGTTCTGAGTACTAAATTGAATACGCAGAATGAGAACATTCCATTTTCTCAAATATGACATCCCAAGATTCCCAAGGTGTCCAGGGGAACGGGAAAGAATGTCCTAGTTAGGAAATTGCCCTTCATCGCCATCTGTTGCCAGGGAGTCAAGGTGCAATCGCAGTTACGACTCCTGAGAACCTCAGAATCAATAAATAGCATATAAATAGTACCGTTGTATGAAGATTACTACCTGAAACGACAGCCGTGGAAATGCGTTGTTGTCAAATCTCAACATTATTCGAAGTACTGCGAAATAGTTCAGAAGGTTAGTATTATCTGAACAGTACGGAGGTTTAATGCAATAATATGTAGGTATATCAAGGGAGAAAAAACGTAGCCAGATTATCTTATTTGAAGAAAAAATGTGAAATGATTGAAAGGACCGCAATGACCTTTTCCTTTTTTTCACTAAGACCACATTTGTCCTATTCAATAAGGTATCACTTGACCCCAATAGAAATATTGTTTAGGGAGTTGGAGGTTTTGCTATACTTTTTTCGTCGAAAAATTTCCCCCTGCCAAGCAATTAAACTTGTTGTTACAATTCATTTCACTGGGTTGACTTTCCCATGTTTTACTCAGCATTTTCATGGAAAAAAGTGTGTTCATCTTTTAGAGATCCAACACAATGTGCCGAGACAATTTTTGAGGTTATTATGCTGGGGGTGCAAACTGCCCTCTGAGACTAGATTGGAATATGTTGAAGCTAGGGAAACGCTTACAAGGACACTATAAAATCCTTGGAAGATACTTACAACGCCTAGATAATGTCAAAACTCGTTGAGTTTCCTAACGGTTTCCACCCCTTTTTATATCCATTTGCCAAAGATGTAGGAAAAGATTTCATATTTCACTTTCAGTCCGTTTCCTACCCAACCAAGGAAGAACACTAGCAACGAACACCCAGGATAAAGTCCATATTTTTGCCAATATGTTTGCTGCAAATTCTAGACTGGATTGGGAAAACTATCCCAGATCATCAGTCTCATTGATAGTCAGAACTATAAGAACCAGAACCTAAAAAAAAAGTTCATCGGCTTCACAAAGTCCTGCCTTAAAAAAAATGCTCCTATCCTTGATTTTCGTGGTCGCGGACTATAAAAAAAATATCGGTCGCGGACCATGAAAGGGGTATCTGAACTCTAATTTTATAGGCTCCATCCAAAACCATTCTGTTAACTGTTAATACCAGACAGCTATTTAACTGTATAAGGAGGATCTATAGATCAAAATTGGACACCTATCAAATGAAACAAACTCTATTTTATCGAAGTATGAACAGCTTTGATCAAAGAAATAGAATTCAACCAGGTTACGCTTTTGAAGAATATCAGAAAAAACGTCAAATTAAATTACTTATATTATGAAACAAACCATCCTCACAGAAACTGATTATGTTTTGACAGCATATACTATAAGTAATCAACAGTGAGATATTTTGATTCCAGACACAAACATTTCTGCGATATCGCTTTCTTGCTTATAAATGGGCTTCAAAGTGAGGTACATTATTCTACGTCATTGTTACCAACTGAGGATGCTGTGACCGGAGATCTTAATTATCTTTACAATAGTGTCGAACTGAGTCACAAAAAATATATGAATGTGTGAAGCTTTTAACTGGTATGTCACATTTAAACTATTGTGAGTAAGTAACCTTTGGCATCACATCGTGATACATTTACCGGTCAAGAGGACCGCAAATAAAAGTTAATGAGATTGTAATGTGAGCAATAATCCACTTGACTCTTGTGATTTGAAACTTTAATGTGAAGCACTCTACTGTATTTGAGACAATTTTGTGATAACTGGAAACAGCTGATGAAGCTACTTGAGGACACATATATGATTCAAATTGACCATACTATAAAACAAACCATCCCCATAGAAACTGATAATCGACCTAACAAAGCTCAATAATATGTTGACAGCTACAAGTAGTCAACAGTAAGATATTTTATTTCGAGAATGCCCATAATCATCAAAGATTATAAATGGAAACAAACAGCAGATAATATAACAATACAAGTTCCCATAGGTCGCATAAACTACCCCAAAGTTGACATCATCATTTCATCCAGGTATATTAAAGCTTCCTACGAACAGTTTTATTTTGAAGCGATTTTATCCAAATCAATTGAAAAAGCCACCAGCAAGTGCACTCTCACATCAACTGAAATAATTTTCGAATTAAAAAAATTAGAAGAGGGAGAATGGGAGTCGCTGGAACCAGAGATACCGAAAGAGGAGAAGCTTCAACTGAAAAAGCAATTTTTAGAGGAATTTTATCAAGAAACTCAGGAAGAAGATAAAGAAAAATTGGGAAAGAAAGCCGAGCTCAAAAGAATGGCGGTGAGAAAACAAATCGAAACCGATACAGCAACTAGAAATGCCATAGAAAATATAAGAAAACACGAAGAAGCCACGGCTCTAGGGGACATCACCAAATGGAAAAAAAGTATGACGAAGCATACAAAGCTGCCCCACCTGAAAAGAAACGCCAGGCAAACAATCAACAAGGCTGACGAGGTTGTTGAAACAATTCTACCACGTAGTTCTAAAACTGTTCAAATCGAATTCACCCCACGTGAGTTTCCAACGCCCAGTAGAGAGTCCCGGCTGGAAGAAGAAAACGAATGGCTGACGAAACAAGCCGAAGCTCGCAGATCGGCCGGATTCGTCAGCGAAGACATTAGGCCGGAAGAAAGGAATCCACAATTCATTAAAGCAAAGGGAGATGAATTTATGAAGAACAAAAATTATTTGGGGGCACTCAGCGCCTACAGCTTTGGCATTAAAATCAGCAAAAACTTTGTCGATTTCTATATTTCGAGGTCCGAGGCACATTTTGCAGTGGGTAAGTATTTGGAAGCACCCAACACGGAGGAAAAATCGCATGTACATTCTCTGGACATCCCTAGTTCCTATTTTTTACAAAGGACGTCCCTATTTTTTACCAGGGACAACCGCGCTGGCTACAAAAAAGGACAAATATGGGATGTCGCATGATAAAGGCAGCAGTCTTATGGAAAAAGTATCACCAATTAATTTCTCTGAAATTTTGGTATGTTGTAGAATATGACTTTCTCAACAAAACTGTCCGTGGTTAGTTGTCCAGATACATGGTGTCAAAGTTGGAAAGTAGCCATTTCTTTAAAGTAATATCTCTTATATGGAAATGTTTCTCGCATCAAATATTGCTTGCTCATAAGTCAATAACTTTAAACTGGTTTTTGATAAAAGATATTGTTAGATACAGGGTGAATCAAGCATTATTGAAAATCAAATTCTTTATCAACACTATACAGTACAAAATATTGAATTTGGCAGTTTTAACATATTCAAATTATTGTATAGGGTTTAGAATTTTATTTTCAATCATGCTTGACTCGCCCTGTATACATTTAAATAAATGAAGCAAAGTTTTGTATAAAAGTGTATAAATTCTCTCTTGCAATAAAGAGAATGTATACGCTTTTATACAAAACTTCGCTTCATTTATTCAAACAAGTGTATTCAGCTTCACGCATTTATTCTGTATACATTTTTTTTTTAACAAAAACCGTTCCAAAATTATTGCCTTATAGGCAAGCAATATTTGTTGCGCATAACATTTTTATTTGAGATGTTTTCTAAAAGCAATATTACTTTTAAAAATGCTCATTTTCCAACTTTGACACCACCCAGTAGTTCGAAAACTATCAGAACGATTGAGTTGAGCCCATGGACAGTTTTTTTCAGGAGGTTTTATTCTACAACATATCAAAAATGTAGAAAAATTATAAAACCATAATTTTTCATAAGGCTGCTGCCTGGTCTTTTAGTGCTACCGATATCCCTGGGTTGTCCCAAGGATGTACCAGATATGCATTCACCGGATATCCTCTGTGGAACATCTCTGGGAAGTGGCAAACATGTCCTTAATGCAGGTTTATCAAAATGACAGTTATTATTGATTAAAAGATCCACGGTGTACTAGAAGTTTGGCAATTTGATATAAAAATAAATTTCATTGTTAGAGTTGGTTTGACTTTTTCAAAAATTCTATATTATTTTCATCTGCAACTGACAGATCGAGATCTCTTTAAAAATATAACATCTAACAAGTGTTAGTCTTAAGAGATAGAACTTATCCTTCGACTCAATTTAAAAAATCCAACAAATATGTCAACAGATCTGATGATGAAGTAATCTGTAATCTGCAATATATTCAAATATGAAACACATACAAACTTTATACAGGTACTTACATTATGCAACATGCCAGCAATTCCTTCATTCTTCTAGAGACTTAGGTAAAGATAATATCAAATATTCAAAACATTGATAGATGTAGCAATTTCCAATAAGTTGGCCCCTAACCTTCCTTACTGAAGGAGTCTTTCTATTTCTAAGGGAACCACTATGGATTTACCATATAGAAAAATGCAAAATGTTTCATAGGTAGGATATGTACTTACTGAAATTATAAAAATGTAATAAAAACTAATGAACTAATCAACCCTTATTTGATACAAATATTCTGTAGCCCACTTTCATAATTGGAGGTGAATATACTAAAAACTAATGTGATTTTTTATTGAATTTTTTTCTTATTTAAGGAAACTTTCATAAAGTTCTTCAAGACTGCAGTTCTGCAATAGACCTCCTAAAGCCTGAATGTTCATCAAATTTGAAAGAACGAGCAGAATGTATTGGAAGAAGAGGTGAAGCCCTGTGCAAGCTTGGGTTGAAAGAACAGGGCATAAAAGAAGTGGAATTCAGCTTGAAACTCATGGATAATGATTACTTTAAAACAGTTTTGGAAAATGAACTGAGTACAAGTTAAATATCAACTCTGTTTATTAACAATTAAAAATATAAATATACAATCAAATCGCCACTGGGCCTAATCTTAACTAGACTTAATTTTTTTCAAACCTAACGACTTGAGCAGAGCCTTTGGTGAGGGATCTCTACCTCGAAATTCCCTGAAAATCTGTCCTGCATGAACACTGCCGCCTAATGCTAAGAAAGAGTTACGAAATCGTTTACCTACTTCTACCACTTGCTTATCGTCTCCTTGAACTTCGTGAAAAGCACTATATACATCTGCTGCTATCATTCTCGACCAAATATGAGAATAATACGCTGCGCCCCATTCATCACAAATAATTTGTGAAAACGATAAGGGATGTGCATCTGTTTTATGTAATTTGAAACACCTGTACTGGGGCCATAATTTCTTCACTATATCTAACCAAAAGTCTTTAGTAGTGTGTAGTTCCAAGTCTAACGCTGACAAGTAGAGCTCACGTGACAAATCCGAACCCGCCATGTGTTTGTTCACGTTTACAATTGACTGAAACATTGTCTCCGGTAATTTTTCTCCAGTTTCACAATGACAGGATATGCTATCAATCACTTCTTTGTTGAACAACCAGTGAGTCAAAACATGACCACTGACTTCAACAGCGTCCCATTCCACATTCGACAGTCCAGCAACTTCAGAGTAATTGGTACGAGTTAATAAATGTTGCAGGGCATTTCCGAACTTACTAAACAGAGTCTTGACCTCTTTGAAAGGTAAATATGGTGATTTGTTGCCAACAGGAGAGTCAAAATTGAATATGAGAGCGGCTAGTGGTTTTCTTTCTGTTATGGTGCTTTTATTTTGGATTCCAACCATCCAGCCATTATTTGCCACTTGGATCTTCTCCTGAGACCTGGCAAAAGGGTCAAAATAGAATCCAGCTACGGGGGCACTAGTGTGATCCTCAAAAATATCAAAAAACTTCACGTCTTTGTGCCATGTTGACACGTTACTTCTCTGTTTTATTGTTATATTGAACAGCCTTTCACACAGCTGGAACAAGCCTCCCAAAACAGAGTCAAGCGGAAAGTACTCTTTGAATTCGGTGTCACTGTAACCAAAGACACTTCTCTGTTGTTTCCTTCTCCAATATGGCACATCCCATAGTTCTAATTCCTCATGTTGAAACCCTCTTTCTACAGCGAACTGATGCAGATCTTTCAACTCTTCTTCCTGAGCAGGTCTTGCCCTATCCAACAAACCAGAAAGCACATTCTGCACCTCAGAAACATTACCGGCCATTTTTGTTTCCATAGACATAGCGGCATAATTTTCATATCCTAATACACTGGCAATGTCACGTTTTATGTATCGTATTTCATCTAAATTTAAACCAGTCCTCAACTCGTTGTCCCCGAAGTTGGATCCCCTACCAACTAATGCCTGCCACATATTCCAACGTACCAAACGATCCGAACAGAACTCCATGGCCGGCATGTAAATATGGGGCTGCAGTGACAGTTTCCACGGCCCACTCAAAGGAGTGCTGGGATCAGCAGCAGTTACTTTCAATAAATCCAAAGGGAAGTCCCGGGTAACCCTTTCATCAGTTATTGTATGAGAGAACATCTTGGTGGATATTTCTGTTTTCCGTTTGAATTCGGCTTTGAGTTTACTGAAAGTCTTGGTGTATTCAGTCAACAGGGTGGTTCCTCGTTGATCAAGCTCCAAGCCGTTTAATCTACCTTCAATGGCAAATTTATTCAATATCCTGGCTTCCTCACTGGTTTTGTGATTTCCACTCTCTTTAGCAAACTTTACAGCATTATAAATACTCCTCCTAGTATATTTTGATGCTCTTGCTCTTCTTGCACGTTCATGTATAGCCATATAGCTTGATGTAGGCATCAGAGTGCTATTACCGAAATATAACGTTTTGGACAAACCCCAGGTCAGATCTAGTGGAGTGCTGAGGTGTTCTAGAGGTTGAAACAACTCTTTGAATATATCCTGACATAGATCAGTATTCACCTTATCCTCTATTTTTTTAACTCCTTCCTCGAAATCTAAGGTCTGTTTTGCAATCGCCGCCATGCAATTTTCTATCAAAATATTTTTGAATTCAGGTAAACCATCGCTTGAGACCAAAATATTGCTTTCAGGTGTATCCTCTCCAATTTCTGGGATACTAAAAAAATATTAATTTTATTTGGAGGACAACGGACATAACCTCAATTCGCTTACAGAACAATGTATCCGCGTTGAAATCTATTGGAAATAGAGACATTTCGTCTCAAAAATGAACTTGTAAAACAAAATAATCGAGCCATCTTCCCTGGTTTAATGCCAGCTAAATCAAATATAAAATTAACTTTTCTAACATAATTTTATGCAAAACGAAAACACTTCTCGCTTCTCGATCTCATCCAGCTTTCACTGCTTTCAGTGCTTTCAGTAATGCCAATTTGAATATGGCCATTATTACCATAATTGCCATTGCCAATGGAATTGTAAGTGGAACAAACACACAAAAAATATAGAAATATTTGAAACGACCAGACTTCCTCATAGGCGACCCGCATTGACCAATCAGAAAAGTTGTGAGGTGGCTTGGCCAACTTGAAAGAAAGACAAAAGGAAGTTACCGAGCTCAGGGCCGGTTTTTTGATTGGCAGCTAACTTTGACTGGTGTTATTAGAATGAATATGGAATTCGCTCAAATGAATATAAGGAATAAAGCCACATTCTAACCATCAGTAAAATTTAACTGTCAGTCCAAACCACGCTGAAAGAAAAACCGTCCCTCAGAGTAATAGAAGACATAAAAGGTATTTAACCAATTTAACTTATGTCAAAGGCACTCAAAAAGCTATGAAGCTTATGACCATCAAGGTCAACCAAGGGCATGATCGCGGTATTTACCAATATGTCTCACTTCAATACCTCTGTTCTCTATAGAGGTGGCATGCTTATACATACATAAATACCTTATTTTCTCTACAATTTTCTGTCGGATGGTGAGACGTGATAGTTTGTTTACATTTGGAGTAAGTTGGACCATAATACAAACGAATAATGACAAACTGATCCGACATACACGAAACTACCCGATGGAATACGGACATACATACATATGATTAGGGCCCTCGATTGTAAACAAACAAAAGGTCATGTCACCTTCAAGACAAGGATGAAAAAGGCCTCTCTATGACTTTTTGTTACTCTGAGTTCACATGAGGTGGGACTCTGTAACTTATTTCGCATAGCGAAGCGAAACATACACGCTATCTCTTTCCGGTACACCAGAAAGTGATAGCATGTGCTTCGTTTAACTCTGTTTTGCTTCGCTTCACTATGCTGAACGCGTGTACGTTACAGCAGAGTGCCACCCATGGAAAACTTGCGTCTTCGGGTAGAAAAGTTACAATTCACCTTATCAGGTATCGCGATATTGGATGCGATCCCCATGGTTGCCAACTGCGTAAACAGTGTCGTCTGTGCTCCCATGAATTCAACCATACTGGCATCTCACTCATTCTGTCGAAAAAAGAATTCTGTGGTACATGGAATCCCAGTGCTGCTGGTCACATCCAAACATGCTTAACTAGGGTTATTATAAATATAAATTAGACAGGGTTACCGCGAAATCTCCATTTTGATGACGTCAGTTGTGTGCCAGAATTTGAACCTACAAACAAGTAGGACAAGGACAAGCCAAAAGTACAAGAATAGTTGAATAGGAACAACCACAGTAATTCTTTTATGTTGGCAGCAGTGGCATTCTTTCATCACCTTACGTCTGTGTCCCTGAAATCTCTAAAAACTGTTTTTCGCGGTAACACTGTCAGGATTGTATAGAACAACCCTAACGCTTAACTAATTACCTAATCGCCATATTGGATGCGATCCTCATGGTTTTTCATGTAGCTCAGTGGTTGAGACCGTCGCGTTCAAAGCCATTGATATGCTGCTGGTTGGAAAGGTTCCAGTCCTACGAAAAAAAAATTCCAGCATATTTCAACAGTTTTGTCTCTGTCTCTCCCATGAATTCAACCATTATGTCGTCTTGCTTATTCTGTCGACAATAGAATTCTGTGGTCGCATCCAAACATGGCGCCTAATTGATAATAAGGTCAATTATGTCAGTAGAAAACTGCATAAACTATTCGCAAAATGCGTTCTCGCTAGGTGGCGATAAAAATTTAGGAGCGAAATAATATAATGATGATCATCAGCCACTAAATTCCATAAGAGATTCAAATTTGAATGAAGTACTCCAAAATGTCGAAATTTGAAATGAGTTCATCAGATATTTTTATCTACGACGAGATTGCCATATCTGGCATAACTCATCTTTGTTTTTTAATGGAAAATAATATGTACAGAAACTTTTTGTTTGGTACTATTGATAGTACATTCGGCATTGCGACACTGAGCAAATACTTTTGACTTCTGTCACCACTTCAAGTTGACCCATTCTGAAATTATTAGGGCGAGTTGTACAAGACAAGTTCAACAACGGTTCAAGTGAACCGAGTTCCGTTGCTATAGGGATTAGCTAATGAAATTTCCAGTTCCTTTAGGAACTGAACTGGGGTGCTATTCTCGAATTTGTACGTATGCGAATTCGATTTACCATTTTACACCAACACACATGAAACATGTAGGTTTTTCCCTTTTTTTTCGTATACGATTTGAAACCGAATGGTTCAAGAATAGACAGACGTCCTGCTCGGTTTACTTGAACCGTTGTTGAACTTGTCTTGTACAACTCGCCCTAAGAATAACACTACAGAATATCATTGAATTCAATTTATTGTCCAAAAATCTAATAATGATGACTATTTCACTCATCTTAAAATTCTCAGCTAATCTGACCAATCGAAAGCCAAAGACAACTCGTGTTATGGCGACAACACCAGCTGTCTTTCAATTCTGATTGAAGGCATCAGCTTCGGTATTTTCAGCGACGTAACCATGACGAAATGAATACGTTTGACAGTTCGATCAATAATAAATATAGCTGGATAGTCGCTTCACTGCAAATTCAAATGAAATTATGAAACAAAACATAATATATTGACGATTTTAATAATTTGTTTATGACTGTCGTATTTATATTAACGAAGCAACTTATTCGTGAAATAGTCTAATAAAATTCAACTCGCGATTGAATTTATCTCATAGGTCTGTCTTTTATTTCTGAACGAAACTGAATTGCTTTTTGAAAACACCACGAGTCCGCAGGACGACAGACTTATCGCGAAAATTCGATCACACGTGGTATTACTCCTGAGAAAACAATTGACAATATTCCACAGGTGATCGTTTTTTTGCTGTCAGGTTGGTTGTACATTTTGATTTTAAATGTTTGCAACACTGTATTTTGTTACACTGACATGTGTCAACACACTCATCACTGTCAAATGTCGAATTCATTTTGTTTCGATTAGAATTTACCTTAGAGTGATAAAAGACATACCTATACCTACACAAATACCTGTTTTGAAGTGAACTTGAACTATCCTTTTCTATATAATTTGTGGGCGTGGAGGGTGACGGGTGGTGAAATGTTATCGACAGGACCATAATACAAACGAAGAATGACAACTTCATCCGAATGAAATTATCGGGGCTGCACGAAACTACCCGAATGAATACGAGCTTAACATGTTCCCAGGTTAAAGTTGAAGTTGTGTTTGGTACTTTTTCAGTTGAGATGGCGTTACATTTGAAAAAATCTGTTTCTAGCTTTGATAAAAAGAAAAACAGTGTCATAAATTGATCAATCACATTTTATTCGCCACACAGACTTCACTAATTTTCACAATTATCATTATAACAGCTGAAGTTGTCGCACGCTGGGTCTTGATATTCTTCATCATCATTGACGGCTGAATCATCATAGACGGTTGAATTATCATAGACGGTTGGTTCATCATATACGGTTCGTTCATCATAGACGGTTGACTGATCATAGACGGTTGATTCATCATAGACGGTTGAATTATCATAGACGGCTGAATTATCATACATCCCAGGCCCTGCATACGTTCTCGGGGGAGAACAAACAGTAACTATAAATAATATCAATGTTAAAAAAAATAAGTATTCACCTACACGTGGTTGGGCCAAATTTAACTAGGAAATGAAATGTTTCATGCATACCATAATTCGTATCATAATATATGAAATACAATAAACTCTGTTATATTGATTGATCTTGCGAAAACCCTCAGAGTAATAAAAGACATAGAGATGCCCTGCCTATACCTACACTAATACCTGTTTTGAAGTGAACATGAACTATCTTTTTCTATACAATTTGTGGGCGAGAAGGGGGACGGGTGTGGTGAAATGTTATGGACAGTTTGTTTACATTTAGAGTATGAAGATCCATATAATACAAACTAAGAATGACAACTTGATCAGAATGAAATGAGCGGGCATACACGAAACTACCCGAATGAATACAGACTTAACATGAATAAGGCCCTCGCTTGTAAACAAACAAAGTTATGTTGATTTCAAGACAAGGATGGAGAAGGCATCTCTATGGTCTTTTATTATTCTGAGGAAAAACCTAGGATATCATCTAGAAACGTTGGTGTATTGAATTAATTTGATCAAGAGAAAACAAATGAAATGGCGGAGGTTTTCATCATTGGTTTATGCTTCTTGTATGAGCCACCATCGGTTTTCTTTTCGGGGCAAATTGGGGCAAGACGATATCTGTCTTGATAGGAACTGAAAGCTGGTGGCTGCAAAGAAGTTACTGAACCTTCTCGCTCTTCACTTTTTCAGACAATCAATAAATTGGTTTTTGTTTAGTTCCCATAGCAACCTAAACAATTCCCGTAATTTTTTTAATTTTGAATTTTTTAAGAAAATATTCCTCGTCAAAAAATTTCCGGCCATAATTCAAGCACTTAGATTATGAGTGAAAGCACTTGGGAGATTATGGGTGAAAACACTTGGCAAATTGAAGTGACAGGTATTTATTGACAACTAAACAAAAGACTAAGAAAAATTAAAGAATGTCTTCAAATTGCCTGTCAGCAAGCCGAATGCAAGCGTGGCATCTTTTTAAAAACGACATTTTCATTCGTCGTGTGTACTTCCTTCGTCATTTATTTGGAAAGCTGCTGCATCAATACTACGCCTCAATTCATGTTTATATCATCAACTGGCTATGCATAGACGTTCTCCCTCATGCAACCCCAGCAAAAAAATCTAGCATGTTTAAATTTGGAACATACCGTTGCCCATTTCAACTTCTCAGTAGAAGTTTGGATTCATGCAGCACCTATATTAACAATTATCAATTTACAATTAAACAAAATATAGCATTCATGAAACAAAATATAGCATTCATGAAACAAAATATAGCATTCATGAACCCAAATTAACAATTAAGTGGGAAAACAAAGCATGTGCACAAGTCAGATTGGTATTTAGTTAATCATTCTTCGATACATTCTTAGTATCAGATTGTATTGCATTAATTGTATCCTCCCTCAAATCTGCTCATCTAGTTGTCTGAATCCAGAATTCACGTCTCTTTTCAGCAAGATTTAATATTTTTTGTATTGTCGAAAACAGAAGGGAATCGATGGAATGAAACGTTGTCTCTGCCGCTTCTACTTCCACATTTCAAAATCGCTCAAAATTGAGGCATTATCGAGAAATTTTTTTTTTAAATATGACATAAATGCACACTAAGCATTTGTAGATCCGTTTGTTTGTCCAGCAGGCTGCATTGACAACTGTCATTTACTGTCGTCTGTCAGGTATGCCCGCGGTCTATACTCAGAGCAATAATAAACATAGAGATGCCCTCTCTACTCAAACATAACAGATTTGTAGATAACCACGATGTCCATCTCTCTCAACGATGAAATATGGTCAAGGGGACTGAGGGGATGTAAACATTCACTTCAGAGGACAATGCAACTAGATGTGTTAGTTGGAGGACAGATGTAAATATAAACAAGGTGATGTTGGCTTAAAAAACAAGGATAGAAAGGCATCTCTATGTTTATATTTGCTCTGAGGGTCTATAGACAATGGAAGTCTAGAATAACCTTACTAAAAATGGGATTTTCATATTCTAACCTATATAGTCCTCAATTAGGCATAAATCCAAGAAATCATTTATCTCTAACTTTATGGTCCTCAATCAAGCGAAAATCTAAGAAATCATCTATTTCTGAATGTTCAACCATAATTAAATAAGGCTTTTTATCACTTGTCAAATTGTGACAAAATTTGATACAAACTATATTTTTTTTGACGTTTAAAAAAAAAAAATTTTACATCTCGTGCGTGAAATACTTCAACTATTCATCAGTTTTCGATCACCAAAGTAGCATTTCGCTCATTAGACACAAAAATAACAATTTTTTCTCCACAAGTATGGTAGGATTCATTTAATTTGGTTCTGTAATCAAAGGGAGGATTATTCAGTATTGCATAATAAAAATTAAAATCTTAGACTATGAAGTTTTGTACCTGGGGCACTCGTAATACTGATCACAAATTTCGATTTCACGAAATTCATAAAAGTGCCAATATTTTCAAAACTATCAAAATGTTACTGAGGTCGTATTGTGATATTATGGTCAGTCATGAGCTGGATATCAGCCCTCTAAAGGTTGACGTTGAGTTTTGGAAAACCCTGTGTATACCAACCCTAGCGCAGTTCGAAGCTTTCTGCAGCGTCGCCAGCTTGAGTAAAATACCCTGCGCAACCCCATAACCCCGAAAGAACTTCGACAGGCCTTTAAATGCTCGAATAACTTTGATGTCCAACCTCTAATGGGTAGAATAACTTTTGTTAAAAAAATATCCAAGTATGATCTGTCAAGAATTTCCAAATCATGGTTGGATGGGAGTGGTACGGGTGATGGGGCGAACCGTGCTCATCCTCAAAAACGGAGATTTATCAGATCCGAAGAATTACAGACCGAAAACATTCCTGAACGCGCATTACTAGATTTTGAAGGGCATCGCTGCCTGGATTCGATCTTATGGTGATTTTGGTTCCCAAGTTTTTTCCAAAATGGGTTTAGGCTTTTTCGATTTTTTTTAAAATTTTCGAGTTATTTAAATGGCAACTTTTGAATTTGACACACTGTATATAAGATACCCAGATAACACAAAGACGTCCTCAGTACGTCCACAGGACATAAATCTAAGACATTCAAGACGTCCCGAAGACGTCCTTAGGATGTCCTGGGGACATCCGATGTTACAAATTAGAACGTTCTGGGGACGTCCATTATATGTCCCTGTAATGTTTTTAGGATATCAATTTTCAAGGTTTTCTATAACCCATGATCCTAGTCAATAGAAAATGACATACCAACTGGAAAAAGTGAAAAGGATAATGATGGAAAGTGATTTTCGAAAAAACATTTATAAATTATTTTAAATTCTGACACAAACATTTACATCAATTTCAAAACATAATACCTATAGAACAGTATAGAAGTCACGGCTCACAACAGCAATAAATACGTGATATTATATTTTCTCAGATATCGTATTCTTTTGATTGTAAAAATAACTTCAAATTCCGCCACAACCAGAAATTATGTTTATAAGTTAGGTTAGGAAACCACAAGGCAAGAGATAAGACACAGCACAGGACCACAAATGGCACAAATCCATTTCAAGATGCACTCATTCACGTTTAAAATAAAAGTCTTTTTTTGGAAAAAATAATTGGAGAATTGTTAGAGAAATAATAAACTATCAAGAGTGTGATTTGAGTCGCCAATCCAACGACTCGAGACTGTGAACTCACTGAAATATGGACGACAATAAAAGGAACGCAATAAGCGCTCTGTGATTGGTCACTGCAATGGCGGGAAGTTTAAACGAAAAGATAAGAATGAGGCAAATTGAGTTGAAAATGCGTGTATTACTAGTAAACCTAACCTGACCTGACTTACCTAGCGCGAACAGAATAACCATGCAAAATTGATAACGATATAACGACTATTCATCTAATGCTGGTGACAACTGGAGAAACTCACAGAGCTAAATAAGCTCAGTGGAAAATGTATGAAATTTATGACGGAAACAAAAACACGTTTTAAATTTTTGAAAAAGGCACAAGACACGAAAATAATGTAAGTCGGTAATATGAATTTGGCCTGAGTTTGGACTTCCTAGGAACGTCCTGTGGATATTCGCATCGGATATCCTAAAAATGTTCCGAGTCGTACGTCCCCAGGATGTCCATATTAGGTTCTGGGACGTTCGAACCTAATTGGGACATAACATGGACATCCTCGGTACGTTCAGTGCTATCTGGGTAGTGATAGTACCTGCAGCTTGCATGACTTGGATGGACCTGATCGGAACTTGATACTCCACGGTACGATTGGCTCCACTCATTTGGGAATAGTTTCTTGGATCGTACTGTGATTGATTAGGAATTGGAGATGTCGGTTTCCTTTGAGATTTCCTGTACCTTGGACATTCCACTTCCGTTGGCCGCATTTGAGGGTGACCTGTAGAGAAGTTTATTTTTATTAGTCAAAAAAATTATCCAGATATTTAATTTATTTTTGGTTCCCAATTCCAAATTTTTTGAGATTATTTATACATAGCAAAGCAATAGGTCTGTGTTTACTAGGAAGATTTCATTTTTCGTTTTCTAGGAATTGATTGTATCCGTCATTTTTGGAGGTGCTGACGATAAACCTCCATAAAACGACTATGATTTCATTAAAACGAAAGAAAACCTGTACTGAAAGGAATATACAGTCTGTCCATAAAGTACCCCCCCCCCGCTTACTTTTTGCAGTTGAAACGGTAGTTCTTGAGCTACTTTTTGACACAAAAAATATGTACTTTTCTAAATATTGAATGATACCTCATTTGAAACGTCTTTCAATTCACTATATTACAGTAAAATTTCAAACAAAAATAATTTTCATTTAAAACAGAATG
The DNA here is from genome assembly GCA_958298965.1 of Chrysolina haemoptera. NCBI lineage: Eukaryota > Metazoa > Arthropoda > Insecta > Coleoptera > Chrysomelidae > Chrysolina > Chrysolina haemoptera. Next base: position 9,205,899 of record OY282600.1, on the reverse strand, counting down.
GCGGTACATAATAATTCAACGGATTGGAATTTTTATTTGGCTGAATGATAGTTCTTTAACTACTTTTTGACGAAAAAGAAAGATTTGGTTGGTGCATATTTGAAAATAATGGGAACCATAGACGAATTTACGAAATATCAATTTGTGGAAATCATTGAAAGCCAAACATATTCAGGTCACGTGGAAAGTGGTGAAGAGGAGAAATCTGACACATCTGGAAAAATATGAATGGTTGGTGTTTTCATGTGAAAAAGAAGGACTATTCTGCAAATACTGTGTGGTGTATACATCAGAATGAAAATACTATTGAATCACTAACCTCTAGGAGCTCCCTGCAATGTAGATTGAGCTCCCTGCAATGTAGATTGAGCTCCCTGCAATGTAGATTGATCGCCTTGAAATCTGAAATAAAAAATTTCCATCTACAACGTCGTTGGGTGATGAATTTTGTTAATGGATAAATCTGGAATTCCAAAAATCGTCCCGACAAAATGCTTAATAGAGATGAAATTCAAATTCCATGGTGCCAGTTTTTAACCGTAGTTATCGCAATGCGCATCTAGAACTTGAATTACTTGTGTGGTGAAGGGAAAGACACTTTTTTCTGTGACGGGAAAAAAGTTTGACATTTTATCTCCATTGACAGGTAGGTACTAAAATATGACTTTTCATGAAATTACTTTTTTCCCCGGGAAAAAAGCGAGTACCTACTTTTTTTCCGGGTATATACATAGGTAAAGGTAGATATCTGCTATTGCAAAAGCTGATCTCGCTCGCATCCGATGCTCGGAGCTCTAACCCAACCCAACACAACCCACAGCACACTACTTACCTAACCAGCCTTTATTACTAAGTTCGAAAAAAGCTGATAAAATGAAAAAAAAAAAAATATTCCAAACTGTCGCTTTGAACCACGTACCTATGGCGTAGTAAGCCGCAATTCTATCTATGCGGCTATGAACCGTGTATAAATAAATAAATAAATAAATAGGGATTTATTCTTAAAATTCCATCAAGTTTACATTTCAAACACAATAACAAGCCACTAACATATAATATTTCACATAACCCAGGGGGATAGAGGAAGGGAAAATGTGGATGCAATAGTAGCTACTCTTCTGCTCCCGATCGGGAGAGCAGAAGAGCGCCTTGCCGAGGCGAACATAGCATCCCCGCGAAAGGGCGCTGTAGTCCGCCCGCGCGCATATTCGTAAATACCCGACGAGTTATCCATTCGGGATCAGCCCGAAGTAGCTTTGTATATACCAGACGTGTCAGACTAACGCGGCGACTAACGCGTCAGTTATTTACTAGAGTATCCCAATGCAACAATATTATTTGTTTCTTTACTGAGATAGGAACGCCCTTCGTAGTTTCAATGATTTTATTAGTAAATTCACGGAAATAAAATAATAGAAGTAATAAATTCATTGGAGGCGTTAATACTAGTAGTGAGGTACTCAATAAATGATAGAGGTATATATGTCTTGTACCCAAGTAAAGTAAAATATGTAATGAGTGCATGTTGATATGCGTGCATGATAAGAAATTTAGTTTCAGATTCACTAAAAAAAGTGGCAATCTTACAACAACTATTTACATTTTCCCAATATTTTGTTTTCGGAAAACATTTTCAAAAATTGATTTAATAATTATAACAGTTATAGCAGAATGTTGGACAATAATAGCAGAAAGTAGAACATTTGTTTTTATTGAAAATATAGTTATACAGATATAATTTATTAAACTCAAACCACCTTGATCACCGCTGCTGTTCTATTTTTTGGAGTTATTGATGCCCAATGCAATATTTTTTGTAATATATGTTTTCAAGCAATGTGGAGATTTGGTATTATTTTTTTTAATATTAATAATATTTAATTAACATTTGATGTTATGCCAACAGTAACAGACTTTTCAGTCCCACATCGACGACGTGCCACTGACGTCGGTTGCATAGTAATGCATTTTCCACGTCGACGACATTTGTTTTTGGAAAGGGTTTTTGCTGGGATACGTTTCCACTTAAAGGCAGTGCATAAACCACTCAATAGTGTAGTTTTTGAACCCACGTACTTTTTGAAATTGTCCAAATATGTATCGATCGCTGGTGCAAAGTTCTCTGGATCTTTTTCTAAATATTTCACCATTGTATCACAATGTGCTAGATATCTTTTTTTTATGTCATCAACATCATGCATTGGTCCATTATTTAGCAGTTTTGGGGTGGCAATGTCAATATTACCAATTTCCATTTCATTCTGTGTGTTGTTTCCTGAATACACTTGCACATTTTTTTCTTCTTCTGCTTTATCGGTGTTGATTAACAGGGACTTGAATATATTCTTGTTGGTAGATTTTCCGCATGCTACTACAAATAATTCATGTTTCATGACATTGGACAATGTATTAAATGCTGTAAGGAAATTGTACTGTTTTAAGACTAATCCTTGGTGCTTGCAGTGTTTCCCGCTAAATCCCACTGGACAAGTGCATTTGCAAGCTTGCATATCAACTAAATAAATCGTACTCTCTGAATTCTCACTTGGGACTGAAAATTCGAGCGATTCCATATTGATGCAGGTAATTGTCAATTTACTGTCGGAAGAAATGGGCAAGTATTTATTAGCTTGCGATGTTCGCTACGGACATTAAAAATAGCTTCTACTATTTTAAACCGCCGCGCCGTTGCGATACATAAGCAAGACACTACGAACGCTATATTCTCACTTTCATTTTCATACATACGCGTAAAAAACATCACACTGCCTTTGCTATCGGGCATTCGGGTGAAAAAAATACAAAATAATATTATTAACTTACCTCAACATCTTCTTTTGACTTACATTTGGTCATTATACATTGCACATCTTTGTCATTTATTGTTTTGTATTGATAGTTTTCTGGTAGATCACTTAAATCACGCATATTTACTTTTTAGAAAACTACGTGCAAAACCGTTGAACTTCTAAATCTAAATAATTAATGCATGCAAACTTAAGGGTAGTAAATACCAGACATACCATCGCATCATCATCATTATACGTCAGGTATTAACCAAACGCTCGAGCGAGGTCGAAATATCCCGAACGGATAACGCGTCTGGTATTAGTCTGACACGTCTGGTATATACGAAGTTAGTTCGGGCTGATCCCGAACGGATAACCCGTCGGGTATTTACGAATATGCCGCCCGCGCTGGTGTTGACGCTGATCGCACTTTCTATCATGTATTTGTTATGATCGGTAATACACGCCTCCTGCAATGCTAATGCGTGTAATTCGAATTATTATTCCTTGTAGAAACGCATTTATTACAGTTTGTGAGGATGATTGTTTCGATGCCAAACCCCGGAAAATGCTGAAGCAAAAAACCGGGTCAAAGTACTCTGCGTTTAAGTCTTACTTTCGTCTTGGTTCCCTACGGAACCGGTTCTTCCCATCTTTCCTGAAAGATGTCAAGCGCCTGATAGATGAGCCCGCCGTGTTTGCGGGGCTCATCATCATGCACCCCGAGCCTGGTAATGTTTTTGGTGAAAGGACTTCTATCGAGCATGTATTTATGAAACTTATACGATAAGTTTTTCATAAATGTCGGGATTGAGTCGACGCCTGCAAGCTCTCTAAGATCTTCCAATCGAAGTTATCGTCTACTACCAGTAATAATACGAAGCACTTTGTTCTGCATCCTATCCAACCTCGCTAGAGGTGTAGGTTTTAGGCTGCAGAACACCGGACAAGCGTACGTCATTGCAGGTCTTATGATTTACTTGTATATGAGTAATTTATTATCTTGCGCTTTAGCGCAGCTCCACCCCCCTGAATAGCCAGGGTTAGATATGCCTTCCAAAGTTGAGACGCTTGTCCAGGTGTACCTCCAGGTACCTCGCATGGCTCACGTTCTCGACAGCCTCGTCTTTGATTCTCAATTTACGGTATACCTTAGAAAAGGTATACTTTTACGGCTATGAACAGTGTATATGAAATGCTTGTTCTTACGAGAAAATGTGAACGAACTCGCGAACTGAAAGGTCTTAAGCCGTAGATATTTGAGTTTTTTTACTAATAAATCGTCGTTTTTCCCGTCACAGAAAAAAATAGTGTATTATACACGGGAAAAATAATAGATTTTAGCTCTCGACTTTTTGTCTCCCTCTGCTCTCCCTCGAGCTGAAATCTACTAATAAATCAACTTTGAATTTGATAAAAATATGCACACTGAATTTATTCCAGTTGGCTGCTCTACATTGTATTTTTCAGAAGGAGAATACGTTTTATTGAATTGCGTTGTAACAAATTTCATAATCACCTGGTAAGTACTCACCCAATCACACTAGAGGTCACCACATTATCGAAGGAGGGTCCAGTCGACAAATTCAACGTCGCGTTTTTAGAATCTGAAGCTGGAAATGAATGAAAATTATCAGTAAAGTGTACTACAATACACATTTCTACATATCAAAACAATTTTGAAATCGATTATATTTATGACGAAATATATATATATATATATATATATATATATACATATACAGTGTGTCTCACTTCTCATGGAAACACCCCCGTATCTTCCGTAATAAGTGAGGTAGAATGATGAAACTCTCAGGACAGATGAAAATGATCAGAACTCACGTACCACCAATTGGGTTGGCCTAAGTGATATACACTGCCCAGCACTCGCGATGGAACAACCCATTTTTACGGTAAAACCTACTAGGGAGCAAAATAGGCTCGAAATTCTTTCAGATTCATGATCAAGACCACCAACTCACTACAGATACACTTTTTTCTTGGGAAAATTTCAGTCCTGAAAAATCCGAATTTGTCTCACTTCTCATGGAAACACCCCCGTATCTTCCGTAATAATTGAGGTAGAATGCTGAAACTCTCAGGACAGATGGAAATGGTCAAAATGCAGCTACCACTTCAATATTGTTGGCCTATGTGATATACACTGCCCTCCACTTGCGATGGAACAACCCATTTTTACGATAAAACACATTAGCGGGCAAAATAGGCTCGAAATTCTTTTAGACTCGTGATCAGGACCACCAAGTAACCACAGATGAATTATTTTTCTGAAAACATTTTCAGTACTGAAAAATCTGAATTTGTCTCAGTTTTTATGGTATCACCCTCGTATCTTCCGTAGTAATTGAGGTATATAGAATGAGGAAACTTCCAGGAATTATGAAAATGCCTAAAATGCACCTACCACCTCAATTTGATTGGCCTAAGTGATATACACTGCCCGTCACTCGCGATGGAACAACCCATTTTATGGAAAACATACTAATAGGGGTCAAAAAAGGCTCGAAATTCCTTCAGATTCGTGATCAAGACCACCAAAGTATGGTGGAAGATACGGGGGTGTTTCCATGAGAAGTGAGACACACTGTATACATTTTTTTTGTTCGAGAATATGAATAGGATATTCATAAAATCTGTTTTGGAATCATCTGCGGCTGAAAGACAAACTTTAGTCGCTGTTTCCATCGTTCAAGATAACCTCTTGGGATGTATTCATGTTGAAAAAGGGAACATTCTCCGTGAAAATTTAAAACTGAAATATGTGATTTATTTGTAATTTCTAACAGAAAACAACTACTTCCCCTACTAAAGCCACGCTGGGCATTGAACTACATCTGATAGGTATTGTGAAAAGACTCTAACTGAAAAGAAAAAGAAAGTGAAAATTCGCATTTTCTTTCAGATAATTGTTTTTTTTTTTAATTTTCTCTAGTTTTCATTGAAAATTCAATGGATAGGGAGAAAAAATATCACTCACGGAAATCATTCATTTCATTGAAGCAATGTTCGCTTCTCTTGCATTTAATACCCAATACATTTTGGTCGACGAAAATCTATTTCGATTTGCCAAGCTCATCAGGGAGATTGATAGAATGGAGAATGTTCCCCTTTTCAAAATATATATTTTTTTATTCAATGTTACTCACGTTATGATTTTAATACATTATGACATCACTTACCTCGAGCAGATCTCTGGTGTTGGCTTTGATTAACTCGTGACATTCTGAAACGGAAATTTAAATAAACAGTGTGGCTTTTAATAATCTCCCTTCAGTTAACTTTTGAATATGAAGACATTTGAACGGTGATACATCGTTGTAACCAAGAAAAAAATACTTTTCAAAAATGAAAAAATCTAATATGGCGCTCATAAGAAAAACCAAAGTTGTAACTCTGGCATCAAGAACGCCTTGGAAAATACGATGACAGATTTAAATTCCTTGTGAAAAAGTGCCTTGAGAACTTCCTAATTAAAAACGTCTAGTTCTTTTGGTTTTCGCTTGAAAAAGTAACGAAAATTACAAATACACTTCCGGTTTTTCCAATAATTCAAAAATTAAAAATGACACATCAAATTTTCGTTCAGATAATTGTTCAGATAATTTAACCGACCTCGTATCTCTTATAGTAACTGAGATCCTCATGGTGGAGTTCGAAATACGGGCACGCGGTAGATACTGTTTTATTTTTAAATTGGATGGCTTAACCGTCTCTAGCCCTCAAAATAAGAAACGTATATCGCTAGATGGCAGTGCATGTTCGACCGATTGAATAAATTCAAACTCCGACCATTTCTTGCTTGTCGACTCTTTCGCGCGGTACAGGGTGGCTAGTTTTGAAATGTTTCACTAGTGAAATTTGCAATATTTCGAATTAATGTCGTCTATGAAATTGAATTCAAAATCGAAATAATTTCACATATATAATGCGTATACTGTTGTCCGTTCGAAATGCGTAATTCACTTGCGAAATTACATTTTGTTAGGAATAGGTATTGTCGGACGTCAATGAGTTGATCTTTTCTCATTTCATGTGATAACGATCTACTTTGTGGACGGTAAATTTTTCGAATAGTTCGTAGAATACATTCTATTGAATTGCGAAGTAAAAAATTTCATAATCACCTGGTAAAGTACTCACCCAATTACACTAGAGGTTAACACATTATCGATGGAGGGTCCATTGGGACCGAAGTTTGACAAATTCAACGTCGCGTTTTTAGAATCTGGAGCTGGAAATAAATGAAAATTATCAGTAATAAGTACTACAATACAAATTTATACATATGGCGACAATTTTCAAGGCCGGCCCTGTATCGGCCCTCTTGCCACCGCACATACCGATCGCGTGAGCCGTTGCCTATCACCTTCGATACCAACAGAGCAAATTGTTCCCCCTTTAACGCCATCTAGTCGCCACCAGAAATTCGAGAGCTTTCCGGAACCAGTCCATCACGCTATATAAAGAAATATTCACGGCGAGACGAGAGTTTTGAATCAGAGCCGGAGCTTAGCTATTCGAAGAGAGTGCAGTGAGTGGAATATTCAAATATTAATTATAACCGAACTGTTAACATGAATTAGAGTATAAGTATGCAAATAAATTAGTTTTTAAACGTTCAGCCTATTTTTTCCGTCACAATTGGTGTCAGAACTGGGAAGTAAAGATAAGTTGCTTTGCAGAGGACAATTGAACTTCTTTCGCGTGAAACAGACCTGTGATCAGGACAAAAGTGATTTGTTGCACAGTAAATTTCAGATTGGTGGACAATCTCGGTGTCGCGGAGTAAGACGTTTTGAGCGTGGAATAAACTGGTGTGCAAAGTTGACAATTTTGCGTACCACGGGACAATAAACTGATAAACTGTTTGCGTGAAATAGACTAATATTCCGTTCAAAGCCATTGAAATAAAAAATGTTTTCGAGGAGAGTTCTTTTGGCCGATTTAAAAGTGTCGGAATTGAAACAACATCTTGAAGGAAGAGAGTTGGAAACAACGGGTGAGAAAGACACGCTTCAAAAACGATTCGCGAAAGGACTGATTGAAGAAGGTGAGGACCCCGCAACATTTTTGTTTGAAGTTTCTGGAATAGATTTGAGTTCGATAATGAATAAGCTCGAAGAAACAACTAAATCCTTGAATGATGAACATCAGCAAAGTTCAGTGAGCTTAAAAAACGAACTTCTAGAAAATTCGAAAAATCTTCAAGAGAATTTGTTGAGCCTAGAAGATGAAATTCAGTGGGCTTGAAAAACGACTTGAAACAAGAACTCCTAGAAAATTCGAATAATTTGAAATAAGCACTCCAAGAAAAGCTTCAAGAAAATTCGAAAAACCTAGAAGAAAAACTTCAAGAGAATTCGAAAAATCTAGAAAAAGAGAGTTTGAGAGAGGGGCTTTTAGATAACTTACCTCGACGAGATCTCTGTAGTTGACTTTGATTACCTCGTGACATTCTGAAATAGAAATTAAAATATACATACAGTCTGGCTTTTTGTAATCCTCCTTCTGTTGACTTTTGAAATAATTCCACAAATATAATTGGCATACTGTTTACCGTTTGAAATGCGTAATTCACTTGCGAAATAACATTTTGTTAGGAATATTGTCGTAATTTTCTCGGACGTGAATGAGTTAATCTTTTCTCATTTCATGTGATAACAATCTACTTGGTGGAGGGTAAATTATTCGAATAGTTCGTAGTTGGTTAATTTCTTTAATAAAATGACAAATTTGGAGAAACTTCGAATTTCGAATGATTTATTATACCAGTTCCCATACAATAAAAAACCAGGGTAGATACCATAATCCGGTACGATTGGGTTTTGGGGCGAGGATCGATTGTAGCACCACTAAACTTATGCTGATGGTTGGAACCATGATAAATACGAAAAAAAATTGTTTACCAAAAATCCAGGGTTAGAACAGATTTTTTTTTTCGTTTAAAAATAAATAAATAGATTTTGCTGTAATCTTGGAAAGTATATGATTTATCGAATGAACAACTCGACACGGTGAAAGACAATTCAATTCTCCACAGAAATTATTCCTAGTAATTTCTTATGAAATGCGCTCGTTTTCTCAGAAAACGTGATTAAACACCTGGCGGAGCCGAATATTTGATTGGTCACAACTCTGCTAAAAATGATCGGAGAAGGAAAAGGAAAAGTTTATATCATTTCTGAAGACTCCTCATGCAAATATAATATACGAGTATTTGAGTACCTAAAATGTGTTTTGTCACACTTCACGCAGATGTTTGCGGATAATCCGAAAATCATGAATAAAATCAGTATACTGAAGCAGCAACTCATACCCTTTTTGGACCATATTCAACAATTTAAGAGTAGTGTGACATGCCGGAAAAAAACTTTAACTCCTGCCTCATATTCAACTTACTCATAAAACCGGCATTATCAGTAAATGCTGAAAATTATCGCTCATTGTGCAAACCTCGAGCTAGAAATCACATTACCTAATTTTGTATGTAGGATGTGTATGAGCGATTATTTTCAACATTTACTGAAGAAATTGTCGGGATTATGGGTAAGTTGAAAACTGAGGCAGGAGTAAAACCCAGTTTTTTCTTTGGCATGTATAAGTGAGACTCTGAAATCGTTGCATATGGTCCAAATAAGAGGGTACTGATTCCTGCTTCGGTATAATTATTTCATATCAATTAAAATATCCATGACTTTCGGATCCTGCGTAAATATCGTAAAAGGGTTATGTGAAGTGGGACAGAACACATTTTAGGTACTCAGAAACTCACACGTTATATTTGCATAAGGTAGTAGAAGTCTTCAGGAACGATATTCACTTTTTCTTTGTCTTGTACTATAATTTTCAGCAAAGTTATGAGAAATCTAATTTTCAGCCCTGCTGGAAATTGTAGTGGCGGTTAAGGCGAGCCTGAAATTTGATATCGGAATTCAATCAGGTTTCCTGAGAAAACGAGCGCATTTTATGAGAAATTACTAGGGATATTTCTTGTGAAGAATTGAATTATCTTCCGCTTTGTTGGTATTGTTTTTTGAAAAATCCTATACTTTCTGAAACATCTGCAAAAAAAATTACAATTTTTTTATTTTAAAATTGTTTTGTGTTCCACCCCTGATTTTTTGCTAAACATTTTTTTTTTATAACAATACATGATGTCAACACTTTCAAAGTTTTAGGATTCATTCTTCACTTGTGTCTGGGGTTCCATAAACGAAAATTGATGGGATCGAGTATTTAAAAAATAATCTTGGTGTACTCTATTTGTTTATTTGTTATTTTGTTTATCTTCAGAAACTTTTTCCAATTTTATTCACTTTATCAGCGAGTCATAATAAAAAAAAACAATTTATATCTGCTTCCAATGAAAAAAAAAATGCAGATTAATGAATTTCATAATCACCTGGTGAAGTACTCACCCAGCTCCAGTTGTGTTGTTGAAACAGGGACCACCAGGACCGCATGTGTTTTCTTGCCTGCTTACTGGAAAACAATGAAACTTATTATGAACACATAAATAACGATCTGCACCTATCAATGCACCATCGATACGGATTTGCATATGCAATGATACAATTAAGTTTTATAGTTTAACTTGCATGGGTGGAGGTTTGTCAAAAATCATCGTCAGTAATATCCAGAAAGATAATCGACTATCATTTTCTTCATAATTCTATCGAGAGTACCTAATATTTTGACAATTTTATCAACATTTTTTGTTTTTAGATTACTTCTGTGAACATGTATGTTGGGGTTCTAAGCTAGAACGTTCTAGAACCATTTACAGTAGTAGCCCAGTTGAGTTCTTACAAAGTTTGTGTAAGCTGATATCCTTGAATGCGTCACTGCTCAGAACTAATTCAGAACAGGTTAAGAAAGGAAACCAATAAAATTTAACATTGCGGCTTCCTTCAAATAAACATTGAATTTTTCTGATAGTTTGCGTTCATCTACTTTCTTGCTTTTTTAAGGTTGTAGACGATGTAGTTACTTGAATACGCACTTCCATCGTCATAATGGTTGAAAGATTTCTACTTCTTTCAGTTTTTTCACTACGTTTCAATTGCTTGAATGTGCAATCGTCTTCAGGTAATAACTGACAAATTTAGAATCTACACGAAATTTTATAGGTCTGCCGGTAATTACGTTGTAATTACGCGCGGTCTTGTGGCGCGCGTGCTTTCACGATAATTCTCCTTTCAAAACGGTCCATTAGCGGTCTCCATACGTTTTTAATTTCCACGCTCGGTTGACTGAAGGCAACATTGACTTCGATATAGGCGGTTTCAATAAATTTGCGCTTGAACCAGTGTTTTTCTCTATGAAGAACAGCCTCGTCTCAAAGAATTCGATGGTGCTCTGTCCATGCGTGGTCGGCAATTCTCGATTTAGATGTTTTCCCCCGTTAAGTCCACTCTTTGTGTTCAGCTATTCTTACAGATAATGACCGCTTGGTCTCTCCGATATAGGAATCTCCACATTCACATGGGACCTCTTAAATACAGTTTATGCTGGATTCTGTTTTGTTCTCTGGTTTCGTCTTGGTGAAGAAGCTTCGTAAAGTACTGCCGGATTGAAAGCAACTCTTGATGTTGTATTTGTTTCCGATCCTTTTGATCTTCTCGGAGATACTCCTGATGTAGGGGAGAACAAGAACGGGGTTTCGTGGTCGTTCTTCGACCGCCTTGGTCCTTTTGAGTTGTTTCTGAACTTCCCCTATGAGTTTCTCGGAGTATCCGTTTTGTCGTAGGTCTTTTTCGATGTGGTTTATTTCAGCATCCAGAGACTCCTGGTTGTTGTAAATACACATTACTCTCTCCATCATTGTTCTTACAATGCCTCTCTTCGAGGAATTCGGGTGATTGGAGCCGTAGTTGAGGTTCCGTCCAGCGTTTGTCTTCTTCGTGTAAACAGAGGTAAGTGTTGGTTGAGGGTCGTGGAACGATGAAAACACTGGGCAACATTACAATTATTTATTGTATAAAATTATTTAATGGAAAGGAGTTATGAGTTGTACCAACATACAACAATGGTACCAACCTAATAATCAATAAGAAACTAAGATATATTACTTGTTGCATACTAACAGATACTTTCACCTTGAATATTGTTATTTACAACATTCTCCCTCAATGTTACAATGGTTTTGGTCCATTATTCTACACCCCTCTGGGCCAAAGAAGACACAGTAACCTTTTGAAACCATCGAATGCACAGATAAAAGGTTCACAGACATCTCAGGTACATATTTTACATCAGAAATAATTTTTTCAGTACCAGTGTGTTTCAGTTTTATCACACTGTTTCCAGTACCATCAACAATCAACTTCGTATTGTTCGCTACAATTATTTCTTGGCCTGCATTTTTATCTGTTATATTTATTAAGAGTTTACGGTTTCCAGTCATGTGGAAAGAGGCCCTGCTATCTACATACCAAGAATCTCTCTCTATGTCCAGTCCCAACGCTGCAAACAATGCATTGTTTCCTCCCTTATTTTTATAGAGTTTCACATTGTTGCTGTTGGACTTGTCATCCCCTTTTCTTGTACACTGGTTTTTATAGTGACACTTTTGTTTGCAGTTCCAGCACCAAGGTGATTTTTTAAGTTTGCCTTTCACTGCTAGAGCTAAATTTCTGCTTTTGCCATTCTGCCATTTTTTGTCTTGCAGAAGTTTGGTTTTCACAAAATCAGCGGTTATGCCTACACCTGAACTTTCTAAAGCCATTACCATGGGCTCATAATCATCTGGAAGTCCTTGTAGCATGATTACCCCTAGGAATTCATCGTCCAAAGCTTTTCCAATCGATGCCAGTTGTTGAGATAACGCCATCACCTCGTTCACATATTCCTCCATATTTGATTAATTTTCCAGTTTCACTGAACATAAATTTCTCAGTAATCGTAGGCGGCGATGCAAACCCTTATCTTCAAAAGCGCTTTCAAGAGCACTCCATGCATCTTTTGCTGTCTTGGACTGCATCACATGTGGAAAGGTAGATTTATCAAGAGAAAGTATTATTCTGGACAAAGCTTTCTCCTCGCGACGTGCCTTGGCTATCACATCAGCTGTACTTTCTGTACTTATGGAAACTGTTTTCCAAAGTACTCCTTTTCCTTTTTTCAAGCAGCTGGGCCCATAACCTGTTGGTTGAGGGTCGTGGAACGATGAAAACACTGGGCAACACTACAATTATTTATTGTATAAAATTATTTAATGGAAAGAAGTTATGAGTTGTCACTTGCAACAACATGAGCATTATTGATATCAACAATAACAACTGAAAGTTGTTGATTCTAGATTCTTCTGTTTCACTATGAACTTACGTACAGACATCCCAACATACAACAATGGTACCAACCTAATAATCAATAAGAAACTAACATGTATTACTTGTTGCATACTAACAGATACTTTCACCTTGAATATTGTTATTTACAACAGTAAGGATGAAGGGGTCTTTTCTTTCAGCTTTCACATCGAGAAAAGACAAGTTACTGTTAGTTTCCTTTTCCATCGCGAACTTGATTGTATTCCTGATTATTCATGTCACTGACTCGCTAGAAAAGCTACCCGCTTAACCACGAATCACAAGTTCTTTTACCTCAAAATGATGCACGAATTCGAACTGGATTGGAATAACTTTATTCTGCAAAACAACTTCTACTTTGAAACCAAAAATACAAGAAAAACTCAGACTGCAAAATGACAACTGTTCATTTTATGACTTCAAATTGACATCTTTTCTCAAATATCCCATATACAGAGAACTCTAAATGTATGAATATGTACATAGGAAAACATACAATAAAACAAATAATGAAATTATGTCTCCTTCATTCTCCCACCTGAGGAACAATAACAAGGAAGTGACTCATATTCAGGAGACATTTTTAGAATAAAATCAATACAATAATTCCTAACAAAATCTTTTCGGTGGCTTACTAATCCGGCCACTTCGGGTTATTGTTGGACGAGTTGAAATATCGCATCTGCCATCACGTAGACCCGCACTTTCACTAATTACGTTTACTCTGCTTTTGATGTCAGAATTAACATCAGACACTCCCGCACTGACGTCTGCTTCATCTCCTGGAGGTGAGGTGTTGGCGTTCTGCTCATCCTCTTGCTTCGATTCACTGCTAATTGATGACGATTGTAGATCAGCTCTGACGGGAGTTGCATCTATACATTCCAAGGGATATATACGTTTGATGGGCCTCAACAAAGCCCCTTTTGCAGTTTCCACCCGGACTAAACGAATTTTGTTATCTCTTCCAGGAATCAGCTCAGTGATGCGTCCCAATGGCCAATCTAGACGTTTACTGTGGTCGTTACCAACCAAAACTATTTCACCAAGTGTAACTTGACGTCGTGGTTTCTGATTGGACAATAACTTCAATTGTCCTAAATACTCGTTTCGAAAACGATGTCTTAAATCTTCACGCAGCTTTTGTTTGTGCACCATTTTCCTATTGAGAGAACTTTTCTCGATGGAATCACAATCCGGCATTCCATGTTCATTCAGATCTCGTAGAAACATTGCTGGTGACAAGGCGACGAGATCGCTTGGATTGTCAGCTAAATAGTTGAGGGGTCTTGAATTGACTGTTGCCTCACAATCACAGAGAATAGTCATCAAGTCTTCGTAGAACAAACAGGAACGACCAAGCACTCGTCTCAGTAGCTGTTTCAACATTCCGACAAGACGCTCCCAAAAACCACCCCACCAAGCGGCTGTAGGTGGGTTAAATTTCCAAGAAATTCGCTGTGTTGAAGAATAGTCTGAAATATCACTCCAGTTCAAACGACTAAAGGCATTTTCGGTACCAACAAAGTTCATACCGTTATCACTGTATATTGTTTTAGGCCTACCGCGTCGCGCCACAAATCGTCTTAGAGCCTGAATAAAACCATAAGTAGAAAGACAAGTGGTCAGTTCTAAATGAATCGCACGATACACGGCACATGTGAATAGGCAGATCCACGACTTTCCACCCGATTTCATATAAAGTGGCCCCGCAAAGTCTATACCCGTTATTTCAAATGCGACTGCATCACGAACTCTGTCTAAGGGAAGTGGAGGAGATGGATTTTGAAAGTTTTTCGCGTTATATCTCCTACAAATCACGCACTTTTTTATGACAGATCGTATTACCCGACGACCACCAAGTATCCAGTATCTTTCGCGGAGGTTACTCAAAAGTCCTTCAGTACCAATATGACACATTTGCACGTGTGTATCAAAAATAAGTCTATTCACGACGTAGTGTTTTGACGGAAGCACAATCGGAAACCGGAAGTCATTTACGTCATCTCTCCGAGAAATCCTGCTTTTTAAACGAATGAGACCAAATTCGTCTTTGAACGGACAGAGGGAAGTGAGCCTGTGATCGTCTTCATTCTCAAAATATTCTTTCTGGATGAGACGGACAATAAATTTCTCAGCTTCATCTATTTCATGAACGCTCAGAGGATCCCTTTTCATTGAGGATGAATTTTTGAGGTTATGAATGAAACGAAAGATCCAAGCAACCATTCTGGTAATTTTATTGTATTTTGAAAAATACCCGAGGTGAAAATCATCCGAAGAATAGTTCAGCATGGTCGTTACAATTGATTTCTTTCTTTCTTTTATGATTTCATCCTCATTGAATATCATTTCTTCATTTAACCATGAGGTTGAGGGATTGTACAACCATTTTGGTCCCTCCCACCATTTGGACTGATATAGTTGAAGAGGAGAACATCCTCGGGAAGGAAGATCAGCGGGATTTGACGTTCCTGCGATATGTCGCCACGATTCAGTATCGGTCAGGCGACGTATCTCTTGTACTCGATTCCCAACAAATGTTGCCCATGGTTCACTCCGTCGAATCCATGAGATTACGGTTGATGAATCGCTCCAAAAATAACTTTTCAGTTCCACTTCAAAGTTTTGTTTCACTGAATTGTACAGCCTTGCCCCTATATTCGCAGCTAATAATTCCATGCGAGGAATTGAAATATCTTTCAGTGGCTTGACTCTGGATTTACTACCCAGTAAGTGAACTGAAACTTTTTCGCTCACTATTCTCAAGAAAATCACTGCAGAATAAGCATCTTTACTAGCATCCACGAAGGTATGGAGACTGTAACGTTCGATATTTTTGGCATTAAAATCAATCCATCTTGAGATTTGTATCTTCTCCAAATAAGGTAATTCTTTCACCCAACTAATGAAAGAGCTTTTGATTTGATCATCTACCGGATCATCCCAGCGGAGTTTCGTTTTCCAAAGCGATTGCAACAATAGCTTGGGATACAATGTTGCCGGAGAAGTAAATCCTATAGGATCAAAAACCCTATGACTCATCGAGAGAATTACTCTTTTTGTAAAAACAGTGTCAATCAGGTCTGTACCATCAAAATCACTGACACCTAGTGTGTCCTGTATTGGATTCCAAATCAATCCTAGTACAGGGACTTTGGAATGTTCACCAGAAGTTTGTGTGAACTCCCACCCTCGCAAGTCGAATTTCCCTTCAGCCATAATAGTACTTGCTTCTCGAATGAATTTCTGTAAAGAATCTTGATCAGGTAGGCTAGTCATACAGTTGTCCACATAAAAGCTAGTGGTTAACCTTTCAATTGTCTCCTTACTATATTTAGGATCCGATATAGAACAATTTTCCATAGTGGTACTGAGATGATATTCTATAGTAGCTCCGAGCAGAAACGGACTACAATTAACTCCAAATACCACTCTCCGATGTCGATAAACTATCTCCTTGCCATTATCGTCGATCCACAAGAAGCGTAAAAAATCTCGATCTGCTTCATGGAGACTAATTTGCAAGAAAGCTTTACGAATATCAGACACAACTGCGAATCTTTCTTTTCGAAATCTTAAAAGTATGGAAGGTATACTTTCAATCAGATTCGGTCCTTTCTCAACGCAATGATTGAGTGATGGTTTGTCTCGCTCATGCGCTGAAGCATCAAAAACGGGCCGAATTTTTGTAGTAGCACTATTTTCCTTAATTACTGGCCTATGAGGTAAATAGTGTATTCGGTTTGTCTCATTCGGAGACCTGATTTCCTCTATGATACCTTCCTGTAACCATTCTTTGAAAACGCTATTATATGACTCGAAAAGTTGTTCATTACCTAACTTTTTCAACGTGACACCAAGTCTTTTCCTAGCAAGTGACAGATTATCAGAAAGTGGTGGATGTCCTTCTAGCCATGGTAATCGAACTTCATACCTACCCTCATCATTCGTGGAAATGGTTTGCAGAAATAATTCTTTAGCAGCCTTTGTGATTTCCTCCCGAGATTTTCTTTCTACAGGGTCGTCTATGCCCAAAATGTCTAATTCCCATAAATTTTTCAAAGAAAAATCATTTACTAAAAGGGAAAGCATAGAAGTCACAACTTCTGCGTTGTGCCTGTGAGGGGGAGCTTTGCCCATCAATGTCCAGCCTAGTAAAGTCTCTACAGCTACCAAGCCGCACCGTAGGTTATGTTTTCTACCAGTATATAATTTGCCGACTACATCTGCGCCAAGGAGCAATTCGATTGGATCAGAATTTTGGATATCACTTATTTGAACGTCTAAACTTTCGAGTTCATCCATCCAAGGTCCATCAACAATTGGAGGAATTCCGTTACAAATCATATGTTGATCGAGTACTTCTAAAGTACAGAAGTAATTGTTATTTACCAACTTGACATCATAACAATGATGTGTTTGCATGGATGTATTGGTTCCTCCAAAAAGAGAATGAACAATGTTTTCTAGACGTTTCGATTTGAAACCCAATTCCTCTGCAGAAGATTTCAGGATATATGACCTTTGAGACCCTGTATCTATGATCAATCGAATATTTCGGGATTTTTTCCCATTTACTATTTTTACTCTTAAAGTCTGTAGAAATACATGAGTTCCTGAGTAGTTTGCCAATATATGATCTAACGTCTCCGTTTCCTTTTTGTCCTCGTTGACAACAGGTTCCTGTGTCGATTTTGATTCTTTCAATGGCAGATCTGGGCACATCAAAGCTAGATGTGATCGTTTACAAATCACGCATCTAAGGCGCTCTCGACATTTCCTTGAAGGATGCCCTGTTCGCAGACATCGGTAACAGGCCTTCTTTTCAGTAAGAGCATTCCTTTTTTGTTCTAGAGTATACTTTTGTGCTTTGAAACAACTTTGACTATTATGCGTTCCAGCACAAAAAATACATTTTGTTGTTTCACAGTTCATCAAACCTGTAGCAGATGGAATATTGGACTCCTCATCTCGATTCGTGCCGAATATTTTTGGTTTGATTCGTTTGGAACGATTTTCTCTCGAACACAAACCAAAACCTTCAGCTGCAAGAGAAATCCTCTCCTCATTCTCCACTTCGGACTTCAAAAAACACATCAGTTGTTTCAGACGGTTTTTTGTAGTCGATTGGGACTCCGCTGACGAACCAGATTTAGAATCATTGACGGAAAAACTAGTGGAACGCTGCCAAACTCTGAGTAAATCCTCCGGTAAACAGGATTCTATCAAAGGAAACAATATCGCTGCACAATTTTCACTCGTTACTCCCAAAGTCTTGAGTGACCGCAATTGCGTCTCAATTTTATCATAGAGAGTTGAAAGACCCATTTTATTTGTAGACATAGCATTGTTCAAAATGAGTTTCAAAAGTTCCCTGACGTAAACTTCAATCTGAAGATCTTCCCTCCCAAACCGCGATTTTAAACTTTCAATAACATTTCTGTAGTTTTCGGCATTGGGAGGGAAACTCTCAACTAGTTCTCTGGCTCTACTATTCGGAACAGTCGCCTGAATCAAATACTGAAATTTATCGCCAGTATCTATGTCAGGATCATCATTTATTTTCTTAAATTGCCCCCAAAAGGAAAGCCAATCTCGTATATCACCAGAGAATTTCTTAAATTCTATAATAGGTAATTTGAATTTCCTCTTACCTGTTGTACTGGACAAATTACTAGTAAGTCTACTTACAGTTGAAGCTTGTTCTGCATCGATGCTTTCGGCTGTTCCTCGTACTTGTTCAAATTTGTACTTCAATACCTTGAATCTTCTTGTGTACCCATCGCAAGTATCCATCTCTACTTCCAGCTCTTCCTCTGGCACATTAGCGCTCAGAAGTGATTCAAAAACATTCTTGTTGATATCTTGCAAAGATTCATGTTTATCCTCGAGAAGATCCCAATTTACCTGAATTTCTTGTAGGTCCGTTCCCTCTGCCGTCAAAAGTTGTTCCAACTCGTTTCCAATCTTCGAGAAAGCAGTTCGGAGAACTTTGCGGTGTTTCTTGTATTGTTCCATCACGATAAAACACTTATTGAATACTACGGCTTTATCGTTTATACAAGATCAATCCGTATTGCAAAAATGTGTACACTATTTTGAGTCCTGTCACGGTCGCCACAAATGTCACTGACTCGCTAGAAAAGCTACCCGCTTAACCACGAATCACAAGTTCTTTTACCTCAAAATGATGCACGAATTCGAACTGGATTGGAATAACTTTATTCTGCAAAACAACTTCTACTTTGAAACCAAAAATACAAGAAAAACTCAGACTGCAAAATGACAACTGTTCATTTTATGACTTCAAATTGACATCTTTTCTCAAATATCCCATATACAGAGAACTCTAAATGTATGAATATGTACATAGGAAAACATACAATAAAACAAATAATGAAATTATGTCTCCTTCAATTCATTCTTGAGAAGAAATTCTCAAGGTGTTCATCTCCGTGATTCCATATTATGAATGTGTCGTCCAAGTATCTTGGCCATAGTTTTGGTTTGTATTCTGCCTCACTGATAGCCAATTTCTCGAACCACTCCATATATATGTTGGCGATTACTGGAGAAAGAGAAGATCCCATCGGCAGTCCATCAACTTGTGGTGGAAGAAACGGTCCTTTTCTTGGAAGTACGAGTTATGAAGGCAGCACTGCAGTAGTTCCAATATCGCTTGTACGGGAAGGTCAGTCCGGCAATTCAGTCGGTTCAGTTCCTTCACAAGTCGTTTTATATACAGTGACCGCCAAAAAGTATGTACCATATGGGAAAAAAGTTTATTATTAGACTATTAGAAAAAATATTCTTGGGAAAAGTTTGTGCATGTCCGATAACCTAAAAATCGATTTTGACACATGTCACGTGATCGCTGGTATGGCGGCATATTGAAAAAAATTACTATGAAAAGGCAAAAAGTGGTGTAAAATGGCAAGATATCAAAAAAAGTTATTTGAAAAAGTTGCTTAGAAATAAATTTTATTCACATATACAAAGTTTGAAAAGATAATGAGAGAAAATTGAAAAAAGCAATTTTTTAAAAATATTTTTCTAGCTGTATAAAATATCATATTATTATCCTATGAATAGCTTGACCATACCGGAACATTTGTATTTCGATGAAAATGACAAAACTTTCTCATTTTCTCTATACCAGTGAGCACTAAATTAAAAAAAATGGATTTTGTTAAAACCCTGGCTGTTACATTGGTTCGTATCTTACAGTTATATCAGGATTCCACGACCATTGTGATGACATGACACTCTAGAAACATGGTGTTTTCCAGATTATAATCAAGTTTCGATGATAATCGTGCCAGAGCGTTTCACTTCGCATGCAATGTTGAAAACTCTAGCCTCTTTAATTTGACGCACATTTTTAAGATTATGTGCGAAGTGAAACGTTCGTGCACGATTATCATCAAAAATTGATTACAATCGGAAAAACACGATATTTTTGGATTTCTCCATCATCGCAATAATCGTAAAATTCTGATATAACTGTTAGATACGAACCATTGTAACAGCAAGGGTTCTGACAAAATTCAATTTTTTTAAATTAGTGCTCTCTGATGTGGAGAAATTGAGAAAGTTTTGTTATTATCATCGGAATACAAATATTTCAGTATGGTCAAGCTATTCATAAGAAAATAATTCGATATTTTTGTATAGCTAGAAAAATATTCAAAAAAAATTGCCATTTTCAATATTCTGACAATATTTTCTGAAACTTTGTATGTGTGTATAAAATTGAATTCTAAGCAACTTTTTCAATCAACTTTTTCCGATATCTTGCCATTTTGCCCGACTTTTTGCCTATTCATAGTAATTTTTTTCAATTTGCCGCCATACTATCGATCACATGACGTGTGTCAAAATCGATTTTCAGGTTATCGGACATGCACAATTTTTTCCCCAGAATCTTTTTTCCCATATGGTACATACTTTTTGGCGGTCACTGTATAACCTTTCTGTTGATGATCACTAGGTCACGACTTTTTTAACATTTTTTTCGTTCTCATATCCATCAATGTATTTGCCTTCTAATATTCAACACAAATATTTCATTTTTTGAATCCTATATGTTTCTTTTTACATTAGGAACGTGATCATAATATGCTGCAAAAACAAAAATTCGTAGACCTTACAGGTTCGGTCATAACATGCAGAATTTACTGCTTCCGCCCGAATTTATTTAGGTAAATTTGAGTCCTGCATCACTGAACGTGCCTTCTAACCAAATATCAATTTTTTTCTCACTAGTTAGAATACGATAGCATCGAAAATAATCGATTATACTTTCGAATCACGAGACGTATTCTCGAGCGGTGTTTTTAGGAATACGTTCGAGTTACGAGGTAATTATAATCGATTATTTTCGTTTGTTCGAGTGGTATTTGTTACCATTATACATCGATTATTTCCCTCATCTGTCAAAATTTATTCGCTGGTAAACCCGCTCGTTACTCTTGCGAATAAAGTGCATGGTCCTTCCTGACAGTTGTCTGAATGTATGAAACACATTTCACAGGTCATTAATTTAATAAAAATAATTATGTACGTTGTGGAATAAATGTTATAGGTTGATTTACATAATTGGGAAATAATCTGATCTAATTCAACTCGACCGTCGCACGTTGTTTATCAAATCGAATAAATTTTGGAATATCCACTCAAAAATTTTTATTTTAGAAAATTCATCTGACAACTGAAACGAGCTACTCGGAAAACTTATTCATATATACAAATTTTAAGTTAATAACTCCCGGTAGTTTTCCATATACACGTCGAATCAGCTCATCGTGGTGGGAACCAAAAGATTTTCCGAAAACAGTTTACTGACTGGATGAAACAATCGAATGGAAAATGTGTTCAATTTCCATGTACTCAAATATCTACGTAAGGTTAGTTCGTTCTGGTCAGATCAGATTAAAAAAATACTTCCCACAAAATGTATGTTTATCATATCCGACGGGGTATTTTCCATTCGACGAATTGTTTGTCTGGGAATTTTCCGTCGGTGAATTGTTGTCGTGGAATTTTCCTAGACCGGTTGTGGAATACCCTGTACAAGTGAGCCTTCAAAGTACGCACAAGTTTTATGGCACGAGTCGAAGCGGAGTGCTCATTTCGTTGCGCGTGTTTTAATAGGTATTTATGGTACTAGTGTGTTATGTTGAAAATAAGTCACTAAAGTGACTTAGGAAACATAACACAGGAGTGGCTTACAATGGTCCTATGGACACATGATATTTTTATGGTATGGCTCTTGTACACCTGACGAGTAAGTAATTTTTCAATTTTTCAAAATTCACATTATCAACATTTCAGGTACGCACTGATGATGACTTTATAGTCGAAAGCGCTTTGCTATGATTTTATAAATAAATTTCTGCACGAAATACAAACCTTTTCTTCATCCAAATACAATGTTTTATCCAACACATGACAGTTATGACTCATTATTAATGTCATTTTAGACAAGTAAACCATCCAATAACACACTAGTGAGTTATGGATTATAATGAGTCATAACTGTCATGTGTTGGATAAAACATTGTATGCCATGTTATAATCCATAACTCACTAGTGTGTTATTCGATAGTTTACTTGTCTGATATGACATTAATAATGACAGTCATAACTGTCATGTGTTGGATAAAAGAATTTATACACGTGTATCATACGCTATTTTCTATTATACATGCTTCAGAAATAAAACTGAAAATCAATTTCACATCAGGATAATATCATATCATTGTATCATAATGACATTATAGGACTGAGTACTACAATGATTTATTAGAGTACTGAGGACTATTATGAAAAAAATATAGACACAAAAACGTAAATGTAACTTTGACAATGACATCAGAATACCAACAAACAATTCCATTGTTACCTTACGTTTCTACGCACAATTCTGAAACTAAGCTACGTTCTCATTATCTATTGTAATGTAACAAGGAATCTATTTTTAAAGAAATCGTCGGAATATGAAATTTTGTATGAAATTCGGATCATAAACAATCATTATTGTCCTTATATGGTAAATATCTATTATATCACCTAGAAATAAAAAACGAAAGAATTCAAGACAACAGTCTTACCTGGTGAACGAATGGAACTCATTGTTGATATATTAGTTGCTATATGTCCTTGACGTGGAGCTGAAACTGCGAAGGAGTGAGAAGATCAGGCACAATACAAATAAGGATATCTAGTACATTAAATGAAACTCAAAAAATGTCGCAACTTTTTCGTCCTGCATCGATTCGCATAAAAATTTTGTATTAGGCTCATCTTACCCTCTACTTATAATGCCGATGGGCGCTGTTGATTTTTTAGGGGAGAAAAGTACCCCTAATTGTCAAACTTATAAAATAACATTTTAAAGCTTAAGATGGGTGAAATTCAGTTTGGGTTAGTTAAATAATGAATGTTTCATGCCTTGGATAACAATTTCAAAATATTTTGACCATTAAAAAACAACCCTTGTTAGAGCTTAATGTAAAAAAAATAATGTACTCTAAAAAATGATCAATTTATCACATTGATTTAATTAAAGAATACTGTTGCTTAAATTATGTATTGATGTCATTTTGCGACTTTCAAACCCTCATAAATCAACCCCTATCATAGCATGATTAAAAAAAGAGTTACACACCAAAAAATTTCATTTTTTATCACAGTGTTTCAATTTGAGAATGTAGTTGCTCGAATTATGTATTAATTTCATTTTGCAACTTTTCAACCCTCAAGCTTAATTAAGAACTACTATTTTCATTTCATGACTTTTCAACACTCAAATCAATCCGTATTGTAGCTAAATAGTTATTTATGCAAAAAGTAAGTGTTGGACAACACGTTGAGTGCAATAAACAATTTTTGCACGAGTTGCATACAACATTTTTTCTACATTCATGCAAAAAGCAAAAAATTATTTATTGAGGTACAGCACTAGGTGTTGGAAAATGAAAAGCGCAACTTAAATAATTCATTATTACTATCGATTTGTATTGAAACAGATCACTATCATCTATTTTCAATTAATAATAATTTTAAATTCTGTAATTGTCAGAAATAATTTTTTACTGACGTTTCTATATAACCACAGTTGCATTATAAAAATCAAAATCGTAGTAGCCGTGAGCGCGTATGTTATCACGACGTGTAGTCATAGTACAGACAGTTTGCTCTATGCAGGTAGACAGTTTAGAACAAAGCGGATCAGTTTTGATTATTGGAGTTTTTCTCGGAAAGGCATTGTTTGTTTATCTCTGGCTGCTAATCTTAATACGAAATAATATCAAATATGTAACTGTTTAAAACGTATTGCCACCTCACAGAATATCTGCTGAATATGTAGTGGGTTTGAACATTTATGTTTGCCATGATGACAGCACGTTGAAGTTGAATGACAGATAAGTGCAATAAAAACTTGATTGCACTAGTGCAATAAAGAACTTCTTTTTCCACTAAATATAGTTTAACACTAGATGTCCTGCCATACCAGGATGCTCACTGCAATAATCCTATACTATAGGAGTATTCGGGTCAAAAATCCATCAGAAAACAACAACTTTCCTGGCTAATACCACGACGAACGTTGAATTACATCCAATGAATTTCCGTGCAGAGTTCCTTCAAGGATATCTCCGCAATTGCTAAATGCATGTTAATCGAAACATTTGGACCACCTATAGATCGATTTCTGGGTTCTTGCCCTCGTCAGTATACTATACTCCTATAGTATAGGATTATTGCAGTGAGCATCCTGGTATGGCAGGACATCTAGTGTTGAACTTGATTAGCTCATTGTTAAATAGATTTCTTTTATTTCTATTTTTAAATATAGTTTAATAAAGTTCAATAAAGAGCAGATGTTTCTTCGGTTTCCCGGTTACTTAATAACAATTTCGAAATAATTTTTTAACGATAACTATATAAGGGTGGTTTTTAGGGGTCAAAAATGTTTAATAATTGAGAAATTGTCTATCGAGGTTAATTTAACGTATTTACAGATAATTGCACACTCGAAACTAGTATTTTATAAATTTTTTCGAATGAAGGTAGTTTTCATCCCTAATAAATAAAAATTAACCCCCGGCACAAGCTCAACTTCAAAGTAGAGGGTGCATAGAACCCAAATCTATTTTTTATGCAAATTAATACTGTTTAATCAGTTAAATGACTGCTCAAGAACATGTTATTATTTTTTGAAATCTGTCATAGGGTGTGGTTGTTAAGGGTTGAAACTTATTAATGAATCATGAATTATAATAAGAATTGTTAGCTGACTTTTATTTAACTGATATACATATGATTTCAGCTGATTACATGCTCTAATCTAACTTTTTAATATTTTTTTCGAATAGTGGTGGTTTTTACCCCTAAAGAAAAAAAGCAATCCTTGCCAAAGGGTGCTGTACGAGATAAATACACAGTTTACACTTTTTTTGCAATCATTGATTGGATTATAAAGGAATCTGATTGTATTTATATATTGAACAAGACGACATTATTAAGGCCACAAACTATAGTACAGCTCCCAGATAAAAAAATTACTAAAATTGTAAAAAAAATTGAAACTCTTTGAAATTTGGCATGGCAGTAGTATTTTAGACAAGAAAGAGATAACTGATGAGTTCCCCCGCCTCAGCGGTCGATGGGCCTGGAAAACGCGATCTGAAATAATTTTCCGCGCTTTTCCGGCTTTAACTCTGAAAATTCGATGATTTGCAGATAAAATGCAGAGTCACAAATCATTACTCGAACCCCCGGAATTTCCAACTCCGAGGAACGTTTTTGATATTCTCAGACAGATAACTCAAGATCTACTGAACGGATTTTCAAAAATCAAAATGAGTTTTGAAGGGGAAATTCTGAGCTTTCAAGATTTCCTATTCAGATATAGATATGTACTACTGTATAGCAAATTAACATGATAGTTGAGAAACAAAAATCTATTTTACAGTGTATTATAATAAAAGGCTGTAGATTATAAAGGACGCAGTATCTCATGCTCTTCTTCAAGGATGTTGAAGTTAATATCTTGTACTTTGATCTCTGCATAATCAAAATCTCACAAATTACTTACTTTGCAAACCCACCCATTTCAAATTTTCAGTAATCCGGAACAGTTTTTTAGGTTACAATTTTTTCAAATTCCGAGTATTCAGTACGAAGGAGGTTCCCGAAAATTCTAAAAAAATTTGAGAATGAGGACAATACCTCAAAGTTTTGAAAAAAAAAATTAATATCAAACTTAATTCCGAGAATTTAAATATTATTTCGTTGTTTTGGTACTTTTTCTCATTTTCAAGATTATTCTCTATATACTACTCTTTGGGGAATACTGCCAGTCGGAATTGAAAGCCTACTTGTTGCTCTTTCATTGCCATATAGTGAGGTGTGCCCATATTCTTTCCTCTATAAAAGGCAGGTGCTTCTTTTCAATGCCTCGCATGCCTCGCGGAACTGATTTTTAAAGAGCTTTCGGAACGCGCCTCTACGCATGCTGGTGATGCAGCAGCAGTAGACTCTGCGTCGGTGAGTAGTATAAAGTAAGCTGTGGTGTGTTTACTCGACTCGACTCCGAAATGCATGGATAACAAACTGTGGAAAACTGCGTTAAGTTTTAAGTTTTCATAACCCTTTTTTATTCGAAATATTATTTTATGTGCTTTTTGACATCGAACACCCCATACTCACTACCTTCTTAAATATTCAATTGTTCTTGCGGAAATTCTCACTTGATCTCAAATATCTTGCAGTGGACGAATAGAGTTGCTCATATCTAAAAAAATGCATCGTCTGGCACCTGGGAAATTCATTATACACTCCAGTTGCACTCCAGTTAACCTTTAAAATATGCTCAGAGTCAATTCCAAGTAATGAAATTTTATGAAAAATTAAGGGCATGACCTTAGGAACTCCTTAATGCCTGAAAATATTACTGTATTCTATTAGTTCTTACACAGAAGCTGGTTTTTTGGACAACCAAAAAAAAAATTTTTTTCTTCGCGATTTTCCGGCGAAACCCTTGATTTTCTTGAAAAAACTCAGAAGACCTTTTTGTAGTAAATTTAATGTACTTCAATTTTTATTTTCCAATATTTTCTCAAAATGCTTATATTTTCCGAGATAATGCCGGAAAAGCGCGGAAAATGACTTGAGATCGCGTTTTCCAGGCCCATCGACCGCTAAGGCGGGGAAACTCATCAGTTATCTATTTCTTGTCTGAAATACTACTTCCTTGCCAAATTTCAAAAAGTTTCAATTTTTTTTACAATTTTAGTGATTTTTTCTCTGGGAGCTGTACTACTACTGCTGCTTTTGCTTCTACTACCTCCTTCTATTATAGTGGACATGCTACATATGCTACATGCGCCATGTCATGTCACGCCTCACGACACTTTGGTGGGCGCCCTACCTTTTACTTAGAATTAGTTTTTCCATCGCTTCCTGTATTTAAATGTGATAAAATTTCCATCACCGAAATGGGGTGGTAACCACTTCCAGGATAAAAGCGCCCTTCGGCAAGATAAAGATTTTGATCCTTGGGCTATTTCCTATCTACTGCCAAAATTTCAAGTAAATCGGTGATGGACGAAAAAATTGCCAGCCGAAGGGATTTACTTCCTTGACTAATTACCTGCTGAATTATTATATCGACTGACATCAAAACTCTTTGATGTAATATTAGCAGTATTAGTATTGTTTGGTGAATTTACTTGCCATGGACCTGAAAATTTCGAGGTGTAGTTAGGTCACTGAAAAAGTTAAAGAAATTATGTACCTGGTCTACGAATAAAATTACTGTCATTCATGCTCTGCTGCATTGATGTTGCATTTGTTGGTGCATATCCTTGCCGTGTAGCTGAAAATTCAGAAATTTAGGTCACTCATCATGCTAAGAGTTCTTATCAACCAGTTTGATTCTTCGGGTGGTAAAGATAAGTATACCTTGAAATTGAAAAAAAAGAGGAGTTGATCTCCCAACACGAAAACACGAAAACTTCGTGGCGCTCTCAAGTACTTTTTGAGTTATGCCCTTCTGAATTTTGGAAAATCGATAATTTTCAAACAAGATTTTTCCATTAAAAAATCATAAAAAGTAATTTCTTCTTTTTGTATAAATTTTTTTCACAAATAAAAGCGCCAAACACAGTTCTTCGCAAAAATTCGAACTTCTCGTACCATAAACATAACTGAACCTTCTTTTGATTGTATCTGATTAGTCATATTTGAACCAACTTAACCAGAAGAACAAAAATTACACATGTTAGGTGTTGTTTATGCGCAAAACTGTTCTTTTTGGAGCTTCAATTTGTGAAATCGATCATAAACCAGTATGATTAGGTTTTGAGACAAGAATCGATTGTAGCACCACCAAACTTGGTATGCTAGCAGTTGGAACCATGATAAACACGAAAAATAAGTGTTTACCTAAATTCCAGGGGTGGAAATTGTTTTTTTTTCGTTTAAAAATATATAAATAAATGTTTATTGGAAAAAAATCAATAGGGTAAAAAACAATTCAATTTTCCACAAAAATTATTCCCAGTAATTTGATATGAAATGCGCTCGTTTTCTCAGAAAACGTGATCAACGCCGACATCAAATTTCAGGTTCACCCCTACTGCCGTTGAATGTTCTGGCCATAACTCTGCTGAAAATGATCGGAGAAGGAGGGGGAAAAGTTCATATCGTTTCTGAATACTCCTACCTTCTCATGCAAATATAATATGCGAGTATTTGAGTACCGAAAATGTGTTTTGTCGCACTTCACGGAGATGTTTACGGATGATCCGAAAATCATGAATAACTTAGTAAATATGGAATTACTATACTGAAGCAGCAACACATACCCTCTTTGGACTATATGCAACAATTTTAAAGTAGTGTGACAGGTCCCACTTATACATGCAAAAAAAAACTTTGTTTTACTCTAGTATTGCACGTTCAGAATTAACCTTAACAACAATGTCATGACAGCTGTAGTCCATTAAATGAAATTCAACAAATTGCAAAACCTCGCAATTTTTTTGTTTTGCATCGGTTTGCATAAAAATTCGGAATCAGGTTCATCTTACTCTCTACTTCAAATTCTATATCATGCCGATGGGCGCTGTTTATTTTTCAGGGGAAAAAACTACCCCTAATTTCCAAAATTTATGAAATAACATTTTAAAGCATAAGATGGGTAAAATTCAGTTTGGATCAGTTGAATAATGATTGTTTTTTGCCTGAGAACACAATATCAAAATATTTCCACCCTTAAAAATCAACCCTTGTTCGAGCTTAATGTAAAAAAATTTTAACCCTAAAAAAATTTTAATTTATCACATTGATTAAATTTAAGAATTCTGTTACTTAAAATATGTACTACATTTTGCAACTTTTGAACACTCACAAATCAACACTTTTCTAACTCAATTAAAAAAAAGAGTTACCCTCAAAAATATTTCATTATTTATTGAATCCTAAAATTATAGACGCATTTGAAAAAGAATTGTGAAACTCAGGCACTTAAAATAAAAGAGGGAACTTGATCGACTTTGTATTTATATTTTTTACAATGGGAGAAATAATTGAGTATGGATTTTTTTTATGCACTAACCGTACTTGATATTTTTTTCGAATTTGAGAATACACGGACGAAGAATCAACGAAATATACACTCATACTCGTAGACACATGAGCAGATGTTTCTTATCCTGTATTTTGTAATGAATTTGAGTGTGGTTTTTTAAACATAGCTCCTTCATTTTTGATGAGAGAAAGCCATTTTGTAGGGTTTTTTAAGTACTACACAGAATTAAATCTTTTTACATCCCTTAGTTTTGAAATGGGGTGAGTTGAAGGGTTCAAATAGGGTGATTCTTGCTCGTAAGTAGAGGTCTGAAACGGCCATATCTCGCCAAATATCCATTATACAGAAGATCTTTGCAATTGAAAATTCTACAATTCGATACTTTGGAATTTTTGTCGTATCTCCAGCATTTTTGGAGCTATATAGAAGAAAAGGACATTTTATTATTATTTTAAAGTGCAGAAAATCGTTTTCCATTTTAAGTAACAATTTTTCAAAAATTAGGCATTTTAAAACGGTCAAACTCCTAGAATCTATTGATAATATATAAATAAAAAGAAATGTAGGAAGATGACGATCAATTTTAATAAGGGTGTTAATTAGGGGGTTGTTTCCACTGATTTTTTTGTAGAAAAATGTAGGGACTGGCCATTATTTTCATCGTATCTCGATCAATTTTGATGCTCCCGACTTTTTTTTAAAGAGAGTTCTTTTTATGTACTTTTAAAAAACCTTTCCGAAGTGTTTCTCGTAAAATCCATAGTTTTATCGCTATTTGACTCTGAATCTCTCAAATTTAGCATTTGACGAACAAAAGCTAACCATTAACAAGCCGTAGTTCAGTCCGTATTGATTGTATTTTCTTTGTTTTTTTTTTATAGGCTACAATTTTGCTTTCCACAATTTTTTTGATAAAATGCATAATTTACGAGTTATTAAAAAGGTATTAAAAAGGTTGAGTTTTACTTTCAATCACGAATAACACGAAAAATATTAATTTTACAAAAAAAAGTTTGGAACACTTTTTACTTGAAAAAAGTTTTTTTCATCGATTCCTGTGGTTAAAATGTAATGAAAGTTATTTATGATACAAGTGATAAAAGTGACATTTTATTTTGTGAGCGGGGAATATTGCGAAACAAGCGAGTGGAGCAACCCCACGAGCAAAATAAAATCACTTTTAACAAATGTGTCATACATTTTTTTTTGTACAACAGTTGCTGCTGATAAGGAAAAAAAATAGGATCCATGAGGATGCGAACACACGATCTTTGGGTTACAAGGCTAACTGACAGATACTCCAACTGTAATAAACCCCAACGCACTTCATTTATGAATGTCATTATTTTTCAGTGTTGAAGGACCTTTTACAGTTGAACTGAATACTACTTTGTTTGTAACTTCAAAAGGAATTAGAATTACCAATTGCACAAACGACCAAATACATGTGTGCACTTTTATAAATGATTCCTCGTGAGTAGGTGTTCTGATTATAATATCTGATTGAAGTTTTTCTATCAGAGAGTACTATATTACTGAGTTTCCATCATCTCATCTGTCATCTTACTTTTAACACTAGTGTTAAAAGTATTTTTAACAATATTTGTGAAAAAGTCAGTTATTAGTTCATATGTCAATGAATTACAAACCTCATTTTTAATGATAGTTGTACACCCAAATGGGGTGGCAACTACCCCCAGAATAAAAGCAGATAAAAAAAGCCCTTGGAATGATATGGATTTTGATCCTTTGGCTATTCCTTACCTACATTCAAAATTTCAAGTAAATCGATGTAGGACAAAAAAATTGCGAGCCGAAATGCTTCATTTTCTGGACTGCTGATCCACTGGACCAAAATAACCAAACCTCTCATTGGATAACTACTAATAATAGTTATTTGTTTTACTAGGCATAAAAGCACAAGATTTAATGCCGCGGCATTAAATCTGCTTTTCTGCCGTGTGAAACATATAATTTTTTCTTCAAATTTGTTCCAATTCCACGCAAAATCGACTTTTCCATATTTAAATTGCGTTTCATTATCAATATCCAAATAACTAAATTATTTCATCAAAGGTAACTGTGCTCTGCGTTACTATGGTTACCGCTGATGACGTTTGTTGAATTTGTTTGTTTACTGTTCACCTTGTCATTGTCAATTTTGAAAAGTTGTCATGTTAGAAATGGATTTACTGCAAAGTGAGGATGAACTGATGCAATTAACACCACCTGAGATAAGAGATGTGGAATTTAACCTTTTACCGGAAAAATCAAGAACTGTATATGAACTCACATACAGCAGATTCATGGTATATAGATAGAAGAAAAATATAGGATCTTTCTCTGAAAATGTGCTGATTGTCTATTTTTCCGATCTTTCAAAGAAAATTAAGCCTTCAACGTTATGGTCTACCTATTCGATGTTGAAAGCTACCCTGAATATAAAAAATAACATTGATTTGGCAAAATACCTGAAGTTACGGGCTTTTTTGAAACGCCATTCAGACGGTTTCCATACAAAAAAATCCCGAGTTTTTCAAATAGAAGAAATCGAGAAATTTTTATCAGATGCCCGAGATGAACTGTATTTGTGTACGAAGGTAGGAATATATTGAAAATGATGTATTATGGATTAAAGAACTAATTTTCAATTTATATTTTAGGTTGTACTTATTGTTGCAGTCGCTGGGGCTTGTAGATGTGATGAGCATTTGCAAATGAAAACAGATGATATAAATGATATGGGCGACAAATTGCTAATAATGCTACCAAATACTAAGACCAAAAGATCAAGATCTTTTGTAGTAACGGAATATTTAAGCGTTTACAGAAAATATGCAGCCTCCAGACCCTCGAATTTAATTAATCGGCGTGTCTTCTATAAGTGTGCGAACGGTAAAGCACATCATCAATTCATTGGCATTCACAACTTTTCTGGGACTATCCCATGCGAAAGAGTATACCGGGCACTGCTTTCGCAGAACTTCGGCCACGTTGCTGGTGCATTCTGGTGGGGACATAACAATGTTGAAGCAACATGGAGGATGGAAGTCTTCCGCTGTCGCGGAGAGCTATATTGAGGACTCGCTAGCCAATAAGTCGAACATCGGCAATAAAATATTTTCTGGCGTTTCCGGAGTATCAAGTGTTGATACAAAAGTTGTTAATTTTACTGGAAAGGAGGGAAGTGGACAGAGTTCAATTGTATTAAATAATTGTTCACAATTCACCATAAATATCTAATAAATAAAAATTTCGTGTTGTAGTTTGTAGTTTTAATGCAATAAAACCAGATTATTATCATCAGCATCGTTTTGAGTTTTCTTAATGTCATTGTCAATTTTAATAACCAGTTTGATTTAAATTATTACTTGGAAGGTTGCCTAGCAACGAACCTTTTCTGCCTAGGCAGTAAAAGTGGACTTTTTCTGCCTAGGCATTAAAAGTACAACTTCTAAGCCTGCCAAGTGTCATTAAAAGGCCGCTTTTAATGTCATTTGGAGAAAAATGTTTTTTACCTGCAAAACATGTTTTACCTGTTAAATTTGATGAGGCCATCGACGTGTTGTACAGCGATCTGAATTCAGGTTCCGGTGATCCCCTTCCCTGTGGAATGCCTCTCCCAATTTGAGACTGGGCCATTGATGGTGATGTTGGAGACCTGAATGAAGGTTCAGGATATCCGGTTGGAGTCATATCTAGACAAATGCAACCTGGTACAGACGTCATATTGGAAAATTGAGCTGGAGCCGAGGTTGACCTTGCAGAAGAGTTCACATTCCTTGGGGTTGGCTACAACAGGATTGTGGTGATGTGAATCAGTCTAGACGTGACAGACGCGGAACGCTGTTCTAAACTAAAATATATGTCGCGAAAAGGGCTGCTACCTTCACTTTACCGGGTGACCACGAGGTGAGGTATATCCTCTAATTTTTCTATAGTTTTGAAGATACATATTTAACAAACCTTGGGACACACCATCTTTAGAAGTGTATAAAAGCACAAATAATATGACACTTAACCAACTTAATAAATTTGAAAAATATAAATTTGCTTTCAAATTAGCCAAGAATATTCAAAAGAGTAATACGCCAATAAAAAAAATTCCAAATTACATAGTCATAATAATATAATTTTGAATCACTTTTACTTGGATAATATTCATTCAAATAAAGGAAAAGCGAATCCTATTTTTAGCTCCATAGAAACTTTTAATAAATTACCGGAAAAAAAATTTAAAAACTATAATTTCATTTTCCAAAAATTTAAAAGAAGATTTACTGATGAAATGATGTTCATTGAATTGTATCAAATATTACAAAACTTGAAAAGGGGAACATTCTCCATGAAAATTGAAAAATGAAAAATGTGATTTATTTGTAATATCTAACAGAAAACAACTACTTCCCCGGCACAAGCCACGCTGGACATTGAACTACATCTGATAGATATTGTGAAAAGACTCTTACTGAATAGGAAAGGAAAAATCTGAAAGTGAAAAGTCGCATTTTCATTCAGATAACTGATTTTTTTAATTCTCTCTAGTTCTCATTGAAAAAATCAGTCGCAGATGATTCCACAACAGATTTTATGAATGTCCTATTCATATTTTTGAACTAAAAGTACAAAACTTCTTGAATTATTTTTATTATTTGATCAGTTAATTCAAAACTTGTATTTAAATAGGTATGTTTGATGTATTGTTTAATGTTTGCCTTCCTTATACCAGAACTTGTTCTGTTTGGAAGGTGTATGATTAATAAATAATAAAATAATAATAATAAAAAAAGTTTGGTATGCATTATAGCATCCGAGTACACATATTTTGACGCCAATACTGATGATTTACCACTTCCGGTGTTTCCGAAAATTACATCAACTTTCGATTGTCAAATGAGAAACCCTGAGAAACGTCGATATTCTAGTACAAATAATAAATTGGATCAAATTATTTGCATTAAAATATCACTTAGGGCGAGTTGTACAACACAAGTTCAACAAAGGTTCAAGTGAACTGAGTTGAGTTGATAAGGAACCAGAAATTTCATTGGCTTAGGGCGAGTTAGTTGTACAAGACAAGTTCAACAGTGGTTCAAGTGAACCGAGTTCAGTTGCTTGGGAACTAGAAATTTCATTGGCTAATTCCTAGCAACTGAACTCGGTTCACTTGAACCGTTGTTGAACTTGTCTTGTACAACTCGCCCTAATCCCTAGCAACTGAACTCAGTTCACCTGAACTGTTGGTAAACTTGTGATTCAAGTGAACTTAGTTCCTTAGTAACGGAACTCGGTTCACTTGAACCGTGGTTGAACTCGTCTTGTACAACTCGCCCTAAGGGGCTGCGATTTCAGATCTGTATAACGTTTTTTTATTCTAAACCACTTTTCTGAATACAAATTTTGGTGAGTTCGTACATAAGGGTGTTTAACTTCTGATCAAAATTCCTGTTTTTGTTTTTGCCCTGAATACCGTTAAGAAATTTGGAATTTCGGTAACTCAAATACCAGTTTTCCGAAATGCATTGATGAAATGCAAAATTTACTGACGAATGGATGATGAGAAATTTTCCCATGTGGGGCAAACATTTTGAAACTATAAATATTCTAACCAAAAAACTATGACACAAGTGAGTCTTGTCTTGATGCAAGGCCCAAAAGGGTTAAGCACTCAGCTACACTGGCTGAATGAATGGATGAAAGTTGAGTAGAAGTGCGACAGGTTGACCGAACATTTTGTAGTCTAGCTCGGGTGTTCTTGATATTTTTGACAATATGTAACATTCAAATAGGACTCTACATGGAAAATGCCAAATGAACATCTAAGGCATGTTGACGACATGAGTGTGAATATTTATTGAAAGTTTGATTTTGAATTGATTGAAGTTTTATCCACACTTATGAGCGTATAAAGTACCGCTTTATTCACTGTCCACAATCTGGAATCAATTACATTTTTCTTATTTATTATTAATATTAACATTTATAATATTATACCGAAAATAAATAGCAACCATTCAACACATCTCGCTATTTTTGTACATATAATTTCAGTGATATTTGAGGAGGAGCCGCTGTAAAAGCAAAATGTAAAATACATTTTTTGATTGAAAATTTCGACGATTCTGATTATATATGAATGTGATTGTGAATAAAACGTTGTAATGCATGCATGTTTTAGATACATTTTATTCGCTTGAGTCGCATTCGCGTTTAAATATTCTTGCGTGGATAATATAACTATTAAAACACTTAATACACTAAAAACACATAAATATCATGCGTATACTCCTATTTGTTATGCCAGATATTTTTGAATTCAATTTTTTTTGGGATTTCCTTCAATTTTTTCAAGAAAGGATATAGCTGTGTTGGAACTTTATGTATAGTTGTTTTTAGTTGAATGGGTTGTTTCTTGGAAAATGTAAGTGCTGTTATTCGATTTTGAATGTTTTTGAATGTATGTGTTGAAATAACTATTAGCCTTGTTTTATAGCCCATATTATAACTTCTGAGCTAAAGGTCCTTCGAGTTATTAGCCAAATATAAGTCCCAAAACAATCTGAGCCCTCGATCGATATTTTTTCTCGTCATAGTTTTTCACGTTCGAAACAGTCGGAATTTTTCCGCATTCTTTCGCGTTCTTCATCTAGCCTAGAGCGGGGCAGGCTCAGGAGATTTTTTTCGAAATGGAATGATTGAAAGGTTCAATGTTTTTTACTATTTTCACGGATTTATCCAATTTTATTATCCCAAGGTTTTGCGAATAATTTTGAGACTGACACACTATCGACATTTTTGTGCAGTAATTTTTCACGTCACAAAATATCGGATATTTTTTCGAATCCCTACGCGCCAGGGGTATGAAGTTTTTCACGGTTTTTACGGATTGTTCCGATTTTTTTTAAGCGGGTTCCTTCTCAAGACGTAGGGTGTTTGGACCCATCGGCCGACATTATTTTTCTTGCAGTAAATTCCAACTTCTGAAACTGTAGGAAATTTTATGAATTCCAAGGCGTTCTCTATTTAGTCGTCAGGGGACATGGAGTACAATTATTTGAAATAAATCACTCGGCTGTCTGATGTTTTACACTATCTAGCTTTCTGGGGCACAGAGCGGGAACGACTTCATTTGAGTTTGAATTATTCGAAGTTTTTCATTATTTTTACGAATTTTTCCGATTTTATTTCAGACAATTTTTTTTTTGGGGAGAGCCCCACGACCGATATTTCTGTTCGTCGGAAATCGTCAGAAATTTTTTCGAATTTCTATTAATAACTGTGTAATCGCAGCTCAAAATATTTACAAGTACTTGAAAATGGACTGTAAATTTTTAAACGGCGAGATGCATACAGAACGACAGACAGATATAAGAACAAAGCGAGTTGAATGGAAGCTTGTGAATGAAATCGGAGAATCGCAGTATCGAATCGCAAAATCGAAGAATCCTTTGCTGATAAATGTCGGGAAAGGGGTGAAACTACCCCCTGAAAAGGGGAACATTCTCCATGAAATTTGAAAAATTAAAAAGGAAATCCATTTGTAATATCTAATAGAGAACAACTACTTCACCGGCTAAAGCCACGCTGGACATTGAACTACATCTGATAAATATTGTGAAAAACTCTAACCGAAAGAAAGAAAAAAATCTGAAAGTGTAAACTCGCATTTTCATTCAGATAGTTGTTTTTTTTTAATTGTCTCTAGTTTTCATTGAAAATTCTTTAAATAAGATAAGGAGAATGTTATCAAAAAAATATCACTCACAGAAATCGTTCAATTCATTGAAGCAAGGTTCGCTTCTCCCGCATTTAATAGCCAATACATTTTGGTCGACGAAAATCTATTTCGCTTTGCCAAGCTCATCAAAGAGATTGATAAAATTGAATAGCAGGCTCTTCAGAAGCAACTATTCACATCAATTCCATCCTTCGATTTACTATTATAGACCACAGATTGTCTGACCTACTTCAACTATTGGTTTGAGTAAAAATTACCATTATCAAAGTGTCCTTCATGATTTGTTTATACAATTCGGCCGTCTTGGACTTTTTCGTATATTCCATAAACTGCAACTTCTCCAATTCGTGTTTCAATTCATCTATTTCACTCTGCGCTTTCGTTAATTTTGCAGCCATTGATTCTGTTAAATTAACAGTCTCTTGTGAAGTCACTGGGCAAGCGCATAGTTCTGTTGAAGAAGAAATCAGAAATATCATATCACAAATATGACATGAACTCTCTTGAAGGAAAGCTGGTACAAAAAATGTGAGTCATTATTATCAATATTATTATTATTATTATTCCGTTAGAAATAACCACGCCAGGCACTGTATCAGAAATAATCACTTCCAGGTCCGTAATAAGTGATACGGCCTTCTGAATTCGTATAGCTAAGATTCCTGCCGTGTTACGGCAAGCCGGTATAATTTTTGAGATTCTGGAATAGTGTGTCCATCATTCCACCAAAGACCCTTTAAACCAGAACCACCATTTTAACAGAATGGTTTGGGTGAAGGAACCAAGAAGAAGAGGACTACGGCTTATTAGCTTGTGTTTGCCTGAGGGTGGAGAATGAGTTGTTTCAATAAAATCGGCACTTCTCATTCTGCACACGGACTCAGTATCCCCCGGATCATTATCGGTATCTCGTTTATACCGTAAAGTTACTAGAACACTGGTAGCGCCGCGTTATACATGTCGTTATAGGCTGAGGCAGCATGAGCTGGGCAAGCTAGCAGCGAATGCATTGTGGTCTTAAGGACGATTCAGATACATGGGTGCCCACCCAGGGTTTATGAAGCACGTGCAATTTACAAGCATAATCATTTTTTACCCGTGTGTCTGAAAACTGCAAGACCATTCACATACGTGCCTCCCACTTGCGTTTCCATCACATGGTCATATTTTCTCTGGTTCTGTAATGATTTTCTCAATACTAGAGGTACGGCATTTGAATTTTTCAAATTATCCCGTCATATATTTCACTGAATCTTTCATTATGTGAACTTGAACATGTTCCGTGCTCACCCCGCGTTTCTCACGCACGCCGACAGGCAAAAGTGAAAAATGCAGGGTGGGCACCAATTTGATTACTACGGCTTTGAAATCTCACATCACAAAACTAACAGAAGCTGTTTGAAGAAATACTCACGTTGAATAGATTTCTTCTTACCGCTGCAGCTGCATTTTCCTACAAGAACAAATTTCAATTCATCAGAATGTTCAGTCGCGATTGATATTGTTAATATCTACATTGTAAAACCACAATTATCTTCTATTGGCCGTCGTTAAAACTACTTTTGAATGATTCGATACTTTCAATTCAGGATGGTGTTGAATCCGAGTTTTATATTAATAATATTGATGTAGGAACACATAGGAAAAAAAATTCTACGAGTCAAAAGCGACTGTTATTTCGTTTGTTTTCAGAGCTGTTTAAGGATAATAGAACTGGTTATTGTATAGAATTTGTCGATATTCTGTGTGGCAACTGTTTTCTCATTTAATTTTTGAGTAATGAAACTTTTTGTAGTCCTATTGAAGGACAATAAAATTTTCATATACAAAATTTCCATATCTCGTTTGATTTTCGAGTTTAAAGCCATTGTAGAAAGAAAGTACATATTTTAATTCTTTTTCTCCTGTCATAATTTCATTTTGTAATCAGACTTATTGAAAGGGCTTCCAGTGCGGAGTCGCTGCAGTTTATATTTTCTCGTTACTTCCATTAGTACGGTCAATATTTCGATTTTTTTGTATTTTTTTTCTAAATATTACCTGAACTATTGATATTACGTTTTGTAGATTTCTTAAAGACGAATTAAAAAATTTAAAATTTATTGGGAAATATCCCGTCGACCTTTTTTTTGTCCAAATATTTCCACATACATTGTCGAATTTACTATTTCATTTATTTGACACTCTCCGGCAAAAATTCTCGAACTCTGTTCACTTCCTGCTACCAAGGAGTGCTTTTCGAATTCCCCGCGGGTGGCGTTGCGATTGACTTTTACTGTAAGTCGCTGATTTATTTGTGGGGAAATATTAGTTATACAGTGGATTATAATTCATTGGGCTGAGGCAGGACGACTCTAATGTTGTCCGACCTACCCTGTCACTGACGAGCGGCAAGAACCGCGAAACGCGTCTGCAGGTGGTCTTCCCCAGCCTAATGAAGGATAATCTGCTGTATAATTACAATGAGCGATTGCAATTGGGTCTTCTTGGAATAACGTTGCACAAATATCTGTCAGATGTAATTCAATGTCCGTCGTGGTATTAGCCAGAGAGACCTAGTTGTTTTTGTCAGATGTTTGCTTCATATTTTCCACATGGTAATAGTCGTTGCAGATAGATGTTTTACCATTTTACTCCGATATACACCTTAAACGTAAGCTCATTATGAAAATACGTGTCAGAAAACAACTACTTTCTTAGCTAATACCACGACGGGTATTGAATTATATCTAACATATACTTGTGAAACGTACCCCATTGCAGATGAAACAATTGCAAGTGCTCCCTGTAACCAAATGGAATAATTTAATTTTGATTCAGAATTTCTGATAGGATGGCCACCAGTACACTCTAGTTTCGAAGTTATTGTATATGAGACTAAAAAGCGTAAAATATCGGTTGGCAACGACTATCGTAATAAAATTTGAGCTTTATGTTCAGATACCTAATTTCGTTCAGATACCTAATATGTTTTTTCTACATTCATGCAAAAAGCAAAACTGTATTGAACTATATTCAGTGGAAAAGGAAGTTCTTCATTGCACTAGTGCAATGAAATTTTTATTGCACTCATCTGTCATTCTACTTCAACGTGCTGTCATCATGACAAACATAAATGTTCAAACCGACTATATATTTAGCAGATATACTGTGAGATTGGCAATACGTTTTAAACAGTTACGTATTTTATATTATTTTGTATTAATGTTAGCAGCCAGAGCTAAACAAACAATGCCTTCCCGAAAAAATCTCCATAATCAAAACTGATCCGCTTGGTTTTAAACCGTCTACCTGCATAGAGCAAACTGAAAATAGATGATAATGATCTGTTTCGAAGCAAATCGATAGCAAAAATCAATTATTTTAGTTGCGCTTTTCATTTATCAACCTAGTGCCGTACCTTAAAAAATCATTCTTTGCTTTTTGCATGAACGTAGAAAAAATGTTGTATGCAACTCGTACAAAAATTGTTTATTGCACTCAACGTGTTGTCCAAGTCAGCCTAACGGCCTCGTCGGATAATTTCACGTCGAGTGCAATAAACTTTTTGCACTTGTTGCATAAATAACTATAAGTTATTAAGTGACCATCTTCTGGAGGAAGATTGAATACTGATTTGCTTCTGGTTGCAGAAGCCTAAGCCCCGTTACCTTTATTTTGTTGTGGTTGAGTGTTGTTTGAGAGTAATTTGTATGAAGAAAATGGCTGGAATTCACTGATATTTGCAAATTTTAGATTTCAAAATAATGTATTGAACCCTTAAAATAAAAATGCTGTTGTTCTCTCGAAGGATTTTGGGCCGAGGGGGAAACCGCTTGGAAATTTTGGTGTACATGTCTGTGTGAGTATTAGTGGCATTACTCGGGTATTAGTCAGGAATTAGAGGCATTACTTGAAAATTATTGGGTATTACAGGTATTACTGGTGTATTACTCGGGCATTAAAGGGATAAATTAGGAATTATTGGGACATTACATGGGAAAGGGGGGTATTACTTGAGTATCACATGGGTATTACAGAAATGATTCGGAAATAAGAGAAAATTACATACGATTTTCGGGAATTAGTGAACACAATTTCCTCAGCGTTTTCCCCCTCGGATTGGGCAGACCAATGGATAGACTATCTGTGGAAGTTAATATCTACAAGACCATTCAAACAAAGCAGTATTTCATAAAAAAATTAAACCTCCACTGATATGGTTCGGGTTTTGTTTTCAGTCAAACGATATGAGATGAAAATAATTGTATCAAACGTAGGTATAAAATTGACCTTTTCATATTTAAAAACCAATCGATGAGAACGATTTCTCAATCAATAGATGAGTTGGAAATGGACGAGTGCAGGAACATCTTCGTTGTGTGCTTTGCAATGTTGTCAGTAATGAAATGACGAATATTTTTATTGTGTCCAAATGGGTGGTACTATGTTCACATCAAGATGAGTTTGATCAGGTACTATCAATAAACATATGTATCATACCTGTCATACTATACCCATTTAAATTTTTTGTACATTCCACGATAGTGTAGTTACCTTTGCAGTTCGTATGAGATTGAACCCCTGAATCATTCAAGGTTTCATTTGTCATCTGAGTTTCATTCCAGGTTTCATTTGTCATCTGAGTTTCATTCCCGGTTTCATTTGTCATCTGAGTTTCATTTGTCATCGGAGTTTTATTTGTCATCTGAGATTCATTTGTCATCTGAGTTTCATTTGTCATTGGAGTTTCATATATCATCGGAGTTTCATATGTCATCGGAGTTCCATATGTCATCTGAATTTCATTTGTCGTCGGAGTTTCAAAACGAGGATCATTTGTCTCGTGAGTTCCAACAGAAGTATCATTTGTCTTCGGGGTTTCATCAGGAGTATCATTTGTGTTCCGAGCTACATCAGAAGGATCATTTGTCTCGTGAGTTCCAACAGAAGTATCATTTGTCTTCGGGGTTTCACTAGGAGTATCATTTGTGTTCCGAGATATA
The DNA here is from genome assembly GCA_958298965.1 of Chrysolina haemoptera. NCBI lineage: Eukaryota > Metazoa > Arthropoda > Insecta > Coleoptera > Chrysomelidae > Chrysolina > Chrysolina haemoptera. The sequence continues at coordinate 9,163,453 of OY282600.1, read as the reverse complement.
TCAGGAGTATCCTCTGACTTCTGAATTTCATCAGGAGTGTTATTCGCTGGCAAGACTTGTTCCTGAGTGGGATCAGCTGCAGATTCACTTTCATTTCCTGCTTTTAGAGTATCTTCAGATCCATTTAGTTCTAGACTCTCGTCATCTTTCGCCAGAGCAGCAGCAGCATTCGCCGCACAAACTTTTGGTTTTTGGTTACCTTCTACTGTACATGGTATACACTCCATCCCACAAAATTGTGGAAGAACGGCAATGCTAGCTTTATGATTGAAGGTGTTCATCAGCTTTGTTGATGCGTGTATGAACTTTACCATACTGTCCATCATGGCTTTCCATGCTTCTAGTTCGTTGGGCCCCTGCGTATTTTCGGGATTCTCCATTTGTAGCAGAAGAATATTTTACTAGGAGAGAATCTGGAATCACTTCAAATTTTACAAATTATTCGACATGTCAAAAATGATTTGACATTATGACATAATTATCGATGTGCTTGAAATTTCCTGCTGTTCACTTTCCTAATGGAGAGTTTGCATGATTTCATAGCATTCACGCGAATGAAGTAGCCTATTGGGAGTAAGGTAGAAAGTACGATGTAAAAAATGTGTTCGTGATCAAAATTTTTGCCATCGACCAATACAAGTTAACCTGATTTAGTTTCATTTGAAAAACGATCACAATTCGAACATATCCCAGATATAGGTTTTCCATATTAGACAAAATTTCGAATAATTTTTATTATTTTATTTTTCCATTGTTTCCATCATCGTCATCGTCGAATATTTGGTTTGATTTATTTCCTTTGTGTTGTTACTTTGTTTTTCATAATTCGATTTATATTCCATTATTTATGACGTTTTCTGTGACAATGATGTTAGTGATATTAAAGAGTAATTTTCGCGACTAACCAAAACTTTTCAAACCTATGACCGTATCATACTTGTATTCTTTTCGCGAAGATTGGTAAAAGAGGTGACAGAGATGACGTAGTTCAATGACGTCATTGAGTTTGAATGAATGCTAACCGAAACTAACCACAAGTAACCAACTTTGGGAATAGGTTAGTTGTGGTATGTTTTGGTTCTCGCTCAGCTGTTTAGTGTATATCACAGAAAGAAGCGTATATGTCTTGTGGAATTTGAGTTTAAATCGTTGAGGTGGACCTTGAAACAGCAACAAAAGAGTAATTTACGTGACTAACCAAATCAGTGGTATGTAGTGGTTATATGGAGTGGTAACTCTCCCCCCTAAAAATAAAAGCGTGGTTGGTCGTCGCTAGGTCGCTGTCGTCGCGAAAACATCATCAACAACAAAAGTTTATATTTCGAGGTTTTGATGTCGAAAATCTTAATTTACTATTCTTAAAGAATTACCAAGTTTGAAATCGTTCAACAATAAGAACAGAGAAGACTGGTCGAATGAATATGTAGACTTAAAAGGGGAACATTCTCCATGAAAATTGAAAATTGAAAAATTAAATTTTTTTAATATCTAACAGAAAACAACTACTTGAACGATGGAAAATACTAAAGTTTGTCTTTCTGCCTCAGATCATTCCACAACAGATTTTATGAATATTCTATTGATATTTTCGAACAAAAATCAAAATACAATGCCCGTGACAGGTTTATGTCAAAAAATAACTCTCAAAGTGTTCACGCAGAAAAAATATTTCCATCATATTCATCCTTGATGTGTATAATTGCTTTTGATATCCTGATTTCCAATTCTTCCAATCTCCTTGATGAGCTAGGCAAAGCGAAACAGATTTTCGTCGACAAAAATGTATTGAGGATTAAATGCGAGAGTAGCGAACTTTGCTTCAATGAAATATATTTTCGAACATATACATTTTCCTTATCTAATGTATTCAATAAATTTTCAATGAAAACTAGAGATAACAATAAAAAACAAATATCTGAATGAAAATGCAAATTTTCACTTTCAGATTTTTTCTTTCCTTTTCAGTTAGAGTCTTTTCACAATATCTATTAGATGTAGTTCAATGTCCGGCGTTGCTTTAGCTGGGGAAGTAGTTGTTTTCTGTTAGATATTACGAAAAAATCACTTTTTTCAATTTTTAATTTTCAAGAGGTTATGTTGAACGATGGAAAATAGCGACTAAAGTTTATCTTTCAGCCGCAGATGATTCCACAACAGATTTCATGGATATTCTATTCATATTTTCGAAGAAAAATCGAATATGTCCTTCTGTGACACTGAACAGCAGAGCCAGAACCAAAACATACCACAACTAACCGTCTCCCAAAGTTGGTTACTTGTGGTTAGTTTCGGTGAGCATTCATTCACATTTAATGACGTCATTGAACTACGTCATCTATTTCCCCTCTCTTACCAATCTTTGCGAAAACAATAAATAGTATATGATACGGTCAGGTTTGGTAAGTTATGGTTAGTCACGAAAATTACTCAGGAAAAGAACGTGCCAAGTCACTTGGGCCATAATTTTCAGGAGAGCGTTCTTCAGGTTTGGACTACTCACGTTTCTCGCCTGGGGTGGGATTCTGTGTACCATATAATTCTATTGTCGACAGTTTTATCTCTTTCTTTCCAATGAATTCAACCATAATGTCATCTCACTTTTTCTATTGACAATAGAATTCTATGGTTAACAGATTCCCACCCCTCTATACGGTTAAAAAAAGTATCTCCTGAACCGACAAGTTCTTTCCCATTACAAATATGCTATATGCGGTAGCATATAGCCTGGCAGCCAAAAGCTGACATGGAAATCGCGATTTGAGGTGAAATGTGACTTAACACGTTCTTTTCCTGAGAGGTCTTCAATCATAATAATAGGTCTATGTAGATAAATACAGATACAATGATCCAAAATCATCTACAAATATCTACATATTCTTTCTTGTACTTATTATTGAACAATTTTCCACTTGGTAATTCTTCAAAAGAGTTAAAATAGATTATCGACATCATAACCTCACAATATAAACTTATGTTGAACCAAAAATGGTTGATGAAGTTTTCGCGACGAGCTAGCCTAACTTTTATTTTTAAGGGGGGATAGCTAACTCAATAACTACTCCATATAACCACAACATACCACTGAGTTAGATTTGATTGGTTGCGAAAATTACTATTATATGTACTCCCTGGCATCCGATTGAGCTGAAATTGTGCAGTCGTATTAGTCGGAGAGCTGATGGACCAAAAATGCAACATTTTTGTAAAGGCTGATATTTTGATATCACGTCATAAATATGTTGAATATTGATAGCCTGCCGTCAGTCAGCCAGTTTTTGGGACAACTGGAGCTGAGATGGTTCCCAACTAACATGTGAAAAAACACGTATGTCGCAACTATTTTATAAAATCTGGAAATTGGTCTGTGGCTAGCAAGACAACTAAAAAACTATGTGGACATAGTCAGTCAGTAGAATATTGGGACACCACGCGTCAGCAGCGCGCTAAACCCATAACAAATTTGGTTGGTGGAAGTGTTTCATGAAATATGAAATTGCCAATTATTACGGTGTCATTCGCATATATTGCCAAATTCGATCTCCAAACTGAAGAAAATCATGCGTATATAGGAAATACACAAGTAGTTGTTTTCTGTTAGATATTACGAAAAAATCACATTTTTTATTTTTCAATTTTCATGGAGAATGTTCCGCTTTTCAACATGAACAGAATGTTCATAAAATCAGTCGTGAAATCATCCGCTGCTGAAAGGCAAACTTGGTAGGTATTCATGTGGAAAAGAGGATCATTCTCCATCAAAATTGAAAAATGTAATTTTTTTGTGATGAAATAAAGCTTCAAACGGCCCTGCGTGTAAACGAGATATTTCGTGCTTATAGCCTAGCAAATTAGAGTCGACTAAAAATTATAATCTGAGTCGCGTTTTTTATGACTATTGCAACGGATATTCATTCATTTTATAATAAACAATCGTGACCCTGGATCTGATATCTGGGAATGGGACGATATCGCTCCCTTAACAACTCTCGTGAGAACGAGGTTGAATGGGATTTCATGGGGCAAAACCAGCTTATCAGCGAGGGACGGTGAAAAGAATGATTCAAGAAACTACGTGAAGTCGGACGATGAACGTGATGCAAGATAGCCAGGACTCTGACGGAAATCAAGTGTTAGAGTCATCGAATGTGAAATTCAGTGTTTAAATATAATTCTTGAATTTGCGGTTGTCGAAACGGATGACGAATATTAAAACGAAGTGATTTCAGGCGATATACAGGAATAGCAGATAGTTTGCCGAGTTGCAGTAGAGTAAGAAACTAACCTCTTAAACTCTGTGTTCGGAGGCTACTTTAATTTTGAGGGTAGTTTTCAGATACTTGTCTCTTTATTATTTTTTTGAGAGTAGTTTTTTGTTTCCCCAATTATCACATTTGAAGAATTTATTTCATATTTTTTTCCAAAAAGTTCGAGTAGAGTCAGGCAGTTGAGCCAGTTTAAACCTAGTTTTGGTTTTTGTTATTGTTGTCAATTGTGTTTCAAATTATATTTCTATTTGTTAATAGAAATATTATGGTTGAACCCCTCAGTTTAAATTAAACAACCACTCTCATTAATAATAATCATCAAGCTTTGCTCCAAGAGAAAAGAGCTCCTTGAAAATAGGAGGGAAGATCCAGTTGCCCTACAAGGGGACACTTTACTGTTAACCCCAGAACCAATTGACCTTCGGCATTAACATCCACAATTCGGGGTTGTGTCAGACTGCTTAAAAATAGAGAAAAAGCTAACTGGAAACACCACAGACCCGAGTGGTCCAAGTTATTAGGAAAATAAACCGTATAGCCAATAGATAGAGTGAGGGAATTTGTCGATGAGACCCTCGATAGCTTTCTTCATATCCAACAGAATCATGTTTGTATTGAGATAGTGGTGCAATTTGATCAATTGTTTGGTAACACTCGCCCTATCGGTCTCGTGGTTACCAAGTGGTGCTGCGTATGCCAAGCATACCAAACAATATTTCATCGAATGAAAATCTGACGTGAACCAATCGGCATACGTGTCACGTGGATCCAAAGAATCACCATATGTCCTCAAATATGTTTGTTTCACGGGGGAGCGTTAATATTGCTTGTTTATTGATCGTCATATTCATAACTGGCAAAACCCTAGAGAAAATACGTTAAAAAAATCATTACAATTTTTGGCTGCGGGCTGACAGGCTAATATTTTTAGTGCTCCTTACTTAGAAACCAAGTTTTGTGAAAAAATCGTACAATCTTGGGAATTTTTTGTATCATTCAAACGTTACTAACGAGAATGCACCACATAGATTGAAAATCATAGGTACGGCAAACGTTTATTTTCATATTCTTGTGTGAAAATTTTTAATTATTGTCATCCTGGTAAAAAGGCTGTCAGTTACGATATCCTGTTGTACTGATTTGTGAAATTTCTTGGTACTTCTCCTGGTTAGGTAGTTTGAATTTTTCGCATGATATGTTGGCTATTCTGAATAAACCTTCGGTGAACATTTCATTCATGAAGAAATCTGGAAAACAATATAGTCAACTTCTGTGAATATTCAATATATATGATTTGAAAATTTCATTAAACTCAAAAGATTATACCGGGTGACCACGTGATGTGCCCCGTAATTTTTCTAGTTTTGAAGATACAGATTTCAAATTTGGTATGTTGCTATGGTATTCAAATACGAATATTATGACGGCACTACTGATAATTTACCTTTTTCGATTTTTTCCAGATATGACATCAACTTTCGTATTTTAAATGGGAATGCCTGTATATTATTATACGTTAGGTTAGGAAAGATCATAAGGAATCCAACGATGCCAGGTTTGATGGTGATATCGCTATATATCTTATCCATAAGCTCAATGAGTAGGAGAGATGAACTATTTCTGATGGGTCCATCCAACGCTCTCTTCCACTCATTGAGCTTATGTATAAAATAAATGGTGATATATCCGTAGTCATTGGAGCTAACACCATCAAACCCGTTATCGTTGGATTCCTAATGATCAACCGATCGGGTAATAATACACAGGATGTCCCATTAGAAAATCGAAAGGTAATGTAATTTCTGGAAAAACCAAAGTTTTTTTTTTTCAAAAATGTCATAAAGTGCCGTCTCGTGAGCATATTCAATGTTCCAAATTCCAGAAATATAGCTTGATAAACAACGAAGAAAAGCTCACCTCGTGGTTACCTGGAATAATAAGCTCAGAGTATGTAACAAACAAAACACACTACTATACAGTGCTTCTCAAAAATCCCCTCCCCTTCCCTCTTATCTTTGGAACGATTATTCACAAACAAGTGAAATTTGGAAACTGAAAATTTAAAAAAAAATGTTTTTTCCGTTAACCAGCTGTCGTCCCCTTACGAACGGCAGCCCTCAAAAGTCAAAACTTGTGCCAGCCAAGAATTAACGAGGTTTTACCTTTTAGCGTGCGATTCCTAGCACTTTCTCGGGCCATCAGATGAAAATCTGAAGTCGCTGAGGATTCGAACCTAGCCGACCAGCAGTCAATGGTTTTGAACGCTTTAGTCTCAACCACTGAGCTACTTGACCCTTAAAGGTTGTTAACTTCCCTACTATTGATGATAGATGACGAAATCGTCAAAGATGGCGTCACAAAGCCAATAATTTCAAATGGAACCCTACGGCAAGCGACACCTCTTTTAAAGGTATCGAAAAAAAAAAAAATTCAATGATACTAATTCTGTTTGTGTTTATGACAGTTTTGATGGCTCATTAGTAAACATTAAAATAAAAATTTCATTCAGTATGATATGATTTACAGATTTAAGAATCAGTTTCTACTCAAGAAAATTATTCGAAGTGACCTCCGTTTACTTCCTGACAGTTCCTGACTCCTCTTGAACTATTGCAAATGTGTCTGCAACAATACGTTGTTGTAAAACGTCAATATTGGCAGGTTCGGTATCGTAAACCTTCGATTCAAGGTACCCCCAAAGAAAAAAATTCAAAGGTGTGAGGTCCGGTGATCGAGGTGACCATTCCGTTGAACCTCGTCGTCCAATCCATCTACCACGATATTCCTCATCCAAATACCGTCTGACTGCACCGTAATAGCGTGGAGGAGCACCATCCTGTTGGAATGTTATTTCCAAATTGCCGAATTCATCTGGATTATCTTACGAAATTGCAAGGATTAACGGTGCTATTGCGTTTTGCAACAGCTCCAGATAAATCTCACCAGTTAAATTAGTAAAAAAGAGACTCAACAATGTAGTTTCCCAGGATACCTGCCCAAACTTTCACCTTCTGGGGAAATTTGGTAAGTGTTTCAAGAAACAGGTGAGGATTTGCGTCATTCCAATACCTCACATTCTGTGTATCAACATTTCCATTCAAACAGAAAGTACTTTCGTCACTAAAACAAATTGTTTTGGCAAATTCTGGCTGTCGGTTAATTTTAGTTTCCATATTTTCACAAAATTCTAGACTTCGGTCTAGGTCGTCGTCGGACAGTTGATGAACCATTTTTAATTTATATGGATGAAATTTGGGGTTTTTCAATACCCTGTGTATTGTACTTGGACTGACTTCACAGGTAGATGCAACTGGAGTTGGAGGTAGGATTGACCATTACTTCTGCCAGTATATCAATTTTTTTCTCATCAGAAATTTGTTGTCTGCCAGATCGTTTCTACCCGTTGTTTCAAACTTACGAAGCTCCCTTAAATAAGTCCTCGGAACAGCGTGATCGGAAAATCTCTCATTGAAAATGCGTTTTGATGCATGAATATTTTCTCCAGTTTCACCAAGAATTAGGATCGCTGCTACTTTATCACCTAAAGCACGACGTACCATTTCGCTTCTTGAAGCACTGAAACGTTCGGCTCACAACAGTTTAACAAATTATTAAAATGTACAACAATATTGAAAGTATCAAAAGCTGCTAAAACAGTTACACGTTCCATCAACAATACACAAATTATTCAATGTACAAAAACGTCGAATTATTGAGACTAACAAAAACGTCAGCTTATTTGACAACTACTCAGAGGCAGAGCTTGATTTTTTTTTGTTTCAGTATTAACTGATTTAATTTATCACAGTTTTGCGTTTTTTGAAAGCGAGTTGCCAAAACTGTGCCATAAACACAAATAAAATTAGTATCATTGAATATGTTTTGCCGATACTTTTCAAAAGGAGGTGTCACTTGCCGTAGGGTTCCATTTAAAATTATTGGTCACTAGTAGGGACGTTTACAACCTCTAATATTCAGTTTCCAAATTTCACTGGTTTGTGTATAATCGGTCCAATGTTAAGAGGAGGGGGGACTGAAAAGCACTGTGTACTCGGATTCATATTGTGATGGTAGTATCGCGAGATAGGACGATCGTGTTGCCGGAGTTCATACACCAGATAAGAAAGATGCATTGATTTAACATGAATAATAGGCCCTTACGCAGGTAGTAAACTAAACCATTGTGGTTATTTGAATGATGATAGCATATTTTGAATCAACAGATGTGATTACATTGAATAGATGATAGGAGTGTGATAGGTCCATAGTTGCTCATTTGAGGACTGGCTAGGAACACATTTCTTGGGAAAAATCGGAGGAACTCCGTCAGATCCACTAGCGTTGTTGGTGTGGTGTTAGGACCCACTGAAAAATGCGTCTGATTGTTTATTGGTAAAAGGGAATCCCAGGGATATGGCTGTCAATTGAAGTGATGTTCTGGGGTTGTTTTCCCAATGAATCCAGTGTAGGATTTGCAGCAGCATGTTGGCAGAAATATTGACTTTTCCTCATCTCGTTGCTAGTATTTCATCTTTGTTGGTGAGGGGAGGAAATGAACCGGAAGTGAAATTTCTCACCATAGCTCGATGAGCTTCGATCATATCTTGGCATTGTGAGCCTTTTCCGAGGATTCAGTTGTCTCCTATCATATGCTCCTAGATTCAACATATTCCGAACTAGTCTTATGGTCAGGATTTTTGTACCATCGATGGTGCGCTACCGTCCCGAAGGCGACAGCTCTGAAGCAATGTTTTTAGAGCCACGGTTTGTCGAATGATGTTTTTCATGTCGTGTTCGGTAAATATGTTTCATCCCCAGTATTATGATTCCAGAAACTGTTACTGCGCATTATATTGGACCTCCAGAAGAGGAACACTTTTTTTCATGGGAATACTGAGGAAAACATACAAAGGATATCCTAGTATGTGGTGCAATATAGCAAATAGTGGGTATGAGGTTGTGGTCGGAGTTCACAAGTGGAGCATAAACTTCCATCCCTTCCAAAAATGTCACATGAAATCTCATCAGAATTTATAAGGATCAACGTGAAAAGTCTGTAACCTGCAAGTACGCAACCCTGGCACATACACTTTTTGGTCGGTTCTATGAGGATTTATAAGTAGATGTAATTTATAAGTATACCCGAATATATGTCATACGAGTTTATATCAGGCAGCGGTATGAGCATTCGTGCATATAATGATCCACTGGATTTATTATCTTCATATGGAACAATCTCGCAGAATATCATTTTTTTTTAATAATCATGTGTCTGCTTTACAAAATCTCAAATGTTCTCATTCATTTTCAAACTGGATGACCTCATAGAAACATGTAGGATTCCTCCCAGAAATCGCTGATAGAAACGGATAACAGTTTTGTCAAAAAAAGGAATTCAGATATCATAGATTAACGTTAGGAAATGCCATTATTAATTAAAGAAATATGTATCTGTAATGTCTTTTAAATACTGATGAATATCGAATAGGGCCCTATACGGATTTGCGGTTTCACTATCCAACTTGAATCTCATAAATTCTCTTATTATTTTTTTTATCAGTCTTTGTGAGCCATTTTTGGCAGGGATAATACATAGATCAATACTGGTGGTAAAAAAAGATCAAGTGTACCGTCATATATTGATCAACAACTTTGCATGCCAATTCACTCAATCAGGTTCAGGAAAGCGTGTGGGTAGCTGGACCAGCTACCAGCTGTTCTAGATCATACGTTATAGTGAAGGCCTCAGTTTGACGATCTGCCCCAACTGTTCTGTTATAAAATTCAAGCCAGGTAGAGTAACGCACATTGAAATCCCAGATATGGTGTATTGTCATGCTGGATGGTTTTTCTGGAAAGTCCTATTCGAGTAATGAAAACTCAAAAAGGTGTCTTTGGGACTGTTCATTAGGTTATATTGAAGGGGGCAAAAAAGGAATTTGGTCTGTTTGCTATTAGTCATCTTGAGTAACGAGGGTACCTGATAATCAAGTTTCCGAAGACTTGATTACAAAATATTCAATTTTCTTTGTGTTATATAATTATTTAATGGAATATGCCTTGTACAAACTGAAAAACACCAAATAACAGTAAAAATACGTTATGTGGTTTAGAAGCAGGTAGAGAAAAAGAAATTTATTTATTTATTTATTTATTTATTTACACTGTTCTACAGGTTAAACCCAACTACAGAACAGGGGATAGAACTACAATTAATATAAAATACAATTTCAGTTAGTAACGGGACAACAATACAGTACAATAATAAAAATACTATATTACATACAGAATCATCCGAATTAAAAAGTATCACAGATATATTCATATATAACGATAAGAAATACTAAAAAGAAAGATAGCCAACAGCCAAACTGCTGAATTTTAGTTTAAACAATTTTATATAAATTACGAGAATTCAACGAAAGTAAAATGATTTTATTGCAATGACAGAACAATGAAAAATATCAAGCTGATAACTCGCCGAATTGTATTTGACACACATGTTATGCAACGGTGAGTATTTCAGGATATTTGTTCGTGGCGTTGGCAGATAAAACGGATTGACTACTCTCGACGTTTGTCTAGGTACGTTGAAATCCAGTTTTTGCAAGATGTGCGGGTCAAGAATCAGATTGTTGATTAATTTAAATAGAAACATTGTGGAATGACAGTCACGACGGGAACTCAAGCTGTTCATAGCATGTCTAGCTAATAATGCTTCTTGGGGATAACCAATTGGTGGGTATATGTTGTCCGATCTAAAGGAAAGAAGTTTAAGGAAGTTTAAGAAATGATGTGGATAGATGCTGATTGCGACTTTGTTTTATACTATTTGGAGTTGGGGATGTCATTACCTTCATTGAGCCTTGGCTTGGCAGGATTAGCTGTTGTCCTGTTTTGGGGTCGATATTTCCTGGCAATGGCTTGCTTGGTCAGATTGTATTGCTCTGCTAGGAACTGATTGGAAGAATAATGTCTGGGCAAAACATTGTTGGACTGTGAGATGGAGTCTTCCTGAAAAACTTCCACTCGCATCGAAGGTTGCACCATGTTGGTACTGAATGAAGGACTTATGTGGATCTCATCAATCAACTCATCTGAAATATTATATAAAAAAAAAACAGTTTACAGATAAAAACAGAAAAAAAATCAGAAAAATTATATGTATTTTTTTTCCAAATATCTTTGTCGAGCATTCGTTGAGGACTTGTACGATAACCGATTCGAATATTTCATTCATTCTTCCCCCACAATTTTGTGATATGAGGTGAAATAGTAGTTTACCTAACAAGTGTGGAAAGTGATACTTTTCCGTACGCGATTGCAGATGGCCGAACGACGCGTCAGCGGAGTTCGGCCAGAAATTGCGTGCGGAAAAGACACTTTACGCTCGTGTTAGGTACACTATTTTTCCTACTAGCGGAAAAAACACCCAAAAGTTAACATAAAGAACATTTATTATTAAATATATATTAAACTATACAACCATACTTGGTAAGCTTTCTATTTCAACCTTCTGCGACGCAATATTTAAATGTCAGCATAATCCGCAAAAACTAAACAAATCTACTTTTCCGCACTAAAATGTTTTTTCCGCACTTAAAAGAGTGCGGAAAATTGACTCTTTCAAAACTAAAATGAGTGCGGAAAAGTGGACTTTTGTTTTAAAGTGGACGGCGAGCGCAGCGAGCATCTACATATATTGACATCTCAGGTTACGTTAGATTGGGTTCGTAGGTTATGTTGGGTTAGTAGGTTAGGTTGGATTAGGAAGAGGCTCTAGCCGTATCTTTCTACTTCTGATCCCGCAGTTCCGCATGAGCACTTGTTTACGCTGAAAGCTAGGTGAATCGTCAAATATGGTTGCTCCACACCTGTTCTTTCTGAATTTTGGATAAATAGTCGTTAGTTCTTAACAATTTTGTATTGTTATTAGGTGTAGGTTAGCTTGCTCAGGTTAGGTTTGTGTGTCAATTGCAGGCGAAAAACGAATTCACGAATTTTCGACTGACTCGCAAGCTAGGTTAGCTTGCTTAGGTTAGGTTTGTGTGTCAATTGCGAGCGAAAAACGAATTCACGCATTTTCGACTGACTCGCAAGCTAGGTTAGCTTGCTCAGGTTAGGTTTGTGTGTCAATTGCGAGCGAAAAACGAATTCATGCATTTTCGACTGACTCGCAAGCTAGGTTAGCTTGCTCAGGTTACGTTTGTGTGTCAATTGTGAGCGAAAAACGAATTCACGCATTTTCGACTGACTCGCAAGCTAGGTTAGCTTGCTCAGGTTAGGTTTGTGTGTCAATTTCGAGCGAAAAACGAATTCACGCATTTACGTGTAAGTTTAGGTTTGTTTAGTTAAGTAGGGTTAGGTTATGTTAGGTAGGGTAAGTTAGGTGTGAGGGTTAGGTTGTTTTTCCTTCTTCTACCTTAAAAGACTGGATCTGTATGTAGTTAGGTCGGGATGTAATAAGGGCGAGCGAAGCGAGCCTAATGACGACGATTACAGCGATCATTTATTCACATTCACGTTTTCAACGCTAAACAGTGATGGAATCATGAACAACGTTCATAGCTGAATTAGCCGAAGTTGGGTTAGTTGGGTAAGATTAGATGTGTGCTCAGAGTCACTATAATTAAAAGGCACCGATTACTGGTATCTTCTACCTCTACAAAAATATAAATTGCAGAGTGTGCAGGAAATTGCAGAAAACTGACAACGTTGCTTTGTGCTACTCTTCTTTTTGTTTGACATTGACAATTTTGGTTATAAATTTCTATTTTCAATGAATTATTAAGTGAAACTTAAGTGAAACTTTTCCCTATACTGAAAATACTGCAAACTGTGCCACAAATGCAAGAATTAATGTGTCTAGATTGTGGTAATATGAAGCAAAGGCAAATTGGTTGCTTTTTGTGGAAGAAATTTGATCTTGAAAATACCCCTTTTCTGGCATATGATGGATCGTAAATCAAAAAGTAAGTAAGAGCGAGGCGTTCTGACTTCAGATTTGTTTTCAGGTACCTCGAAATAACACCCCAAAAAAATTTCGTCAAAATCGGAGTTACTACCCTAAACTGCAATTTTTCCTTTTATTCATTGACTATTTTCGAGTAATTCCAAAAATTTATTAAAAACTGAAAAGAGCGTTCAGAGCAAATTTTATACCTGGCAGGGAGATTGATCTTGGCATATCCGAAGGTATATCGTCAACAGACTTTGACTTATCTCTAGCAGCTTGCATTTTGGTGTTCATTATTTTGACCATTGTTTTGGATGCTGAAATGAAATCTACGAGACTGTCCAGCATGTCTTCCCACGCCTCATTAGCCGTATTTTCTTTGATTTCTTCGAATGTTTGCATTATCACGAAAATTTTGAGGGGTTTCCGTGAAACTGTAATGTCAAAATGAATGATTTGAAAATGTCAAAAATGTCAGGAGGAATTTGTCATAAGTGTCAAGCGAGATACATACAGCATGAATCATAAGGTTCGAACAAAAGTTATTGTAGCAATAAAAAAAATATAAAAATAACAAAAATGCACAGGACAACTTGTCTATTCAGTTGACCGCGTAGCTGATATTCTGGTAAATTTTAACGGTAAAGGTGAGTTAAGTGGACTTTTTTTTTTGAAAATTTGAAAATAGTGATTACTCACGTAATTTTGTCTCCTGAACACGAATCTGAAAATAATCCGAATCTTGAAAATCAATTATTATCAAACACGAATTTTTCGGTATAAAATCGCCTCCTTCATTTTGTTATTTTTCAGGCGCTAATCAACTGATATTTCACAATTACAAGCACCAAAAATGACCAATTCACATAAAAATTGGACCTTCTTAAATATATCTTGTTATTCATCATGATCAAAAACATCCATTGTTGCCATATTACCATGAATGTAAAAACAAATATGAAAATCTAACTTTGCTTCGAGTTGAATGCAATCGTAGTATTCCTCACAAACACTAATCTAACTCGACCTATATAATTAAGAAGAATATGCACGCTTCGCTCGCTATCTGATCGCTTTGAGAAGAGAGGGGGAAAATTAATCAATTAATTAAACTAACCTCGCTATCCAAGTTGATCGAAATCCTTTAAAATCTTTCATCTAACCCCACCGATAAGATGCATTAAGATATGCTCGTATCGCTCACTACGCTCGCCATCTTAGATTCGCTTCAAGCTGAGGTGGCGAGCATATTTTCATGCATTTTATATTATCAGTTAGGTTAGATAAACGATTGCACAGCCGACTCAATCTCCCGAGCCGTGGTGAAAAAATCGGCAACACCGCATTGACGTCCTACTCATTAATTCATCAATGTGAATTTCTCGGTTTATTCGGAAAACTAAGAAAAAACATATGAAAATGAATTTTCAGGAAAAAGAACGATGATTAGTGCGGTTATTTAAATGTTTTCATCACGAACTGGTATCGCAATATATTCTATTTCTTAGATATGGGAAATCTGTCAAGTTTGGTTATTAGATGCCCGAAAATTCACATTTCGGGAGATTTTTTCAAAATATTCTTTCTGATAATCCAGAAACCACATAGATGATCCCTGATTTTTTTCAGATTTTTCATTTGAAATCTGACTGATGAAAATAATATGTTACTGGAAGGTACATCATACAGAATGCACCAAACTCAGGTAGTTTGGCACATTCTGTACATGTACCTTCCAAAAATATATTATTTTCATTAGTCAGATTTCAAATGAAAAATCTGAAAAAAATCAGAGATGATCTATGTAGTTTCTGCAATTATCAGAAAAAATATTTTGAAAAAATCTCCCGAAATGTGAATGGCATCTGATAACCAAACTTAACAGATTTCTTATATCTAAGAAATTGAATATATTGCGATTCAAGTTTGTGACGAAAACTTCTATGTTTTTTCCTAGTTTTCCGAATAAGCCGAGAAATTCACATTGAAGAATTAATGAGTAGGACGTCAAATTGCTCTCCAGCGGTGTTGCCAATTTTCTCACCACGGCTCGGGAGATCAAGTCGGCTGTGGCATAACTGGAAGTACTAGAAAATTTTTTTTTTTTTCAGATTCGGGCTCAAGAAAACAAACTAGGTGAGTTAAATACCTTTTTTTTCCGGAGAAGTCCACTAAACTTATCTTTACAGGTGGTGTTACTTATGTAGTTTGACTCGCCATTGAGAGTTTGGCATTTGGCGAACTTTCTTGAAGTGCCGTTTTTCTATTGGTTTGTAGGCAAAATGCATGAAATGCATTTCACAAGTGTGACGTGAATAAAAGTAGTACGCGCAAAGGTTCAATTTTAATTTATTGATTTGATATGAATAATTATGATAAAAAAGGTGCTAACTTTCGAGCGAATTAAATATATTGTTAAGTACATCCCTCACATAAAAAAATTAAAAGTTGATGTTTTTGAGATATATTTATGACTTTAAAGACATGTCGAAGTTTTAATAAGAAAAAATGTAAATTTTGTTGAGTTTCTTATCTAAAATTTTCGAATTCATTATTTCCATGACTGCCATTAACAAACATAGTTCATATTTTTTTCAATCAGTTTTCTCTTTATTGAATTCTAATTCAGTAGAAAAAATATATAATTCAAAATGATCTATCTAAAAATGTGTTACATGTTAATTGAGATGACTGAATTGACTGGTGAAAAAACTAGTGTATGCGGTGATGTTTATTTTTTTGTTAAAAATCGCCAGTTTATTTTCTCACGGCAGCCTTGAAAACCATCGTCGATTCCCAAATACCATTCAATTCAGTTACATATTTTATTAACGTCTTGCTTTGTCGAATGCTATTTTCGTTTCCAAAGTTATTCGAATGAAAATATAAAAATATTTCAAAAATAAACTAACGCCCACGAAATGAAGTTTCCGAAAATAAACCTAAACGTGTATCGAACGATTTTCATGCAGTGACACATTGAAACATCAAAAATGTTATTATATGTTCTTGAAGTTGCGTCAAGACATCACTGATAATTTTCATTGAAACCTGAAAAAAGGTCGATGACTATCAAGTGAATTTACCTTTCAAAAAATATAACAGGATTTCTAATACTCCGCTAATTCATTTCTATGCTCGACATGATTATTTGATCGAAATACGCAATTCTAGGATATTTTATCTAATTCATGGTAAAAGGAATAAACGCTGGGTAAAAGGAATAAAAGTTACGACCAAAATAAACAAAAAAAAAAAATAAGATCCATGAGGATTCGAACACATGATCTTTGGATTACAAAGAGGCTCCAACTATAATAAACCCCTTGATTACTTGTGCTTCGGACTTCCATCGTCTTAATGGTTGAAAGATTTCTACTTCTTTCAATTTTTCACTACGATGAATATTCACCTGAAGACGATTGCAGATTCAAGCAATTGAAACGTAGTGAAAAATTTAAAGAAGTAGAAATCTTTCAACCATTAAGACGATGGAAGTCCGAAGCACAAGTAATCAAGTTACTACATCGTCTACAACCTTCAAAACATAATAAACCCCAATGCACTTTATTTATGAATGTCATTATTTGTCAGTGATGAAGGACCTTCTACAGTTGGACTGAATACTACATGTTTGTAACTTTAAAAGGAATTAGTACCTATTACCAATTGCACAAACGGCCAAATACATGTGCAAACTTTTATAAATGATTTCTCTCGATTATGTGTTCTGATTATAATATGTGATTGAAGTGTTTCTATTAGAGAGATCTAGTGTTGAAAGTAATTTTAACACTAGTGTTGCAAGTGATATTGTGAAAACGTCAGTTTTTAGTCCATAGGTCAATGTCTCTAAAGTATAAATTTATCGAGCATTTATTCTTTTTATCATGCGTTTGCATTATATTATATTTCATTTTCAAATTTCTATTGTGCAAATGTGCATTGAATATCAAACGCTTTATTCCTAACCTCATCTTGAAGAATTTGATTTTATATTCCATAGGCTAACATGCATTTACACAGCTGCCTTGCAATATTCTGGTTGGATGTATTGATAATAATATCTTTATTGTTCAACAGATACTATCCATAGGACAATCAAATTAGAAAAATATTGTGAAGAGTTATCACAACTTCCCTATGAAATTCTTTATTCAACACTTGAAACAGATTACGCTAATTTCTATACAACACTAACTATAGGTAACCACAATTACTGGGCTATTATTCAATTCGACTATTCAAATCTTCAATACTTCAATAAATCCCCTGTCGGCGAGTGACACGTTCTTATATAGCTCCAGAGAGATTTTTCCGTCTTTTCTAGAATCCTCTACCTTTTATCTATTCGTTTCTCGAACGACTTACTGTTTTCGCTACTCTTTGACAGATGGCGCTAGCTGTTGAAATCGATTTCTCTAAATACGTGACAATATTATCGATATAGAGTTTGCAAAGTATTTGGGACAATACAAATTTCCAACACTCATCAGAGATGGATTAACCTGAAAAATAAGAAATAACCAATCAAATGATGCTTCCATGAATATGAGAGGAAAAAATATTAAGATACAGTGTAATATACAAGGTAATATTAATTGGCCACTCATATCACATCTAGCTACTTTTTTATTGTATCAGACCTCGAATATGTGACACCTGCGACGTACAACATACTGGGGAACTTACAATTAGTGTGATTGGTGTATACTCAGGCTAGAAAGAACTACGCCCTTCCTGATACGATGCAACAATGCCTTAGGAATGAGCAATATTGCCTGAAAACAATACATTTTCTGAAACAAACAGGTTTTAACCGAGAATGGAGTTGGAAACAATCGTTTTCGTTAATACCAGAAAATATTTTCACATCATCAGCAAAGCACAATTTCTGACAATTAGTCCGCTGGCAGAGAGAGTATTCGTAGCCGATGAAACGCGACGTGATCGCCCAAGTTATTATTATGTATTTTGACCCGCTGAATCCGAATTTCGAGGGTGATAAGCCTTGAAAGCATCCGGAAAATTTTTATGGACGATTTTCCGAGGGAAATCGAAAAATCCATTTTTTTCAAAAACAAATGAGGTCATAAGATTTTGCATGAAATTCTCTACGAAAAAGGTATCCACTTTTTTTTTTGAAAATGCGCCGTTTTCCAGTAAAACGTGCTCGAATTTCGAAAAAATGCAATTTTCTCAATTTTCAGTGCTATCTGAATAAGTCACATAATGATATTTTCAGGATCACCTTTTCCCAAATCATTCATATATATCTCGACTATGAATTACAGAAGAGACATTCTTGAAAAAGTCATTCGTTTGGATTTTCCGGCACTGAATTTCCCGATACTTTTATCTTGCATGAAAGCGGCATTTTTTTGAGGCCATATACAAGTAGTGAAGCAAACTGATAGGTATGATGAGAAAGAATTGTAGGTTACCTATCCATATGGTCCGTCCAAGTTTTCGAAATAACACATTTATTCCATCATTCAATTTTTCATTAAGTGGTTGGTTATATCATCTGATCCACTATCTAAGTGGATTTGTGAAATATATGCAATCATGTCTATTTCGCCATATTTCATGACTCATGGCTAAAGGAAATGTGGAAACATATTGTATTAATAAAAACCTATTGCAGTTCGAGAAATTGGCATGTTTATAAATACTCTGAACAAGTATTGGAGTCTGTTGAAATTACTATCACATCATTGAATTTCACTTAGAATATTCAAATATTTTAACTGTAGAAATAAAAATAGGGAAACTGTATAACTTTCAATTACACAATACTTGGAAAATCAGAAATAATCATCGCAAGTGGAAGCTGAAGGGAAAACCAGGCGGTTGATCGTCTTCATCATCACTAATATCATCAAGTGAACGATTATCGAGGGTAATACCACAAGAAGTTTTTATTTTATTGGATAAACTTTCATTTTGCACGAAAACTTGGTTGCTTTGGTAATTGACGATAGCAAATATCATAATAAGTTATTTGGTCGAGTCATATTACAAGCTACCAAGTTTGAGTGAAACAAAATTAAAGTTTATACGATGAAAACAAAACCTCGGGTGGTATTTAGTGAGATAATTTAACGAATCAAATAAATGAATTATTAAACAGAAGTGAATAGAACATAATTTATTAAATTAAATGAATAATTCATTGAACAAAAAGTACATTTAACAAGAAATATTATTTAAATGTACAATTAGTGAAAGTACAGTTTTGGTATACAATCCTACCCGAAGAAGAAGACTGCTGAATTTCATTATTTTCCACTCTTTAGATTTGTCACTAAAGTGGACTGATGCTGTGAGCCTAACTGAAGGTATGGCTTCAGAGAATTGGCGTTCGAATGTCCGGTCAGCTTGATAATTTGTTGTTCTGAGACTCCTGCTTTGGCAAGAGTAGAAATAGTGCTAGCCCTATGGGAGTGATTAGTAATTTTATTTTTCAGATCTAGACCAATTTTTTCTGCAGAAATTCTGGTCTACTTTGAAATTTCGTTTACACCAATCGGCACATTTTTGTACCATCCCTTGGCATTTTCATTTTTCCAAAACGGATTTGGTGTTAGAAACAATCTATCTGAAGAAATATGTTTGTTTCGTTTTTCTAGAAGCATTTTCAATAATCTTACATGACACACGTTCGGATTTTCTTTATTTGTAGTCAACCATTTACTTTCACTGCACCTTTTATCTCCACGTTGAGCTGTTTCAGGAAAGACCGTGTTGTTTTCCACTCTGCTTGTCAATGTTCCATTATTGTATTTTTCGGCTTTGAAATAATAAATTTTACACTGCGCACTTTCACCACCTCTCCAGGCTAATTCAAAAGCGGCGATATGAAAAAGTTTTTTTGAAGTCCCATTGGAGTATTTTCATTCCACTGCTCTGCCATTTTTATAACTTCTTCTTTACTTAATGCTATAGAACCTTGTCTTCTTTTATCTCTGCTCTGCATTTGCTTGCTTTTAGCATTTTTAGTGTTTCTAGCGGCTTGAAATGTCACATCTTTGAATGGGTCAAACACAATCTTATAATCCATATAATATTTTTCTTGCACAATTTTGGCTACAGTATTCCACATTGTTTTAACTACGTACTCCTTGTAGTCATTTCCGTCTGATTTCTTCATATTATACGCCCAATCTGCCAATATGCTTGAGATTTCCGGCTGCGACGTTGAAGATAAAAGTTCGTACCTCTTTTCTCAAGGTACCAGAAACCAAGACCTGCACCTCAAAAAGTTTCACCATTGTTGAAGAAAGCGAAACAGGATCCTTGAACTTAGTTAAAAACTATATTGCACTACGACCAAAAGGATGTAAACAACGTAGGTTTTTTTTAACCTACAGAAATAATAAATGCATTGAGTTTCCTATAAGTAAAAATACTATAGAAAGTGTTCCTTCTTTCATAGCGAAATACCTTAATTTCGAAAACCCGAAAGGTTACATCAGACATTGTCTACACTGAACGTCGTCAACGCTTCTTGTTCAAGATGGCGCTTTCTTTGAAACACTAAAATTACATGGAAAATGTAAGAGTAGTACGGTAGCGGAGAGCTATATTGAAGAAAGTATCTCCTCGAAGAACAAAACTGCTACAATGAAAGCCTATTCCGTTTCCGAAAAAGAAAATGTTAACGTTCCGAAAGAAACCGAATACACATTGAGGAGTTCATCATCGGTCAACTCACAGAACTTCAAACTTGGTACTAATTTTTCGGGAACCTTTGAAAATTGTAATTTCTATTTGAGAGAAAATAATTAGTCCCTTTTTTATGTACAGTTATAAATAAAACTTTCCTGAGTAATTAATTTATTGAACTACAAAAACAAAACATTTAGCGGTGGTTATGATTTATAATGCCCTCCATAACGCCCCGGGCGTTATGGGTCTGTTAATAGCAACCGTTGCCAAGGCACTATAAAGCAGTAATGGACAAGTGAAAAATAATGTAATTCATAAGTCGCCAAATGGGCACAGCGTATATTTCAATGCACTCATCGAATTGAAAAATAGTGGATCAATGATTTTTTTACTGGAACTGCGTTAAATCATAAAAATTTCCCTTCCCTGGCTCAGATCATCACTGTCATATTCTAGCTGAACAATTTTTTTTCCGCAACTCGCCAATAATATTTTTAAATACCACTTCTCTACAATTGCCACCGTGGTATCCCATACGTGGGCTATTGATAGTTTTGATCGAACAGACAGTCTTGAAGACCCTGCACCTAGCGTGTGTACTCCAGGACGGTGCGTCTGTTTCTTTCGGGTAATTATAGAATCGGTGATTATGAATGTTTGACCGACGGCTGTGTTAGTACAGTTCTCACGCGGACGTCGTTTCCGACGCTTGTCTTACAATTCTTTGAATTTATTTCGCGTACGAGCTATGAACGGGAAGGGGATGAGGAGGAAAAAGTCGTCTCTTTCTGAAGTTAAAGTGGCCGTTATCGGGGCTCCTGGGGTCGGAAAAAGTGGTGAGTTGATAAGAATGATTGAATTTGCAGAAAAAAAATTAACTATTGTCGAAAATGTTACTTGAAACATTTACAACAATTCAATTGGATTTTTTTTTAAATTGGATCTCAAAATTTCTAATGAAAAGGCGCTGAAAGCACTGCTTATGTGGAGCATATTTGAAGATTTTGAACAGTTGACATACCAGCTGACAACGATATCACATGGCTCCCCTATTTTCCTCTTTGTTTTTTGAGGTATCAAAATAAAACTGGACAGTCAATATAAATTTCAAATGCCATAGTTTGACGTCTAGGAAGATTTTGTGGGACTTCATTCATGAATTAATATTGCATTTTCGAAATTTTGAGAAAATTCTAAATGGAATGAAATTATTTTTTTGCACTTCCGCGACTAAAGTCCCTAGGGAGATAAAGTTGCATTTCAAATCCCAAGGGACATAAAGTAAGAATCAAACATTACCGCAGCTACATATTAATAACTAGGACAAAAATCAGGAAATATTCCATTATAAATCTTTATTGATTGAATTAAGATTGTATGTGATGTTGATTAACATTATTACAATTGATGAAACTAAATGGGCGATTATTTGTATTTGATAAGTGAATATTAGAGGAAAGTGAAGAGATGTCATGTTCTTGACGTATAGGTTAAATGTCAACATTAACTGAAATGACACTGAATTGAAAAAGTTTGTTGACACCGTTGCTATGACGTTACTTACCGAGTAATTCGAGTACCATGTTTATATAACTCATCAAAATAATTAGTTGTATTATTATTGAAATCTATAATACTGGAAAGTGCAAAAAATAGCATATATGCCGCAGGACTAAGGTGATATTTTATCACTTACGTAATAAACATCAAGTGCAGGTTTAAAACATTCACTTCAGTCCCTTGCTATATAATATACTATTGTTTGAAATGAATGTTTCTGGAGTTCCATTGTCTAGAAACAAAAAAAAAAATTATTTGCATGTGTTTTGAGTCACGACGTTTCAACAGTTAACATCTACTATTGTAGTCCAAATGAAATTATTTTATTGCGTTTTACAACGCCTTGATGAAAATCATCATATAAGTATGACATAAAAAGTAATGGGAAAGTAAAAATTCGTTTATCGACCAAAAAATTCAAAGTCCGACAAAATCGTTATTTAGTAATGGCTTTGCTTAAAGCAAATAGACCCTCATCAATAATTATAGTTTAGGTATTTTGTTTATTCTCTAAATCTACTCTAAAACAAAATTGTAATTTTTATAAATGAAAACTAAACTTTCTCAAATTCCTATAAGCACCAACTTACACTTTTTGAAAATATCAACAGGACCTCGACTGGCAGCAGCGCCCCCTACTTCAAGCTTGCGAGATCATATGCCATTGCTTTCAATAAATATTCGAAAAACTGTAAACTGCGTGCAGTCTCTTTTTGATATTCGTTTTCTTTGAAATATTCCCATTGGAAACTTTTCAGTTTGACCAAGTGTATAATGAAGTTTTAGCCCTTGCAAGTAGAATTCAATAGTCTTTTGAAAAGTGTCACAACTCCACCCCTTCGATTGGCGACATGAAAAGCACTGCACATCGCGAGTCAACGTTTTCATAGCTCAATGTTAGATTCTTTCGTTCCATTTATTTTGACGTGAAATTATCATTCAAATGTCAGTGTTTCATGTAATCCGAAAAAATAATTTTTTATTTGAATGAGGCTTTGTGGGCACGTGTATATTATCCAGAAAAAATTTGTTCCATATCATCATGACAACCAGGATATTTGGGAAAATTCCAAACTATTGATGTTTCAAATGATTCGAATAAAAGTAAAATTGAAACAGACATTTCCACCAAAAAAAAAAAATTATGTGTGAAGTTTATTCAAGTTATCCTTTAAGATCCCACATTTTATACTTACCCGATATTATAAATGTCACACAGCATGTCTTATTAAAATTCATTATGAGATTAAATAAAGAAAGTGAAATAGTCCGGGAGGTACTGTCACTTTGGAATACGTCATAGTATGCACGATGAAATTTTGTTGTTATTATAGTATACATTCGGATTCGGAATCAGGACAACAATATTACTACCAGTACACATTCTCGATGAAAAATTTTCACTTCTGAAAAACCCAGTTTGTCTCACTTTTCATGGAAACACCCCCGCATCTTCCGTAACTAGGAACTCTGTAAAATTTGAATTTTGCCTGAAGTTAATCTGAGTGACATACACTGCTCGCCAGGGGGTGTTTCCATGAAAATTAAGACAAATTTGGTTTTTCAGAACTGAAAATCTTTCAGCAAAAATCTGTACTGGTAGTAATATTGTTGTCCTGATTCCGAATGCGTTGAAATTTTGAGCCAAAGTATATTGTCCCCTAATGTTATTTTTCGCAAATCTGGGTGAGTCCATCGCTCCTGGCGGTTTTCAGGCTTTTTCTAAAAACCGAAACATGGATGGGTGTTTATACCGAAAGTAATATCAATGATATGACGGATAACTTCATTACACAACTGAACTTCCCTATCCATTACATTCCATTCCATTGGTATTATTTGAATAAGTTTATCTGAATAAAACACATGCGTTCGCTTTTGATGTATAATAAAGAATGCATCGACATTGATTACAGGTTACAAATAATGAATAATCAGGTCAATTTTCAGGGCTATTCAACTTGATGATAATAATTCCTAGCAAAATTTCTTATTCTACAACAATATATACCATCACACGTAGGACAATATGAAAATAAAAAAATTTGAAAAAAGCTACGGAAGGGATATGAAACATTAAACTATATTCCACAGTTGCCGAATGAACCATGAAATGAAATATAACCTATTTCGAGGTGAACATAATGTATCAGTCGTGGAATGTCTGTTTGAGTGATTGCCATCCCGCAAATACTACACCTGTGGTGACACGTCTGCCTGAGAAAAAAAAATAGTATATGTCATTAGAGATAGAAATTTCAAATGATTTGGCAAGGTACGTGGCAAGACATTTAAATCATAACAATGAGACAAGAACGAAAATCATTTTTCAGAATATTTCTTCGATACTAAAATACTTCTATGCTCACTTTGAAAAATCTGTGGAAGAAATAATACTCTACTGAGAGAAATCCGAATACAAGGACAAATGATTACTATAAAATAATTGGTACACTTCAAACAAAGCGGGAATAGCGAGCTGAAGTGAATCTTCACTTCGCGTGTAAAGTAGTACGTTAATTTTTCAACATCAACATCCATTTTATACATCAGATTTGGATACTTCAAAAGGGTACATAGACTCCAAATGAGTGAGAGTAGGTGTTATATAGTAAATGAAGATAGATATAGGAACCACTTGCAATCGTCTTCTCCGTGACGCTTCACTTCGCCATCGTTTATAAATATACCGTACGGTGAAGCGTTTTCATGACATAGGAAAATACATTTGGTAGTAAGGACAGACAACGGCGATAATAAAGTTAGCTTCAGTAACTTTTTTATTATGCATATGTCAGAAAATGTTATGATTTATAAAAGTTGGTGCATTACGAAATACTTATATTCGAGTTATCAAAATTCTAAATTTTCAAACGGTGTACAGGGGAGAACAAAAAATAGGAATTTTGATCAGGAGTAAACTACCCTCATTTCAGATCTTATCAAAAATGTTTGATTAGAAAACTTCTCAAGAATTGACAACAATATTCAGATTTGGTACCACAGCCATACACCCAAATTTTTATGGTTCTAGAGCCTCCCTAATTTTCCTATGCAGAATTTGGTCTGATTTGTTATTTGTATTAGAATATCTATGTCCGTTGAAAACTATTTGAATCTTTACTACTTTTTTGGTGAAAATTTGATATTTCACTCTGTATGCAACTATCAGTGTGATTTCATGGAAGGAAATTATTGGATGAATCAATTCATTATTGGTGAACCATTGAATAATAGAAATCTGAAACTTTACGATCACTTTAACTATACAAATTCAATTTTCAGGTGTAGGTGGCTATGGCTTCGAATTTGAATAGTGGTTTTGATCGATGACAACTTTTCTAAATAAAGTTTTTTGATATTTTCTGTTCTCCTCTGTATACCGTTCGGAAATTTAAAATTCTGACAACTCATATGCAAGTTTTCTGCAATGCACCAAATTTTATGGAAGATATAATTTTCTGTCAAATGGATAATGAACAAGTATTCCATTGGTGCAAACTTTTTGAAACTCACTGTATATTCGACAATGCTGTGATGTGGCCACCCCATTCGTCTGGGATCTGGATAAAGGAACGGATAGCTAGAGAAGGAGGAGGCAGTGATGGGATATTTAAAAAACTCATTTTGTAAATGTCTGATACAATAGGGAGTATTTTAAAATATTGCCTAAGAGCTACTTTAACCTTGTGTGAAATTTTTATACAGTATTATGCATTCTGAATTTCAATTTTGTCCACATAATTGTAATAAAAACAAAATGTTGTGTAAAGTAATAACACAATATTAAGTATTTTTCAGTTATATAGTCAACAGAATTGTACAAAAAAAATATTGGAATTTCTGTTACATTTTTACACAACGGTGTTGTTAACCAATTCAAACAATATTGTGTAAAAAGGATTCAAAGAAATATACACAAGGTGGATATATTATTATTATATACAACAAATCAGGAGAAACAACAGTGTGTGAAATTTCTACTTTTCCGCACTCATTTTAGTTTTGGATGAGTCGCTTTTCCGCACTAGTGCGGAAAAGTTTTAAAAGCTTACCAAGTATGGTTGTATAGTTTAATATATATTTAATAATAAATGTTCTTTATGTTAACTTTTGAGTGTTTTTTCCGATAGTAGAAAAAATAGTGTACCTAACACGAGCGTAAAGTGTCTTTTCCGCACGCGATTTCTGGCCGAAATCCGCTAACGCGTCGTTCGACCATCTGCAATCGCGTGCGGAAAACTATCACTTTCCGCACTTGTTAGGTAAACTACTATTTTCTGTGTAGATACATAGAATTTTTCTACGGTTTTAGAGCGATTCACCGTACGTATACACAAATAGAACAGACAGTAAGGAAAAATATTAAAAAATCTAACTTTTTCTAAAACAGGTAGACAAAAAAGTACCCTAAAAATTGAGAGGACAATTGTTGACCTTCTCGGGTTCATTGCAAACTGGACAATATTATGAGCTCGTATTTTCATACCAGATATATGGCTTTTAGGTATAGAATTAGATATAGCATCGAAAACTTCATTTTATTTGGATATTATAGTGAAACATTCTGGAACAATAAAAAACTATTAATGCAATTCCAGCCATACGAACCGCATCATAGTCAATAAAATAAGTGTCATGAAAACTGACGGAGAGTGGGAGATCTGCTTTCAATATTTTTTAAATCATTTGTCAAACTTCGTGCCAGAACTATTTTCTTCGAGTGCAAGTAAAGCAATACATTAATTTTTATGATTTATCTGTCAAAACAATTTGTCGTGCATTATTACGTAAACTAAATTGAAAGCGTTTAGCCAGCTATGATCAGACGGATGTACGGAAATTAATATGCCATCAACATTTTATGACGTAATAAAAATTAATATGTTTGCGGAAGTTGTGACGGAATTTGTGATTGTGCTCAATGGAATAGGAAATTGTAAACATGTTGAGTGTATTTTATTTCGATTTAAAAAAATATTGGTCATTGCTATCTAAAGTGTCCTTCAAAGAGTTGACATAATATGGAAAAAACTTCTAATGATAATTTGTTTTGTAATTTCTCTTGGGTGGTAATAAGTGCTTGAAAAAACAAGTAATTCTGAAGTTGTTTCTATTCCTGCTTTTACTTAAAGTTTTATATATTTTTTTTTTTAAATCAAATGGATTTCAACTTTGACACAACTGTTTTAATCACTGAATATCCATTGAAATATGTTTTTCTTCAAGGAAATGAGAAATGCATTTCAAGAGTTAACAACGTTTCGTGCCAATTAACAAACGGAAAATCAATAATCTTCATCAACAATAACAAGAAACCTTCTCATTTCATCAACATCTTATGGATACAAAACACCCATCGAGTGTTCAAAAGTTCAAGAGAACTTTGTCAAGCACATTTGAGAAATTTTATTGTCAATTTTTTTTAACTTTTGAGTCCATGTTGAAAGTAAAGCGTTTTCTTTGATTTTTTGAACTTTCATTTAATTTTTTCACTAATAAATCGAAATCTCCCCAAAAACCCCGACTTACCAATTTTGAATCGGATCTAGATAGTCACAAAACTCGTCCACCATCTTGGGCCGCCATTATAATCCCTGACACCGAAAACCATCACACAATAATTTTGAATCGATATGGACCATAATGACATATCTCGTCCGCCATCTTGGAGCCGCCATCTTTGATTTATGAATTTTGGCAAAAAATTCAAAATCTACGACCTAAAGAATTCCCATATATCAATTTTGAATCGAATTCGGCAACAATCACAAATCTCGTCTGACATGTTGGGGCCGTCATCTTGAATTTATGAATTTTAACAAAAAAAATCATATATAGTATAGTCTCTGACCCAGGAAACCTTTGAATACCAATTTTAAATCGAATCGGACCATTATCACAAATCTCGTGCGCCATCTTGTATCCGCCATTTTGTTTTTTCTATATCGAATCATTCGGAATTCTGGAAGTGAGTAAAAATCACGTTCAAAGATTCCCTTAAGGCCGATTCAGATAGGTACTTTTGAGTTTTTCAAATTATCCCATCCTAAATTTCAATGAATCTTTCATTATGTGAACTAGAACATATTCTAATTCCATGTTTGTTCACCCCGCGTTTTTCACGGACGCCGACAGGCATTCAAGTGTGAACTTCGATGGGTATGCATTCCTCATGCAGGGTCAAGAATGCATGGTGGGCACCCATGTATCTGAATCGGCCTTTACATGGATAGATACTTACATACAGGTGACGCTGAAAGAATTGCAATCCCACAATTTGCAATATTAAAATACACAGAAATGGTTAAATTATTATTATTGTCGCAAATTTGACGTCCCCTGTAAAAATCATTTCAGAATTATTTACTCAAACGTTTGTTTATGGGCAGTATCAAATCGAATGCAACATTGAGAAATTACCCACAGTCACAGTAAAAGATAAAAGGGTTTCAAAAATTTAAATATTCCCAATACAATGGACTGAAAATATTGATCCCAGAGTCCACCAAAAACATTCATAGTTACAAATTATTCTGCAGAAAGATGGCCTCCTTCATTTTCCTGAACTTTATAACTTTTTGAAGTATCTATACTCCTACAATAAATGCCCTAAAAATTATATTTTTCAATTTTTTTCAAGTTTATTTTGTATTTTATCTTTTATACTCTCTATTATTTTTTCAAGTTTATTTTGTGTTTTATCTTTTATACTCTCTATTATTTACTGTCTTCTACCATCATCTACCAAATATACTCTTAGTTAGTTACATGTTGGTTGATCGGCTGGTTTCAGTATTTGATGTGACCAACAATTTGTATTGTTTCACCAAAGAGTTTTTTGTCTTCCATAATTATTTTGAATGTGAAGGGAGTATATGTGGTTTTGTTCAGGTGTGCCCACAGATCTTCCCTATAACATCATTTCTCTACGGTCTTCAGGACATTCTATATCTGCCCAGACGTTATTTGAGCATGCCTGGAGATTTCTTGACATACAGTCTCCGAAAATATCCATCCTCATCCCCTTCCTCCCCATCACAGAACCTAAATAGTCTGGAGTCTTGGAGTATCTTCAGCATATGCATCATGTGTTTTCTTAGGTGGCACTGCCCTGTTACGAGTCCTACCACCTTCATAGAAAGTTTCGTCTCGGTTAGAGAAGTCGTCTTGATAGCCGGTATAACGGTTGGCCGTCACCACCATTTTAAGTATTGCTTGAGGCATTCGTCTAGGAATGATGATGGTTCTCAACCCAATCTTTCATGTCCTGCTGAATGTCCTGAAATGGGATTCCACAGACTGAAATAGCTATTATCTTGGTTTGGAATGAAGAGGCTTGCGTACCAAGGCTCATAATAATGTCTTGCCTTGGTCCATATTCCAGCCGCTACAGATTTGCCCTCTTAACAGAATTGGTATCATCATTGATAGCAGAGGAGTAGGTTGGAGTCATTTTGTCCGACGGCATCTCAGATGAGTAGGTTTTAATGACGTTCATAATGGAGTGACCTAGGTTATTGTTTCTCCATCGGCAAAAAATGTAGAGGACGAAAACTCAAAAACTCCCAGGCTAACTGTTGATGTGTTGGACATAGCAAAAGTGACCCCGAGCATGGCCAGTCTTTCTGAACGAGCCATCTTAGTAGTAATATCTCGCCTTGTTTGGTCCTCGGGCAATATCCAGTGGTACAGAGTTTTCAAATATGTTGTTATGGGACTACTGATTTTGAAGCATTGAGAGTATCCATATGCATGTGATTACTTCTACGTTGAAACCATGTCTTCAGAGGATGCATTTTAAGGCTCTTCCGATGTCTAGAAATATGCATAGTGCATTGTCTTATTTGTCCGTCAGAATTCCTCCAGCCTTGAAACCTTGCATGGCATGGCTTCGGTTCGTACTTATTCATACACATATTTATAACCAAATATCAATTGTATTGTGAACTGCATTCAACGATGTGTGATCGAATCATTATTATTATCATCATTATATTCGTGTCGTTGTGGTCATTCCTAGTATTGTTTGCGCTTGCATCTGCTCCGATAATTACCTGTAGTTTGTGTGCCTCGCAATATTGGAAAATTTCCTTCAAATGTGCCCATGCTGGGAGTTTTGGAAATCATAAAACTTGTAAACATGTATGCTGAGACCATGTTGGCCTTCACTGTATCCCTGGTGTAGAATTCGTAACAGTTCAATCACGTTCATCTCAATTTGAACAAGTAAGCATTATTTGCCGTAACTACCTGGTTGGTTATGAAAAAAATATCGCCTCTGAATTGGTCGAGACCCAATATGTGTCTTTCTCTAGCCACGGTTCTTGAATCGAGACATCGTCGGTGTTACGTTGTAAAAAGATTTAAGATTCAGGACGATGCAGGTTGCCTTGAGCTGAACGCAGCATTGGCATTGTTATCTCGCGCTGATGGTAACTGACTCTTGCATCGGGACATTGTCGATGTTACATTGTAAGAAGTATTGAGATTCAGGACGATGCAGAGGTTGCCTTGAGCTGAACGCAGCATTAGCGTTGCTATCTCGCGCTGATGGTAACTGACTCTTGAATCGGGACATCGTCGATGTAACAATGTAAGAAGATTTGAGATTCAGGACGATGCAGAGGTTGCCTTGAGCTGAACGCAGCATTGGCGTTGCTATCTCGCGCTGATGGTAACTGACTCTTGAATCGGGACATCGTCGATGTTACGTTGTAAGAAGATTTGAGATTCAGGACGATGCAGGTTGCCTTGAGCTGAACGCAGCATTGGCATTGCTATCTCGCGCTGATAGTAACTGACTCTTGAATCGGGACATCGTCGATGTTACATTGTAAGAAGATTTGAGATTCAGGACGATGCAGGTTGCCTTGAGCTAAACGCAGCATTGCCATTGCTATCTCGCGCTGATGGTAACTGAGTCTTGAATCGGGACATCGTCGATGTTACGTTGTAAGAAGATTTGAGATTCAGGACGATGCAGATTGCCTTGAGCTGAACGCAGAATTGGCATTGCTGTCTCGCGCTGATGGTAACTGACTCTTGAATTGGGACATCGTCGATGTTACATTGTAAGAAGATTTGAGATTCAGGACGATGCAGGTTGCCTTGAGCTGAACGCAGCATTGGCATTGTTATCTCGCGCTGATGGTAACTGACTCTTGAATCGGGACATCGTCGATGTAACATTGTAAGAAGATTCAGGACGATGCAGAGTTTGCCTTGAGCTGAAAGCAGCATTGGCATTGCTATCTCACGCTGATAGTAACTGACTCTTGAATCGGGACATCGTCGATGTTACATTGTAAGAAAATTTGAGATTCACGACGATGCAGGTTGCCTTGAGCTGAATGCAGCATTGGCATTGTTATCTCGCGCTGATGGTAACTGACTCTTGATCGGGAC
Source organism: Chrysolina haemoptera (assembly GCA_958298965.1). Classification (NCBI taxonomy): domain Eukaryota; kingdom Metazoa; phylum Arthropoda; class Insecta; order Coleoptera; family Chrysomelidae; genus Chrysolina; species Chrysolina haemoptera. Next base: position 9,131,593 of record OY282600.1, on the reverse strand, counting down.
ATCGTTGATGTAACATTGTAAGAAGATTTGAGATTCAGGACGATGCAGAGTTTGCCTTGAGCTGAACGCAATATTGTCATTGCTATCTCGCGCTGATGGTAACTGACTCTTGAATCGGGACATCGTCGATGTTACATTGTAAGAAGATTTGAGATTCAGGACGATGCAGGTTGCCTTAAGCTGAACGCAGCATTGACATTGTTATCTCGCGCTGATGATAAATGACTCTTGAATCGGGACATCGTCGATGTTACATTGTAAGAAGACTTGAGATTCAGGACGATGCAGAGGTTGCCTTGAGCTGAACGCAGCATTGGCATTGCTATCTCGCGCTGATGGTAACTGACTCATGAATCGGGACATCATCGATGTTACATTGTGAGAAGATTCAGGACGATGCAGGTTGCCTTGAGCTGAACGCAGCATTGACATTGTTATCTCGCGCTGATGGTAAATGACTCTTGAATCGGGACATCGTCGATGTTACATTGTAAGAAGACTTGAGATTCAGGACGATGCAGAGGTTGCCTTGAGCTTAACGCAGCATTGGCATTGTTATCTCGCGCTGATGGTAACTGACTCTTGAATCGGGACATCGTCGATGTTACATTGAAAGAAGATTTGAGATTCAGGACGATGCAGGTTGCCTTGAGCTGAACGCAGAATTGGCATTGTTATCTCGCGCTGATGGTAACTGACTCTTGATTCGGAACATCGTCGATGTTACATTGTAAGAAGATTTGAGATTCAGGACGATGCAGAGGTTGCCTTGAGCTGAACGCAGCATTGGCATTGCTATCTCGCGCTGATGGTAACTGACTCTTGAATCGGGACATCGTCGATGTTACATTGTAAGAAGATTTGAGATTCAGGACGATGCATGTTGCCTTGAACTAAATGCAGCATTGGCAATGCTATCTCGCGCTGATGGTAACTGACTCTGAGTACGATTCTCATAACAAGATTTTACTGAATGTTTTACCCAGAAACGTCTACCAAAAAAGTGGGAAGTAGGAAGTGGGAGTGGGAAAAATGTTTCCTCAATTCCATCGGAATCGATACGCGACAACATGCCTTGTTGAAAAGCAAGTGTGTTGAGAGTTGTCTGGATGCCAACCCCGTCTTGTGCTAGCTTGAAGTTCGACCGACCACTCGGGGTGTTGCTAAAGATTTTCTGGGTTTTCCTCAAGCTGTGACGTGGATACGCCATCAATAATCAGATCGTATGGCAAATAAAGATAAAGCAGTTCTCTACCCGTACGGACTAAGCCTTTGGGTACATTCTACGAGTGTTTATGAGGGATCATTATTATTATTGTCTGCTCAGAAAGATGTGACACCCTATGATCCTAACGAATTTATACTTTACAATGTGCTTGAAATTTTGGTGCAGAAAATCAATCTGGGACCTACAAGACCCCCGGAAAGATGTGGCTTCAACAAAGGTGGCTTTGATTTGGGATTTTATTGTTCCTTCAACAGACAATAAATTTTTGTCACAATTCAACATCCACGTTTATAATCGAGCTGCCCATAAAACTATTGATTTTAAAATACTTCTATTTCGCATTAATCGTTTAGGCAATAATCCAATGATAAACAAAGTAAGCTTTCAAACTTGACTTGGCATCATAACTTTGTTGATGAGTACATTGAATGTGTTTATACAACCACCTTATAGCTTGTTTGACCATGGAAAGATAGGTAAAGAATATTTGATGTGGCATCTGTATTCATCAGACGAATAAAAAACCTTTCATTGAAGAAATCGTAAGTTTAATGATGTAAGATGCTGATACCACCAACCGCGCTATAAAATTTGTTTATTTTTTCTCTTGTATTATTGTAAGACGGAAAAGCTCATTGTAAATATTTGGCATACTAGTCGAAAATACTTCCATCGGGACTGAAAGTTCGATTCATGAAGAGATATTTGTGTTTGTTAGAATAATGCCTATACTAGATGGACCACCATGATGCCTATGATTTTTGTTTTTTTTTTGATTTATTTGAGAATTTCGACCAGTTCAATGTTCAATTGTTCTTTTCTGGAATGAAATGAAATTTCTTGACAAATCCTTCTCAGTTTACTAATTTCATTCTCTCTTCACTCGTTGATTAATATCAGTCAATTTTCGAAACCGATGCCAATTTTTATAAAAGTCACAGGGATAAAGGCTCTAAGCCTCCCTTATTGTTTCTAAGAAGCCTTCCTTATTTGAATGTTTTCATAAATTTTAAATAATACACGTGTTGGTTTTTATGATTCGTGTTAGGTCTTGTGGGCCATAATGCGCCCGCGGGCGAAAAAGTGCCACTAAACTGGACGGTAGAGTATGTACTTTACCGCCCGCTAGTGCATAATAGTTATTTATGTATCAAGGGCGTGAAGTAGGCGTTTATGGACTGCGGCGTGGATGATGGCGTCAGCCGAGGGCCATCACACGCCTGAAGGCCATAATAGATATTTATGTATCAAGGGCGTAGAGTAGGCGTTTATGGCCTGCGGTGTAGATGATGGCCGATGGCGCCAGCCAAGGGCCATCAGACAGTTATTTGAACCAACCATCCACTTCTAAAATGAATCCACTTGTTCTTGTATCGATGTAGATACTGCAAGGACGTTTCAATATGTAATGATTATGTTCAAGCGACTATCCCAACTTCAACATCAATTACTGAACCAACTTCATTGTCAATGTTCACGTTTATGACTTAGTTACATGGTGACAAAATATCGATAATGAAGAAATGTTAGGAAGAGTATTTCTCTATTGAACTCAAATAATTCTGATTCTTGTTAGGTTAGGTTAGGTTGCATGAAATGATGTGTAAATATAGACAATTTGAGAATTTTGTCTACTTTACGGCCCGCGGGCCATTATGCGCCCGCGGTCGGAAAAGTGCCACTTTACGCTCATTGAACTGGGCGGTAGAGTGTACTTTACCGCCCGCTAGTGCATAAAAGTCGTTTACTTTCTAGAACAAGAAAGAGCTACTTCGCTAACTGAGATTTTAACGAAAATGTCAACATTTGAGTTCAGTTTTCAAAAAAAATAATTTCGTTTCAATTACAGTTAAAATTCAATATGTTTGGATTTAAAAAAGATGGGGTCTATTTGGAGTAACAAAGTTTATATCGCCTTTTCCTGTAATCGGAATTGCCGCAGCAACTAACCCATTCTCACACAATACATCATATTCAGTTAAACCTCGTTGAAACATTTCTAGTGGGATCGTTGAAAGAATCTGTAGCGCGAGTTATTTTAATTTTTTTTTTCAACATGAATCACCAATCAAAATGAATGTTCAAGAACTAAAAATTAAACACCTGTTGTTATTTCCATTCCATTCCAGTTATTGGGCACTGCTGGTAATATAATATATTCGTTAAGTATTTGTCGAGAGATCGAAATATTTTGTCGCTGATGGATTAGCTCATCAATTTCGAATCCTAACAAATACCCCTATGTTGACTCACCATATGAATTGCCAATGATAACATTCCATGGTTTGAAATGAGGATAAACACTAGTAACATATCAATTATTGGCAGACCGAGAGTTTCTTTCAAGAGGAGCACTTTGATTTAATTTTAACTGTCTGCACAGGACCTACTAACACAGTTTCAGATAGATATAAGCGTATCAAAATACCCGAAGTGCGGCCCAAATATAAAAATAGTCTTCCTTTGTTTTCTGTTTGAGAGGTGACCAATTTCGTCGCCGTCTTTTCTGTTTCCATTAACGAAAAGAGTAATGAGATTGGGAAATATGCCGGTTTGTAAAACTTAAAGTGCATTTCGCAATGTTTTGTTTCCCTCCAAAAAATAAATGTGATGGTTCTGGGTCAAGTATACTTCGCAAATAGGCTCACCATGACCTTGTCAGATTCATCTGAAACGAGATCAAGAGAATACAATGATTGAAACTCCAAGAATTCTAGTCATTTTCCAGACCTACAAATAATTCGGAATATATCAGATGTCTATTTTTTGACGACACAATTTTTTCTGAAATTAGTGGCTAGTATAATGTCAAACTAAAACCACTGCTCTGCTTGATACTGAATACTTATAGTGTTGAATCTCTTACAGTTATAATCAAAGGATCATATTTTTTTTTCAAACACGTAGTGGATAATCTCAGAAATATCCAGAAGTGAGATACGACGCGTGCATACTGAACTTTACTCCCTTTTTTGATCGCATTCAATATAGTTTCTACGAAAATTTTGTTATTGGCGTAATTTAGTTTATATGAGTTTTCCATTTCACGTAATCAAAATTGCATCAACGGATATGTATCTCGTTAAATAGTCCTTTTTACAAACTTCCATTCACAGTGAAACCAACCTAGCTGAAAACGTGAAAACGTGATGCGCACTCGGATCACAACGGATTATAGTCCGTAATATATTCAGTGGTAAGGCACTCAACAGAAACATACGCGCAATTTGAAATGTTCAGCTAGATTGGTTTGACTGTTTCCGATTCAAAATTTCAAGCTTTTGCAGTTGAGCTGCAATTTTGCGTACGTATTAAAAACCGATAAAAATACAATACTTAATTCAATTTTTTATTTCACCCCCCTGCCACCACGAAGGCTAGATAGATAACGCGTAGAAATTTCAAGAAAACTCCAACGGTTTCGGAATTTGAAAATTACGGCAAAAGAATAATTGTTGGTAGGGGAATCGAAACCCATCTTTCACAAGGAGAAGAGAAGAAACTCGCGAAATAATCTGTAAAATCCGTAAAGATTGTGAAAAATATCGAATCATCGAACAATTTGAAAAATAAAATCCCCTCCCACTGACTTCTCGATAGACATTGCGAATACACGCGAAAATAAAACTGAAAAAATCCGTAAAATTAGTGAAAAACATGGGATCATTGAAAAAGGTAATTTCAAATAATTTCTCCCACTGTGTCCTCAAACTTCAGAAAGAGAACACGTAGGAATTCGGAAAAAATTTCTGATGGATCTGGACGTAGAAAATTAGCACTAAAACAATATTGATCCTCCTTAAAAAAAAAAACAATCGAAAATTCGCGAAAATAAAATTGGAAAAATCTTTGAAAATTTTGAAAAACATGGAACTAGTGAACAATTCAATTTAAAAATAAGGGAACAAATATAATGTACACCAAATCGCTATCGCTGTCCGCCAACAAATTTAATGAACATCAAAAAAAATCAGTGGAACCCAAATAAATGTATTTTCTCATTTCAAACCAATCCCAAGTAACAATTTCCGACTCAATTTGGGCAAAGTGTCAACGGCATGTCGACTCTGTAATTTGGACACGATCCATTGTTGAGACACATTTTGTTGACATTTGGACAATACTTATGAGTGAGAAATGTGTCCAAAATGGTGATGAAAATGTGTACTGAATATGGCCCAATATTTGCCCTATGGTGAGTCTGAAATATACCCAAAACTTTTCAAAAATGTGTCTTGATTCTGCCTTTTGTTTCCAAATTGTACCTAAAATAGAACCTTGATGTGTCCATAATCTGCCTATTTTGTTTCTGACTTGGCTAAAATATCTGTGGATTATGTGTCCAAAATTTAATTTGCATGTGCCTGCTGTGCTCTAATGAGGACCACAATTATCATTCTTTATTCATTGCATACCAAAATAAATCCAAATAGACTCAAATCATATAATATTGAACAGAAAATTGAAGAAGTTTACTATCATCTAATAAGAAAACACAACGGGATTTCGTTTTATATTGCGTAATTTCATATTTCCCGCGTAGGTATACTTGCGAACTAAGCTTTACTGATAATAGGTGACATGGTCATTCTAAAAATTAACTTTCTTCGATAAAAAATTTTATTATTCAAGACATTATATTTAGTACAATTGTGCATTAAATAGAACCAGAAGACTTAGCTTAGAATAATACTTTAAAAACCACAATTTCTATGAAGGCATTCACATCGAAGTAGTTGTTAAAATGTGAAGAAAATTTTACTATAAATTGTTCATCCCCACACATTTGAAAATAGAAGAGACAATTCAGAGTAATGTTTCTGAAATATAGACCAAAAATTCACTGAAATGTGACTGAAAGTTCACACTGACACATGTCAGTAACCTATAAGACCTAACCTAACCTAACCTATAAGACCGGGGTTCATTATTACAATGGGTCTTGGTGGCGCACAATTTGGGTTCTCGCTTCTTATGACAAGGTTCGCGGGTTCGAATCGCCGCGCCCGCCGACCTCGTGTATGGCATCACACGTTAAAAGGTAAGGGCTGCATCTTCCCCAGCTCGCACAAATCTCTCGAAGATTTCTGAGGGTTGCTCGTAAGGGAGCAGCCGGTGGATGGAAATAACAATTTTAACAATGAACCTTAAGCAAATGCTTTTACTCAGATTTCTTGAAACAGACCTATCCATTTGATTGATTAATGAGAGAGACAAACCTATAGCAAAAGCTTTTGCAAGCTTTTATTCATAACACCCAATATATGAAGATACTCACAGTATAAACCAAGGGAACTGACATCACCAGACTCTCTAAGTATTCTTGGTACTCATTGACTCCCCAGCTCTCCCTTACCCTAACTAACTTTCGGCACGGTCGAAAACAAACTCCTTGATCAGTTTTTTTTTTGGAAAACTCGTATTTGATATTTGACACATGAAAACTACGAAAATATAAAACAAGGCACAACGAAGAATAACATTGCCTTGACCGGGTTGAAAATTTTATTCATCAATGTACATTTACGGGACTTTTACGACATTATCATGTAATTGTTTTGAATAGAAACCACATAACTTTCTAAATTCAGAGACACATGACATTGTGGCGTGGCAATAGTAAAATATCCAAATAATCTATGGTATGTTTGATGTATATGTTATCCGAAATGAATATCATGTGATCCAACTTTTACCAGACTATGAATTTCGACAACGTTAGAATTGAAAAATGTCTGGATAGGCATACGAACTTCCTTTATTATCATTAGTTTATTTTCCTGAGTTTCCGCAGATTATTTTAAATTGAATTATTCAATGGTTTCATGTTCTTCACTATTTTTAGGGATTTTTCATATTTTATTTTCGCAAATTTAACAAAATTTTTTGGGTTCACGACAATAGTTTGTTTTTCCAATGGAAGGAAGGATTCCATGTATTTCTGAGTACTTTTAACAATCACACCCTCACATTCCCAAAATCGAGAACCACCTGAAAAACATTTTCAAAAAATGTCTACTTACTCATGTATCACACATATATGGTAGCCCTTTGAACTTTTGAGTTGGAGGTTGATGGAGATTGAAATATGCTATTTTGATTTTCCCGACATTCGTGTCGAAAAAATTTGACACATTGTGTGTTTTCTTTATTGTTTAAATTTTTCATAAATTCACGTTCTAAATACTTATACTGGACACCCGAGCACATAATACTCAAATATGTTTTATTTTTAGGCCTCATCAATTGTCACCAAAAAATATATAAATATTATTTGTACTTGGTTTCTCACCCACACGAGAGTTTTTTAAGAATTTCGTTGTTTCAATGATCGTACAATACCTGCCTCACATACAACACGTACTGAAAATAAACAGTACAGAGCTGCCAAATTATCATCTAATTTTTGTGGATAGAAACCACATAACTTTCTAAATTCAGAGACACATGACATTGTGGCGTGGCAATAGTAGAGTATCCAAATAATTTATAATATGTTGGATGTATGTTATTCGAAAATAATATTATGTGGTTCAACTTTTACGAGACTATGAATTTCGACAATGTTAGAATTGAAAAATGTCTGGACAGGCATATTAACTTCCTTATTGTTCATTTTCACGAGTTTGGGCAGATGTTTTTCATAAGGTGGGCGGAGGAGGGATTTGATTATTTTAAGTTATCAACGGTTCCATGTTCTTCACTATTTTTAGGGATTTTTAAGATTTTATTTTCGCTGGTTTACGCAATTTTTTCGAGAAGGAGGGAGCTATTTTTCTTTAATCGAATTTCTTTATGTTCCCATAATATTTGTTACTATGTTTTCATGAGTTGGGCAATTTCTTTCGAGTAGGGGATAGGAAGGTATATATCATTTGATTGAATCATTATTTCAAAGGGTTATTCTAATTTTATACTCAGGGGTTTTCGCAGATTTTTTTCGAAGGTATAATTTCTTCATTTTGATTTTTTTGGTGGTCCATTGTTCTTTACTATTTCTACCTTTTTTCAGATTTTAATTTCGCAAGTTTACGCAATTTTCTTTTCGAAAACGAGTAGGTATATTTTTTTTAATTGAATTTTTTGATGGTCCCATATTTTTCAGTATATTCACAGATTTTTCTGATTTTATGTCTCGAGTTTTACCAATTTCGTGAAGGAGGGGGTCCGATCTACAAACATTAGTTTTTTCGCCGTAATTTGCAATTTCTGAAAACGTTGGATTTTTCTCCGAATTTTTACGTTCTCTATATAGCATTCGGGAGGACAGGGAGTTGAATTTTTGGAAATCATTGTATTGTCCTCGGTTCCTGATACATTTGCAAAATGGCAACTCAATTGGTTTCCAGAAAAATGGATTGCAATTTTTTAACTGGAAAGACATAGAGAAGGACAGAACGCCATGCGAACAGAATAAGTTAAATAAAAGCTTCAAAAACAGAATCTGACAACACCGCGATATGTAATTCAAGTGGTAAAATGTGGTAAATCTGAACCAAACTGGGTGGTCTTTCAGTAGATTTAGAAGTCCTCCATTTGGTCTCTATGTCCGAAACTTTTCCTCATATTCATGTACCGAACTCCATAAGTATAAATCGGTTCATGTGTAAAGAATATTAGACATTTTGATTTTGAAAATCTATTGTGGAATCATCTATGGCTGAAAGAAAACTAGAGAAATTAAAAAAAATTGAATCTGAATGAAAATGCGAATTTTCACTTTCAGATTTTTTCTTCTCAGTTAGAGTCTGTTTACAATAAATCACATTTTGATTGTTCTATTATCATGGAGAATGTTCTCCTTTTCAAGATTAGGCATATTTCTTCTGGTCACCCGGTATAGGTAACCAGGAAGCTGGGGTTCTCCAAATGAGAATAAAAATAACAAGCCCACAAATACTTTGAAAACTCCACTATTCATTCATCTCACAATTAATTGATACGAATGAATAAATCACATCCTACACAGTCGTAAACTGCACTTTTCGTCAAATAGACGATATAGCCAAGTGATAGTTTTTCAAACAATTTGGAACAATAATACAAATGTTTTCGTAAGTTGTCCGTGAAATATGGAAACTAAAATTAGTTCTGTTCTATTTTCAGCACTGTCAGTGAGATTTCTAACGAGAAGATATATAGGAGAATATGATCACCAGTCAGGTAAGTTGAATGATTTTTTCACGTACACAATTTTGGCATTCTATTTTTCTTTTTTCGAAACTTGTTGATAAAGGACCCTTCTTGATTATTCTCGAGTCAGAAAAATCAATTCAATTCTTGGAACATAAAAAACTATGAAGCGTAAAAAATATTATTGATATATTTTTTGTTGCTGTCACAAATAGAAGAAATTAAAATTATTTTTGTACGTTCATGCAAAAAACAAAACTTTATTGAACTATATTTGGTGGAAAAACTGTCTCTTTATTGCACTCGTCTGTTATTCTACTCTAGCGTTCTGTCATCATGACAGACATAAACTTTCAAATCGACGTCAAATTTAGCCCATTTTCTGTGAGATTGCATTACGTTTCAAATAGTTGCCTGATGGCCTCGTCGGACAATTTCACGTCGAGTGCAATAAACTCTTACTTTTCACTTGTTGCATAAATAACCATTTTTTTTTTGTAGTTTGTGTGCGTAAAGTATTACAATATTTCATTATCAACATACGATTCCATCATTAAACGAAAAAGCGTAAAAAAAGTGCACTTTTTTTAACGGCTGTTGCTAGGCAACCGACTGTTTCATGCAACAACAGTGACAAATACGAATAATAACGAAATCCTGTCATAAAGCCAGTTCTCATTTTCTTTGGCAACTAATAACCTATAAATATCTGATATACAAATGTTTCACCAATAATATTCTTAGTATTCTTACTATTGAATAAGAACTATCAAAATTCCAAACTATCGCGGCGAATATATTCAGGGGTAATATAATAAGTGGTATGATTATTACCGAAAATTTTTTGGAATATTGATGAATTGCAATCCCAAAGCTGAAAATACAACGAGTCCGCAGGCCGGAGTCCGCAGGACGAGTTGTATTTTCTTGCATTGGGATTGCCAATTAATTGATATTCCAATAAATTATAGGTTTTTAATCATACCACGAATTATATTTAGGACGACAATATATCGATTTGAAATGAAGAAAAATCGTGTCACCTGGTAATTGATGATTTACTTCTAGCCGTATTCAACGGAATACTCTTTTCCACGGCCTCATCTATGATACCAATGGAGATTTGTCCCCAACGATCGCCCATTTTGATAAATGAAGATAACTAGTCAAAACACATAAATTTGACGTTTATAATTTAAATCATTATTTTCACTTGACAGATAGTAAAACAAAAACTAAGCAGGTTTATCACCGTGAAAATACAGCGACAAGCTATATTTTTACTGTAGTTCCGATTCTATTGGCTGAATTTCAAAATTTGAAATCCTCTGATTGGTTGTTAAGCAAGGAAATGTATTGTCAAAATAATAGCATATACCTCTAAGGAACTATTGGACCTAATCTACACTAGGTAATCCAAGGTAGTTATGGCTGTTTGGCCGTCAGAAACTAGTTGACAACAATAATTAACGAATTCTCGATAACTATAAATTTAATTCAAGTAGAAATGAAAAGTGATGAAGATTGAACGGAGAAAATCGTGGACAGTGCAAATATGAGATTTCCTTGACATAGTTCAAAGAAAGAAAAAGGTATTCGTTGCTTCACGAGGATTGTTTATTTATTTTGAATACAAATCTAAGAAAATGAAAAGTTACTTCGATGGACTAGTTATTCGAAAGTCAAGTCAACATTAATAATAATAATATTGACCTCGATAAATATGTTACTTTAATATTCGCTAATCAATAAAAATATGCCAAATTCATTTCATATTTGTAAAAAAATATAAATTGGTTATTTTTTCGACAGTTGTAGAAGAAACACTGTATGAAACTCGTGGACCTAGTGTAGATTAGGTCCAATAGTTCCTTAGAGGTATATGCTAATATTGTGAATATATTCGCCGCGATAGTTTGGAATTTTGATAATACTTATTTAATAGTAAAAATGCTAAGAATATTATTGGTCAAACATTTGTATATCAGATATTTATAGGTTATTAGTTGCCAAAGAAAATGAGACTGGCCTTATGACAGGATTTCGTTATTATTCGGATCTGTCACTGTTGTTGCATGAAACTGTCGGTTGCCTAGCAACAGCCGTTAAAAAAAGTGTACTTTTTTACGCTTTTCCGTTTAATAACGAAATCGTATGTAGATAGTGAAATATTGTAATACTTTACGCACACAGACCACACAAAAAAAGTAGACTTTTTTTGACAGTTGTAAAAAAACATTATTTCATGTTCCGATCAAGTGAAGGAAACATTGTTAAATTTTAACTCGTGTCCAACATTAGCAGCTCCTCAAGTTTTATCTTCTGTAAAATGCAATATAAAAAGAATTGCGTTTCGATGCGGTGATTTGATGGTAATCTGAAATTGTTCGCCGATTTGGCTTCTTGGCAAGAATAACATTCAAATATATTTATGCCGTTGTAAATATCGCTAACTTATTGCAGAGAAAACACGAATAGAATTTTATAGCATTTTTTGTCTACTTATAGACGTTGAGGATATCATAAACGTCGAATGACACTCTCACTAAAAATTGGCTGTCATGTAGGGACCGTTACCATTCGTTGTATCCCAGCAGACAAAACAGTTCCAAAGATAATTCATGAATGATCATATATCGTGAGTTCGGGTTCAAACATGGTCACACTCATTTTACTAATAGTAGGAGAGCTGGTGAATAATTTTGAATAGAATGAAGCGAAGAATTTGTATATAAGTGTATACATTTATTATTTATTGCAAAGCGCTTTCGACTTGCGTCATCTTCAGTGCTTACCTGAAAGTAAATACTCTAATTGAAGAAGGTAAGCACTGAAGATGACGCAAGTCGAAAGCGCTTTGCAATAAATAATAAATTTATACACTTATATACAAATTCTTCGCTTCATTCATTACTAACAAGTGTATTCAGCTTCCCGCATTCATTCAATTTTGAATAGGTTCTTGAGTCACTACGAGAAATTCTATAGTTGTCTTTGAGTGACCCCTAGATAAGGCAGTCCAGGTCTGGCTGAAGGGTAGAGGCCCCCTACAACCCTTGAATTTTTTTTAAATAATAATGATGTGAAGTTTTGGATCTCGAAAAAGGCTTCAACGATTAGGATCAAATTTTGTATTTGTATATGGGCATCTTTACTGAAAAACGCGATTTCACTAATAATAATACTGATGTGAATTTCTCAATTCCACAGAACATCCGATTAATCTAAAATTTGGCACACATATCAAGGACCAACGACAATACAAGAATTTCATATTGTTAAAGTAAATAAGATGATAATAATGAAAATAATAAGTGGTAGCGCCGGGGATTCGTGGTCGAAAGGTCGCTGGCTCGATACCCAGGCAGGGCAAGATTTTTTCAGTTTCAGATGTAAATCTGAGTGATTGAATCTTGTAGCTGGCTGGGCATAATCCTTCACGATTCACTGTTGCGTTAATAATTAACAGTGCTGCTCCTAAGGTGGCGTATGGACTTAGTAACAAGGCCTATCCAGAACACGCGGCTAATGACCATAACAGTCGATAATAATAAGAGTTTTTAAAAATTGGCACACATTTCCAGAACCGATGAAAATTCAATAATATCATAATATTGATGTGTAAATAATAATAATAATACTAATAAAATTGAAGATTTTCAAATTTAATTCTAATTGTCCTAATAATCTGAAATTGGTCACACATATCAAAGACGATGGCAATACAAGGATATACCTTATGATATCATTCCACTCTTGTCAAAACTTCCTATGAATCTTTCAACATTTTGATTTCAAATTTCAGCAGACATTGAACTTGATATACTGGTAAAATTTGATATGGATCCAGATACCGATATAGATCTGAATGTAAACACAATAATGCAGAAATAAATAAAGATTCAATAAAAAGCAATGTTCGTAATAAATTTGTGGAGATGAAGCTTAATGATTTCTGAAGTAAACACTTTTATGCACACCCAAGTTTGAAAAAATGTACATCTGATAGACAAATGATATAATTAGATTTCAAGTAAATATTCACATTCGTTGACAATAATCTGAGCTGGACGACATACAACAGCGATGTATTTCATTCATGAGATAATTGATTTTTGGTATTTTAAAGACACAGTCGTGAATTTTTTCTGGTTTGAAAAATGTTTTTCTTGAAGCTAACTACACGGTTAGAATGAATTCCATAAGTTTATACTCTCATGACCATTCTCTAAACCGATTTTTGAAAAGGTTCCAGAAAGTTGATGCTGAATTCTAACTATAATTCAACATTCAACATCGGAAACATTTATTGTGAGAAAAAATAACTGAAGTTATTCAATTTTATTATCTCTATAAACCCTCAATGACAGAAACTGGAATTGAATTCTGTTTTCATTGTTTTTCAATTTCACCGATTAATAACATATTCCAAATGGAAATAATGAACGTATCCAATCAACATGTTTCCACATTTACGATAAACGTTTATCAAACATTAGAAAAATAACAAAGCAATATGTTATTCAAATGAAATCAATAAACTTATCGAACCAACATATTTCCACCGAAAAATACCAATGACATTCGTGTTTCAAATGGAAATGATAAATGCATATTTCCAAGAAATATTCAAGTTTACCATAAACATTTTATATTCAGCTTCAATATTTGTTGCTCGAAAATGTATTCTGATTTTTTTCTTGTAGATCTCTTTTGAATATTATATACAAATAAACACATGATTATTGTATTTATCAGGTGAATACTTCAATAGTAAACTTATAACTCAACTTCACCTGATTTATAAAAAACAAATTGGATCCTAACAAAAAACTCAAGAGCCTATTTCTGAAATGACTCGAGTAGAGAGCTCGGTTATAATAAAAAAAAATGTTGCACATATGACAATATAATTTATTTTGAATGGGCTTCATAGAAGGCATTTTTTTATCAATCTAACTGACCCTGTGGTTGAAGCCGTTTCCAACGTAGCAAAAGTGTTAGCACTCTAAAAGTCACCGTGTGAAAATATTTGTTACACAATTATCAAAAAAACAAATACAAATATAAATGTATATGGGAATCTAATCATGTTTTCGGTTCAACGAAAAACCGTATTTGGCTTGAGCCAGTTTCATCCAGTCTTCCACAACATTATCTGTGTGATCTCGCTCATCCCGTCCTCTATAGCTATACCTTACAGTTTCTGCAAGAAAACTCTATTAGAGGAGAGAAAGAGGAAAATGCTTGAAACTTACCCTCAACCAATTCCACCAAATTAGTACTTTTAAAAGGTCTTTTGTCTCTTCCAGCCCAATTGAATTTCATCGCCACTTGATTTGTGAAAAAGAACTTTTGAGAATTCCCATGTCAAGAGTGGTGAAATTGAATTATTATCATATATTCGAACGGCAGCTCTCCCTTCAACTGTTTCCAGGGCTCTGTAATCTTGCTTGTTCGAAAGATGCAGGTTATGTGAATTCATTTTAGTAGGCGTATCACAGATGGTCAATTGTCAAATGTTATTATTATATTGAGGCGTTGTGCTTCTCAGGGGGGTACTAGATGGCATCACACGTTAGAAGGTAGGGGCTGCATCTTCCCCAACTCGCACAAGTCTCTGGAGGACTTTTGAGGGTTGCTCGTAAGAGGGCAGCCGGTTGATAGAAATAACAATTTAAACAACAATAATAATGGATATGCTGGGCGCGATATGTCATAAAAAGTTTCCATGCTCCGGATAAATGCTTTTTGTATGGGGAGTAGTGATTTCCTCATCGATTTGATAAAAAAAAAACACTAGCGCTAAAAGAGGTATCAATCTGAATTTGTTGAATGCCAAACAATCAAAAATTGGGCACACATATAAAGGACTCATAGACATACAACGACTTCGTTATAAAAATGTAATAATAATGATAATGATGACGTGAATTTTTATTCAATATCAAACCTCTTCCAATCGTCCAAATATTCTAAAATTTGGCCTGCATATCAAGGACCGACGATAATACAAGAATTTCATAATATCAATGTAATAATTTTTGAATTCAATTTTCACCCACTTTCAATCTGAATGATTTAAAATTTGGCACACACATCAAGGACTGACAACAATAGAATAATTCCACAATAGTGATGTAATGATACTAATATGACGCTATTTAAATGATTGCAGTTCATTCATATCGCAAAACGAGCAGAGCTCGATTGCCCAGATACAATTTGCTAATATATGAATAGATATTGGGAATTTGTATCATAGACCGTCAGATAATGACAGATTTTGCTAACTCATTTTCTCTTTCCTGGGACTTTAACCACTGAAAATTATGTCAGTGTTGAGCTCAAAAATGAAAATTTAGCGATCAGACTGTGCTAGGCATATAAAAAAATGATTTTATCCAACACATGACAGTTATGACTGTCATTATTAATGTCATTTTATACAAGTTTGTGTGTTCCCAGGTAGCACCTCATGTTGGCTGAATCTTGTTTTCATATTGGGCCAATATGGATATATTGTAAATGTAAAAATAATATTGAACCAATATGGGTTCATATTGGAAAAACGATATTTCATTAATAATATTGGTGGAATATTGGCTCAACCTGTTCTGAATGTATATTGTTTCATGAAATATTGGGTCAATATTGGTGCAACAATTTTTACCAATATCGATAGAGTGATATTGCCTACATATTGTTTCCAGCATCTAGCTCCAATATTGCGATTTCAATATTACTGTCATATCGATTTTAGAGATAAAAACAATATTGTATATCCACGTTTGAAAGCACATTGGTGGAATATTATTTAATCCATATCAATATCTCATTCAACAGATAGAAACATTTTAATAGTGAAAAACCTTTTAAAGTTTACACTTTCTTAAAGAGTGGAAATAAAGGCACCACTTGTTAAAATTGTAAAAATTCATTTTTCCGTTAACCAGCTGTCGTCCCCTTACGAACGGCAGCCCTCAAAAGTCGAAACTTGTGCGAGCCAAGGATTAACGAGGTCTTACCTTTTAACGTGCTATTCCTAGCACTTTCTCGGGCCATCAGATTAAAATCTGTAGTCGCTAGGATTCGAACCTAGCCGACCAGAAGTCAATGGCTGTGAACGCAACAGTCTCAACCACTGAGCTACCTGGCCCTTCGTAAAGGAATACTCGCTTGCTGACGCATTTTCTCGCTTATGGCAATTGACAGAATTAAATAGGCCTTTTCATTCAGAATACAAGTGACTAACTTTGTTTACCTGTCACGCCCAACGGCAGTGATGGCGAATACATTTTCGTTTTAAAGGAGATGAAATAATTTTTCCGAGTTTTCAGTTTTCCCGGTCTGCTGTTTAGGTTAATTTTCTGGGCGAAAAATTTTACGATTTTTTTTTCATGTACTTAGCACACGTCCGATCACTAAATTTTTTGAGCTAAACTTTGACAAAATTTTCAGTGGTTAAAATCCTAGAAAAAAAAAAAAATGAGCCGGCAAAATAGGTTATTATCTGACGGTCTATCATTAGTATTGTGAATATATCACCGTCAAAATATCATTTTCGTGTTGATCTCAGTGCATCAATAACAATAACATTGAAATTCAAACTACATTAGAGTTAGAGATTAATAAATAGTTCCATCACAGTCCCGTACACGTCCTGTATTTCTCTAACTGCACTTCTCGTTATTAGGCAACCTTTTCATCACCTGGACCTTTAAACAAATATGTTTATTTTGTTTCAGAAACTAGGTATAAACATGAAGTGCTCGTGGACAACGAACCCGTGCTTTACGAGATATTAGACACATGTCCGAAGGTATGTAAAACGTTACTTTTGTTTTTATAATTTACACATACACGCGTCCGAGATCCGTCCAACTATTCGCAGGTATGCTACGATAGTACAGGGAAATTTGGTTCATTCAATGACAAAAATCAAAAGTGTCTATGTCAGCTTCAGAATATTTGGGAAAGACTTGGGAATGACGGACGTACAACAAAATATTGAAGATTATATTCTGTTAGGGGATTTATTGATGAAACATTCTACATACAAGTTGTTCTTATGTATATACATTCGATACCTCTGCTGGGTACCTTCGTCCCAATTATCGTGAATTGATTTGTTTCATCCACTGACCAGGTGAATGTTGAAGATATTGGATATGCTTATTACATAATGTGGTTGCAAACAACAGAAATACAAATTTTGCTTCATTCAACAACAGATTATTTCAACAGACCATACAGTAAACTTTTAAGCACTGGTACACTATCGTTATTCATACTTTCATTATATTTACTCATTCCTAAGTTCTCATAAGCATTCAGCTACCTGTTGCTGTTGAAGTTTATGTAATGGTTTTGTTACCATCATAGGCTTTTGGATGAAAGACGTGTTGGTCTCGCGAACACTTTTTAAGTGTCATCGTTCGTCACTTGTTTCTTCGTTTTATCTGTGATCATGTTCCTAGAAATTTCATTCAGAAGAAACAAGTGACAAAAAATAATAAAAATAAACGTATCAAGCGATTGGAAGACAAAAACTAGTCTTTTATTCAAAAGCTGATAAGGGTAACAAAGTGGAAATTATGGATATCGCACTACTCTCATCAAAAACAAACCTTTTCCAAAATTATCCAGAAACCCATTATCAAAGGAGGCTGCTGAAGTAAAAAACGCCAATATGCTCACCCCTCCCCCAACTGAAAGTTTACAACCCTATTGTAGATTGCAGGGGGGTCGTACAGGCTGTGCAGCCTCAGAAGCACTTCGACCTATAAGATTTTTTGTGCGTTTCCAACCCTACGGCGTCAAAACTATATTGCATCAAAAAACTCCATGAACCGAGAAAATCTATTCGCTTCAAGAGTATGGTGGCATTTAACGGGTTCCAAAAGGCAGCAAAGGCCTGCTTGCATTGAATGATGTACTTAGATGCTTTTAAAACGACAGCAAAGGATATATTATCATCTGAGAATAGCAATCTTCCAAATTGATGCCAGCATGTCATTCCAAGCCTTATTGTGTAAGCTATTGTTTTCCCTACCTATTGAAGAGAAAAATGATTTACCAAGAAATTTGAGAGCTTACTTATTGCGAAAACAAGTTTTAGTATAAAAACCTCCTTACAACTTTCCCACGACAACAATCTGCAAGAATATCAAATTTCAGTTTCTTCCACAGACAACCAGAGGGTGCGGCTCCGGTTGAAAAATAGGTGCGTAAGAAAAGCAATGGAACGTCTGAGTATTTCCCTAGAATATGGCTGAGATATGTGGATGATATTTCTGCAATATTTGACGATAAAAAAATCGACTACTGAAGACTCTATTTCTTTTTCATATGACAGATTTTCTTCAATGAAATTCATATATGAACTAGAAAATAAGGAAGAACTTCCATTATTTGACTTTTTGGTGAAGATGTTTATTTACATTAGTTAGGCCAGTCAACAACAACAGGCAGAATTTTGCCATCTGGTCCTTGCGAAATTTCACCTTGTCAACTCCAGCCGAGTATTGTTCACATGGACTGCAATATTTTCAAGAGAAGAGAATTGCTTCGTACGAAATTTCTTGAATTAATTGATCAGTTACACGACACTGAATATATTTACACTGACGCTCGACGGTTCCAAAACGGAGCACGGCGTAGGAAGTGCTTTCACTGTAAATGGGTCTACACACTTTTGGACACGTCCAGTGACTGCCTCTATTTTCACAGCAGACATGTATGCCATATGGCAAGCATAGATATGTCCACCAACACGTCTTTTTTAATATGTTCAGATTATCTGAGTTCTCAGCAGGCTAATCCTGAAATTTCTTTCAGATTATCTTAGCAACATCACATCCCGTTGAAACTAATGAAAACGTTGTAAAATATGCGTAGTGCCCGGGATATGTAAGGATTAGAGGAAATGAAGAAGCAGACGATGGGGCATGGAAAGCCACAGAAAACTCTGACAGCACGACTGAAATACCGATCCGCCCAGAAGACATTTTATTTTCAACAACATAACTAAAAAGTCATCATCAGTGCTTACTCGTCAGGTGTACAAGAGCCAAAACCATAAACACATCATGCGTCTAGAGGGCGATGGAAGTGATTTAAAATAAGGACATTTTAGAACATTAACAGATTAAAAGGGCTGGTCTAGAAGTAACCTGGATAGAACAATTCTAATAGAACATGTCTGTTTAAATGTCTCTTGGGATTTTTTTTAATGGTTTTGACTCTTGTACACCTGATGAGTATTATTATTATTATTATTATCGTTATTGAAAAATAATCAAATTTTTCAGTAAATTCAGTCATAAGCTACCTCAAATATAACAAGTCAATTTTATCACATAAAGTAGAAAGTTTTTTATAACTCGTTTATAACAACATTCTGATGAATGCAGTACTCAGTTTCAGGTAAATAGTTTGGCTTAAAAATTTAACGAGAGCATAACTGACGCAAACTGCCGATATTTCATTTTTATTAGTTTCCTTTCCAATAAGCTATAATACTCTATTTATATGCCTGACTGAAAATATTTACGTGAGTATTGCGTTCTATTGAAAATATTAGTTTACTTCCTGTTTTCTTTCACCAACACGATATCCAACACAATAGGATCGAAAAGAACACAATGGAATGATATCGAATTTGTTGAAATACCTTACTTGATTTATTCTACATATACAGTATCAGAAAGTTTTCACCTGGGGTATGGTGGTTCTATGAGAGCGTGAAGAAAACCTTGCTATATGAAGAGAGCATTACAATTTCTCCTATACTCGCTCGAGGAAGGGATATCGACGTGACTTGTCGTTGGACGTTGGACGAGGTAGTAGGAGAGGTGCGCAGTAGTGCGTCTCTCTTATTAATGTGGTATCATCATATCATTGCGTTCCTTGTTGTAGATTTCTGTTTATACAATAGATGAAAAGTTTCCGAAACTGTATGTATCTGAAAATCTACATTAAGGAGATGTTAAGCCAATGTTCGAACAATATTGTTGATATTGTTTTTTGTACAACTGTCAAAAAAGTGCACTGACAACAATGACGACACAATTACAATGAAATTCTATGGAAGTTTTCATTTTCTATGGCAAATATACAATTGTTATACCGCTAATACTCAAAGCGTTTTGACTATAAAGTAAGTGTTATCAATGTTCACAACAATAACATACTCTACTAATGAAATCTACGGAACTATGTGACCTATCCAATCACATAAGGTGATCCAAGGTAGCGGGGTCTCTTTGTGCATCTCTTGCAATTTCTCGAAATGTCGAGTACTTGATAACCATGAAGGTTCATAGCTTCACGGTGTATTGTTCACTTTTATAGAAAAAAAGAGAGGTCCAGACTGACTAACGAAAGAGCAACATAGTTGGCCACACAGCGATTTAATTGATAGCGTGGAGGAGGTCAATAAAGAACAACAACTTTGATTTTATTGAGGGAAAGATTCGGATTTTGAAGGGGAAGAAATTTTTAAGGAAATTGTTAAGGAAATGTATGAAATGCAAAAGATTCAGCAGATAATATGACCCTGTTCACCTCTACCAATATATTAGATACAGTGCAATGAAACTTTTTAACACTTTATCTGAAGGGGGGAATTAAATATGGATTCACTTGTCCTGTTTACCGGGCAGTACATAGGGAATTAGTAATTTCTCTGTTAACTGATGCATTTCTAATGTCACTAAGACGATTTGTTCCAAGGCGACATCGAATATGTGTCATTTATAATGACAATGGTACTAATTTTATTGAAGCAAGTGATTTATTCAAAAATACCAACTCGAATGAAATATTACTTATAAAAGCAAATTAGGTTTTCATAGCAATTAGGTTTTCATAGCAAATTAAGTGAATTTCAATCCACCAACTGCCTCTTGGTGGAAAGGATGGTGGGAAAGGATTGTGAGAATCCCGAAAGAATTATCACATTATAATTCAGGAAAAGCGTTAGTGTCTTACGGAGAACTAGAAACGTTATCATGTGATTGCGAAGCTGTAATGAATTCACTTCCTTTAACATTCTGTCAGAAGAACAAACTATTTTGGTGCCTCTAACACCGTCAGTGTTTATAAGTGAAGAAAACACTTTAGAAACACCTAGCTCAGAAAAATATTGAAAACTCATTTGGGAGGGAGTATTTGGCAGAGTTGGTCAATACTGGTCAAATAAAATACATAATTTTGAAGATCGGAAGCATCGTTTCGACTGGTTCTGATAATATGAAAATAATCAATTAGACGCTTGGTAACATCCAAGAAATATATCCGGGAAGAGATAAAGTATGCAGAGCTGAACAAGCCAAGATTGAAAATGGAGAACTCATTAGACCATTCCATTGGTAATATTCATTAGAAATATCATCAGGACATGAAAGAGATGGGAAAATTGATACAAAGTAATCAGCAAGAAAAACATTCTGAAGGCAGAGACGGTAGTTCCAGGACAAAGTACCGGAAAAGCTGGAAGGGGCATGAAAAACGTGAGAAGACTGTTTTTACAAAAAGTGGTAGAAAAGTGAAGATATCAGATCGTTTCAACACCAATTTGGGCAGAACAGTTTTTTACGAGATAACTCATCTTTGAATATGACTTATTATCACTGTCCCAAAAAAAAATATTCAAAATGCGTGACACTACGTCGCTGATGTTTGAATGTGTCGTGACGCTGCCGATTGATTTATCATTATATTGTATGGTAAACCCAAACACTGAAAGGCGTTCTGTCATTCTTGATCCTCAAGCAGAAGACGCAGATCAGCGTTGTGTCATATCACACCTTCAGGAAAAAACGCTGACCAGCGCCTCTGTCCATCAACGTGTTGAATGTTGATTTTTTGTTGTTGAAAATGAATGTAAATCTTAACGAAAAAAAAAATTGTAGAAACTTTAAAGTTCCACTCTAATTTATTGATAATTATTGGAACAATAGAATCATTTAAACTGTTTCGTACTCCATTTCAGTCTTCTCTCAAAAAGTTGCCGACGTAGATGTTACTCTAGTAGAATTATCTATCAATTGGCAAAGGTTCATCGAATTCACTATAGATTTATGTTCGTTGTTATTGTAGAATAGTTTTTGTCCACCCTCTCACTTTTTAATTTAATGGTCCCAGGTTAAGTTGGGCAATCATGAAGTTCTTCAGTGGATGAGGTTTTGGCGGAGGTTTGAAAAAACTTTACTGTATGTAAAATTCCGAAATTCTCTCTTCGAACGTTTGATTAAATCTGTCATCCATTTGTGCAATATTTCTCCATGAGGACATAATTGCAAGTATACAATTAAATAGTGCTCAATCATCTCCCACTGGCTGGGAATGACCACCTGCGGGCATGACATGTTTGTTTCCCTGCAAACATAGGTTGGAAAACATTAGTTATAATGGCCCTCCCTATGAACGGTAATACCCAAAACTGAACAACTAGAAGCACTACTTGGAAGCACAGACTGCAGGATGAGTTAATGCATAATGCGAACAAAGTTCTAAAAGTGTGCCGGAAAGTTTCCAATAGAATATTGAGTTGGGTCAAATATATGTCAGAAAACAACTACCCACCTCTACGAACGTTCAATTACATGTGATATCCATTCCTGTAACGTTTCTCCAGGAGGACAGAATTGCAAGTATTGATTATGATCAAGCATCGATTATTATCCCCCACTGGCTGGGAATGACCACCTGCAGGCATGATATGTTTCACGGTTTGTTTTGCTCGTGTCAGTGCAAGGATAAGTCAGACAACATTGAAGTTATCATGGCCCACCCAATGAACGATAACACCCAAAACTCAAGCACTACTTGGAAGTAGAGACTCCAGGAAGAGTTAATGCATAATGCGAACAAGGTTCGAAAAGTGTGACACACTATTTTCAAAGTAGAAGGTTGAGACAAATATCTGTCAGAAAACAACTACCTACCTCTACGAACGTTGACTTATATCTAACAATCATATGTCCTATGTTTCTCCAAGAGTACACAATTGTGACTGCTTATTGCAATCAAGCATTCAATATTACTCCCTGTTGGCAGATAATGACTACTTATGCAGACTTGGCGTTTTTTTGGTTTGTTCCATTCTGTCAATGTATAGTGACCAATCGTTACATTTTGAATTGAGTGCCATGCACAAAATAAAAAGTCTATCCAAGAATTACAACTTCGAAAAATCTCAGTATTACTTATTTTCTTGTTCATGATTTCACGATGTAAATAAATTAATCAAATACGAAGCACATTATCCAGACAAAAATAATATGAAAAATGATTTTGGGGAAAAGTTTATTCGTTTTGATTTCCAGGAAATCATGAATGAAAACAAGAATCGAATTTCACTTGTGAGTATTTCATCGTGGTAAATATTTGGGCTATCGATTAATTTACGAGTCGATACTTAATGTCGATATTCGATTCTGTTATGAATTCGGAGGAATTTGATGGGATGTTTTTGATTCGATGGAATTGATAATCTTATATCAATTATCAATAAAGTTTGTAATGAACCAGGATTTTCCATATGTTTTTCCTTCATATCTCTCGAAAACATATTTTGATTCTTCAGAAAGCCGTTAATAATATATACAATGAACATTTCAGTCTCAAATAACAAAAAAATATGAAAAACAATAACGATCTTGCTCACGTATACAGAAGAAAGAGAAATCCTCACTTCACAGATTTAGTTTAGTTAATGTAGAAATTCAGCTTATATTGAGTAAAAGAAACTACATGAAATTGTATTAGGAATGTATCCTGTATAATTCAAAATCGAGTTTCTCAATTTAAGTAATGGTCATCACAAATTAATAACATCATAACACCATTACAACACATAATACATTAGTTACAACATGATGCGTCAATTACTATACAGTGCGGCTTTTTATAGTCCCCCCCCCCTGTTAACTTTTGAACGGTTTGCCGTAGAGAGATAAAAAAAAACCGTTTCGAGGGTTTCACCGATACTACTTTTTGAAATATAACGCATTGTGATTGCTCGATAAATGGCGCGGGGGGGCACAAAAACTTAATTTTTTTAAATGGCATGGGGGGTCGAGTGACACATCGTTGAAAAGAGAATTTGATTCTCTTTTCAACCATCTATTTTTTTTATCGCTCTACGTCAAACCGTTCAAAAGTTAACAGGGGGGGGACTATAAAAAGCCGTTCTGTATAGCTTGAGGTTTGTGAAGTCAAATTTTGCGTGCTCGCTGAAGAGTGCTGGCTGAATCAGTTTTTTGTCTCATTGCCAACTGATGTATTCTTTTGGCTTGTTGACGTGTGCTTTATGTAAAACTTGTCTGTTACTTCGAAACAGATTTTGATCCATGATGAAAAATGAATTATGTAATCCAATCTTCCGCAAAAACCCATACCGGGTGACCACGAGGTGAGGTACGCCCCTCAATTTTTCTATAGTTTAGACGATACAGATTTCAAATTTGGTATATTGAATACGCATATTTTGGCCCCTCTACTGAAAATTCACCACTTCCGGTTTAACCGGAAGCGACCCCAAACTCTTTTTTTTCAAACGACCCCTGTACATATTTTTTCACCATTCGAAAGAGCACGGAATTTGTGATAACACTGTTCTTCAAAATTGAAAATCGGTTGAAAAATGGCGAAGATACAGTTGATTGTTCAGTCAAACAAAGTTGGCCATGAAATTCAAATTCAAATCATCACAACTGACAAACGACATCAGAAGTTATCAGAAGAGGCTTCGAAGTGCGATACAGTTGAAAACTGAGTTTTTCGTGACCTTGCAGCTCCCACATAAACCAACAATTATCGAAAATTTACTAAAAACGGAATAGTACCCATGAAGAAATGCTCACCACTGCTATTTCTCAAATGGCAACATGTTCTTGACATGATTTTTTGGAAAAGTGAATTGTCAAATGTCTTCACAATAGGGTTTGCAATTTAACACAAAATCTGAAAGAAGAATTGAATTTTATAAAGTCCGTTCTCAGGGAAAACGCTTATCCAAATGAATTCGTGGAAAAAACCATTAATGAAATTGAAAATAGTACTACACTTTACAATCGAACAACACAACACACAGACATGCGACATCTCCATACACATCCAACAAACAATATTATACCTTATGTCCCTGGACTGTCTGAAAAGATAAAACGGATTGGCCATAGGTATGATGTAAGAACAACATTTAAAACAACCAATACATTGAGATCAATACTCACACATACAAAACCCAAAAACGCTGGTGAATGTTCAAAGAATTGTGTTTACAACATACTTTGTTCGTGTGGTAAGAGTTATATAGGTGAAACATCAAGACCATTGATTGTGCGCCAGGAAGAACATAAAAGTTACATCAGAAATCGAAAAATAACGGGTTCGAAAATATCCGAACATATTTTAACATCTGATGGCGATCATATGATGGAATGGAATAATACCAAAATTTTATTGAGAGAATCAAATCAAGAAAAAAGAAAGTTGAAGAAAACTGCGTGCATTCTTTTATCGAGCAACTGCTTCTCAACCAATTCCATCGAAATGGACCGCACCTGGTTACCCCTCCTCAGAGATGAAATAAGAACTAATAGAATGGTGATTGATTGATACCGAACACCCTATGTATCAAAATACCAAATTTCAATCAAAAGAATGTATGACAGATTTCATTTGACTCTGTCAAAGAAAGGTCTTATTACCAAAATCGCAATTCAAATTCAGTTTTTTCAGCGTCTTTCTAAGAAGTTTTGATAACGGAGGCAGATACAGCCTCCGAAACGTCAACAGTTTTCAAAAAAAGAGAAGTATTCTTTGTTAATTCGATCTCATTTTTTCAGATAGGCAAATTCAGTGTAGGGTACGTTGCTGACAAAAATTAATTTCTTTCAAGACAGCAGTCTTGTGAACGCAGTAACTTATCGGGCAAATTAATTAATTTGCCCTTCTACACTTGTACAGATTTCTTTGGATTACATTTTTTTTAATTTTCAGATTGTGGAAGGTCATAAACCCAAAAAATCATGTCAAGAATCGGATTTCCTCCACAAAATCAAACTTTCAATCAATATTGGCAACATGTTCTTTTCACTTCGTCATGATGAAAAATTATCAGATTACTCGTGTAAAATTTTTTTAAGAATTCTGGAAGAAATCGCAAATACAAGATGTTTTATCAGGACTGTTCTCAAAATTAAATATTCTTCAACGAAGAAAAAGCGAAACAAAAAAACAGTATTGTTTAAATAACTAGGACAAACTTTGACTTCGTTGAAATAATATGAGCTTTTTTGTATTGCTTTCTTAATTATGTTCTAAGCCGCCTATGTTGAAGAACATTATGTTCTAAGCCGCCTACGTTGAGGAACATTCAATTTTAGGAACACTCATCATGAAACCTGATTGTATCTTCGTTTCCTTTTCCAAAACTTTTCACACGAGTTAAATGATTTATGTTTATGATTTTTCATCATGACAAATTGAAAAGTACATGTTGCCATTTAAAAAATAGCAGTTGTGAGCATTTCTTTATGGATATACCATTCCGTTTTTAGGTAATTTTTGATAATTGTTGGAATATAAGGGAGCTGCAATTACACGAAAACCTCAGTTTTTAACTGTGTCGCACTTCTAAGCTTCCTCTGGTAACTTTTGATGTAGTTTGTCTATTGTGACGATTTTAGTTTGAGTTTCATTGCCAACTTTGTTCGATTGAACAATCGACTGTATCCCCGCCATTTTGCAACCGATTTTCAATTTTGAAAAACAGTATTATCACAAATTGCGTGCTCTTTTGGATAATGGAAAAATATGTACAAATTGTCATTTGAAAAAAAAAAAGGTTTTGGGTCACTTCCGGTTGAACCGGAAGTGGTGAATTTTCAGTAGAGGCTTCAAAATATGCGTATTTAAGAACTATAGCGACCTCGTGGTCACCTGGTATATATAATAGGTAATTCCACTAGTATTATCTAGTTGATTTTTCAAAATTGCATAAACTTCCAGATCGTGTACAAGGATGTTTTCAAGATTTGCAATTATTTCGAGAACACTTGATTAAAAGAATGACCAGGAATAAAGAAAGACAATTATAAGAAATTCATCTGAATATTGTATATTATACTTCAAGATTTTTTTATATTTTTCAAATATGACCCCTGTATTTTTCCTTTACACATTTTTCCATATCTAGTTTAGTTTTTGAGATTTTGATGCTTTCATAACAATAATTACTCAACAGTGGAACTACCTACAACGGACACTACATAGCCTACTGTAGACCTCTGCGAGAACGTGGCATGAATATGAATATGAATATAATAATGATTCACTTGAAACCCCAATTTCATCTGAATCCCTCATGAGCAAAATGTCTATGGATCTCTTCTGAGAGCAGGAAGACCTTTTAGAATAAGCTATTTCGTTTGTATTTTACATTATATTGTGTGTATAATACGGACTTTAATACGGACTTATTCAAATTCGTCGAAACGAAAATATTTGCCGCCAAGTCACGACGAATTTTTTTAGGCTAAGTCCAAACACAATTTTTTTTTTGAGATATGAAAAATTTTCACCAATAACTTTTTTTTGACCTGATCGAGTTCAATGATATTCTCATTACACATTTTCCCATATCTAGTTTGGTTTTTGAGATTTTGATGCTTTCATTACAATAATTACTTAACAGTGGAACTACCTACAACGGACACTACATAGCCTACTGTAGACCTCTGCGAGAACGTGGCATGAACATAACGATTCAAGAGAAAAATTTATTGAATTCTGTTTCGTTCACTTTGTATTATCTTACAGGAAATGAACATTTTTTGTATTGATTTCCTTCAATGCTTTCATGGCGGACTGTGTACGCCGCGCGACAACTTATGTTAAAATCGGAGCGCGTCTACCCGAGGGTTAAAGGTGCACGCGCACTTAGAAGAAGCGTCGCGAACGGAAGCGACGCGAAGAAAATTGTGAATTTTTCGCCCGATAAATTTACATTAAGTTATATGATAGCCTGCGCACTCTGGCGGCGCGAAGCGAAGAAGCGCGTCCGTCGACGCGCCAATTCTCCTTGGACCAACTAGGAGTCGTTTTTATTTTGACGCTTCGCCTCAATGCGCGGTGACAAGCGGCAAGAAAATTCAAATATTTGTTGATTCTTGTCGCATATTTTAGTTTTCAGCAGTATTTGGTAGGAAGTGGTGTTAAAGTTGGTGGCAAATTTTGTTCTTTTGCAGTGTCTAGCCGTGATACAGAAACATTGAGCATAAAGCTAAAAAAACGTTTCCTATGACATACGGAAATATCTGAAAAATTCCTTTTCATTTTATCTGAGATCATTGAACGAAAAATTACGAAATTTACCGTAAATGCCTTTTTTTGATATACAGGGTGTTCCTTAAAGACATGCTAATATTTGAGGGGGTGATACTTTGACTTATTTCAAGGAAAAAACTTTCTATAAACGTATGTCCTAAAAGTCCTAACTTTTGAGATACAGGGTGATAAA
Organism: Chrysolina haemoptera; assembly: GCA_958298965.1. NCBI lineage: Eukaryota > Metazoa > Arthropoda > Insecta > Coleoptera > Chrysomelidae > Chrysolina > Chrysolina haemoptera. Next base: position 9,102,698 of record OY282600.1, on the reverse strand, counting down.
GTTTTGAAAAAAATCAGTTTTTTAATAATAACTGAGATAATATTGTAGACGTTTTTATAAAATTTGGTACATGTCTTCTATGCATCAAGGTGCATTTTTTAATGCACAAACATTTTCATTTTCTCAACCAGTGGCGTACGTACGGGTTTTGCATTGAATATTTTTGGAGAAAAAAATACTACGCCACTGCTTTCTCCAAAACAAAAAAAAAATACTTTTGAGATCCTCATTTATTTTTTGAGCAAATTTAATCTCTTGAGTTTTCTTTGTCAGCCGCATGGTTTTCGCTTAAAAAAATAAAAATCGTTTTACTTCAGGATCAATTCCTCAAAAATCTGATGTGGTGTGGAAATGATTGTGCATCGACTTAAAGCAAATAAAGGGATCAGATTTGTTCCAAAATGAACGAGAATCAAAAAAATATGGATTTCAGCTGGTACAAAAACGAATTTTATTTCATTTTATAAAAGTAAGTTTAAATGAACGGATCAAATTCATTAATTATTGACAATACTAACACTGATTATAAAAATTGTTGGAAATGGCCACCTTCACTTAATAGGCATGCTTCCGCCCGTCTACGCATGGAATTACGCACACGTTGAAATATTCCCGGCGTATTTCGAATAGTTTCACACGAGGCAACTATTCGCTCTCTTAAATCTTCTAAAGTATTAACGGGAGTTTTATACACTAGAGTTTTAAGGTGCCCCCATAAAAAGAAATCTAAACTGTTGAGATCAGGAGATCTTGCTGGCCATTGCTGAGGTCCTCCGCTTTCAGTCGATGCACAAACATTTCCACACCGCATCAGATTTTTGAAGAATTGATCCTGAAATGAAACAATTTTTATTTTTTTAAGCGAAAACCATGCGGCGGACAAAGAAAACTCAGGAGATCAAATTTGCTCAAAAATAAATGAGGATCTCAAAAGTATTTTTTTTTCAGGAGAAAGCAGTGGCGTAGTATTTTTTTCTCCAAAAATATTCAATGCAAAACCCGTACGGACGCCACTGGTTGAGAAAATGAAAATGTTTGTGCATTAAAAAATGCACCTTGATGCATAGAAGACATGTAACAAATTTTATGAAAACGTCTACAATATTATCTCAGTTATTATTAAAAAACTGATTTTTTTTCAAAACTTTATCACCCTGTATCTCAAAAGTTAGGACTTTTAGGACATACGTTTATAGAAAGTTTTTTCCTTAAAATAAGTCAAAGAATCACCCCCTCAAATATTAGCATGTCTTTAAGGAACACCCTGTATGTTATGAACCCAGCATATTTTCTTGTTCTTCTTCCATAGTGGCAATTAAATTCAATACAAAGAAATCCTCTTCTGATGAACTGCTAATCCTACCTCACTCGACAACGTACAGCGTTCATTCAAATGCTAAAGTAAATAATATTCGCGCCGCGCCGATTCGGCTAAGTGCGAGTGAACCTTAAGGCTCTGATGATTTTATAGTGATAACTAGACAGATGCAGAGATTTGTATAGAAATGTAGCACCCAACGAAATTTCAGAAAATGGAAAAGCTGATAGATATGCAAGGCAAGAAGCAAACAACCATTTTATTCAACTAGAACTAACAGACAGTTACCATTCTTGAATGAGAAATCAAGTGAACTGAGTGAAGAGAGAAAAGTAATTGACTTAAAAACTGAAGAAGAGGTTACAATGAATCTTTCAGCCCATTTTGAATCTGATTTCTAAACAGCGTTCGAATTTTCACTCATTCAAACCGATCGATATGAAATTGAGTAGATGAATGAATCTATATATAACTCCAAGGAGTGCAATTGTTGACGAATACTGCGAAATTAATCGGGAATTTACTATTCATACTATTTATGTAACATTGAACGTCATATCGACATTTCAATGCCGATACCGAAGTGATTGAATTGATTGATTAAGAAAAAAGAAAATAGTTGACGTAATTGATAACGTAACGATCGTGGCGTTGATATTTCTCATTTAAATGGCCTAATCGTTTCCTATATAGTCGTGTACTGTTGAACACACAAAGATCGAAGAAAAGAATAATTGACAGTAGTCATAAAGTCTATCATAAATAGTGATTTGTCTAAAATAAGCAAAATATAATAAATTATTATCCGATACAAAAAATGGTATTCCCAAAATTAAATGATTGACTATGATAAGGCCTCAGTTGAGTTCGGGCAACAGGAAACTGAAACATCAGGAGTTGGTAGCTGATATCGAGAACGACGCAATTATCGGAATGAAAATCATGAATTCAAAAGGGTTCGAGCTAAGATGCCTAAAAACCCTGTTGTAGCGAATCATATCTGCAAAACTGTGTTATAGAACGCGAGAAATCCGCCAACTTGATTATTGCGAAACAAATGAATTAGAGGTATGCTTTCCGAATGTTCCGCAATACTTACATATATCGCCACCCCACCGTCGATTTTCTTCTTGAGTTGAGTTTCCATGAATAGAAATTTCAAGTTTTGCGTACGACTATAAAATGAAAAACAACATAATAAGTCTTTATTCAATTTTTGATGAAATACAACTAACTAGAATTACCTATGATGCATTTTATACAGGGTGTAAATTTGAAAACTTTCAATGCGAATATCTCGCGAAATAAAAAAGTTAGAAAAACGCGGTTTGGCACAAATGCTAAAGAGTTAGGGGAAACTAGAACCACCATATTTCAGTGGAGGGATGAGTCACCCCGTCGGCACGACACACCTCAACTTTTAAATGTCAAATGGTACTACCTCTTTTGTGATACCTCAAATGAACGGTCTCAGTCAGTAGTATTCACCTGTACAAGACTTTTTCCACCCACTACAGGGTGTAAGAGAAACATAAAGTCGAATAAAATAAAATGTATTGTGTTAAAAGGATATTTTATTTGATCAGATGTTCAAAATGCATTCCATTCTGTTGTAAGCAATAGTACAATCGATGTTCAAATGCCATTCTAACACTTTGGAACACATCTCTTGGAATAGATCTGAATTCTGCAATAATGCGTTGTCGAAGATCTTCTATTGAAGTAGGTTGTGTTTTGAATACGACGGATTTCAAATGTACCCAGAGGGGTGTTAGATCGGGAGATCTCGCTGGCCATTGATGATGTTGATGGCAGGCACTGCGGCTGTAGCTGGAATACGTATGAAACGAAATAGGCGTTTCAAAGTTCGACCCATTAATAGAAACAAAAAGTTCAATATGTATAAGAATTTGTTGGAATATGCAAAAAGTCATGATAGGGAGCAAAACGAAAACGTGAAATTCACAAAACTGCAAAAAACATATGTCATTGTCAGATACGATACGATTTGATTGGTACATGATTATTTCTTACTTTAATTATAATCATTTGTATAAACCAATGTTTTTTGCACTTATTCTTAATATATTTTAATTATTTCCTTATTTTATTTTATTTGCTGTTTAAACTCTCCAATTATGATTTTATTCAAACTATATAATTGATTTCTTTTGAAACGTCATTTTTGACATTTGAGACAAGTATGATGATTGAATTTTGAAAGTGACAAGTTACACTTTGTAAACGTTAATTCAAATTGAATTGAAGTTTTTCTAGTATTTTTACTATATCCTGATCCAAATTGTCATTCTAACTGATATATTCAGTCACCGGGTATGTGCATGTCGAATATTTGAAACATATCCTCATTTGAGTATATGTGGTAATACTTGTGGTAATACCTTTGATAAATCAGTGAGTTTGAAGTTAACGTTTATAGCCATTACGAGAATGGAAAGCAACCATCATTCTTTGGTTTTCTGCTCATTTTGTTAACAAATTTTATGTTTTTTTATTGGTATATATTCATCAGAAAAATGTTATTTTGCATCAAAGATAAAATATATTCATGAATAGCAGGATTTTCAATGACTCTTTTGAATTAGAGCTCGCGTTTCCCAATCTTTCAGAAATTCAGCCCATACAGAATCTACTCATTTTCTTTTTTGAACCGTGGCTCTATCTACTCAAATAAAAAAAATAGCCCCCCTCTATATTCTCGGCCTATTTCATAATTTTAATCATTTTTTCACGAAAATCAGCTGTTTTTTCGTTTATTTATAGGGTATCGCAAAAATTTTTACGTGACTTTTTTGTAGGTCTATTTAAGGGGAACAAAATTGTTTATATAAAATTTTTCGATATCTCGTTTGGTTTTCGAGTTTTGGGCAATTTTGGAGGGGGAGTACAAATTTTTTATTTTTTTTTTTCATTTGTTTCTTATTTTTCCCATCTTTTTATGTGGTTGGAGAAAAACTGTTTGGAAGTATTACTGAGGCATGTGTTGCGGATACGATGCACTTTTATTTTTTTCATTACCTCTATTAGTACGGTCAATATTTCGATTTTCCAATTTTTTTAGATATCTCCCGGACTATTAATTTTGGGAAAAAAATTAAAAAACCAAATTGTAGATTTTCCAAAGGCAGTCAAAAGCTGTCTCGGTGATTCGGAAAAATATCGACCATTTCCGAGTAATTTCGTATTATCCGAAATTCAAATGTTTTTTTTCATATATTTGAAATTTTCCCAGTTTTCCGATCATTTTAGAGAAAATATCGAAGAGCTATGATTTGTTGGTATATTCGTGCTCTACCAAAATCATTTTTTACAATTCAGTTTCGATTGGTGGTTTCGTTGTTTTTTGTGTTTTACAATATCGAAATTTTTCGGAAAATTTCCCGGAAAATCCGGTCATCATTTTCCGATCATTCTCAAAACTCACCGCCTTCTGTAAGACATATTGAAGTATATCTAGAAGTAATTTGAAAGGATTCGAATCAATTCTTGAACCGGTATCGAGAAAAGTAGGAACTTGAAAAAAAAAATCGGAAAATCACCGTAAAATTTTTCTGGATTTTCCGATCGCCAAAAAAAATCACGTGACAAATACCGTCATCGCGTTGATAAAATGACTGAAAGTCCCGTGCGATATCTTTGATATTTTGGGAAATATAGCGTTTTAAAAGTTTTCGACACAGAAAAATTTTTTTTTATATTTTTAAATTTTTTTCAGTTTTTTCATCTTGTATAGTGTCAGATAAGGATCATTATCCCGTTTGAACCAACTCTCTATCTTTTCGAATAAAAAAGTTAGGCACCCCTACAGGTCGAAGTTATTATTATTATTATTATTATTTTCTTGATTTTTTTCTATTTTTTATTAAGGATCAAGGTCCCGTTGGATTCAAAGTTCTATCTATCCAAATAAAAAAGTTAGGCTCCCTCTGTCCGAAAGACCGTAGAATACTACTTCTCTAAAGATCGTAGTATAACAAGTATAAGTAAATGAAACACCTGCAAATCTGATCATAACTCTGAAGCTCTTCAGTTATGACTCAGCAACCCAAAGATGTATCAAACTATTTCAACGAATCAAGCTAGAAGAAGACCCCAATCTAGCCGACTGCAATTACGGGCTTTACGCAGTCATTGTTCACTGTGGTTCTGGAGTTGATTTTGGCCACTATTACTCCTTAGCCAAAGATAGAACGGACTGGTACAAATTTGATGACAATTGCGTAAATAGAATAACTTCTTTGGAACTGGACCTTTTGGAGCCTTCGAAGACACCATACATCCTATTTTACGATAGAGCAGATTGTCACAATTCGTCGGACCTCTTTAGAAGTTCTCTACCAATGAATTCCAACAATTTAGATGATGTGGTGTTGCAGGTTTTTCCGGGTTTCCCTGCAGCTCTGAAAGCGAATGCGCCACCAATATCATTTAAGCCGCCCCGGAGTGCCAATCAATCATTCCGATGTTTTTACTTTGTTCTTGTTAGTTTCAATATGTTAATTTAAATTAAAATATAAAAAAATAAAATATTCATTGTTACCGTTAATCCACCTTTTCACATTGACCTTTGAGTGTTTATTTTTACTATACAAGCATATATTTTTCAGAATGAAGACGAGCTTCCATCCACAGAAACCATTCATTGGGCAGATGGTCTTTTGTTAGTCTACTCCATCACAGACAGGCGTTCTATTTCCTACTTGAGAAGAGTAGGATCACTCATTGCTGATTCTGACATTCCTGTGTACATCGTTGCTAATAAAAATGATATGGTAAGGAATGAAATGGTAATCTATCTTATGAAAGGATAATTTTATTGAAATCGCCACAAATATTTTAAAGTAATCTTCCATAACTTTTTTTATAAAAATTGCCTTAAAATTGTTTAATCCTGTCTCGAGTAGGTAGGTTTTTATAAATATTCTGCATGTTTATATTCACCAACACCAAACAGCTAAACACTACAGTTCACATTTGGTCAATTCTAAGAACTTTTTGGTGTTTATCTAATCAGTAAAACTGGAAATCTAAGAAATTTCAGCTAGTCGTTTACACGGTTAACAATATGTGCCATTCTTTGTTGTTCACACCTACGGTAGTTGCTGGCATAATTGTTAGATGGCGTACACTTCGATTTTTAAGCCTATATGCAGAAATCGATTTCTGAATTAAAACGTTTGTAACATTGCAGGTACACCTTCGAGAAGTGAATGCCGAAGAGGGCGCCATCTTGGCGCGACACTTCGAATGCGGCTTCTCCGAAGTTGCGGCTGCGGAAATGGTGGCGCCGGTGGCGGTCGTCTTTCAAGAACTCTGCAGATCGGTGTTGGCGGCCCGCAGGAAATCCAAACATTCCCTGCTGGAGAGGATGCTAGGCACGAGGACAAACAATCTCAGACTGTACGCTAGAGGGAAGAGCGACAGTGCTTTGCCGAAAGACTGATGGACTTTTTGTTAATGATTTTGGATATTATGTGTCTTCCTCGTGTCATATCTTTATGCGATATGTTCTTGAAGTTTAGTTTTTTTTATTATTAGAGATTATTTCCTCAATATTGGCATTCGAAGTCTCCGAAGGATTTTTATTGCTGTAGAACACACTTTACCGCCTATCCTAGATGAAAATGAATCATATGAACACTAAAAATATGACCGAAACTTATGCTTATCGTCCCTGGCTACTAAGGTCATAACAACACGATTTTTTAGTTTTCCAATTTCTAGATACCTTTGTCTGTCCCTTGCGTACTTTGACGTTTCACATACATTTTCATTAAACGTCAGTGTAAATCAATCTGGCTTCAAATATTTGTGATTATTTGAATTACTGAAAATTATATACCTAGTTCAAATACTGATGAATAGTTTATCAGACTTTAAAAAGAAGCTACCGAAGTTTCTGTGAATTTGTTACCTACTAAGTCTAGACCGGTGCGAAAAGCATACTGAATTGTTCACAACTTTACTGGAAAGGGAATGAAAAAGCAAAAACCCAACAGAATAGTTATTTAAGTAAGAAGGAATGTAAAGACGTGTTAACATTCGAGATTAGCGAGTACGAGCCGAGGCAAATCCGAGGCTTGTCGCTTGCCAAGAATGTTAACAGTCGATAAATTCCGTGTTACTTATTAAGTTTTTCCCACTTCTTGTTGACATTTCTCAAAATTTGTCTGGATTGAAGTCTGTTTTCTTACCCTTCCTTCATGATTATTCTTTCCGCTATTTCATTCTAAGTTGCTTGTGTGCGTAACTAAGTTACCAAATAAACAGACAACAATAATATTCAAAAAGTCTCATAACCTAAATATGAATAAAAATGAAGCTGAAGGTATTACTTGTCAAAGTCAAAGTCGTTATTACCCTAGGCATGTAAATAACACTATTCACATTCCGTTGTCAAGAAGAATTAGTAAACGAATGATATAGGCCAGTTAACTGTTTTGTTGCTAAGCATGTATGGACTATTTACAGTGTCGGCAGCGGGAAAAATATATTACTTGCTCATCTATCAAAAAGATAAAATATTGTTAATGCAGTTATATTATGATTTGATTTTTTTTATGTTATTTTCCTTTTCTAGTAGGCGAAAAGCAATTGTGTGCCATACACGCAGAAAATGCTTTAGCAGCCCTAAGCTATCAGCTGCCCTCGCTTCTCTTCGCTAGCTTGTGCAGATAACAGCCGTGGCTGCTAAAGCTAATTTTTTGCTCTTATGACATATACTATATTGTAGAGGGTAGCTCGAATGGTAGAGCGCGTGGGTCATCGATATCTAAAGCCAAGCAATGCGATGCGAAGTTGTGGTTTGGATGGTGACTTACGAACGACCTCCTTTCGAGGTCTATTTTCCTCGGTTCGTGCTAGGAATCGCACGTTAAAAGGTGAGACCTCGTTAATCCTTAGCGGTAAAGTGTAGTTATGTGTTCATGTTGTTCTTTACAAATGTCTTGTTTTTTGTAGCACGTTTGAACTATATAGAGTTAAACTTATTATTAGGATCAACAAATGATTGCAATGCAATTTGCGATATTACCAGTGAAAGTGCAAAATATCAAAAAGGTATATTTTATGGGTAGCTAAAAATATGAATGAGTTCTTCACCCATAAAATATACAGGTTTCAATGATGACAATAGCAGTGGAAGAATCAGTTAGTTCATAAAAAAACTGGATCATTGTATTTTCTTTACAAAAAATGCCACTCACGATTAATTGCACTTTCAATCATGATTTGACGATATTTCTCTGGAAGTAAGTTCAGCTCGTCGAATCAGTCCAGTGACATGCGCAATTAACACTGCCGGTTAGTGGTACCTCGAGAAGTGACCAAGTACAGTCTGTGTAGAAAAACAGAATTAAACTATTGTCTTCCATGAGTTATACGTCGCATGACTGATTTGACAAGCTGTACCCAGATTCAACTTTTTTTTTACTAGTTGAATGGAATGGCGACCGTTGAATATGATTTCAGGTGTTGAATTAGCGGGAATTCGGTCGAAATGTTGAAGAAAACCAATTATTAAAGCCATCCTAAATAGTCCTGAAGATGAAACAATAAAGTTTCGAAAAGTCGACAATTTAATAATTGGTTTTCTTCAACATTTCGACCGAATTCTCGCTAATTCAAAACCTGAATTTTTTTTTTCTATTATGGTATTCATGGGAATTTCCATTCGTTCTGAGTTCTTGCTCAACAATGAGAATATTAATTTTGAACGTATGGGTGAACAGTTCTAGGTATCTCCTCACTAGTTCTTTATGACTTTAAATACGTATGTACGAGTCATGCTTACAACCTGTTTTGGAGTATTTTCTCAAAGTTCACTCATACGGCTCATTATTCAAAAAAGCAACAAATCATGACAGCAAAATCCGTTGGTGCCTTTCAACAATGTTATATACTTGTAAATAGACTAGCGTACTCGAATATCTTTTGTACGTTCTCAAAGAACTGTAAACAGTTGTATATTTTACTGATATCCTGATGTAAAAATGTGATATGTCAATAAAATTTTAAATATTTATATCTTGCTGTTTCACTTGAAAATCCTATACTGCAGTAGTTGGGCAATATCAAAGGAGCAAGGAGGAACTTATAGTCGAGCTCTTGCATGAGATTATGTCATACCTGACCTTCGAAAAGGCTAACAGGATATGAAGTAGATTTATGCGTAGAAGATAAGTATTTGAGGAGTTTCTTGGGCCACGCCCAACAGTTCTGCCGACATGGTCATGTTTCTCACTGAGTAACCGAACTGACGAAATTCCTTGGATACAACTGTGGCAACCGCAGAAACCAGAGGCGTGAGCTCACCCATCATATAATATGGATGAACTCATTTTTTTTCCTAAAAGGATCTTAATCAATCCAACGGATTGACGGACACTTGCTGTCTTATGCATTTTGCGTGTATTTCATTCAATCACTTGTATGATAATGAATATTCTGACATTGTTGACAAGATGTGAAATGAAATGTCAATATAATTTTTCGTTTGCTTTCCATTTGATTATATGTAAAATTTTGTGGTTGTGGAGAAAGCACAGTCTGTTACTCGTTTAAAATGAAAATTCGTTATGGTCGTGGTTCCTCGCGCTAGCTTTCAGTTCGCATTCCCACTCGCATCGAATTTGTCATTCTAACCTTGTTACAGAATATTCATTCAGACAATGGATGTCCAGAAAAAGCCTGCTCGAAGTGAAAAATTGTCCATTCAAACAGATCTGTCTCAGTTCGTTCTGTTATTTGCCACTGAATAGTATACTCTGTAACAGACTGTGCTTTCTCCACAACCACAAATTTCACATATAATCAAATGGAAAGCAAACGAAAGTGATACTTTTCCGCAAGCGATTTCTAGCTGAACTCCGCTAACGCGTCGTTCGGCCATCTGCAATTCCTACTAGCGGAAAAAACACCCAAAAGTTAACATAAAGAACATTCATTGTTAAATATATATTGAACTATACAACCATACTTGGTAAGCTTTCTATTTTAACCTTCTGCGACGCAATATTTAAATGTCAGTAAAATTCGCAAAAACTAAAAAAATCTACTTTTCCGTAGTAAAATTTCCGCACTAGTGCGGAAAAGTGACTCTTTCAAAACTAAAATGAGTTCGGAAAAGTGGATTTTTCCGCACGCTAGTAGAAAAATTATTTTGACATTTCATTTTACATCTTGTCATTATAGTGCCAGTAAAGGCTAACGTAATTATTGCTACAACAATTCATTCTCATACAAGTGATTGAATGAAATACACGCAAAATGCATAAGACAGCAAGTGTTTTAGAATAGTCAATATCAAGAGCGTGAATTTTACCATTCTGTTATGAAATATGATTTCAGAATTGGCGAATTCTGTGCAGGTTGTGGAGAAATTCAATTCTTAGTCACGACGGTTTCGAGCCGTTTGCCTTATAGAGATTTACATTAATAAATAAATATTGCTATTACTATATGTTACTTAACCCTAGAAAGCTATCGCTCGTCAAATTTAGGACGGTAGGATTGAAATTGTCAGAAATAATCGGTGTTGTTCGGGTGTCGCTTCAGTCCATCTACGACTTTTCATCAGTCGGTGTCTAGAACTACTAGACGAAGACAGGTGTTTGTACACTTTGAATTAGTCGACTGAATTGGCATTTCGTCGTAAAAAACAAAACTTTATATCACCCACTCCAAAAATCTTTGGGTGTTATGGCTTCATCGTGTAAAAAAATACCTCATAAAGGACCTAGAACCATTTGCAGCCTTTGTCCATCGAAAAGAAAGAAGAATGACCACTCCAATTGTGACCAGTAAAAAACAGAAACACAGATCAACATCATGCACTCAATGTTAGAAAATGTTCTTCTTTTCCACCTCATTCTTGTGTTTTTGTTTAGAATACATGTTAATTTCAGTTATAAATAAAAATACATTATCAACCACCATTTTACTTTTACAGTTTATGGTTATTTGAAAAAGTCGTAAATTTTACGATATGGTAGTAATTACGTACATTCAAAACACGTTAGATCTCTAGGGATAATCACAATTATCACATGCACGTAAAAGTCGTGAAATGGTGAATTACCATGAGGATGCGATATTTTTGGTGAAGGACCACCAATCATGGCGAAGGAACATGGTACTGCGGTATTTTTGGTGAAGAAACATGGTACTGCGACATTTTTGGTGAAAGAACGTTAGTGATCATCATTGGTGTCTGTAGCTGGTCCTGTAGCTTTGTTCAGTGACAGACGACGAAATAAACAAACCGAATAAAAATCCAAAGTTTTGCCATCCACTAAGAAAGAGAACGAACTCTTGGGAAGAAGTGTTCGTCGGGCGTCCAAAGTGACGACAAATGGATGTCTGGGTCCAACGGGTAGTATCGTTGGGACTTCTAACGGTGGAACGATCGATGATTTCTCAGGAGAGCATCGGTCACCATATAAATATCTGAAAGGTAGATCAAGACCAACGAGTAGTGAAATAATATTGTTTTCATTAAAAATACGAAAATATTTTCGACCTACCTATTGTATGTCCTACTGTGATTTTACGAGAAATGTCACTTTATATTACTTTTAATGACTCCTTGGTAACTTGGTTCATTCTGGATATATCGATTCACAGCTAGTAGAAACTACAGTCCTATGGTACTGCTGTCTTGGAATATCTTGCACGCTCAGGTATTTTGAATAATTGGTAATATAGTTTGTCATCAGAGATCTGGTGGTCTGAGTGCTCATGATTCTCAATTATGGCAGCCATATATCGATTTGCATGGTGAAACACTGGCTGTTGCATTAGATGTATACGAGTCGTTTTATCGCGTTTAGCACAAAGGACTCTCAGTCGAGCTCTCACCTTACGATGTTCCTTGCTATCTAAGTTTCTCTCAGACCGATGTTACCCCGTGGTTCAACAATGAATGGTGGTGTTTCGTAGGGATCCATTATAGCACCAACACTGTTTCTTCTTCACATCAATGATTTGTTGATAACTACCCAATGTCCAGTGCACAGCTTGCAGATGTGAGTACCCTTCATAACGTTTTCTCTTCCAAAGCTCCGATATCAGCTTGTGAAACCATGAATGAACAGGACAAATAATGAACGATTCAAATATGGCAAACATTTTAGAATTGGTATTCAACAACCAGAACTGTCCCAAAGCACAGTGCTTGGTGCTCGTGACAGCATTCGATGCTCGTGAGCACTGTGCTCTCAAGCACTTTCTTGGACCAGTGCTTAATGCTCAGCTCTCTGTAGCATTTAACGAAAAGGCTTAGTAAATCTCTAAAAGTGCTCGCGAGTGCTTACTAAGTACTAAGCCTCTCCAAATAAATTAATTGTGTCAAAACATCAAGTCGCGGCAGATGATACCCGGCGGCACCCCACCAAAAAAACTCTTTTTTCACGTTCTTATGCAACATTCTTCCTTTGACGAAAGTCAAAAGAAATCTGCTAAAAATTTCGGTGGAGTGACATGTGTTATTTTGATACAGAGAATGTGCGAAGTGTCAATCGCCATTCTGTTATTCCTCACTTCTTATCTATGAAGATGTAACCGAAAAAGCGATGACAAGAAAACCACAAAACAAAATATTCAACAATATTTCTATTTTATTTGAATCAAATTGAAAGAGCCTTTAATAAACAAGTTTATCAAGGAGTTTATGAACGCTTGTTAGTGTTTTTGAAAATTTGCTTTGAATACAGATTGTGAATCTGTGATAAACGCTGAATGCCATTCCAGTTATGTGAACAGAAAAAATAACATAAGTTTGCAGTTGACCTGGTTGTTCCATAGCACTTCTCAGTTTGTTAGACATGTAAGTTAAGAAAACTTTATTGAACACAATAAGATTTTAACAAATTTTATTTATTAATTTATTATTATTATTTTTATTTATTGGAAATAAGATCCGAAACCGCAATTCACATTCAGTTTCTTCAGCGTCTTTTTAAGAAGTTTTGATAACGGAGGCAGATACAGCCTCCAAAACGTCAACAATTTTCAAAAAAAGAGAAGTATCCTTTGTTAATTCGATATTATTTTTTCAGATAGGCAAATTCAGTGTAGGGTACGTTACTGACAAAAATTAATTTCTTTCAAGGCAGTAGTCTTGTGAACGCAGTAACTTTTCGGGCAAATTAATTAATTTGCCCTTCTACACCTGTACAGATTTCTTTGGATTAACATTTTTTCATTTTCAGATTGTGAAAGGTCATAAACCCAAAAAATCATGTCAAGAATCGGATTTCCTCCACAAAATCAAACTTTCAAACAATAATATTCTTAGTATTCTTACTATTAAATAAGTATTATCAAAATTCCGAACAATCGCGGCGAATATATTCATAATAATAGCATAATATACCTCTAAGGAACTATTGGACATAATCTACACTAGGTAATCCGAAGTAGCTATGGCTGTTTGGCCGTCAGAAACTACAATAATTAATGAAATTTGTGAAATTGGGCATCCATCCAGATAACGAATTCATGATAACTATAAATTCAATTTGAGTAGAAATGAAAAGTGTTGAAGATAGAACGGAGATTTCGACTCTATCAAATTATTCGTTTCATTTGTTTGATACCCAACTCTCCGGCATACTCTTCGAACTTTGTTTGAATAATGAATCAATAAAAATATGCCAAATTCATTTTATATTTGCAAAAAAATATGGAATTTCATCAATCTGTCCATCTTCACCGGTCTCATCGAGACTTGTTGAGCTCTGTCATCAGATTTATTTATCGTCTCATTGGAGACATGTCAAACTTCTCTCTGCCAAGGATCGTTCTTCGTATAAACGCAAACCTTTGGAAGTCACCGCCTCGGTAGGTGTTCCCCGATATATGAACCTTGCAGAAATCCAATGAGAACACCAAATCCTACATACTTTTCCTCAGCTTTCACGATGTTCTCTAAATATAACTAGATTTTCCAATTTATGGGAACCAGAAAATAAAATAAGTTAGAGCTTCGTTGGACTACACAACTTCATCAGTGAGCGAAAAACGTATACGAGGCAAAAAACTAATGAATTTATAGGGATAACAGGGATGAAGATATAAGAGCGTCTGCGCCGTGACAACGGCGCTTCTTTGTTGAGAGATTTGGTCCACAGTTCGCGAGGCTGTGCAAGTGTAGGCCGCCATGAGCGCCCTAGATATGAAGTATTATTTTGTTTTGTTTACATGTGCATCAGGAATAATGGCTACCGGAGATAAGATTCCTCTGGGTGAGTTGAATGGGCATCATCATCATCCTACTTTGTTGAACGGTTGCTTCAACTTAAGTTAGGTTATATATACTTGATACTGATATAATAACATCATTGACCTGTGACAGGGCTGGGATACAGGGTGTTTTTCTAGAGATTTTTATAAAAAAATGATGGGAGAGATTTTTGAGTTGACTAGAAAACTCTTTTTTGATAATGATCATTTTCTGAGGGGTGGAATCCAATAAGAGATCCATTTTCAGTACGGAAAAATCAATGTTCTGATTGAACTCAGATATTCGTTAGTGTCTTATTGGTAAACATAATTTTATTGTGTATGTTTCACACTTATCAAAAGTGCAAGATGAAGAATCTTAAAAAAATCTTTTTCAAAAGAATTATTTGGTACAATTGCATTTTTAACGCTATTCAATATCAAATCACATTGTTTCACATCTAGAATTGAAATTGTGACGTTTGTGATATTGCCATAAAAAATGCGAGACTATCAACGTGTCGTTAATTATTTATCTGAAGAAGAATATAACGAATTGAGTTTTCCAAAACTACAACCATATTACATTAAAAATCATAAAAGCTGGTATGATTTCCAGCAATAAATTATGCTTGTGTGATATTCGGTAAGAAAATTCAACTCCCCCAGTGTTAAATAGACATTTTGAATACATTTCACTATTTGCGAAGTAGGCCAAGGTATTGTTGTTGTTGACATAATTTATCTTTGTCATTGCAACGGTTTCGTCATAGTTGATGTCGATAAAGAAAATCAACAAGTTACTATTACAATAATATAATATTAATAATAATAATAATACTCCCTCATAAACACTAGTAGAGTGTACCCAAAGGCATAGGACGGTTATTATTATTATTTGCTGTGGCGCTCTAGGGTGACTTACTGATTTTTGGTGGCGTAGTGACTTTTCATTTGGAGAAAAACACGGAAAACTTAGAGCACCAGCTCCAGAGGTCGGTGTGCATTCCAAACTGGCACTAGACGAAATTGGCATCTAGATAACTCACGATACACTTGCTTTTCAACGGGGCATGTGGTCGCCCATCAGTTTCTGAGCAACTTTTTCAAATAACTTTTTTCGATATCTTGTCATTTTATCCCACGTTTTGCCTTTTATTATTATTATTTTTTTTTTTCAATTGACCGACATACCATTCCATAATTTTATTTTCCAATACTTTAACAATAAACTTTTTCCATATGGTACATACTTTTTGGCGATCACTGTATATATGTATATATATATCACTATTATTGTTATGATTATTGAAATATTATATATGTCGAAATTTTAAAATGAATAACATTTCTAAATAAATGCTTCTTAGGCAACTTATGTTATGTATAGTAATTTACGTAACAAGTCCAGAAAACAGTGTTTTTTGGACGAGTGGACAATATTCTGGAAGTCTGCGAGTCCAAAAAAACTGTTTTCGGACGTGTTGCGTACACAATTTTTTCGGCAATCGTGTAGAATAACAAATCGAGACACATTTATTTATTATATTTCTTGGTAGAAGAAAATTTCGAACATTTTAATTCTTATTTGTATTAAATATTGAAATTGGAACAAAAGATAGGTACTAACAGAAACATTCTAATTCTTATTTATATTAAAATTTGAGCATTTCCCGGACTAGTCCGGGAAGTGATACTTTCTCAAAGAAAAATCGTCCGGGAAGTACCTACTTTCCGGACGGTTGCCAAAAAAATATATTCCCGTAGTATCAGAAATAATGAAGAAAATCATGATTGAGTCTTTTTTCGGTTTTTCTCAGTTTTGAGAGGTTTAACGATCGATAAACCACCAAGTTACATAACTGACCTTCGAAATCCAAAGAAACATCAGGACAATTGTTCGTGGAAGGTAAGGTAATGTATTTTTTTCGAAAAATGTACATAACTCTGAAACTACTCATCTTCTGAATTGCAAAACCATGCTTATTCGACACCAAAAGTCATATGTTTACAAATTCTCATTTGAATTAAATTGTTTACATGCAAGAAAAAAATTATGTCGAAAAGTGCTGACTACAAAAGTTTAATATATTTTTTATAATCTACAACTTGTGTATTGAAGATTTTCCGCTAGGAGGCCAAGTTTCGCCCCAAATCGCATGAAACCGTTTTCAACCCCTGAACTGCATCCCAGTTTCACCATTTTGAGTGTTTTCGTGTTTACTTTTTTTTTTTTTCAAAGTTGGAACCTCAAGAACATTTTCTCCCTGGTCAGCATCAGCCTATTAATTTTCAAAAACTTCAACACGATTGATTCAATTTGTCGTTTGAAATGTATTTAATTAATGTACTGTTAGATGCACAGGCTGCTAAATATAATGATCATACCGACTATTCCCGGCGACTATTGTGCACTATGCAAATAGTCGCTAATAGAGCGTGTTGATTGGTCTTTTCAAACTGGAAACAAGAGTGTGATTGGTTGATGACTGATATTCCACAGACGAAAGAAATAATGGCTGTAATTTGCTTCTAACAAATTATCAGTGTAATTTTGATGCTATTGGTCGATTTAAAATGTTTTCTCATGACGATTGGCTGACAGGATCGTATGAAAAATAATCAATGGAATGTTTCCCTTTATTAATGATGAATGTTTCAGAAAGACTTGAATTTTTATATTTAGAGTAAATGAAACTATACAGTGTTAGTCTAAAGTCCGTTCCGCCCCTACTAATTTTTGAACCACCTGGAATATCATAACGTAATTTGGAAGGCTCAAATAGGAGATAAAAACCTACTTTTTCATGAGAAAATTCCAGCTGAAAGTTTCAAGATGGCAGCTGAGCGCCATCTTCAATAATTTTTTTAAATAGAACACCTGGTATATCACGATCATAAGGAATCCAACAACACCAAGTTTGATGCTATTATCTTCAAAGACTATGAAGATATCACCCATTATTTTCTCCATAAGCCGAATGAGTGTGAGAGATAATTTATTGACCCGCCAGAAGAAGTATAGTTCATACATAAGTCACCTGCAGAAATATTTATATAAGTGTTTTTCAATTCATTTTACAATTAAATGAATGTTCAAAATGACCAGCATTCACTCCTTCATTCGACTTGAAGTATCAACATTTTACATATTCAGAATAAATTTCCTCAGTAGTGCTGAACAGAGAATCAAAATCCCTCTCGAACAAACTGCCACACCCCCTTCTCTTGTAATTTTTTTTCATCGGATACATAATTTACAGTGTCAATATTTTTTTGCATCTAATATGAAAAACTTAGTATTGCTGAACAGATAATGAAAATCCCTTTCGAATAAGATGCCACACACCCCCCCTTCTCATTTGAATTTTTTGAGGGGGTGCTCATAATTCAGAGGGGGTGCAAGAAGGGGGTGAATTGTCAAATTGACAATGAAAATTGACATGTTTTAGGAATTTTCGATAAAATACATAATGACGCTAAAAATTAATTTATTCCATACCACTGTATGAATTGTATATCGATAATCTGTCTAGTGATAATATAGTAAATAAGTAACACATACCATGTGTTAATTTCATGCTATTCAATGAAATTGTTAAAATAAGAAACATGTACCTAATTGGGATACACTTGTATGTTTCTTCGAATAAAATAAAATAAAATAAAATAAAGAGTAGGGTCTTATTTCTACAAAGAATTTCGGAATCTACAAACTCATGAGAATAAACAAAAGTGGTATATGTCATATTTTGTGCATCATACATACGTGATAAATCAACGAGTCACTGTTATGAAAAGACAATATTTCAAGAAAAAAACAATGTTTCAGGAACTTCTTGATTTTTCAGGTGCAATATTTGAACAAGGTACCGATGACGTCCAAACTGCATTTAAATATGCTGTGCTGCTACACAACCAGAATCTGACCACCAGGAAATTCGAATTTCAGGCATTCGTCGATGTCATCAACACTGCGGATGCATTCAAATTATCTAGACTAAGTGAGTATTCAAATATCATATTTAATGATTTTTGTTCGAAAATATAAATAGGATATTCATAAAATCTGTTGTGGAATCATCTGCGGCTGAGAGACAATCTTAAGTCGCTATTTTCCATCGTTCAAGATGGGAAATATTCATGAATACTAGCGACTAAAGTTTGTCTTTCAGCCGCAGATGGTTCCACAACAGATTTTATGTATAACCTATTCATATTTTCTAACAAAAATCGAAATGCAATGCCCATGACAGGTCTATGTCAAAAAATAACTTTCAAAGTGTTACCGAAGAAGAAATATTTCCCTCATATCCATACCTGATGTGTATAATTATTTCTGAACAGCCTGTTTTTCCAATCCTATCAATCCTACTGAAGATCTTGGCAGAGTGAAATAGATTTTCGTCGACCAAAATGTTTTGGCGATTAAACGCGATAGAAGCGAACCTTGCTTTAATGAAATGAACGATTTCTGTGAGTGATATTTTTTAATAACATTCTCCCTATCTAATTCATTCAATGATATTTTCAATGAAAACTGAAGAAAATAAAAAAATCAACTATCTGATTGAAAATACGAATTTTCACTTTCAGATTTTTTCTTTTATTTTCAGTCTTTTCACAATATCTATCAGATGTAGTTCAATGTTCAGCGTTGCTTATGCCGGGGAAGTAGTTGTTTTCCGTTAGAAATTACAGAAATCAAACTTTTTATTTTCAAATTTTCATGGAGAATGTTCTCCTTTTCATCATATATAATATTTCCTTATGGGGAAACAGTAGCAATTACTTCTGGATTTCAATTATGTTTGAGGATGAGGTATTTTCCCTAATATTCTTTACGATTCTTCGTTTTTTTCAGTTCTTTTCAATTTCCATTACCAACATATCTAAAACTGTGGATATACTGAGAATATCACCTCCCTGGGGCTGGAGTTCCTTTTGTAACATTCGAGTTGGAGACGAAATACACGTACCCACAATCTACAACAAACACATTTAAAAATCCAATTACAAAGAAACATAAACATGTACTTTCCCGGTCTCTATTTCCTCTGGAACCTTGTGCAGAGTGGAAAGTAAGGAAAGTAACGAAAATTTATTGCCAAAACATATTTTCAAGAAAGCAGTGTCAGTTTGCTTGGAAATTGGGTTTTGTCACTGTTGCTCTCTTCGTAACTCTCAGAGTTCCAATTAAGACGAAAATTACGTGTTTCTCTAATCCCAATGGAAAATTCGCTGGAAACCATGACGTAGCTCACGGAAACTTTATATAATCCAGTACGATTGGGTTTTGAGACAAGAATCGATTGTAGCACCACCGAACTTGGTATACTAGTAGTTGAAATCATTAAAAACACAAAAAAAAATTGTTTACCAAAACTCCAGGGGTGGAACATATTTTTTTTTATTCGTTTAAAGATAAATAAATAGATTTTTGCTGTAATCTTGGAAAGTATGTGATTAATCGAAAAAACAACTGAACAAGGTGAAAGACAATTCAATTCTCTACAAAAATTAATCGTAGTAATTTCTTATGAAAGGCACTTGTTTTCTCGGAAAACGTGATTGAACGCCGACATCAACTTTCAGGTTTACCCTTACCCGCCGCTGAAAATTCTGGCAAAGCCGAATATTTGATTGGTCATAACTCTGCTGAAAATGATCGGAAAAGAAAGAAGAAAGGTTCATATGGTTTCTGATGACTCCTACCTTCTCGTGCAAATATAATATGCGAGTATTTTAGTACCTAAAATGAGTTTTGTCGCACGGAAATGTTTGCGAATGATCCGAAAATCATGAATAATTTAGTAAATATTGAATTATTATACTGAAGGAGCTCGTTGGACTATATGCAACAATTTTGAAGTAGTGGGACAAGTCCTACTTATACATGTCAAAATAAAAACTTTCTAAATTTAAATCCATGACTTTCGGATTGTTCGTAAATATTGTAGAAGGCTTATGTGAATGGGACAAAATACATTTTGGGTACCCAGATATTCACATGTTATATTTGCACGAGGAAGTACAAGACGTCTTCAGGAACGATAAACATTTTTACTTTTCCTTCTACTATAATTTTCAGCAAATTTTCGGTCCTGCCGGAAATTGCAGTGGCGGATTAAGGCAATCAAGAAACTTTATGACGGAATTCAAACAGGTTTTCTGAGGAACGCATAACTATGCTAAAAATTATAGTAGAAATTATAGTAGAAGGAGAAGAAAAATATCGTTCCTGAAGACTTCTACTTCCTCATGCAAATATAACATGTGAGTATCTGAGTACCTAAAATATGTTTTGTCCCACTTCACATAACTCTTCTACGATATTGACGGTGGATCCGAAAGTAAATGTTGAAAATAATCGCTCATACACATCCTACATAAAAAAATAAGCATTTGTTTTCAAGCTTTAAGTTTGCACTTCACAATAATGTTATTAAATATATATATATATATATATATATATATATATATATATATATATATATAAACAGCGGTTCATTTGGACTCCGTACAAAAATGATACAAAATGACGTCCACTTAATATATATTTGGCCTCCTTTTAACCCAGATATACCCTTCATATACACAACGGATTATTTGGCCTCCTTTTAACCTTGCATAACTACCCTTGCCATTACGTACAGAATTCCACGAAAGCCGTTCGCTATTTAGCATCGCCTTGATCACGTGATATTGTTCAGGTTCATTGTCGCATTTCGGCATCTTGGCGTTTTCGAGGAATTGCGTAGTAACTATTGCTAGTGATTTTGTGTGCAGTGTTAATCAGTCATGTCTTCTAGAGGCAGAAAAATTTTAAATATGATTTTAAATGAAAACAATAATAATGGTAAGTGAGTTTTTCATTTATTCATATAATATTCGATTTCTAAAATCAAATTTGTTAAAAAGGAATATGGTTCGTTTTAGCAAATCTACAAATTCAACTATTTTGGGTTGTTTTAATTGAATAGGTATTCGGTTTTAAACTTTTTCTCATGCGGTCCAGTAGGACTAGACAATTATAATTATTATTTACTTTTTATTTCGTGTTTTTATCAAATCTCGAACAGAATAAGACGCGTTCCTGCGCAGAAATTTCTCATAAACTTTCCTATGATGATATATGTTATTCGGTTCGGTGTTTCGTTATCGATTGACCCCCATCAACAATGTGTTTAAATGCGGCCATTTCAACAATTACAGTTTTTCGGTTTAGTTTTCATTCTAAATTCGATGATGCATCACACATTTTGATTTTGAATCTTTTTCGGTCATCATCTCGAATTTTTTGAGAGAATTTTTAGAGTATGGGTAAGGGACTGAATAGAAAAGATCATTGTGTACTTCGGTGTCCTAGAGCTAGAGAAAATCGAAAATTAGAGAATGATAATTATGTTTATTTTGTTCTAGATAGTAAAATTAATATTAAATTCATTGTTGATGCATGTTTTTGTATAATTTTAGTAATCGCTGAATTTTTTTAGTCATAGGATACCAAATGTCATTTTTTTTCCAATTCAGGCTCTTTTTCTGAAATTTCTTGAAAATTCGAAATGATGGGCGACACGAATCCGAAACGTGAAGATATCAATATCTTACATCATTGGTTCAGAATGAAAAAATACTTCAGAACAGCGTATTGGAACAGTATTGAAAAAAATATGTTGATGGTGGTTAATCGATAACGAAACGTCGCATACCTAGTAAATCTAATATAATCACAAAAGTTGCTATGGAGAAGTGCTGAAATAATAAATCGAAAACTAATTTCGAAATCAAGATTTTTTTGACACTTCAATACTACCATATTGATGGCCCTCTTCTATTACGAAACTTTTTTCCCATTTAATCAGAACTGTAACTATTACCGGTTTCTGTATCCCCACCGTGGACATTCTTATACAAAAGTTATAAATTGACCTTCTCAAAGGATCCATGAATGATTCTTGAACAAAATCGCCCCAAGAGAAGGGGAATGATTGAAATAGTTTATTGTGCAACTATTGTAAAAAATAGGATATATCTAGTTTCCGGACGAGTTGTACACTATACTTTTACGGCGACCTGCCTGAAAAACACGAATATGGAATATTCAGTTACTTCACGAGTTGTATACTATACTTTTTCGATGACCTTCATTGAAAACGTGTCATTTCATATTTTATGCTATAGCAGAAAATAGCATTCTTCGCTTTAGAGCGAAATGAAATATTTTGCTCTGCGATTAATAACGTTACAGACTGTGCGAAATTTATATTACGCACTAATGCGAAATATGTTATTTTCTGCAATAATCCACAGTACCTACGAAATGATACGTATTTTCCGACGATCATTTTGCATCGAGAAAAAGCGCAGAAAATTACGTATTTCGCAATAGTGCGAAATATACCATTTCTCATCATTGAGAAATAAAATAGTTCCTAAAGAGGCCAAGGTACCTAATAATTGTTGAATGTTTAATAAAATTTTTTCTCTTCAGTTAATTATTTGGATATAATAAGCAAGTTAGTATGAAGCCCACTTATTTCTAAAACTTTATGTTAAACTAAATGAAATTATTTGTAGGTAGGTATAATAGAGGCACTCGAAATTCAATTTATTTGTAAATGATCTGTGAGTAAAAACTAGTAAAGTAGAGTAGAAAAAAAGTAGCTCTTGGGAAAACTGTTCATTTCATACTCGTGTGACTAGAATATAAACCACTCGCTTACAGTTCGTTGTTCATCACCTTATCACACTTGCATGGTATATCCTATTTTCCGCATACTTCGTCCAAATTATCTAAATTCAGCATATATTTCGAGAATTGATGACAATACAAGAATTACATAATACTAATGCTATTGTCTGTAACGGAATTTTTAAATTATATTTTCACCCTGTCCCAGTTTTCCGAATAATCTAAAATTTAGTACAAATGTCAAGGCTCGAAAACAAAACAAAAAGAATGTCTTAATCAGGATGTAATAATTATAATAATAAACGAAACGAACATCGTCCGAAAAGAGAAAGGAAAACGGACTAAATACCGAAATTTTCTCTTTGAACTTTGGAGGCTTTACCCAAACCATCTGAAAATGGTGGTTCGATAATAGGGATCCTTGGTGAAATTATGAACACTGATCACGAATCTGAAAATTAAAGATGCTTGCCTCGATACTGCTGAAATTTTAGCAGGACGAATGCAGACGTCTGTCATCCTTGGTTCATTTCATCTGCTCAGGTCACATGATTCTCGGTCCCAATAGTCACTTACCCCACGAATATGGATAGTGGTTATCTGGATAAATGTCGCGCGACTTACGGATGTGTCAGACACCAGAGACAGGGCCTGACTATGATATTCCTAACGGATAATAAATAATAAGAGTAAAAAAATAAAAACAAAATAAACATGATTTCATAATAATACAAACTAAAAAGTAGAAATTGATGTTTGAAAATGTATTTTAATGTTGAAAAAGCGTGGGGTGCTTTTGTATTATATTTTCATAATCACAGCATTCACGATTAGCTATAGCAAACAAATTAAAAAAATATCTGATATAAAGCACTCCGTCGCTTTTTATCACTAATTAATTTTTGAATATTATTTATTTTCTACTTTTCAGTTGATATCATTCTTGAAACGGTCTTATTTAGTTTTTTGGACTATAATTAATTTTTTTCACATCTTTTTTTAACCTTTACCCTGGTGAAACGAATAATATCGACTCTGTGGAAAATTTGAGGCAAATGTCTGCCAGAAAACAACACGGACATTTGCCTCATATTTTCGACTTTGTGAAAACGTGTGGAGGGAAGGGTACTTCGACTCTGTCGATATTATTTGTTTCATTTATTTGAAACTCTCTGGCACACTTTTCGTACTATATTCGAATTTATGCGTTACCCCGGCATAAAAAAGAGGGAACCTATAATGAGGATAGTTTCAGAACATTGGTCACTCTTTTTCATTATGTTTATTTGCTACGGCAATAATAATAATAATAGCCGTCCTCCACATGCATAGGCTATGCCTTTGGGTACACTCTTCGAGTGTTTATGACGAAATATCATTATTATTAAAAGACGAAAAATATTCTCGATATCATCTTTCATTTGAATACTTCAAACACCATACTGGGCAAAAGCTTGCCTTTACAGTTCCCGTTCCCAATACCAGGAAAAAAACGTATAGACTTCCTCTACAGGGTGTTAACTAAGTACGTTGACAAACTTCGGGAGGTGATTCTTTGAATGTTTTCAGGACAAAAAGTTCATATAATAATATGTCCGCAAATGTTTCGTTTCGGAGATAAAGGGTGTTGAAGCAGAAATTTTATTTTCAATTATTTTGAATAACTTTTGGAAAAAATATATTTTTCTCACAAAATTTGGTGACCGGGGTTTTTTTGAAGTGAGAAATCTAAATTTGTTATTAATTTTTATGTAGCATTTAGAGGGCGCTGCGTACGCTATCAATATTTATTTTAATTTCCCTAACTTTGTTGACAGTAAACTTTAGGGATTTTTCATATATGTAAATCTTATTCCTACACCTTTTCCTAGCAAAAATGGTATACTGGCTCTACAACGCTAGGGGCAACCGTTTTTGAGAAATTTGCAAATTTCTGCATCGCTTCAGGTTATGGAGTTACTAAAAAGTTGTTTATTTTAGCGGGATCTATCACATGCTCAGTGTTTGTAAAGTTCTGAGCAACTTCATCTGGCGCCTTAGTGACTCTATAACATGCATCGATGCAGAAATTTACAAATTTCTCAAAACCGGTTGCACTTAGCGTTGTAGAGTGGTATAAGTACCATTTTTCTAGGAAAATATGTAGGAATAAGATTTAAATATAGAAAATCCCAAAATTTTACTTAAAAAAAGTTAGGGCAAATTAAAATAAATATTGATAGCGTAAACAGTGCTCTCTAAATGCTGCATAAAAATGAATACCAAATTTCGATTTTTCACTTCAAAAAAACCCCTTTCACTGAATTTTGTGAAAGAAATGTATTTTCTTCAGAACTAATTCAAAATAATTGAAAATAAATTTTCAACTTCAACACCCTGTAACTCCGAAACGAAACTTTTGCCGACATATGTTTGCATGAACTTTTCGTCCTGAAAACTTCCAAGGAATCACCAACTGGAGTTTATCAACGCACTTAATTAACACCCTGTATACCGGGTGTCCCAAGTTATCGTATACAGGCAATATCTCGCTTATTTGACAAGATAATTAAAAAATAGAAAAACTGCTTTGGATGGCATTAAAGTACCTTTCTAATGACATATAATGAAATAAATTTCATTTGTCGGCTCTGTGGTAGCTACCCCTCACTTTTTATTTTCAAATGGCACCACCTGTATATTGCAATGGAAAATTGTGTGTTATTCTATTTGGAATACAACGATAGCACATACTTGGTATTTTTTTATTAATGAAAACAAAATCATTAATATTTTGTGACTTTTTTCACGTTACCTACAAACATATCCTTATAAAAAGGAAAAATTGCCTCCGCCCATGCTTATAAAAACCTGACAGAATAGGAGTAGCCTTGCAAATGACTGATGTTCTACACTATGAAATAGAATCACTGTCATTAATTTTTTGACATAAGAAGCTTCCTTTTCTGTCAAGTTTTTATAATCATGGGCGGAGGTAATTTTTCATTTTTATAAGGATAATTGGGTAACGTGAAAAAAGTCACAAAATATTTTTATTTTGTTTTTATTATTAAAAAAATACCAAGTATGTACTATCGTTGTATTCCAAATAGAATAACACACAATTTTCCTTTGCAATATACAGGTGGTGCCATTTGAAAATAAAAAGTGAGGGCTAGCTACCACAGGGCTGACAAATGAAATTTATTTTATTATACGTCATTAGGAAGGTACTTTAATGCCATTCAGAGCAGGTTTTCTATTTTTCCATTATCTTGTCAAATAAGCGAGATATTGCCTGTATACGATAACTTGGGACACCCGGTATGTGGTTCATGTTGATCATTTTTTTAGATCCCCCGAAAAATTTGTCGGACCACGATACCACTGAACTTCTTCTATTCTTATAAGTCGATTCTGAAAAAATCAGCAGCCGAAGTCATAAAATTGAAATGCAGGAAATTCAGAGGAAACATTGTTTGACAAAATTATTAGGGATTTTTAGTTGTCCAACGGTCCAAAACGTTTGTGTGGCCCCGAAAAGAAACACCCCACTACAGACATGAAAATAGATATATACGAAAGCGTGGAAGGACCGAGTATGAAGCCGGAATTTCCGAGTTTGAAGTCGTAAAAACCAAAAAGAGTCTAAAGTCTGAAATTCCGAGTTTGAATAGACCCAGCTATAGAATTTTTTCCCACAAAATAAAACACGCAGATGGCCTATACTAATTTTTATAAGGTAGTTCGTTTATGAACACCCCGGTTTTCACCACAGCAAAATCGTTTTGTGGAATTTTTCAAACAAGAAATAGGGAAAAAATTTGAACTTTTTCGTTATTTTGCAAATATCTCAAAAAGTATTGAAGGAATCGTTTTACAGTCAATAAAACCTACAAAACAGTTTTTTATGCGATCAGCTCGGTGCATTTTCCACTGAGAAAATCGGGGAAAACCTCGAAAAAGGGACTGTTCTTCAAAAAATCATATTTTTCGAAAATCGTCATATTCAAATTATGTGAACGGCATCTGGAAGTAGAGATCGATATCTACTACGTGTATATTTTGGATTTTCAACTGAGGGGTGGGAAATGTGTTGAAAATGTCACAAGTTGTAGATATTCTCTTCTTCCAAATGCCTTTAAGATAATTTGAATATGACGATTTCCCTTAAATCGGCGAATCTTGCAAGATATGCCCTTAAATTGTTTATAACGCGATTGTGCACAAACGACAGATCGGACAGACACCATCTTGCGAATAGTTAAACTACGTGTTATTATCTATTAGTTTCCGCAATATTGTTTGTCCAGCTTCAGATTTAGGAAAATTATAATTTTTTTTCAAAATGGTTTCTTTTTCGAGGTTTTCCCCGATTTTTTCAGTGGAAAATACACCGATCCGGTAGCATGAAAAATTATTATATAGGTTTTATGATTCTCTACAAAAGTTCCATTACCTATGAAAAGATTCCTTCAAAACTTTCTGAAATTATTGCAAAAAAACAAAAATGTAATTTTTTTCACTATTTCTAGTTTAAAAAATTCCACAAAGCAATTTTGCTTGTGCGAAAACCGGGGTTTTCATTTACGAACTATCTTATATTAAAAGTAGTTTTGCCCATTTTCGTCTTTAATTTTGTGTGAAAAGAGTATCTTAGTTTCATTCTCAGCTTGGCCTAGAAGTTGGCATAATAAAAAATAATTTTAGTGGCCCTTAGACGCTTTCATAGATATTCGAAGTCTCAACGTTTAGGTAATCATTTTTCCCATAGTATCGGGTCCTGGGACAATTACTGGTAGGAATGAAATTCTAGCTGAGAAAGTTATCAAGTAATAATATTTTTACAGGGTGTTCTGAAAACGACAACCTTTCCAATTCAGAAGAACCAGAAAGGATGTCTGATGAAGATTACATTCCTTCGGAAGATTTCCAAAGTAGTGATGACGACTTTCCACTAAATAGCAAAGATAATGAACTAAATATCTGTACCAGTGTCGCAAGCAGCAGAGACATTCCCTCTGCATCAAAACCAATTACTAGACCTAAAAGGACAACTGAACAGCCAAGGATCAAAAGAAAGCATTTCTGTTTATATTGTTCTCGAGAGGTTGGAAATTTCTCCAGGCATCTTGAAAGAAATCACAGTGAAGAAATTGAAGTTATGAAATTCGTTTCTATGGAGAAAAATTCGAAGCACAGAAAAAAAATAATTGATAAACTTCGACGGGAAGGGGATTTTAGTACAGCAAATATTATACCAGTAATGAATCTCAAAGAGAACTTTACAAAAAATTACATCTGTTGTAAGTTCTGTTTAGGTTATTATGCCCCCAGAAGTCTAAGACGACATGTGAAGAAATGTTTTTTCAATCCCGATCCTTCTATACGCTTCCAGGCTCAAATCGAAGGACAGAAAATGATGGTTGGTCCATTTGGTCCTAATGATCCCCTGAAAATAAGTGGAATTTTGTCAATGATGAAAGCTGACGAAGTTTCTTTGGTGGCGAAAAGAGATGGAGTAATTTGTGAGGTTGCAAGACGATACATTAAAAGTCACAGAGAGAAACACTTATTATCTGTAGCTAAACGGTATATGCGACGTTTAAGTCGTTTATTGATCAGTGCTAGGAAACTGGTGCAAAATGACAGAGCAAGTCTCTTCAATTTATTGGAACCATGCAAATTCAAAGTTTTAGTAAAAGCTACTAAGGAAATAGCAGATTATGACGAAACTCAAAGAAATTATAAATCGCCATCCCTAGCTCTACAAATGGGAACCCTGCTCAAATGTGCTATAGATGCAGCGTCATCTATTGAAATTCAAAGTCCTTCTTCTTCAAAAGACGTCCTAGAGAAACTGAAATCGGTGAATGAACTCATAAAAACAGACTGGGCTATGGAAGTTTCCAGTGAAGCTGGTCAGAACTTGGCAATTAATAAATTCAACAAGCCATCTGTAATACCCGTTGCAGAAGATATCAAGGTGAGTTATTACAGAAATTGTCATGACGATATTCTCCTATCTCCTCTCTTTTTTCTCATCTCTCTTATCTCCTCTCTCTTATCTTCTATCTCCGTCCAATTTTTTCTCTTTTCGTTCTCTTTTCTCTCTCCTCTCTCTCTTCTCTCTCATTCTCTCTCCTTCTCTTTCCTTTCTCTCATTCTCTCTATCTCTATCTCAACCCCCTCCTCTCTCCCACTCCTTTCCCTCCTCTTTCTCCTCTCTCTCTTCTCCCTCACCTCTCTGTCCCCACTACATTCCCTCCTCTCTCTTCTCCCTCTTCTTCCTCTGCTCTCACTCTCTCCTATCTATCCACCCTCCTTCTCCTCCATCTCCTCTGTCTTCCCTCTCTCTCCGCACTCTCACCTCTCTTCCGCATTTTTCTTTAACCTTTCTCTCTCCTCTTTCTTTACACACTATCTCCTCTCTCTCTTTCCACTTTCTAACCTATGTCTCTCTCTTCTCTCTCTCCTATCTTTTCTGTCTCTCCGCTCTCTCTCCCCTATATCTCCCCTCTCTTCTCTCTTTTCGCACTCTCTCCTCTCTCTATATATATCTCTCTCCACCTTCTCTCGGCTCTCTCCACTTACTCTCCTCTCTCTTCTCTCTCTTTATATCTCTCCACCGTCTCTACTCTTTCTCCACCTTCTCTCCTCTTTCTCCACCTTCTCTCCTTTTTCTCCACCTTCTCTATTTTCTCTCTCCTCTCTCTCTCTCTCCACTTTCTTTCCTCTCTCTCCTATTTTTCTTTTCTTCCTCCTTCCTCTTCTCTCTCTAATTATCTGCTCTCCCTACTCTATCTCCTGTATTTCCCCTCTCTCGTCTCTTTCCTCTCTTTCCTTTCTCTCCTCTCTTTCCTTTCTCTCTTCTCTTTCCTCTCTCTCTCCTCTCTTTTCTCTCTCTCTCTCTCTCTCTCTCATCTCTCTCTCTCAACTCTCTCGTCCCTCACCCATCTATAACATCTCTTCTCTCTCACTCACTTACTTACTTACATGCATTCATACTTACATACTTACTTACCTATTTACCTACTTCGTGATAACTGAATTACGTGTCGAGGTGTTGAAAATAGCGATTTGGTGATGGGATAAACTTCAGTATATCAATTATCACGAATTCACATTTTCGTATCCCTGACCAAATGAAACAAGAACGTTAAAAAAAAAAACTTTTTTTTCAGACGTTCCAGAAATATCTACAAAATCTCATTCTCACTGCAAAAATGAAGTTGGTTGAAAACTCAACAGACGTAAAGGAATACCGAAATCTATTAGATGGAATTTTTTGTAGTGTCATGATTTTTAATAAAAGAAGAGTTGGTGAACTTCAAAGAATGACATTAATGAGCTTCTTAAAAAATTACGACAACATAGCTTCATCTGAATTTGAAAAAGCTCTAACTAATTCAGAGAGAATTCTATTTCAAAGTTTGAAACGCATTGTAATTAGAGGTAAAAGAGGGAGGGGAGTACCAGTGCTTTTTGACAAGAAAACTGTGGAAAATATGGAATTTTTTATTTCATTAAGGAAAAATTTCAACTTATTAGACAATATTTTTTTGTTTGGTTTGCCTGGATCCAACAACTGTATTGCAGGGTATGCATGTATGAGAAAACATGCTAAGCTTGCACTTAAAAATGACCAACGAGCTGCGCTTTTGACTTGCACGAAATTGCGCAAACAGCTTGCTACAATTACTCAAATATTCAACATGGAAAAAAATGATCTGGAACAGTTGGCAAGATTCATGGGTCACACAGGTAAAACCCATGATGAATACTATCGTTTGCCCGATGATGTTTATCAGACAGCAAAAGTAAGCAAACTGCTTCTACTCTCGTCGCAAGGGGAATTACAAAAATACAAGGGTAAACTCTTACAAGATATCGAGATAGATGAGACTGCGATTGAAGAAAATGGAAGTGACGATGAAATCGATTTTACACTTTCTTCTAATAATTTGCCGGACAGGGACGAAGAACAATATGAGAGAAACGATGATCGCAACCTGACTGATGCTGAAGATGGTTGTGATATCGGTATCATCAAGCCAAAAAAAGGCAAGAAACGTATTTTGATACCTTGGACAGAAAAACAAAAACAATTAACCAAGGAGCACTTTCGAAAGCATATTAAACACAAAATTCCCCCAAAACGTCATGAAGTTGAGGATTTCAAAACTAAATATCCAGGAATATTCTCCAATAAGCCTTGGGCGACCATTAAGGTTTATGTTTGTAACCAGTATAAAAATTTATAGTACCTGGTCATACGATGAAACTAATGTTTAATAAAAACTGAAAATATAAAAGCGGTCTAGTTATTCCACCAAACCCGTATTTTTTCGGTATTTTATTCACTTTTGGAATGATTATCAAAGGTACACCGAGCCCATAAATTTCATTATTTTTTTTTTATTTTCCACTTGAACTGATTTATCTAGCAAAAATATGAAAACAAACCGATTAATAGAATCAACTCCATTAGAATGAATGATTTCATCAAAATTTGGTGTTTTGAATGTTTTTGCCTCAAATAAAAAAATTCAAGTGATTAAATTAAAATATTATTTGATGAATATTGAGAAACGAGTAGTATTTGGAAAGATTATTTTTTCACCAATTTGAAAAATATTAACTTTCTCACCATTTCATTGAACTAGAAGAATACACCAACTAACATGCAAATTAAATAATACAGAGCTCAATCCAATTAAATTGGACAGTTCAGTGTAAACAAGATATTATCGAGAGAGTGGGAGTAATATCAGTCTTGAAAAATAATAATTTTTCTCGAGTTTTGAGGCCCACGTAATTTGGTATTTATTTCTTACGTTTGCTAGGGCGGGCAGTCTTGATTTCATCCAATATTAGAGTATAGCCACCCGCTCAAGCGAAACGTTTGAAAAAAATTCGAAATTACGACCGCCTGAAAACCCGACAAAAAGAGACTTTAAATCAAACCCCTCAGTTACTGCATTCCTGTTTTATCCTATTCAAACTATACCTAATCGTTATATGACGGAGGTCAAATTAACCGCTATATTAAATTTCATAGTACACAGATGATTCAAATGATATGACGGAGTTCAAAGTATCCGCTGCATGAACTTTAATAGTATACAGATAATTCAGCGCCACCATGCGGCGGTTTAATGACACTAGACTGTATATTATTATCAGAAAATGGTAAAATGTGGCTTCCCCCTAATCTTCCGTTTTTCGACTAGATGTCTCTGAGGGCGACTATTGGAAAATTTTTAGGTGGAATACAAATTGGCCTCCGTATACCGGAAGCCAAAGTGCCGCGGAAGCCACTTCTACCGCGAATTTTGCATTGTGGAGTTCAATGTGACCGCTACATATATATATATATATATGCAGGATAAGAATATGCGATTATTTTCAACATTTATTGAACAGTATGCCGATTTTATGAGTTACTCATGAGTAAAACAAATTTTTTTTTGGCATGTATAAGTGGGACCTGTCACACTACTTTAAAATTGTTGCATATAGTCCAAAGAGGGTATGTGTTGCTGCTTCAGTATAATGATTCAATATTTACTAAATTATTCATGATTTTCGCATCGGCAGACATCTCCGTGAAGTGCGACAAAAGTTCAATCACGTTTTCTGGGAAAACGAGCGCATTTCATAAGAAATTATTTGAAATATTTTTTGTGGAAAATTGAATTGTTCTTCACCCTGTTGATTTGTTTTTCTGATAAAATCATATACTTTCCAAGATTACAGAAAAAATCTATTTATATATTTTTAAACGATAAAAAATCTATTAATATATTTTTAAACGAAAAAAAAAATATATATTTCACCTCTGGAATTTTAGTAAATAATTTCTTTTTTTCATGTTTATCATGGTTTCAACTACTGCATACCAAGTTTGGTGGTGCTACAATCGATTTTTGTTTCAAAACCCAATCGTACTGGATTACACTCTGTACGTGATAGAACTTAATCTCTTTTCAAAAATCTTCACCGATTTTTGTGTTCCTTTTTTTCAGTTTGCAACCAATTTTCGAGAGGCGTTTATTCGATGTTAGGAGCGGTGTCACCTGACTCGTTCGATACTCTTCATTCCTACAGTAACACATTCCAGATGCCGTTTGTGACACCGTGGTTTCCGGAAAAAGTACTAGCGCCATCTTCCGGGTTCATGGACTACGCAATATCTATGAGGCCTGAGTATCACAAGGCCATAATCGATACTGTCAAGTATTATGGATGGAGGAGAATCATCTATTTATATGATTCCAATGATGGTGAGTTGAGAGTTCAGTGTGTATATAGCTTTTTGACTGCCATAATGTCTATTTTTACTAGATTTTGAGAAAACACTTGAATTTTTTTTGTTGTAGCAGTAATTGTATTTTTCGATTATTCAATTCAGAATTTGAATAAATCTTTATGAGTTCCTCCTCAGATAATTCTAATACAGTGAAGAAATGAACAGTGATGGTTTCTCACCATATATTGAAAAACCCATCATGATTCAAGATAAATCTGACAGTTGCCAAGATCATTGTTTCATAAATCACCTCAACAAATCTATTCAATCATACATAAAATATTTTCAAAACTGATATAATTTAATGATTTTTTCATCACAACTCCAATATATTCGACTAATAAATATTTTTGAAGAAAAAGAAATTAATACATTACGCTGAGATATAATTATGGCTGGCTATTCATATTGACAAATGTACAAATATAGGGGAAGTCCGTGTAATTTGGACCACCTAAGCAGAAATTAAGATAAGTTTGACATTTATTTTGTGATAACAGAATCTTAAAATTTTTGTCTAGTTTTTACTTACTTACTTACGTTTATGTGTGTTTGTTGGATTTTTAACTATTCTTTATCTACAACTGTCAAAAAAAATCCACGTTTTGTGTGTGGTTTGTGTTCGTGAAGTATTACAATATTTCACTATCAACATACGATTTCATTATCAAACGGAAAAGCGTAAAAAAAGTGCACTTTTTTTAACGACTGTTGCTAGGCAACCGACAGTTTCATGCAACAACAGTGACAGTTCCGAATAATAACGAAATCCTGTCATAAAGCCAGTTCTCATTTTCTGTTTCACCAATAATATTCTTAGCATTCTTACTACTAAATAAGTATTATCAAAATTCCAAACTATTGCGGCGAATATATTCAAAATAGAAGCATATAACTCTTAGGAACTATTGGACCTAATCTACACTAGGTAATCCAAGGTAGCTATGGCTGTTTGGCCGTCAGAAACTAGTTGACAACAATAATTAATGAAATTTGTGAAATTGGGCATTTATCCAGATAACGAATTCTTGATAACTATAAATTTAATTTAAGTAGAAATGAAAGTGATGAAGATTGAACGGAGAAAATCGTGGATAGTGCAAATATAAGATTTCCTTGACATTGTTCAAAGAAAGACAAAAGTATTCGTTACTTCACGAGGATTGTTTATTTGTTTTTTACAAATCTAAGAAAATGTAAAGTTTCTTCGATGGACTAGTAATTCGAAAGTCAAGTCAACAATAATAATAATGATATTGACCTCGATTAGTATGTTATTTTAATATTCGCTTCAAATTTTCCATTTTGCGGGATAGTGTGAAGAGAAACGGATTTCGACTCTGTCGAAATCATTCGTTTCATTTGTTTGAAACTCAACTCTCCGGCATACTCTTCGAACTCTTTTCGCATAATGAATCAATGAAAATATGCCAAATTCATTTCATATTTGCAAAAAAATTTAATTAGTTATTTTTTTTACAGTTGTAGAAAAAATACTGTATGAAACTCGTAAGTTTTTTTTTACTCGTAGGAATGCCGCACTCCAACATTTCCTACTCGTAAAAAAAGTATCACTTTACTCACTTGATACATAAATTACTATTTTGAAGTGTGTAAGTTAGAACCACTCCTGATCCAATGATCCGTGTTTTTTTCGTGATCAGATTGATATCCCACTTGATAAAGGTAAAGGATCAATTATTAATACTGGTTCTGTGTAGACTGTTCGGTTTCGAGGTCGGCTACATTCATTGTTGATGAGGAAGATACAGACATTTTTAAGGGAGTAGTTTCCAGAATAGATTGTGATGTGGGTGGGGCCAATACAGAAATATTTAGGGAAGTATCTTCTTGATGCACAGGATGGGATACGGATGGGGAAGATTAAAAAAAATTATTTTGATGGGAGTAGCTTTCACGGCAGGTTGTGATGTAGTTGGAGCACATGCAAAAGTGTTTGCTGGATGTACAGGATCTGATGTAAATGGTACAGACGATGTTATTGAAATTTTTTTTTGCTGGATAGGTTGTGATTTGAATGAGATACCTGTAGGAATATTTGAGGAAGTATTTTCCATCAGAACTGATTGTGATGTGGATGAGGTGGATGCTGACATATTTAAGAGATTGTTTTCTTGCTTAGCAGGTTGTGACGTGGATTGAATACCCGTAGGAGTTTTTAAATGGGTGTTTCCTTGCTGAACTGATCGTGATGTGAATGGCTGTAGTTTATTTGTGAACAAATTTATGATTTCTGATGAAGGGGGAGTAGCAGAATCAGTTACAATAATGGTAATGTTATTTTCATCTTGATCTATTGGTCGTTCGGATACTGACGTAGCTGCAAAATCTACATCGCCGTAGACTCAACGGTCAGGAGGCCATAATCCTGTTTTTCGAAAACTGTTAATAGCTGTCTCCATAGTAGCTGCTCTTGGAGAGGATTTGCCTACTAGATCGTTAATGCTAACAACACTTCAAGTTATAAACTAGATGACCTGCCATACCAGGATGCTCATTGCCATTTTCCTTTACAATATAGGTATATATTCGGGTCAAAAATCCATCAGAAAAGAACTACTTTCCTGGCTAATACCACGACGGACGTTAAATTACATCCAATGAATTTCCGTGCAGAGTTCATACAAGGCTATCTCCGCAATTGCTAGTTGCATGGAAAATGTCAATTGAAACATTTGGCCCATCTATAGATCGAATTCTGGGTAGGTCTCTGCAGACAATAAGTAATGTCTGCAACAAATGATACAATTATCAATCCATGTATAGGCAAAAGCTAAGACACCACCCGCAGATCGGTCTCAACCAAACTACGAGCGCCATCTCAACCTCAGCCCAACTAAACAATGGGTATTGTTTAGTTCAGCCCAACTAAACAATGAGTATTGAGTTTAGCAACTGAATCTTTTCATAAGGTATTTCGTACAAAATTTCATCTAATGATATCAGTTCATGAATATAATAACATGGTTTTCTAGTGATATGGGATATTGACATGACACTTGTCAGAATGAATATTTAATAAGCAATATCAAACGTGTTAGACTTATGTCAACAATGAGTAGTTGTTCCGACGAAATAGTGTCTCATATAGAAGAATTGGTAAAGAAGGCATTGAATGAATTATCAATACCACAAAAATCCCAAGTTAGATATGACACAACAAATCCTGTTCCAATATTTTCAAAGAATAGAATTGAAGAGCACACGGGAAAAACGATGAAAGTCCACTTTTTGCCAAATTCATGTGTATACATAATATTGTCCCTTTTAAAAAGCTGCATCTTTTGATGAACAGTCACATAGAAAAAATGCATTTAAAAATAAACATACTCGGGAAAACGATGAAAGTGCATACGAAATTTGAAAAAATGATGAGGGTCCGCTTATCAGTCCTCAGAAACACAACGGACTGGGACAGTCCTAAATCAGTTTTTGAATCCACGTGTGATTTTGAGGTTGAATTCAATTCGTGCGAGTTTTATTCAATCATAAATGGTATGTGGACTATGTGGTGTTTGAAATTTATTAATTGTTTCATCACTTTCAGGTTTAGTACCTTGTATATGGCATAATATGACATAACAAAGGTCTTCATGTTCTTCATTTACCGTCTAAATAAGAACATTCATAGGTTAAATTAGAATAAGTTGGCGAAAATATTATTATTAATAAAACCGCCAATGAATTTCTCACAAAAATCGGACTTTCGTAATTTTTCCCAGAAAAAATACGTGATTATATAACATTTCTAGGAATATTTTCTGATAGGCAGGTCTGATAGTCGAAAAACGTATTTATATATATAAGAAAACATCTTAGGAGGGCCAGTTTTTCTTACTTGCTGAAAATACACAACCTACTTGCTAATAACCCGAATTTTAATTAAAAAACGATCACCTGAAAATTTATCGTATTTGGACATTCATCGTTTTTCCCGTGTGCTCTTCAATTAATAGTTTTTGCAATTGGTACTCCTTTGTACCTATTCAAAGCACGCCTCAGCCTGTGCAAATCGAACTTTGAACACGCGTTCTTTGAAGTTACCATGACTACATCAATAACTCCAGAATCGTGAAATCTGAATGATAATTTTATGGAAAATGGGTTCAATGGGTGTGTTTTTGTTCAGTTTGGTTTGTTTGTCCCCTTATGACATTGTTCCACAACTTTCATATTACGTCACTGACAGTGCTCTATTTACATTATGGGGATTGGCGCAGTGTTAGCGCCGGGGCTTCGTGATCGAAAGGTCGCTGGTTCGATCCCCAGGCAGGGCAAGATTTTATCAGTTTCAAATGAAAATCTGATTGATTGAATCTTGTTGCTGGATGGGGATAATCCTCCACGATTCACTGTTGCGTTCAAAATTAACAGTGCTGCTCCTAAGGTGGCGTATGGAGTTAGTAACAAGGCCTATCCAGAACACGTGGCTGATGACCACCATAGCTGTCGATGCCAACACACCAAAAAAAAAAAGAAATTCTCGTTTCCATTATTTGTAATGATGAAACCAGCCAGTATTTATGATTTCAAGGTGCACCAATTCAAAAAAATAACGTAATGTATTCGTGGATAACTGATCTTTTGAACACTTGCTCTATTTTGAGCACTTTGGCAGCGCCGTCGTGCGTGTTTGAAAGACCCTTTTATCCACTCATACTTTAATATTCTATTCTTGTTCTACATCATTACACAACTCAAGTGACAGTTTTCAAAAAACTGGCGTTTCATAATTCACAAACGGCATATGAAACCTGACTCGTCAAAACTGAATTAGATAATAACTATTCATGATACAAGTTCGAAAAGTAGTACTTTTTGTATGAGCGTATTTTTCAAAAATGCATATATGTATGAACAGTGTGTAAAAATTTACTTTACGCACTGTTGATAATTTTACGCAAAGAATTAATTCACACACTGTCGTAGAGAAAATAAATTAGATGATTCTTTGAAAACATGCGGCGCTATTGAAACTTTCAAAAAACAATTGGAAATATGTCTATCAGGCAAGTGTCATATATGATTGTCACAATACTCTTGCCTACCTTCTCGCATTACTGGCCATATGTTTCAATATGTTTGAATTAAATTTTTTTCACAATAAATAGTATGTTTAGGAGGCGTTCACTTTCGTATAGATGCACAGAAGATTTTTAAATGAAGATTTCTACCTTCGACAATGTAAAATTAGCTTTACATGCTGGAAAAAGAAATTTACTATTACCATTTTCTTCAAAAGCGTCAAAAACTTCGTTGCAAAACTCCCAGGTACTACATATACCCAGTTAAATTTATTTATTTCTGTTCCAAGGACTTCTCAGACTTCAACAAATATACCAAGGACTGATACCAGGCAGTGAAAGTTTCCAAGTCTCCACTGTTAGACGCATAAACAACGTCAGCGAGGCTCTGACTTTCCTGAGAGGTATTGAAGAACAGTCGCGATGGTCGAACAAGTATGTGGTTTTAGACTGCACAGCGGAGGTGGCCAAAGAAATCGTAGTTAACCATGTGAGGGATATATCGCTAGGAAGAAGGAATTACCACTATCTTCTCTCGGGACTGGTGAGTTGAATCATAGGACGAATTCTTTCAAATTTTTGTTACAGAATTGAGATTGATATAACTTCAATTTTATGGAATTCACTGCAGTGCCCTTCAAAGAGTATGGGCTTCATATGTGAAATAGTTATTTACCTAACAAGTGCGGAAAGTAGTACTTTTCCGCACGCGATGGCAGTTGCACGAACGACGCGGAGCGGAGTTCGGGCAAGCCGTTAAGGGCGGAAAAGACATTTTCCGTAAGAGTTAGGTACAATATTTTTCCTACGAGTGTTTTTTTTCATCTTATTTATGAAAAAACAAGGTTTTTAATAAACAAGTTTTTATAATAATGCTACAAAATGACTAATAAGACAGAATAGTTACATAGATCATTTAGTTAGTCCTAAATATCATCATTTTCAAAAATACAAAAATCGTGCGGAAAAGTAAAAATCGTACGGAAAAGTAAAAATCGTGCGGAAAAGTAACTTTTCCGAACGATTTTAAATCGTACGGAAAAGTACAACTTTCACAACGAAAAATCGTGCGGAAAAGTAACTTTTCCGCACGCTCGTAGGAAAAACTTTTAACAATAATTTATCATGAAATTCAATTTGGGCGTTGAGTCGTGCTTTGAAAAAATTTGAAAATGGCCTACTTGGACGCCAGGGTCACATGACTTCTAGTCACATTTACTAGTTTTTGTAATTTTTTTAAAGGACCAGGCAGCAGCCTTATGAAAATATTTCCACGTGTTCATTTTTCTGAATTTTTGGTATGTTATAGAATATGACCTCCTGAACGAAAAGGTCCACGGGCCCAACTCAATCCTATGGCTAGTTTTCGAAATACAGGGTGTCGAAGTTCGAAAAAGGCCATTTCTTAAAGTAATATAGCTCTTAGGAAACCATCTTAAATGAAAATGTTTTGCACGACAAATATAACCTGCTACAATAATTTTAAACTGGTTTTTGATACAGAGTGAGTCAAGCATTATTCAAAATAAAGTTCGTAATTTACCGTTTACAATAAAGATGTGACCAAACGAAGTAACACACTAAAATGCTCATTGTTTGAATATGTTAAAATTGAAAAATTCAACATTTTGTACAGTGTGAGTAAAGAAGTGATGTTTTTTTTTTTGGTGGCCTTTTGTATATTTTTATTTTATATTTGGAGCTTTAGGGATACTTGACTACGAACCATTCGATACACTTCTGGTCCGAAATTAATATACAGTATGAGACAAACGGTAGGTGATGACAAAAATTGCAAAAAGCGTTTCTTTTTAAACTCACCCTGTAATTAAAAATTTCCTTGCTTAAATTTTTCGTTATTATGCTTAGTTTGAGTACTACTATAATGTCAAACACTTATGGCTTTGCTATGATCACTTTTCGGAATGCACAGGTTAATACATTAAGAGGGACGACCGGCTGTGTATCCGTTAGTAAAAAAGTTATCATAAGAGTTGTATACAATGAAAATGTTATTCCAAAGGCTTTAGAAATCAGCATTTTTGATCACTCTGAATAACATTAAGCTGTGCATATAATTTTAATTTAAATAAGTTGTTACGCCAAAACTGTTATAACAAGAAAAATGACGTGTGTGTTCTTATCCTAACTTTCAGAACATGGAGCGCTGCTAAATGACATACTGGGTGATTAGGAAATGCTGATTTAGAAAGCTCACTGCATAACATTTTTATTGTATATAACTATTTTGACAACTTTTTTAATGTAAGGGGTAGATAGCCAGTCGTTTCTCTTTATGTATTACCATATGTATTCTAAAAACTGATCATAGCAAAGCCATACGTGTTTGAAATTATAATAGTGTAGGTACTCAAACTAAGGGTAATAACAAAAAATTGGAAAATTTAACCATCTAATCATCTAGCGTTTGTCTCATACTGTCTATCAATTTCAGACCAGAAGCTTGTTGAATGGTCCGAATATTCAGAATTTACAAGGTGTTTTATTAAAAATAACTAAATATATGTCTTTTTAAAATGGTAATGGCAAAATAAATCCTTCTTTTTATGAATGAATTTTCACAGAGCTACATACAGTGGTTTAATACGTTTTACTAACAATATTATTTTCCTTACTTTTTACATTCTTACACTATTATTCCAATTAATTGTAAGGCAAACAACCTTGAAAACTCAAGACAAGCTCAAGTCAAGTATTTATTTCAAGTTAGTCAAGTAGTTACACATCAAGTAAATCAAGCTACCTACTTGATTTTTCTTGAAGAAACTAGTTCCTTTTTTGTATTAATCTGATTAACTACCAAAACGCAATAACAATGAAAATATATGGATGCAAAATAAACAATACTGGAGTTGGTAAAATACAGTACAATAATATAATATCCCACTTTCAGATGACAAAGTAGGTTCTATTTTTGAAATGACTTGTACAATGTGCCACAATTTCCACTAGATTACTTGAATCCTATAAATTTTTGTAGATATTCAAGATATTCTTCTTCTTGAAATTGAAAAAACAGCAACAAATAAAAAATCATTGAAGAAAATAAGATGTGGAAATTTTTTCAAACCACCGTGTAGATTATTCAATTGTGTCACAAACTAGAAATTTAATTATTGTTTGACCTCAAGCCAACTCGAAACTGAAATTGTGCTACGCCTTTTCGAACCTGTAGAGATATTTGCCCAGGAATTAGGTGGGCTGGATCTACCAAATGTTTTTTCGTAGACTTTAATGTGTTAAGCTTGCAAATATTGCCTTAGTTAAGATGTTCCGCAGTTTTTCATTTTACAAAACCGCCGTACATAGGGTACATTTGTTTTGTTTGGCAGTATTTTTATTACTCTCAGGAACCTGCTCGAGTATGAATCAATCCGTAATTTTTTTCATTTTATTAGATACACGTCTATAAACTTCAACTCGTTTGGCTTTTGATGGCGCCGACCATGCACTTTCTATTTCTGTTACGATTTCATCAAATTCTGACACTTTTTCATCAACGATATTTTAATCTATTCTGAATATATTCTGAACCGCTGATTTGAAAAGGTTCCGATTCCATTTCGGACAAATCACTTGAATTAGACAAAAACAATGATTCTCTGCCACTGTTTATCCTTGATCAACGCTGGTCTACTATTAAACAGAACGTCGTCATCGGGAAATCGGGGGCCTGATTAATGTAACCTTGGAGATTCCCCTAATTTAACGCATTTCACGGATCGCTATAAAGTAATATCAAGTAGTTCGATTTTACTTCATATCAAGTCAAGTACTTCCCACTTCCCAGTCAAATATCAAATTTTCAAAAGCTTGAGTTTTGAAGTCAAGTATTTAAGAAAAAATTCAAGCTACTTTGCTTGATAAATCCCTGGTACCTAACAATATGCCGACGAGTTAATTATTAATCTATGACATTACATTGTTCAAACAAAACGAACTTTGTCATGAAAATATCACGTGCTCTCATTTGATCCAAAATAAATATTAAACTCGCATTATAGAACATCGAATGAAACCTTGAATCTTCCATTCCATAAATGTATTTATAGCTGTTTCATACAAAAGCCCATGACTCTCAAACCTGAATAATCACCTAACTGCATGATACAATGAAATTGGGTCATTCGATCGAATAGTCTTGAACTTGGAATAATGTCGAGAATTTAGGTCAAACATTGAGTTTTACACTGCAGAATTTATCAAGGCGAATTCAATTCTAGGAATTTTCAAATATTTAGCTCAAGATTACGTTGTTCTTCTTTAATTTCATGTCTTGGTACCTACCGATATATCCGCTGAATATTATTCTATCTGAGCACAGAAATATAGTCGAAGATCCGAATCAGAGACGACCTTCACCCATATGTTCAATGGGTTAAAAATATTTTATAGTATCAAAGTATGTTGAAAAAACATATCGCGAGTGGGTTGCCTAAAAAAATTCCTGTCTGGGCTGTGATTAATTGAACATTCAAAAATGATTTTTTTTTCAAATATTGCATTCAAAATTCCCTTTTCTCCACACTTCTTCTTCTTCTTTTATTTTTCCTGACGTACCTATTGGATTGATAGATATAAACCGGTGAGATAATACAAGTGATTCACACCCATCTTATAATAGTATTTAATGTATCAAGTGAGTAAAGTGATACTTTTTTTACGATAGGAAATTCAAATTTTTTTGCAAATATGAAGTGAATTTGGCATATTTTTATTGATTTATTATTACAATTCGCATTGTCTTCGCGTTGTCTCGAAAGCCTTTTTTTTGTCACTGATATTCTCTAACTTCTAGTTTGTCATTTTGTTTCACTTCGACAATTATCGTTAGTGAAATGATTCGAAGGGCGACAAAGCAAGTAGTGTATTAGGATATACGAATATAAATACAACTATCTGGAGGAAATCTTCATTTCCATTTTAAACGAATACTCCGATAAGCTGCATTGTTCACTTATTGCCACAATCTTTATCGATTCAGAACCAGAGGGCTATGGTCATTGCTAACTATGGCTGGTATAGTTAAATCATTTCCTCTACGGTAATAGCTCCTGCAGTGGGGGCGTTGCAGCATTTCGCCAGAGGTGTTGCGGATGGCAAAGGGTGTTAAATCTTTCGCCACCTGCTTTAGTTAAGGTTATTTAGTCATAGTTTAGATAATATATTAAATACTAAGAAGCTTATTCCACTTATTAAATATTTATTTATATTCTGATTTACCGCGTATCATATCAAGTTGAAATTC
This sequence comes from Chrysolina haemoptera, assembly GCA_958298965.1. NCBI lineage: Eukaryota > Metazoa > Arthropoda > Insecta > Coleoptera > Chrysomelidae > Chrysolina > Chrysolina haemoptera. Next base: position 9,058,838 of record OY282600.1, on the reverse strand, counting down.
GCACATGCACCATGCGAGGCGCCAGTGCCCTCTCTATGGAGAAAAGGGAACAACACAACAGTTCTAAAAAGGTTCTGAACGTAAAAACGTTAATTTTGTGCTCTCCGCCTTTTTATCGCTATTTGTTACCGCTATATCAACAATCGCCGCACCGTCGCGCCGCTCGCCGCTCATACAGTCCACAGATGAATCTGGAATCAAGAATCGTTACGCAAGTTAACTCAGGATCATAGGTGAGTGCTTTTTCAACTTGCGATTCATTCTGATTTCAACCGTACCAATTTACGCGACAATGGGTCATTTTAGGTGAACACTTGCAGCAGTTTATATCGGAGCTAACTTCAACATTTTTATCATTTACAAGGCCAGTTGATGTAATAATTTGATATGAATGAACATTCAGTTGAATTGTTATTTTCTACTGTTATCATCTCCCAGTTTGTTTTCCTAAGAAAAACAGTTTAGTAATGCCTACTGACAGAGCTGTCCCAAAGCACAGTGCTCAGTACTTGCGAAAGCACTCGAAGCACTTTTGTACTTAGTGCTTAGTGCTCAGTGCTCCGAAGCATCCATCGAAAAGGCTTAGGCTTAGGCTTCGGCTTAGGTACTAAGCACTAAGCCTTTCCATATAAATGAATTTTGTCGAAACATGAAGTCAGGGCAGATAATACCGTCGGCACCGCCACAAAAAAAAAATTTACCTACCACCAATATGTAATATGTACTGCGGTAAAGTAATATTCATTTGTTTCTCAAATGTCAGTCTATTTAATAGAAAAGGATAACAACTCGGCCCAAAGGCCTCGTTTAACAAATGTTCCATCTCATATCGTAATATGAATCTTTACGACACTTACATCGTAAAATCAAAAGAAATCAAAAATCAAAAAGACTGAAATACCAAAACCACCTGTCCGAGCTTCACCTCCAAAAATAATTAACTCGGAAGATAATGGAGCTTGAAAAAATATTGAGAAATCTGAAACACTGGTTTCTTTTATACTCAATATGCTGTTAGTTGAAGTGTTAGATATGACGTATGTGGTAATGTTGAACTCAGAAAAGTATTGGCTTTTAATTTTTGATATAAAAATATACCATTTAAATTCCAAAAAAATATCGATGACGTCATATCTTGTCAGTTGTTGGCGAGAAACAATAATTTTTTTGTAAAAAGGTGGAATAATGCAATACAAAATCGACCTCTCCGAGCTTTACCTACAAAAATAATTAACTCGTAAGATAATGGAGCGTGAAAAAATGTTGAGAAATATGAACACTGGTTTCTTCCATACTCAGTGTACTGTTAAAAAAAAATGTTAAAAATTGTTAAAAAAATTGTTTTTTTCGTTAACCTGCTGACGCCCCCCTAGGAACGGCAGCCTCAAAAGTCGAAACTTGTGCGAGCTAAGGATTAACGAGGTCTTACCTTTTAACGTGCGATTCCTAGCACGATTCGAGGAGAATAGATCTCGAAATAACGTCGTCCGTAAGTCAACCACCCAAACCATAACTTCGCATAGCATTGCTTGGCTCGAGAAATCTCAAGTAGCACACCAATATTGGGACAATATTGGTACAATATTATGATAATATTGGCTAAATATTCAAATAATAATATTGGTGAGAAAAAAAAAAGTGAACATTCGGCGATATTGGTCCAATATTTGAAAAGTAATATTCTCGAAGCAATATTGGCCTCAAAATGTTAAGCAATATTGGTACAATATCGCTGTAGCACACTTACATTGTAATAATAATGGTAAAATATTTAAACGTAATATTGGTGAGATAAAATTGTAATTATTTCGGGATATTGGTACAATATTACTCGGACACTAAACAAAGAATATTAGTGAAATATTGTGGAAGCAATATTGGCCTCAAAATATTTAGGGATATTGGTTCAACATCATTTGCATATTTTGGTAAAATATTCAAAGTGAATATGTCGCCTTGGAAACATTGTTGAAATATTTCCCGAAAATGTCGAATGATTTGAAAATTCTACAATTTCATTTCTACTTCAATTAACCACTGAGTAGATTAACTTGTTAACGCATTGTGAGAAGCCTCATTTAATATATGTTATTATGATTCAGCTGTCGTTCCATATGTGGGGCCACCTAGCGGTTTCTTACCCAAGTTTGATCATAATTCATTTCAATATTGTTTATTGAATATTCGACCAATATTCAAATGTCAATGATAGTTATAAATGTATTTTGTAATATTGTATCAGTATGGTCTTTCAAATATTGGCGTTGGGTTTTCGTAATCATCTCAATCAATATAGGGTCAATATAATTTTTGGAATATGGATTAAATAATATTCCACCAATGTGCTATAAAAAACTTGGATATACAATATTGTTTTCATCTCTAAAATCGATTTGAGAGTAATATTGAAATCACAATATTAGAGCTAGATACTGGAAACAATATGCAGGCAATATAGCTCTATCGATATCGGTGAAAATTATTGAACCAATATTCAGATCAGGTTGAGCCAATATTCCACCAATATTATCAATGAAATATTGTATTTCCAATATGCATCTATATTGGTTCAATATTATTTTTACGTTTACAATATACCCATATTGGCCCAATATGAAAACAAGATTCAGCCAACATGATGTGCTACCTGGGATAGATAACCCACGCGCTCTACCGTTCGAGCTATCCTCTCGGATACTTGAATAGATATAAGATATGAGATTTTTGATATAAAATTATACCCTTTCAATCAAAAAAAATATCAATAACGTCATATCTTGTAAGGTGGTGCGGGAAAAAATCATTATTTTGTATAAACAGGTGGAAGACTGAAATACAAAATAGACCTGTCCGAGCTTTACCTCCGAAAATAATTACCTTGTGAGATAATGGGGCTTCTCCACACTTTATGAATACACTGTATATCATGCAATGGTTAGAGGATTCTTGACAAAGCAACTTCATTTAAAATTCCTCCAATAGTTTAATTTGGTTATTGACTACTACATAACCAGTCATTTTACGACATTCTCCGCGCTAACCCCTTTGGGTTTTTGGAAATCAAATAATATCATCAATCAATGTGACGCGCTAGAATATGGAAACGTATACTCAATTGATCCGATAAATACCATTCAAGATATTTTCCTTATAATTTCAGGGCCAAAAATCATATTGAAAAATCGTTTGCGTGGCTTGTTATCGGATTAATTTTGTATTGTAGTCACGAAAGAAGCTAACTTGCCCTCTTGGCCACAACACCACTGAGTTTTTGATTATATTGTGAATTGCGTGCTATACGGAAATAACAGTTGGCTATTTTAATGACTATGGAAATACTGCAAGAATACAAACTTTTTACCGAAGCAGTTTTGACTCTGTGCATATACCGAGAGGATCTCTCATGACGGTCTACCTGATAATCAGCAAAACTAATGCATATATTTGATGAGGCTCAGTGTTTGGTAAGGCATATAGTCCAAGCAATAGGGAAAAGTGCGTGCAAAAATTAATATCAGAAAAAAAAAAATGAGCGAATACGAAATCGAAATTCAGGATGAGTTTCTATTTCATGCGACTCAATCATGATTACCGAACATAACCTACAAAATTGGCAAAGTTGCGAAAAGCGGTTTTTTGTTGATAACTAAAAAACTTCAGCTCCGATCAAAAAAGGAAATTGAGGTATTAAAAAGGTCTCACAATTGAATAATAGTTATTTATTATACAAGGAAATAAAGTTTTAGATTTTAGCTCGAGGTTGTGTTGTGCTGAGAAAACTTGATATAACTATTTTGAAAAATAATCAATATTTATCAATTTTTTGGTAACCTAACAGTTAACGAGTTATAGAAAACTCGATTTTTCACGGTTTTTCAGATATAACTCGAAAAGTATCAATGATATCGAAAAATTATATTTTTTTCTGTGACGGGAAAAACGACGATTTAATCAAACATCTACCTTAACCTATGTATCCGGGCAAAAAGTACTCACTTATTTTCCGGTTCTCGGGGAAAAAAGTAATTTCATAAAAAGTTATATTTTATTAAATATAAACGGGGATAAAATGTCAAACTTTTTTCCCGCCACAGAAAAATTATTTTAGCTATGACGTTAGCAAATAAGTAGGACAGTTTTTTCTTTTATTCAAGGTAATTAGTGATCATAAATAATTGCATTTTAGCTGAAAATGTATATCAACATCAAATAAAACTACTTGGGACAGGAATTCCGTATATTCCACTAATGGTGTTGTTTCAATAATTTCATATTAGAAGGTTAAACTTGAAACTTTCTGTAAGTCGAGCCTTGAGAGGACAGTAGACGAAGTAGGCAAGGCAATAGTCGAAGCCTGCGAAGAAAGCTGTCCTGAGAAAAAAAGGCTCAAAATAACAAAACGGTCTGGTGGCATCTAGAAATCTTCAAAGGAAGGGTACGGAAGCTTTTCAAGAGGGTAAAAAACAGACCCATGACAACGTATGGGTCGGTGGTATGGTGGCCCAAGACCACATGTCTGAGTGCCACCCTACACATATACATACAAGGCGAAGCCAGGTCAGTCATGAGCAGATTGCTTAGAGGGCAAGCACCCATGAGCAATATGCACGGGAGAGACTACAACAAGTTGGAAAAAGACCCAGTTACAAGAATACCATCAGATGACATACTTCCCAGATATAGCTTTGACAAAACTTTAAAGACAAGTATAACGGACAGGGATGCGTGGAAGGAGGGACCTCATATCAATGCAGAAATCGCTGTCTACACTGATGGCTCAAAAACTGATAAAGGTTCAGGAGCCGTCATTTACGGAACCAAGCCGAACAAGCAAATCTCTTTAAGCCTGGGTAAACAAGCGACGATATTTCAAGCGGATCAATACACCATTGTGCATAAGAGTCAATAAGGCATGAGTTTTTAGAAAAAAACAGTGTCACATACTCAAATAGACAAGCTACAATAGAAGTAGTCAACCCAATGCAAGTTACCTAATACTTGTTTGAGGCTGCATAGAAGCCCTAAAAGAGCTCGGCAGTCAGAACAGACTGATCCTGGCTTGGGTGAGAGCACACAGGTTATAGAGGCAATGAAGAGGCCGATACACTAGCCCGAGAAGAAGCATTCTCAACACTTCTTTCTTATCGCACTGTCACTAGCAGTCATCGACACAATCTCAAACTAGGCTGTCAGATGAGTCCTTTGATTGAAACTGCTCCAATGACGAGCAATAGTAAAAATAGTCAGCAGGAATACGCCAGTTTTTATTTGGCGTTTGAGCCCGAACTGTCTATCGAAAAAAAAAAAAAAACTAAATATTGGAATTCGTAGAAAATTTTATATTCTTTCATTTTGAATAGAAAAGTTATTCACGAAAAAATTATAGTTTTCGAGTTATATGTAAAAAACTACAAAGAAATAGATTTTTTGCTTATGTTCCGTCAAGAAATTTTGTTAGCAAGCTCCACATTCGTATTCAGCACTCTAAAAAACGTGTGAAATGGAATAAATCAAAACTACCCCAAGACTTTCCCGCCAGGGGCCCTGTCGAATACAAATTTACTGAATTACATGCTCAAAATTTGATAAACGTATAATTCTCCTCATATCATAGGTTATGGACGAGAGATGGGAGAGCGAAATAGTTGAATATGGAGCAATGAACATCACCGGATTTCGAATAGTGGACAACTCCAAACCAATTGTAAAAAATTTTCTTGAAGGTGAGTAAAAATGTTTTTCCAATCATATTTTCTTTAGCAAACTCTATTTCTAGTGTCTTGCCATAGACTGAATAATAAGTTAAGAGGCCATGGGCGCGAACACGTTTGGGACGCTTTCAAGGGTGAAATAGTCAATTGCTAACTCAAAAACGCTTATCGACTCCTAGAGGAAGTTTGATTCTACGTATTCACTGTAATGGGAATTGAATTTTCAAGCCACTTTTTCACAAAAAAAATCTCAAAAATGTCCTAAAAATGCAGTTACTTTGAAGCAAAGTAACGAATAATTTCAAAAAAACATTACAACACATACATAGATCAACGTTTTACCTTTCTTTTTACACCAAATTCATTTCGATCGGATAAACATAGTTATACATAGAATCAAATTTCCTTTAGAAGCTTTTCCTTGTTTGAAATCGATAAGACGAACCGTTTTTGAGTTATTGACTTTTTTACCCTAAAAACCGGCCAAAATGTGATCGCGCTCATGGTGGATAAAGTAATTCGTGCTTCGTTGGGGTTTTGTAGTCTGTCTTTTGGTGTATGCGCTGGTGGATGGTATGTTGAACAAAACTCTTTTATGGTGGTTGTCTTCACCAGTCACAGGGATGGGTTGGCAAGTCAGTAGATATTCAGAAATTAGGCAAACAAGTACTAAGGTTTATTAAGAATTTGACAAACTTTGTTACGGCCACAGCGGCGATAACAGAAAATACCTTTTAAAATTAAAAGCTACTACGACTACCTATTCAGACTAACACTCGGAAAGTTTTTGCTGTCCACGAAAAGATTCAGTTCATTCGGTATGAAGAATAGTCTCTGCGCAACAATGCCTTAGAGATCGAGGTAGCGGGATTGAATTTATGATTTATGAATATCGGTAGAATGGAATATACTCTATCTGACCAATTCTGTGAAACAATACTGCTGGCACTCTGGAATCTTCCGGCCACTTCTTGTGGTTGTATGTAATAAGTGCACTTTGAAGTTCAGACAAGACGTCGGTCACTAACCTCACTTTTTCAACAGAGGTTTACACTTTTATGTAGGTCATTCCACTGCTCCCTCGAACTCCGAACGTGGTTTTCAAGGTACTCGCTGCTCTCCGCGCTACCCGCGCAAGAGTTTATACCACAACACCAACAGAGTCCCACTGCCCTGAGCAACACAGTCACCAGACAGATAGTCATTTAAACGTGAACAAATATTGATTATAACTACACTTTTTCATTATACAGGGTGGGCGCGTTACAGTGTGTGTTTGATTGGGTTATTGGCTTTGGGGTATACCAACTGACCATATTCACCATCGCCATATTGTCATGCGACAATACTAACTTACCCAAAGGTTCTCAACCAAGAATAACCAAATTTACTGATTCCATACGTCAGTGAAAATTTAAAATTATGTTTATTTAGGCAGCGCATTTCTAAAAAAATGAGGGAGTGAGGTTAGTGTCAAGTTGATTTCATTTTTAGATGGAAATTTCCAAAAACTTCAGGAGAAAATGACATTTTGAAATAAAAACTGAATTCTACAGAAGGTAGTGTCAAAAATGGCACATTTTTGGTTACCACATGTATAAGGCAAATACATATAAAGTTCAAAATGTTTTGCTAAGTTATAGCGCCAATGTTATCATTATTAAAACTTAGGTGTGAAAACTGATACCGATAGTAATATCAACCCTTTTATCCTAGATTTACAGCTGACTGCTCTGATTCATTTATATGGCTTCCACGTTTTTTATCAACTTGTTTCCTGAAAACCTTCATATTGTTTATTATACAGTCTGTTCATAAAGTAACCCCCCCCCCCTGTTAACTTTTGAACGGAGTGGAATTTTTCTTTGATTTTTTTTTGTTAAATAAAAGTTCATACGCTATTTTTTGATATTGATAAAAAAAATCTAACCGCCATTTTGAAATATTTATTTAAATTGCATGGGGGGTCGAGTGATACCTCATTCGATTCGTCTTTCAATTCTCTATTCGACAGCAAAATTTCAAACGAAAATAGTGGTCCAAAACAAAATGGCGGTACATTATTTTAGAACTCTCACAAGAGGATCCCTTCGAATAAATGGCTATTAAGAATTCAAATAAGTGATAAGTAGTGTAATACCTCGTTTAATGGATTCTCCGCAAATCTTAGGAATCATGTCCCATATGCGATTCTGAGGGACAAAGAACATTTGTAGATATCAAAAAATATTTTTTCGTTTCAATTGAGCTTGTTTAAAGCCATTTATTCAAATAAATCGCGTATAAAAGTTCGAACATAATGTGCCGCCATTTTGTTTCGGATGAATATTTTTGTCTAGAATACAAAAGACATTTCGAATGAGGTATCACTCGACCCACCATGCCATTTAAAAATTTTTTCAAAATGGCGCCTGGAAAAAATTTCAAAACAAAATTCCACTCCGTTCAAAAGTTAAGGGAGAGGGGTTATTTTATAAACACTTCTTATGAAAGCAAAGGGACTGTCAGAGAATCGGTAACTTCCTTGGCAGGAAAATATATTCGTTCCCAGACAGCACCTCATGTTGGCTGAATCTTGTATTGGGCCAATATGGATATATTGTAAATGTAAAAATAATATGAACCAAGCGATATTGTACCAATATCCCTTACATTTTGAGGCTAATATTGCTTCGAGAATAGTAGACCAACATTATTTTTTAAATATACCAATATCGCCGAATGTTCACATTTTTTTCTCGCCAATATTATTATTAGAATATTTTGCCAATATTTTCACAATATTGTACCAATATTGCCTCAATACGGGTGTGCTACTTGGGTTGTATTGGACTGGATTGAATAATACTAACAGTAGTTGCATCGTCGACTGAGAAAGTATCTTTTCAGGTTGGAAACATTTGGATCCGTCTGCATTGCCCGGTGCTGCCAGAGACAGCATTTCTGCCCAAGCTGCCTTGATGTACGACGCAGTATTGGTTCTCGTAGAGGCGTTCATCAAAGTGTTGAGAAAGAAACCTGATATTTTCCGGAGTAATATGAGGAGAGGTTTGAATTACAACAGTACCACGAAAGCGCTGGACTGTAACGTTAATGGTGGATGGGTAACACCTTGGGAGCATGGCGATAAGATATCAAGGATTTTGAGGAAGGTAGGATTGAATGAATAATTATTTTCGGTGTAGATTATATTTTCATGTTAATATACTGGGTTAGTCTGACCAGTTTACATAAGAATACAACAAAGGATCTTTGACCACCGTCTGTACCGTTCGATTATGGGAACTTTTCCCATTCATTATCGTTATTATGTATATGGGATGAGTTGGAAAATTTTAGTCGAAACGAAGTCTAAATTATTGAAACAAAAAATGACTTGGCTTATATTCCAATAACAACAACAACGTGTTAATGGTAAATTACAAAGTTAACATTTTCAAATATATGGAATTATTGAACCTGCATAAAAAAGAAAAATAGTTATAATACCCAGGTAGCACCTGATGTTGGCTGAATCGTGTTTTCATATTGGGCCAATGTGGATATATTGTAAATGTAAAAATAATATTGAACCAATATGGGTTCATATTGGAAAAACAATATTTCATTAATAATATTGGTGGAATATTGGCTCAACCTTTTCTGAATGTATATTCTTCCATGAAATATTGGGTCAATATTGGTTCAATAATTTTCACCAATATCGATAGAGCGATATTGCCTACAAAGTGTTTTCAGCATCTAGCGATTTCAATATTACTCTCATATCGATTTTACAGAGAGAAAACGATATTGTATATCCAAGTTTGATAGCACATGGTGGAATATTATTTAATCTATATTCTAAAAATTATATTGACCCTATATTGATTGAGATTGTTACGAAAACCTTACGCCAATATTTGAAAAACAATATTGATACAATATTACAAAATACATTTTCACTAGGATTGAAATTTGAATATTGGCCGAATATTCAATGAACAATACTGAAATGAATCATGATTAAACTTGGGTAAGAAACCGCTAGGTGGCCCCACCGATATTCATCCGTTATCAATTTTGTCAGCTATACATGACACCCTGAATATATTTTTGATTCATGATTCAAGTCCTAGGGATTTTAGGGTGTCCTGAAACAGAATTCGTCGTTCCGTTTGTGCTACAAAAATTCTTGATGTGTTTTCCTCACTTTTCACTTTTTGACGGGTCTTAGCTAGACATGAAAGAGTAATATTTGAATATTGTTCACAGCATTATTCCCATTCTCAAGAAATTAGTGACTGAAAAAAAATTTAAATCTACCAAACATTAGTGATGAATAAAAATCAATAATTATGTTAGTTACAGATGACACCCTGTATATTTAATAATCAAGAACTGCTCTTTGAAGGTTTCAGAGTGTTCTATAACAAAATTCAGTGCTATTTTTGTGATAAAAATATTCCTAGAATATTTTTCCCAATTTTTCACTTTTCAATTTGGTCGAGGATAGCCATGAAAAAATAATATTCGAATTTACCTCACAGAATTATTTGAACATTTTTAGATTCTTCGTAACCATAGAAAAAAAATCAAAATCAACCAAATATTACAGATGAATAACAAATAAAAAATGTTGTTAGTTACAGATGACACCCTGTATATCTTAATGAATTAGAACTGACATTTTGGGATTTTAGGGTGTTCTGAAACAGAATTTATCTGGTGTTATTTTTGCGATAAAAAAATGCCTGGTATGTTTTTGCCAATTTTCAGTTGGTAGGTAGCCGTGAAAAATGGTTATATAAATATTTCATAAACCTGGAGGTAGATAGTCCTGAGTACGGTAATGAAAAACAAATTTTGAAATAATTCTACTGCCAAGAAATTGTGTCGCGAGGGTGTGGCTGCTTAAAGTGGGACCCACTGTATATATCGGTAATGCGCGGTTTAGGATATTTCTATATACACGGTTTATAATCTCATGTTGAAAATATAAATGAATAGCTGAAAGCAAAATCGCGAATAATGGAAAAATATTCATTTATATTCTATAGTGTTGGTACAATTTTACACGGCCGGCATCATATTGAAATTTCGTTCCATAAGCTGATAGGAGTCCATTGTGATATTTGAATTCAATGCTCATAATGGATTTTTTTTTGTAGTGAATAACTGTGGTATTTGATTTCATCATTCCAATTATATTCTTTGTATTTCAATTCTTTGTCTATCTTTTATTACTACTAAATCATACATTTGTATTGAAATGCCATAACAATGAATCAACTTGTCAATAATTTCTCCCAGAAAACAAACATCCAACATAAGAATCGTAATTCTTGGCTAATTGATTGCACATTTTCTCGACTACCGCATAACTTTTGGCAAACACTGCGTGCCGCTTAATTGTTTCTTTCCACGAAATTGTGGAGTTCGAGATAAGCATTTAATAGGCTCATTTCCAATTTGTATTGTTCTTTTTCACCCGGACCCGAAATGGAATTCATTAGGCAATGTACCCGCAGGATTGCGCATCTATTAAACTGCAGCAGGACCTCTGGAAAAAAGTTGTACGTATCACATATCTGAATACAGGGCTCAAAGTTCTTTTGGGAAATCGTCAATTAACGAAAGTCGTTGTCTATTGATGTTTTACCATTTTTCATCCCTAGTCACCTATAATACCTATTGAACAAACTTAGTTCGCAATATTTTTCTCAAGCTCAAGTCAACAGAACACCCTGTATATATTTTATGGCTACGGCCTTGATGTAGATAACCCGCAACTAGTGAATATTGAATGTCAGCTATCTACGGGAGAGTAGAGCTAATTTCACATAACTTACTGTTCTGTAGCTGAATCACGGAATACATAAGTTTTGTGGTCAGAACTGACAGCTTCCGATTTGTGTTTTCAGACTGCGAGAGTGTGTGGAATTGGCACTGAGACCTGTTAAGTTGAACTCCCACATCGATATATTTTTTGTTCATTCTTAGACGGTCCTGGGATTCCCCGTATTTGAATGATTCTTCGTATTGTCCGCAGTTAGTTACAGAACCAGGTCATTTCTGAAGAATTGATCATTTGCAAGATTGCAGGAATTGTTCGGTTAGGTGAACCTGTTATTGTACCTTTTGCCATATCGCCCAGCCTTTTTTTCTTTACGAATTTGATGGCTTTTAGCACCATTGGTATGGCTACTGACTGTTGCTGGTTATCAGACGCAAACATCAGCAAAACCGTCACACGGTTCCCGTTCCACAAAGTTCACGTTAGTATGTTTGATGTTGTCGTTATATGTCCCCCTGAATCTATACATACATTAAATCAGAAGTTTGACTTGTATCGTTAGGTCCAGGGTTCCTAGTACCACCTTCACCGTTCTACATGTTCCGTTCTAAGTTCTACGTCTTGGTTCTACCTTCCACCTTCTACGTTCTATGTTTGACGTTCTAACTTTCAGTTTCTACGTTTCCATTTCACGTTCTCAATTCTACCTTCTACGTTCAATGTTTGTAACCTAGATTCTATTCCCAGGTAGCATCTCATGTTGGCTGAATCGTGTTATCATATTGGGCCAATATTGTAAATGTAAAAATAATATTGAACCAATTTGGGTTCATATTGGAAAAACAATATTTCATTAATAATATTGGTGGAATATTGGCTCAACCTGTTCTGAATGTATATTGTTTCATGAAATATTGGGTCAATATTGGTTCAATAATTTTCACCAATATCAATAGAACGGTATTGCCTACATATTGTTTCCAGTATCTAGCTCCAATATTGTGATTTCAATATTACTCTCATATCGATTTTAGATATAAAAAACAATATTGTAAATCCAAGTTTGATAGCACGTTGGTGGAATATTATTTAATCCATATTCTAAAAATTATATTGACCCTATATAGATTGAGATTGTTACGAAAACCTAACGCCAATATTTGAAACACAATATTGATATGGCGACTAAAGTTTGTCTTTCAGTCGCAGATGATTCCACAACAGATTTTATGAATGTCCTATTCATATTTTCGAACTAAAATTACAAAATACGTTATCACTAGGATTAAAATTTGAATATCGGCCGAATATTCAATAAACAATATTGATTAAACTTGGGTAAGAAACCGCTAGGTGGCCCCACATATGGAACAACAGCTGAATCATAGTAACATATATTAAATAAGGCTTCTCACAATGCGTTTATAAGTCAATCTTCTCAGTGGTAAATTGGAGTAGAAACGAAATTGCAGAATTTTTAAATTATTCGACATTTTTCTGGAAATAATTCATCAATATTTCCAAGGCAACATATTCACTTTGAATATTTTACCAATATATGTAAATGATATTGTACCAATATCCCTGAATATTTTGGGGCCAATATTGCTTCCTCAATATTTCACTAATATTATTTGTATAATGTCCAAGTAATATTGTGCCAATATCCCGAAATAATTATAATTTTATCTCGCCAATATTACGTTTTAATATTTTGCCAATATTTTACCAATATTATTTCAATGTAAGTGTGCTACAGCGATATTGTACTAATATCGCCTAACATTTTGAGGCCAATATTGCTTCGAGAATATTGGACCAATATTATTTTTTAAATAATGGACCAATATCGCCGAATGTTCACATTTTATTTCTCACCATTATCATTATTTGAATATTTTGCCAATATTTTCACAATATTGTCCCAATATGGGTGTGCTACTTGGGTTTGTTCTCACAACTAGGCTATTGCAACCTGCCCACCGAACTAACAATTTGTCATCAATAACAAAAAACCTCGCTGTTAGGTATAATAATAATAATAATAATTTTATTTGCCCAAAATACAATGAATACACTATTTACATATATATATATATATATATATATATATATATATGTATAATGGATATGGCAAATAAACAAGGGAGACGCCCATAAAAGGTAAAACATTGTGCATGGGGAGGGACAGTAAAAAGGAAGATTATCATTTTAAAATTCAGTATTAGACAGATATAATTTATGGACAGGCAGATTTTTGGTTACGCACAGTGCTACACAGTGTGTTCGATGTTCGCAATGGAATTATGTCACACTACAGTTTTTTTTTTTTTGAAATTTGGATAGAAAATATTATTTGAAAGAATTACCCATAAAGTAAGGGGTACGCGACATCACCTCGATAGCTTACGATACCTGATGAAGGTTCAAATGAAGAGGTACAATCATAAACTAAAAATCCAGACTTATCTGATACTGCAACTCTCTTCAATAGATAGTGCCGTGTTCCTATTTGATCAAAATTGAAACTTTGTGGTCTAATTATATTGTCATAACCAAAGAAATAAAAAACAGCCTATTCGAAACATGCATAGAACAAAAACATGGCTTAAACCCTCTTCGCAGTGTTGCCAGAGCTGATGATTTATCTCCAGATCTGGTGATTTCAGCATTTATTTGGTTACTTGGTGATTATTTTTGTGAAAATTGAAAATTTTGGTGATTTTCGAAAGTTTCGGTGAAATGGTGACTTGTCAAACTTCAGAATTGCTGTAGGTATTAGGAACGAACATGAAATCACGAAACCATATGGGATAAAATTGCGGTTAAAGCCGCTTCAAGCAGCTCCGATTAACTCCGGGTCTACGGGTAGATCTAGGTCGAACACCGAACAGCGTTCCAATTCTCTCAATTGCCAATATTGGATATTGTCATGGTCAATTGTCAATTGTCAAACAGCCTATTCAAAACATGCATTGAACAAAAACACGGCCAAACCTAGAACAAAACAGTACCAACTTCGATCAAAGCCAGTGTCGGGGCTAACTTGACACCGGACTGGAATATGATACTGTCGTGGCTTACCCGACATCGGACCGGAATGTTGAAATTTTACTGTCGGGGATGTACTGAAAAAGGACCGCAAAGGGTTAACACCATATATTTAACTATTGAAGAAACCTGTCTTTGTAATATAATTCATGTCCCAACTGAGCTGCTGGGATAGTTGTGCATATTCCCTAAATTCTCTAAATTTCACCCATAATATAGATGAAGATTATTATCAAAATTTTTCCTACATAGTCCAATATTTTCTTATATTAATTAATTCACAGGTGGAATTGGAAGGTCTGACTGGTGAGATCCGATTCAGCGAAGAAGGACGTCGACAAAATTATACTCTTCACGTCGTCGAAATGACAGTTAACAGCGCCATGGTGAAGGTCGCAGAATGGAGCGATGAAACTGGCTTCAATCCAATCGCCGCCAAATACACCAGACTGAAAGCAAATGCTCATATTGAGAAAAACAAGACCTACATTGTTACTACTATCGTAGTAAGTATCAACAGCCCATTCAAGTGGTCAAAGGTCGAATAATCTTATTTTCTCTATCTGGACACATTCTTCTTGACCGATTTCATTTTCGCATATGTCCTCTTTCCTCCACTATCTATTTAGTTCTTCAATACCAAGTAAGATCGGTAGGTTATTTGAGTGAAATATTCTGTATGAAGAAGTATGGTTTCCAGGCTTTGAGGTTGTGGTCGGTTCATCTCCGTGTAGGCGGTTTCTTTGGACATTTCGCTTACAACTGAAGTGAGCATCTTCAGCTTGGATGTTGTCTTCTCGAAGAGGGACATAAAACTGATAGAGCTGTTGGAAATTCTTCGCAATTTATAATCACAGCCTGGCTGATTGCTTTGTTTTCAATAAGATGTTGTCATGTTGCTTGGGGTGACTGAGTTACCTGAGCGGATAGGATGTTGCCATTGTCTACCTGTCTAATTAATGAGACTTGATTGCCCCGTCCTACCTGCTTGATTGTGTTATTTAATGATTTTCTTATCGTGTTTTTCATGGCTGGGTACCAGGTTTTGTTGACCTTCAGGGACTCCTTTTTCCTATTGAAATTATTATGTATATTTCATGGCTTCTCTATTGAGGCGGGTATGGTAGTGTCTTGTCGTTGAGAGCACTTCAGTATTCTGGAACTGAATATCATGGGTACCCTCTCCGTAGGCGTGTAATGCCACGGCAGACTTCTCCGTCTGGACTAGCCTACATTGCCTGTGATGTTCAGATAGTCTGGTTTTTACGCTGCGGAGGGTGGTGCCGATGTATACAGACCCACACGGGCACAGTATTTGGTATGCACCGGGAGTAGCGAGGTGGGCTCGTGAATCTTTCGCTGAACGGAGCAAATAATCAATCTGTCTGGTCGGTTTTTAGATGGCTTTGACGTCGTGATTTGCCAGTACTTTTCCAATCCGTTCGGTAACTCTCTCGATATACGGTAGAAAAGCTCTGTTCGGATGTGTTGGCGGCTTGTTGCCGTTATCCCGATGCAACCTAAGATTACTAGCCTTAGCAATTTTTTGCCGGGTGTAACCGGTGGCTTGCAATACGTAAGGTAGTTCTGTTTTCAGATGAGCCGGCATACAGATGCGTTGCGCTTTGGAAAATTTTCTACATTACCTCAGATTTGAAGAAATAATTGAAAACTCAGTGTTATTCATTTCAGTCATTTCAGAGACGGATGGAGAAGTTTATCGTAGTACAAGAGGCCCCTCATCATTCACAGGATGCATCTCATTCTGAATTTTTTGTCATGAATCAAGAAACACATTTTATATATTGAATGCTGTCTCTCCATCATTTTTCAAGTTAACCTGATAGTATTTCCTATTGCTTCATAGATTGATGTGTTTGCTGGATCTTTAGATATCTCAGCAATCATTTTAATACCCATGGCTATAAGGTAGTCACTGAATCATACAGCTGGGAAATTGATCACCATTTTATGGATGTTTTTTCATCGTAATGTAGTAGTTGATAGATGTAAATTTAGCATAATTAGCCCAAATTTCCAGAAGTCTAAAAAGAACCAATTTAATTGTCTCAAAGAATGACGAATGTTTGGAATAAATACCCTAGGTGAAACTGCTCCTTGAAAACTAGGTTTTTTGACTTGTGTTGAATGACATCTCCATCAGCTTGAGGAAGCTATTGTGATAGCGAAACACGTCATGGTTGAAAAAAAATTTGTAATGATCAAATCGTCTCTTGTCTATACAAAGCTCCCCATATGTTGAACAACACATTTACTCAAACACTAATGCTTTCAGACCCTTTAAGAAGGCTACGTTTTTCTGGAATAATAGTGGAAAAATGACGAGCTGAGAGTTACTTTAGGATTCCACTCTCACGAAAGTTGTAAATCGATGCTGTTGTCTGGAACTTTGTTCTGTTAGCAACCTTAAATGGCAAAAAAATAAAAAAAGACCCGAATATCCTGTGATCGGGATCTGATGTCAGCTTCAGGGGGATTTTTTCAGAAACCTGAATGATTTGTGAGGAAGAACGACGAGACGTATAGCCATGAGCATCATTCTTGATACTTTTATTGTCGATAATTTGAGTATTCCAGTTTTTCATCGCCAGACTGAGTATTTGTCAGAACCAGTTATTTCAATGAGCGGCAAATATTTGGAAATTATTGCTCACAAAGGCCAACGAACCCCAAAATTATCATTCTGTTTTGGTGGTTTCAGGTAGATAATATAAATTTTACTTCCGTGTAAACTTATATACAGTGTGGCTTTTAATAGTCCCCCCCTGTTAATCTCATACTTGGATAAATTTGAACGGTTTGATGTGGAACAATGAAACCAAAAACTTTCTGAAGGGTATTACCGATATTACTTTTTGAGAGAAGAAACATTGCATTTACTCGACAGATGCGGCTGGGGGCATATTAACTTGAAAATTTCGAAAGGCATAAAAATCAAAGTTATAGACAAAATTCAAAAATATTTAGGTGGTTGTAAAGAGAATTGGATTCTTTTTTCAACGATGTTCCACTTGACCCCCCTTGCCATTTAAAAATTTTGAGTCGCGCCCCCTATTGAGCAATCACCATATATTTTCAAAAAGTAGTATTAGTGAAACACTCGAAACAGTTTTTTATTCATGTTTCTACGTCCAACCGTTCAAAAGTTAACAGGGGGGGGGCGATTAAAAGCCGCACTGTATAAATAATTGTGAACCATCATTTTCTTCCAATTGAATGGGTCGATGGCTAAAATCTAAATAATGTGTGTTTTTTGTGAGGGTCAAGTTTGGCGATTTTTTTTACAGGAGGAACCTTATATCATGATGCGTATTCCAGATTCAGGACAGATTCTCTCCGGAAATGAACGTTTTGAGGGCTACTGCAAGGACCTTGCTAATCTTATTTCCAAGAAACTCGGGATAAACTGTGAGTAAAAATATGCTCACGATATTCAAAATTATAATTGGAAACACAATTTTCTTATTGTAGATGAACTAAGGATAGTGAAAGATGGCCACTATGGGTCTGAGAATCATGATGTTAAGGGCGGTTGGGATGGAATGGTGGGAGAGCTCGTAAGGCAGGTAAATTTTGGAAAAAGTAAAAAAAAACAGACATAAATAGGGAAATATTGACTGGATAGTCAAAAATCCAAATAACAAGAAATTGTTGAGATTTTACAGTTGCCACAAAATTGTGACATTAGTTTGTCCAAGCCATTGGTTTGTTGGGAGTAAAATTGAAGTTTGCAATCTGCATCTACCACATTCATTAATAGTAACTAAAAATATCAAAGATCATCATAGAATGAACAAGATCACAATGAGTTTGTGTGAATTCCAAAAATTTAAACAATTTAGTAGACAGGTGCATGACGAATATTATGCAACCTCGTGAGTTTTGTATTTTCTTTAACGAACGCATTTTTTGTATTTCATGTTCTTTTCTTGAGTGGAGGTTGTTACTCTTAGAGAGTGATGATGCTTTCATTGAAAACATTCATTGGAAACGATTTCTGACAGATCATTTGCACCGTGTTCTTCTTTTGAGATTCCAGTGCCATGTTTCAACAAACATATATCAACATATATAAACATATACAGTGTGTCTCACTTTTCATGGAAGCACCCCCGTAACTTCCGTGATTATCGAGGGAGAATAATGAAACTTTCAGGACTGGAGGAAATGATGAAAATGCATCTACCGGTTGAATGACAATGGCCTAAGTGATATACACTGCCCGCCAGTCGCGATGGAACACTCCAGTTTTACGGTAAATCATATTAGGGGGCAAAACCGAAGCAAAATTCCATCAGATTCGTGATCAGGACCCCCAAGTTATTACAGATACACCTTTTTCCTGAAAAAAATTTAGTCCTGAAAAATCTGAATTTGTCTCACTTTTCATGGAAGCACCCCCGTAACTTCCGTAATTATCGAGGGAGAATAATGAAACTCTCAGGACTGGAGGAAATGATGAAAATGCACCTACCGGTTGAATGACAATGGCCAATGAAAAACTGCATTGACTTTTATCGAGTATGTTAGTTCAATATGAGTTTTGGTCAGATGTACATTGACAGTTACAGCTTGAAATATTTGCTGCCACAGAGTGATTCATGAATAATTCAAAATACGTTTTTCTAACACTCAATAATTCAATATTTGAAGTTAATACTTATTACTCTTATAAAGGGTGAGCCATACAGCAAACTGCCAAATATAATTACGCTTGGAAATTATCAAGAAGAGAACGTGCAATTTTTTACTTACATGTACGAAGCAAAGGGATGGTGATTTTTAATTTTCCATGAAAAATGGAACAAACTCGGAATTATCGGGAATTTGGTGTACCTGTAATAAGTTGGGGTCCTGATCACGAATATGATGGAATTTTATTGCTTCTGTTTTGCCCCCTAATATGATTTACCGTAAAACTGAAGTGTTCCATCGCGACTGGCGGGTAGTGTATATCACTTAGGCCATTGTCATTCAACCGATAGGTGCATTTTTATTATTTCCTTCAGTCCTGCGGGTTTCATCATTCTACTTCGATAATTACGGAAGTTACGGGGGTGCTTCCATGAAAAGTGAGACAAATTCAGATTTTTCAGGACTAAATTTTTTTCAGGAAAAGGGTGTATCTGTAATAAGTTGGGGGTCCTGATCACGAATCTGATGGAATTTTGCTTCTGTTTTGCCCCCTTATATGATTTACCGTAAAACTGGGGTGTTCATCGCGACTGGCGGGCAGTGTATATCACTTAGGCCATTGTCATTCAACCGGTAGGTGCATTTTTGTCATTTCCTCCAGTCCTGCGAGTTTCATCATTCTCCCTCTATAATTACGGAAGTTACGGGGGTGCTTTCATGAAAAGTGAGACAAATTCAGATTTTTCAGGACTAAATTTTTTTTGAGAAGTTAGCCAGTGTTATAAATAACTTGGTAGGGTAAGTATGACGACCCTCAGGCACAGCTTAATAAACACACGGCTAGTAAACTCGTCCCGTTTTATGAAGTAGTCAGGAGTAACCTTGAAGATGCCATTAGGGTGTAACAGTCAGGGAATGTTCAGAAATATTTGTAGGAAACAGACAGGACCGTACTCGTAGAATTTTAATAACTCGTCGAATAATTAATTGAACTAAAATCACCTAATAACTATCAGTTGTCAACAAAAACTGTCGAGGAGTATATATTTGGTCATATCACGGTATACCATAAATAATTTAGGGCAAATCGAAAATCTAAAATTATCAATAAAGGTCACTTCAGAGCAATTGTTTTTATTGGAGCTTCATATTTCAAGCTCAAGCCGCAAATTTCAAATAAGTTTTGCTGCCAAAATGTGAATGAAAAGTCGAATGATATGACATTTGTGAGATTGGACAAACATACATTACTGAAACATCAGTGAAATTTAACTGTATTATAACACTTTTACGTTAGCAAGTTCACCAAATATGAATTGAACAAGAGTATTTATAGAACAGTGGATCATTTTTTAAATAGGATATTTGAGGAATTTATAATTTTTTTTTAAGTTGAAATGATGTGCTTATATTGGCATTGGTTATACATTCAGCAGACCAGCATAGGGATTTGTGAAGTTTTATTCTCAAAATGATGCTGCCACAACTAACAACCCAAGTTCTGCCTCTGAAAATATCCCAGAATGTATATTTGGTATTTCAGTTGACCCTATTAGGTATATCAGTTTCCTGTTCCTTTCAATTACATGGTCAAAGTCACATTTGCTCTCAAGCGTTCACGTTCCAGAAACGGGTGCATTCACGAAAGTTTCTGGAAGTAAAGACTACAAAATAGCTGATGACAGCCCACATTCCTACATGATAACAGTCAATTCAAAAAAATCAGTAAAACAACAACGACGAAAACACGAAACACCAACATTTTAGACGATGTATTCTTCTCAGCGATTTCACATACTAATAGTAAGCAACCACCAATACACCTTTTGAGCAGTGCAGACGGCATATTCATGATTATCATTCAAATGGGTTCTTCTACAGCTGAAAATTTAAAACGCTATCAAAGATTAGTAAGTCGCTCCACAGCACCACGGTAATAATAATAACACTAGATGATTGTTTATTATTATTATATAATCATGGTTGAAACTGATGGTTTAGGAACTATATTCATCTGAATAAAAATAACAATTTCAACAATAACAATTTCACAACAAATTTGGAAAATGAAAAACAGAATGTCCACCACACTCTATCAAAAAGTATTTTTTACTGATGCTTCCCAAGTAGCATTTTGGCGACGGCAACCCCATAATACACCAAAATTAACGTTGTAGTTGGTGTAGAAATGTTCTTTTCTCGAGTGGAGGTTGTTACTCTTAGAGAGTGATGATGCTTTCATTGAAAACATTCATTGGAAACGATTTCTGACAGATCATTTGCACCGTGTTCTTTTTTGAGATTCCAGTGCCATGTTTCAACAAACATATATCAACATACATAAACATATACAGTGTGTCTCACTTTTCATGGAAGCACCCCCGTAACTTCCGTGATTATCGAGGGAGAATAATGAAACTTCCAGGACTGGAGGAAATGATGAAAATGCATCTACCGGTTGAATGACAATGGCTTAAGTGATATACACTGCCCGCCAGTCGCGATGGAACACTCCAGTTTTACGGTAAATCATATTAGGGGGCAAAACCGAAGCAAAATTCCATCAGATTCGTGATCAGGACCCCCAAGTTATTACAGATACACCTTTTTCCTGAAAAAAATTTAGTCCTGAAAAATCTGAATTTGTCTCACTTTTCATGGAAGCACCCCCGTAACTTCCGTAATTATCGAGGGAGAATAATGAAACTCTCAGGACTGGAGGAAATGATGAAAATGCACCTACCGGTTGAATGACAATGGCCAATGAAAAACTGCATTGACTTTTATCGAGTATGTTAGTTCAATATGAGTTTTGGTCAGATGTACATTGACAGTTACAGCTTGAAATATTTGCTGCCACAGAGTGATTCATGAATAATTCAAAATACGTTTTTCTAACACTCAATAATTCAATATTTGAAGTTAATACTTATTACTCTTATAAAGGGTGAGCCAT
The DNA here is from genome assembly GCA_958298965.1 of Chrysolina haemoptera. NCBI lineage: Eukaryota > Metazoa > Arthropoda > Insecta > Coleoptera > Chrysomelidae > Chrysolina > Chrysolina haemoptera. The sequence continues at coordinate 9,036,688 of OY282600.1, read as the reverse complement.
ACAGCAAACTGCCAAATATAATTACGCTTGGAAATTATCAAGAAGAGAACGTGCAATTTTTTACTTACATGTACGAAGCAAAGGGATGGTGATTTTTAATTTTCCATGAAAAATGGAACAAACTCGGAATTATCGGGAATTTGGTGTACCTGTAATAAGTTGGGGTCCTGATCACGAATATGATGGAATTTTATTGCTTCTGTTTTGCCCCCTAATATGATTTACCGTAAAACTGAAGTGTTCCATCGCGACTGGCGGGTAGTGTATATCACTTAGGCCATTGTCATTCAACCGATAGGTGCATTTTTATTATTTCCTTCAGTCCTGCGGGTTTCATCATTCTACTTCGATAATTACGGAAGTTACGGGGGTGCTTCCATGAAAAGTGAGACAAATTCAGATTTTTCAGGACTAAATTTTTTTCAGGAAAAGGGTGTATCTGTAATAAGTTGGGGGTCCTGATCACGAATCTGATGGAATTTTGCTTCTGTTTTGCCCCCTTATATGATTTACCGTAAAACTGGGGTGTTCATCGCGACTGGCGGGCAGTGTATATCACTTAGGCCATTGTCATTCAACCGGTAGGTGCATTTTTGTCATTTCCTCCAGTCCTGCGAGTTTCATCATTCTCCCTCTATAATTACGGAAGTTACGGGGGTGCTTTCATGAAAAGTGAGACAAATTCAGATTTTTCAGGACTAAATTTTTTTCAGGAAAAAGATGTATCTGTAATAAGTTGGGGGCCCTGATCACGAATCTGATGGAATTTTGCTTCTGTTTTGCCCCCTAATATGATTTACCGTAAAACTGGGGTGTTCATCGCGACTGGCGGGCAGTGTATATCACTTAGGCCATTGTCATTCAACCGGTAGGTGCATTTTTGTCATGTCCTCCAATCCTGCGAGTTTCATCATTCTCCCTCGATAATTACGGAAGTTACGGGGGTGCTTTCATGAAAAGTGAGACAAATTCAGATTTTTCAGGACTAAATTTTTTTCAGGAAAAAGGTGTATCTGTAATAACTTGGGGGTCCTGATCACGAATCTGATGGAATTTTGTTTCTGTTTTGCTCTCTAATATGATTTACCGTGAAACTGGGGTGTTCCATCGCGACTGGCGGGCAGTGTATATCACTTAGGCCATTGTCATTCAACCAGTAGGTGCATTTTTATCATTTCAGTCAGTCCTGCGAGTTTCATCTTTCTACCTCGATAATTACGGAAGTTACGGGGGTGCTTCCATGAAAAGTGAGACACACTGTATTTTCACTTTTTTGTCATCAGAATAAGACAATAGCAATTTTTTGAGTTTTTTCAAAGTAACCCAGTATCATCCATCTCCGTTCATAACTCAATTTTCCTGATGAAAAACAAGTGTTAGAAACTAGAATATTTTAGTGGAAAATGCATTAGACGAATCTTCATATTCGAATGAAGAAGTGATATTTCCATCAATAAAATGCAACAGTTTTACTGTAGATGATCTGTCATTTTCTGTGGAATGATCTACATCAGGATTGGTGGAATGATGACTATTTAATAAATTTATTTGATAGGCACGCTATAGTTACTTCTAGAATAACGAAAAATAAAGCCCCATGGCTAACATTCACAATAAAACAATTGATACGGGAGAAAAACAAAGCTCTGAGGAAATTTAAGGAGACAAAATCACCAGCTCATCTACAATTTTATGGGGATTTGAAAATTTTTACAAATCATGCTATAATAAGAGAAAAAAGGGCTTATTTCCTTCACCAATTTAATAATCCTACTCAAAAAAACGTGGCATACACTTAGATCATACAGAGTGGTCCAACGAAAAGTATGCACCTAGCTTTTATCCTTTTTGTGGAATTGCAAGCAAAAATGCTCGGACACGTGGAGTTTGTTTTTGAGGGGGACACATTTCAGATATATTTTGCAACTTCAACCCCTCAGCGACGGGGTGTCACAAACCCAAAATTTTAAATGGAACGTGGGGTCGACTGATATATCATTTGAACGGACACAAAATTATCTTCCCAATGATACCCTATTTGTTGAAATTTACTGAAGCAGTTGATGCGAAAACGGCTTTAAGAACATGAACCCGATAATGTTGGTATTAATGAAAAATACAAATAAGTTTTGGTTACTAGGAATTAAAACATGTACAAGTAGTACTTACTTAGTACGTTTCAATATTTGTTACTTGTAATAGTGCTTTGTAAAAAAAACAAGCTCTTAAATTGATTTATTGAAATGTTACTTCAACAAGTGTTCAAATATGACCCATTTGCTACAATAATACAGACTTTAATACAGACTTTGTTCAAATCTATGTCTAACATTTTGTAGCATATCAGGTGTTATGCTTCGGCACTCTGCTATAATCCGCTGGCGAATATCTTCTATGGACTCGGGCTTCGTAGCAAAACATTTATTTTTTAAGTGTCCCCATAGAAAAAAGTCCAAAGGCGATATATCAGGTGACCTGGCAGGCCATTCCATTGGGCCTCTCTTGCCAATCCACTGTCCGGGGAACCGGTTATCTAAAAATTCTCGTACAAGAACAAAATAGTGCGGAGGTGCTCCATCTTGCTGGAAATGAAGCCGATCAGCTATTATTTGTGTGATGAAAGGATCAATTGCGTCTTCAAGCATGTTTAGGTAGATTTCACCATTTAAATTTCCAGAAATGAAAAGTGGTCCTATGATATGACTTCCTAATATGCCACACCAGACGTTTATTTTTTGAGGCGCCTGGGAATGAACCTCACGGAATAAATATGGGTTACTGTCATCCCAGTAACGGCAATTATGCCTATTCAAAGCTTCATTCAAATAAAATATACACTCATCTGTAAAAACAAATGTTACACATATCTGCAGTTTTTTTTTACATTTATCTGCAGTCGTTTTCGACAAAATCACGCAAAAGATAAATGGGGAATTTACTTGTGATAACAAAAAATTATCATTGAAATGTTGCTTTCGGCAAAATAAAGTAATTTAGAAATGATTGTCGTTATCCTGATTCCTAGTAACCAAAACTGATTTGTATTTTTCATTAATACCAAAATTATCGGGTTAATGTTCTTAAAGCCGTTTTCGCATTAACTGTTTCAGTAAATTTCAACAAATAGGGTATCATTGGAAAGATAATTTTATGCCCGTTTAAATGATATATCACTCGACCCCACGTTTCATTTAAAATTTTAGGGTTGTAACACCCCCTCGCTAGGGGGTTGAAGACACAAGTTGCAAAATATATCTAAAATGTGTCCCCCTCAAAGGCACACTTCACGTGTATGAGTATATTTGCTATGAATTCCAAATAAAGGAGAAAAGCTAGGTGCATACTTTTTGTAGGACCACTCTGTATATATTTTTAAATTCAAGGAAATAAATGACAGATTCGTTTATGATAATATTTGTAAAATTAAATCAAATGCAATGGGTTGTGATGGGTTGAATGTTACGTTAATCAAATTTTGCTGCCCTCTTATAGTTCCATATATTACACATATTATAAATTTTTGCCTTGTGAATGGTTTCGGTTGTAAACCTAATTAATTTTAGATAAGTATTGAAAGTAACATAGCAAAATGCAATTTAGTATATCTTCACCACTTGAAGAAGCTTTTCTAAAGCGAAACAATTGTTGTGGTTTTGTAAACCCTCTTTATGTGAAATTCATGTGAACTATAGTTCCATTATAGAGATCAAATTATTCATGTATGCACTTTGAAATCAAAAGATCACAGGTTTCAGAAATTTCTCAAATGTGCATTTCGTAAAACTCCCATATACAATTTTCCAGAACACTAGTCCCAGTAGTTTTCAAAATCATTTCTACTCAGTTCATCAAGAAGGACCCTGTAAAAATCCATCCCAATCAAAATCGACTGGATGTCATTATCATTATCACACTGACGCTAACGATCATTGAACATGTAGCGGAATGCGAGTAGTGGTATAATCAAATTCAACCACCGTTTTGAACTCGATCCATAATTGATCAATTGCGTGATGGATGTGATTGGGCGAATGAAGTCCTCATTAGGTGTAATCCTTTGACATGATTGACCTTTCACAATTCCAATTATTTTTTCGGTTATAGTGGTGAATGCGTCCGGCCATAATTCAACAGGAGTTGTAGTGGTTAATTTCACTCAGGGATCAGTTATTCCATGGGGACAGTCGATTCAATTTATTTTCATTTTTGATCAAATACATAGATTGAAAACGATAAGATACCGATTTAATGCTTCTTGAAAATCGAAATTAAATATTTGATTTCTCAGTTATCCTTATGTTGTCCTTATGTTGACCAATGGAGAATATGAGGAAAGTAGGCCAATTATTTGAGGGGTCACCCTCAGTTTTATATCCAAGGAGTTCTATCATCAATAATATCTTCAGGAGTTCCGGAAACATTCCTGAGTGATAATACATCAATAATACTGAACAAGAGTTCTCACTGATCGGGATAATTTTTCAAAATATTTGCTGCAATGTCATCACATTCGCGTAACGACTATTTTAGACCGAAAGCCAGCAACAAAGAACACGTATGATCACACACAAAAAAAATATCTTAAAACAAAGCCTGCTTTATATATAATCAAACCGATATGTTCTCAAAAGAAAAGAATAATTTACGATTTAAAAATTTTAATTCACCGAATAAAGCAAACACCTTCACCCAAAACGTTAGTTTTGTATTTCGAAAAATTATTCTTTTCTTTTGAGAACCTATTTTATTGATTATATATAAAGCAGGCTGCTTTGTTTCAAGATATTTTTTTTATGTGTGCAGATGAAAGCTAAAACTCTTTGAGAAGTTAGCCAGTGTTATAAATAACTTGGTAGGGTAAGTATGACGACCCTCAGGCACAGCTTAATAAACACACGGCTAGTAAACTCGTCCCGTTTTATGAAGTAGTCAGGAGTAACCTTGAAGATGCCATTAGGGTGTAACAGTCAGGGAATGTTCAGAAATATTTGTAGGAAACAGACAGGACCGTACTCGTAGAATTTTAATAACTCGTCGAATAATTAATTGAACTAAAATCACCTAATAACTATCAGTTGTCAACAAAAACTGTCGAGGAGTATATATTTGGTCATATCACGGTATACCATAAATAATTTAGGGCAAATCGAAAATCTAAAATTATCAATAAAGGTCACTTCAGAGCAATTGTTTTTATTGGAGCTTCATATTTCAAGCTCAAGCCGCAAATTTCAAATAAGTTTTGCTGCCAAAATGTGAATGAAAAGTCGAATGATATGACATTTGTGAGATTGGACAAACATACATTACTGAAACATCAGTGAAATTTAACTGTATTATAACACTTTTACGTTAGCAAGTTCACCAAATATGAATTGAACAAGAGTATTTATAGAACAGTGGATCATTTTTTAAATAGGATATTTGAGGAATTTATAATTTTTTTTTAAGTTGAAATGATGTGCTTATATTGGCATTGGTTATACATTCAGCAGACCAGCATAGGGATTTGTGAAGTTTTATTCTCAAAATGATGCTGCCACAACTAACAACCCAAGTTCTGCCTCTGAAAATATCCCAGAATGTATATTTGGTATTTCAGTTGACCCTATTAGGTATATCAGTTTCCTGTTCCTTTCAATTACATGGTCAAAGTCACATTTGCTCTCAAGCGTTCACGTTCCAGAAACGGGTGCATTCACGAAAGTTTCTGGAAGTAAAGACTACAAAATAGCTGATGACAGCCCACATTCCTACATGATAACAGTCAATTCAAAAAAATCAGTAAAACAACAACGACGAAAACACGAAACACCAACATTTTAGACGATGTATTCTTCTCAGCGATTTCACATACTAATAGTAAGCAACCACCAATACACCTTTTGAGCAGTGCAGACGGCATATTCATGATTATCATTCAAATGGGTTCTTCTACAGCTGAAAATTTAAAACGCTATCAAAGATTAGTAAGTCGCTCCACAGCACCACGGTAATAATAATAACACTAGATGATTGTTTATTATTATTATATAATCATGGTTGAAACTGATGGTTTAGGAACTATATTCATCTGAATAAAAATAACAATTTCAACAATAACAATTTCACAACAAATTTGGAAAATGAAAAACAGAATGTCCACCACACTCTATCAAAAAGTATTTTTTACTGATGCTTCCCAAGTAGCATTTTGGCGACGGCAACCCCATAATACACCAAAATTAACGTTGTAGTTGGTGTAGAAATTAGTCATTTATGAAACGACGCTCTCTGAACCACCGGTCAACGTTGTTTCAATGTTGAGTATGACATCAGTCAAGCTACGACGTTGTCATAACGTTTACTCAACCGACTACAAGTAGTAAATATTCTGGGAATGGGAATAACGTTCCAAAAACGTTTAAGTGACAACTTCAGTTATTTTAAACGTTTTCCCGACAATAAAGCGACCTTGTGAGATTGAACTAAGCAGTGGGTACTTTTTCAGTTAAGTTGAAAACGTTTTCACAACTAACCTTCTTTCAAATATTTACTGCAGAGGACGTGTAGGCCAAATTTAGATAATAATTATTTACCCAATTTATTATATATTTTTTAATTCAGTGACAAGAACCATTGTTTGCTAAATTATTTGACAGGAAATGTATTTATAGTAAAGGAAAAAGGACTAGAATGATCCTAACCTAACTTTCGAATCGGAAATGAAAAGTGCTTACAAATTCACTGTCTTCTCATACAGATAAAAAAAAAGTCGTGAAGAAACTTCACGGGCAAAAGCTAACATAAAGACAGACAGTTTGGAAATCTTAAATTTAATTTCTTTAGGAACAAGTGCCAACCTGAATAGAGAGATATTAAGGAAAGTAACTACTTTTTCAGAGGAACAACTGTATTATAGCCAGTAGAAACAACTTGATTATGTCCATGTATAACAGTTTAATAATTTGGAAGAACTGAGAGAAAAACGCGAAAGAGACGGGTTACAAAATATGGAGCAGAATGTATTCATTTGTTGGTCAGTTTTTGGTCCGATAAGCAACTCCAGTCGAGCTTCGGGTATAAAGTTGGTTGTATGGCAGACTAACGTTAAAAATTAGTATATTTTTAGTTACCTGACAACCAAGGTCGCATTGACGACTTGTATACTCCTACGCCATATTGGAAGGGTAATTCTATTTGGAAACATGGTCGGCCATCAAAACTTGGAATGTAAAATAAAAATTTGGAAAGGATTTTAAAGCCTCATTCCAGTTTTCTAGAAATAATTCATAGGTATTCCGTATTTAGTTCACGCTTGAATCGATATCAACATTGAAAATTGTTTATGAAAATATATATTTCTTATTCTTGACATTTGAAAACTTCGCAACAGATTGAAAGCCCACGTGTTTTTTAGCATGAAACAATGGTATATTTGACAGTAAAATGTAAAGCGTTGGCAATTTCTGTTTCGTAATCGTTATTTTTTCTGTAATATTGAGCATAAAATATTTCGATATTAACTTGCGGTAGTAGTTGCCAGAAAGCTTTTTCGTGGTGTCCATTTTGGCCATCAGTAATCATTTGGTTGATAAATCAACTATTTTCTGAACACCATAAAAAATAAACTTTCATTGCTGCTTGAGAGGGCGCTGGTGTGCAGTTGTTCTTAAGTAAATTCAGCAACGTTTAGGAAACGACCAACTGATACCTACAGTTGCAGCAGAAACGTTGTAAAATCCCAAAAATGATTGACCAAATTGGTGTAAAACAGGGTTGTGACAACGTTGTGTTGACGTCGGCAACGCAACTTGTTTGGTTGCAGAACTTATCGAACACGTTGCAGCAACGTTGAATTGCTACTTGGGTTATTTTACACTTCTCAGATATTTTTTTGTTGTGATTGAAGTTAGTGTCTTATAATTAATATGGTCATAATCTTTTGTTTGTTGAACATGCGGAAAAAGACGCAAAAAGGTTTTCTTGTTTCATTTTTTACTTGATATTCAATTGCAAATCTGGTTATTTGCAATTTATATTTTTATTTCATAAAGCTTTTCCAAAAAAATGCTTCTGAGTAAATAGGAAGCTTTTGCAAGTAATGGTCTCAGATAGAGAACGGGGAAGAATTCGGAAAAATATCCGACAATTTCAGACTTTCGACAAAACAAAACACTGTCGTTCATGTAGCTCGAATACCATTCTTCTTGTAAAGAGTTGAAAAAATTCGCAAATATGAAATTGTAGAAATCCGTAGAAATAGTGAAAAACTTAATAAAATTCGAAAAAAATTATGATGGTTTCGGATGTCGAAAATAACTACAAAATTGTCAGGCGAGAAGCTTGAATTTCATTGCAAAAACCATGTGCAGTCTATGTGCAGGTATGAAATATACACATCGCACTAACGTCTGGGCACCAGCCGCATCTATTAAGACAGATGATTTGACACATTCAAACGTTGGAAATAAACATTGATACATTTTTTTGGAAATGAGCTCTCATTGATAAACTAGTGGAATCAAAAGTAAAAAAATATATCCTATACAGGGTGTTCCTTAAAGACATGCTAATATTTGAGGGGGTGATTCTTTGACTTATTTTAAGGAAAAAACTTTCTATAAACGTATGTCAAAAGTCCTAACTTTTGAGATACAGGGTGATAAAGTTTCGAAAAAAAATCAGTTTTTTAATAATAACTGAGATAATATTGTGGACGTTTTTATAAAATTTGGTGCATGTCTTCTATGCATCAAGGTGCATTTTTTAATGTACAAACATTTTCATTTTCTCAACCAGTGGCGTCCATACGGGTTTTGCATTGAATATTTTTGGAGAAAAAAATACTACGCCACTGATTTCTCCAAAAAAAAAAATACTTTTGAGATTCTCATTTATTTTTGATCAAATTTAATCTCTTGAGTTTTCTTTGTCCGCCGCATGGTTTTCGCTTAAAAAAATTAAAATCGTTTTACTTCAGGATCAATTCCTCAAAAATCTGATGTGGTGTGGAAATGATTGTGCATCGACTTAAAGCAAATAAAGGGATCAGATTTGTTCCAAAATGAATGAGAATCAAAAAAATATGGATTTCAGCTTGTACAAAAACGAATTTTATTTTATTTTATAAAAGTAAGTTTAAATGAACGGATCAAATTCATTAATTATTGACAATACTAACACTGATTATAAAAATTGTTGGAAATGGCCACCTTCACTTAATAGGCATTAGGAATTACGCACACGTTGAAATATTCCCGGCGTATTTCGAATAGTTTCACACTAGGCAACTATTCGCTCTCTTAAATCTTCTAAAGTATTAACGGGAGTTTTGTACACTAGAGTTTTAAGGTGCCCCCATAAAAAGAAATCTAAACTGTTGAGATCAGGGGATCTTGCTGGCCATTGCTGAGGTCCTCCGCGACCTATCCATCGATTATGATAAACTGTATTTAAGATAGGTAGCTGAATTAATATCTTAAATCCATTCAGGTAATAATTCAAGCACTTGGGAGATTATAAGTGAAAAGATTAAGAAGTGGTGAAAAGAAATATTAATTACAAAGAGGTAGCTAAATTACTATCGGACGATTTATTGTCAACAAAATGTTAGGTACCTACTGCGATATGAAGCAATTTCAATTTAATTATTTTAATCAAGAACCGAGCATCTGACAAGAATTACACATTTTTTTGGATTCTCATTCATTTTGGAACAAATCTGATCCTTCAATTTGCTTTCAGTCGATGCACAAACATTTCCACACCGCATCAGATTTTTGAAGAATTGATCCTGAAATGAAACGATTTTTATTTTTTTAAACGAAAACCATGCGGCGGACAAAGAAAACTCTAGAGATCAAATTTGCTAAAAAATAAATGAGGATCTCAAAAGTATTTTTTTTTTCAGGAGAAAGCAGTGGCGTAGTATTTTTTTCTCCAAAAATATTCAATGCAAAACCCGTACGGACGCCACTGGTTGAGAAAATGAAAATGTGTGTGCATTAAAAAATGCACCTTGATGCATAGAAGACATGTACCAAATTTTATAAAAACGTCTACAATATTATCTCAGTTATTATTAAAAAAACTGATTTTTTTTCAAAACTTTATCACCCTGTATCACAAAAGTTAGGACTTTTAGGACATACGTTTATAGAAAGTTTTTTCCTTAAAATAAGTCAAAGAATCACCCCCTCAAATATTAGCATGTCTTTAAGGAACACCCTGTATATTGTATGAAAAACGAAGAAGCTATAATAAAAACACGAGGCTTCATTCCAAGTGCTGTAACTACCTAAAGACTATTTTGAAGTAGTTGAAATAGTTACGTGCTCATTTTATACAGCAGTGCCTATGAGCTGCTCAGATTGTTACGGGAGGTCGTGGGTATCGTTATCTGCTAATATGAAAGATAGATCTTTTGACAAATATTTAAAAATCGAATTTATAAAAGGAAATATATGTTAGCAAAAATATGAATGGGCACCAGGTTCTTTTTTATGAAAATACCAAAAACACGAACTTGTCAAAAGATTGATCTTTGTGCTTTTCAACAGTAAAACAAAAGATTCAAAAAAAAAAAACACTATATTCATGAGAGTCTACAATGATTACTCGATTCGTTATTCATAAGAAGAATTTACATAAATTTGTCAATTTGTTTACAATTCACTGGTTGGTTTGACTTTATCTCGTGATCAATATTTGCGTTGTCTAGAAAAGACTTACTCCAGAGCTCTACTGTGGTGTGGGAGTAGAAGCCTCACAGGGTGTGTCGAGACAGGGCTGCTCTACTGACTCGATGGTGTGTAGCCAATCTGGGTGTTATTAAGTCATTTCCTGAGGTTCATGATTTTCGAAAGATGCTGTTACGTCCAGAGCTCTACTTTGATGTTGTGTGTAGCCAATCTGGGTATAGCCAATCTGGGTGTTCGCGAAGGCTACTGTCACGCTGTGGAAAGTAAACACAAACCAGTATCTCGTTACAATATGAGTCCTACGACTCGAAACTTTCTTCACAAATCGACAAATGGGATGGTGTTGGCCAAATAAGAGATTTGGTTTCAAAACAAAGTCATAACGATTCAACAATTTACATAAGTCTTTATATAACAAAAGATTATTCAAAAATTTGCTGAGTTGAGCAATGTCTTAAGCAGAGAAATTTACAATAAGACTTTTGTATTAAATTCTTCTCGAACAAAATTAGAAAAGATCCAACTTCAAAAGAGCATATGAAAATGACTTTTATGAAAATATTGCTTTCACAATTTTAAGAATAAATTAATTTCCAACGGTCAGTCAGAAGTATAAGAAAGTATTTACCTTTCTCATTGCAAGAAAAAATTAATAAATTTAATAATAAATCCCTCGAAGAGAAAAAGGTAATATAGGTGATGAAAGGTTAACTGTAACCAAATGTCACATCAGTCAGTCAGCTGCACAGGGAAGCAATGATAAAGATAGATTAAAGGTGCAACTTCAAACTGAGGAGAAAGAGATAAAACGTAGCCAGAAGGCTTTCTCGTTATAAAATGTCACGAAACAAGCAGAAGGCTTGATTTGTGCTAAAAACGAGTGAGATGAAAGGTTTTCAAAACACACAAATATTCTCTTGGCAAGATCCTTCACTTCTAAGGTGAATAGTGACCTGGAGGAAGTCTGACCAAAGAGTTCAACGGTTCATGAGTGAGTCTAGCTTCTACGGATTATAATTAAATGATTGAAAGCAATAACTCACCCATGAATGATGTTCTCCAAGCTGCCAAACCACTCGAAACAGTCCTCGCTGCCAAATCACTATTCGGGCCTAAAAAGGGGCTCTTTGCACCTAGTCGACTGCTCGCACTTATAAACAGTTTAATATTATCTGAACGTTCCAGAAAGGATTTGTATCACTGAAAATCACAAGAGCACGAACAGAAGCAGGTTTAAATGATATTTTAATGCACAGAAGTGAAATTGACACCACACGTGAGTCATCAATTTCAAGAGGTTAAGTGTTCAATTTTGACATTTCTGTCCTGGCTAGTCAAATGAGGATATAAATATGTATTTAAAGATTTTATAAAATTGTAAAAATCACTTGTCAGTTGTAGATTGAAAACACAACAAATTGGTGACACACCGTGGATCTCTCATTTCTAGGATTTCAGATAAAATGTCTTAAGAGGGATATTGATATGAGAATCGATTCGATCAATCAATCGATCATAGACAAATCAGTTGTATCATGATAACTAGAAAAGGATTGTCCTAATAAATTAAGATTTTTAAATATTTATATGATTTATGACGCCAAAGTGGCCATCTTGTCTTTCCTCAGGAGGAATTTGCAAAATCGAATTTCATAGATTTAAAAGAAGATGCCAAAGAATATCAATATACCAATCGATTACATTATTGAATTGAATAAGAATTAATTAAATCAAAATATACGACCTTTCATCTCTTCGTTGTAAATCAAAAAATTAGAGCCCAAAGGCCAAAAAACAGTCAACCGTTCAGAGCTCGTTTCAAGAAGGGGCGATATTTTTCGTCCTCCGGAAGGAGTTCGAATCCCTTCCCTCTCTCTCTTTCCTTTCCTCTCAAGTTCCAACGTTGTCAATATTTAATTGTTGCGTTCCGCATCACGGAACAATTATAGCTTGGAACAGCCAAAATGGAATAAACATCTACTGAGAGGTGAAGTTAACCTGACTATATTAATGGATGTTATAGTGAGTAACGGAATGCTTTAGATATCGTTACAGTGCACGTTTCAAGCCTCTCGTTTTCAAAAAATTCTGTCAAAAGTGTTTGTTTTTTACACAATATCACTTATTTGTTCATTTTTCATTGAACACTCTCATGAAAATTAACCATGATGACGATGATGGACTTTCGAGATTGCATTTCAACCAATATGAACTAATTATTTCAATTGGTGCCAATAAGATAATCAACAAATTTCTTACTTTCAATCCACACCGTACGCAATATTCACAACCCCTTCTTATTCGTAGGAAGCTGATATGGCCATCGCTCCAATTACAATATCATCCGAACGAGAGAGAGTCATCGACTTCAGCAAGCCCTTCATGCAGCTCGGCATCTCCATCATGATCAAGAAGCCTATGAAACAAAAGCCAGGCGTATTCAGTTTCCTCAACCCCCTTTCGAAGGAGATATGGGTGAGCGTGATATTCGCCTACGCGGGAGTTAGCATCGTCCTCTTCGTCGTCTCTCGATTTTCGCCGTATGAGTGGAGGTTGCTGCATTATTCAGCGGATCACAGGTGAGAATGAATAGTAAAAATGTATACTATGTATTTATCATGCTGGTAGCTAGTCTATGGGTGAGATTCTATGCACGATAAGATTCTATTGTCGACAGAATAAATGAGATGACATTATGGTTGAACTCATGGGAGAGACAGAGACAAAACTGTCGAAAATATAATTCTATGGTACACGGAATCTTACACTAGCTTCCAGGTGCAACAGAGAGGCAAATAGGCTAGTTTTAGAGATAAATGGAAGGGACTCCGATTTGGAGGTCCAAAAAGCTTGGCTGTAGCCAAATTGAGTTGAACGCCACAGCAAGATGAGTATTAGAGTCGCTGCCATTCGCCCTTCCACCCGCATCTCGCTATTCCAACGCTCAACGTGGCAACGTTGTGAATTGATCAGCTGTTTGTTTACATTCTGTTATCAAGAGTGCTCTCAATCCTATGGATTATATTGTGTATTGTTCACTTTTTGGCTAGAAATCCCCGATTTTAATGACCCGTCTCATCGTACTCCAATTTGAAGGCGGTGGGCGGAGTATCGCATCTAGAACCCCTATCTGTACTGATAGTAAGAAGATTTTCTGGTTATCATTATCAAATGTTCTTTGGGAAATTATCCAAGATTGGTAAAACTTAAACTTAGTCCAAATATTGTTACAAAAATGCTCTTAATGGTACAATCTAATCAATTTCCACCAGTAAAATCGAAAATTCATACGGACAAAGTCATTACTGTCACTACTGTGTATACCTCAGAGCTAACTCTGTATTGTATCTTCCGTTCAGCTGTCCGTGCTCCAATATATATCCACACAAATGGTTATTCAAAACGATCTAGTCTGCTGCGATGATCAGTTATCATTTCAGCTTCCCGAACGAATCTTTGAATTACTTGTACTATTGGATCTGTGTTTACCCTTCCGTAGGTTTGGTCAGTAATTAAGCAATATTGGGATACCTCAACATATATTGGCGAGAGTAGGTGCACAAACCAAGATAACTCCGAAGCTAGTTCATAATATTTTGAAATGGGTCCCTCCTTTACTGATTCCATCTTCTGTACATCTACCGATGCTCCTTCCTCCGGAACAACATGCCATAGATATCGTCCTTCTTTCTGAAACAAGTGGCATTTCTCAGGGTTTCAGTCAAAAACTCCGCAATCTCAGAGATACATCTCTAAGGTTTTTCACGTGATCTACGAATGATTTCCCAACAACAATTATGTCGTCGAGATAAACTAGACATATTCTCCATAAGAATTATTCATGAACCGTCTCTATCAATCTTTCAAATATGGCTGGAGCGTTTTATATTCCGAATGGCATAACTGTGAACTACCACAATTGTTTTTCCGTTACTGCTATATGAGATTCCATAAGACTATTTTCTGTACCTCTCACACCGATATCCTCCAAGGTTTGTAACGAGATGGAGTGATCAACTGTATCAAACACTTTTACCTTGTGATGCGATTTAAAATATATTGACAAAATTTAGTGGCATACAGATGTATTTGAAAATTCAAAATATAATTTCTCCTCGAGAAGGATTCGAACTCACGACCTCTAGATTGCCGATCAGTGCTCTACCAACTGAGCTATGGAGAATATATGCGTTCCAACTGCACATAGTGATACCGCAATTTCCTAGACCTTTTTATGTTAGTCATGTCACCTACAAACTATGACGTTTGTGAGGTGTTACAGGTTGGATGGAAACTCATTCGTTTTCAATGATCATTGAATCCTGTTCAAAGACAATCTTTTTCCTGGAATTTCAAAATATGTCTGTAAGCCCTTTATTTTTGTCAATATATTCATATCAAAGACGCTGACTCCCATTCTTCATTTTCACGTTTGACTTACGATCCCTGCTGAATATCGCTGTATGTCGAAGATGTAAGGGTGGAATGTGAATATGACCTTGATTACCATAGCGTCCCAAATATGATCGCGCTCATGGCCTCCTAACATGTTAAGGGATTTTGTGACATTAATTTCATGACAGCGTCATTTCGTAATGGTTATTTAACGAACAAGTGTATTAATAAGGGCGATTAACAATCGAGATAATTTAACGCGTGAGCGGAGCGAGCAAGTTAATGTTTGAGATTGTTAATCGCCATTTTAATTCACGAGTTTGTTACAAAACTTTTCCGTCGACATTAGTTTTCGAAAATAGAGATATCTCACTTTCAATGTTTATTTATCTAACGTTACGATAAAAAACAATCACTATTTCCTATTTATATTAACTCTACCCAAAGATAGTAATTTTTCTTAGTGGTAGTTTTGTATAATTTTTTATTATTTATTTTCAAATTGAAATTAAAAAAAAAAAAAATTTACCCTCGATGGGTTTTGAACTCTCGACCTTAGTGTTGCATGACACGTGAACTTTACCGTTACACCACGGGACCATATATGGTTTTGAGTGACAAGTGGTGTAATGAACATTTTCTGAAATTTTATTTGAAAATTGACAAATAAATAATGACAGATAGTACTAACCAATATAAAATGTATAAGAGCAATGTATGTTGTGTTGCATATAAACAAATCGTTGATTAATAGAAAATCATTCATTAACAGGGGTCATTAATCAACGATTTTGAGTGCGTTAAAATGCATCATAAATGAACGGTCGACGGAAATGAAAATTTTCAAATCGATTCTAACAACCCGACGAGCAATCTGTTTTTTATTCGCTATGCCACTTTTCTGGGAACGATAATTTCTAATAAATTAATTCTCTTCCGGTTTTGTTACAGAGACTCATTGGTACAACATACGAACCATGGGGGGACAATGGCTAATGATTTCACTTTGATGAACTCATTGTGGTTCTCCTTGGGAGCTTTCATGCAACAAGGTGGAGAACTATCGCCCAGATCTATTTCCGGGAGGATAGTGGGCGCTTGTTGGTGGTTCTTCACGTTGATACTGATTTCGAGCTATACTGCAAATCTGGCCGCTTTTCTCACTGTTGAAAGGATGGTGGCGCCTATAAATTCGCCTGAAGACTTGGCGTCACAAACCGAAGTAGAATATGGAACACTGTATCATGGAGCAACGTGGGATTTCTTCAGGGTAAATATTTTCTTAATTTTTGACAACTGAATCAAAGCGTGAAATGAAATCTGATTCCATGATATAATTTTACTAGAATAGTAGTAGGACTTCTCACAGGGCACTGTAGGCTCAACAAACATATGAGTACAATAGGCCTGGCAGAAGAAATGCTATGCAGCTTCTGTCAGGAAGAAAAGGAAACATCAGTACACATACTATGCCACTGCGAGGGCTTGTCAAGGCAAAGGTTTCTAACGCTGGGAGAAGAAAAACCAAGAGCTCCCAGATTCATGGGAGTTCTAAAAACTAGCCTGTGGAGTCTCGTAAAGAAGACAGGGCTAGACAAAGAACTCTAAATGATCTCGAGGACAAACACAATAGATCTGAAAAGGTCACGGTGTAGAGGCTTGTAGCACGAAAGTCCCTAATATATAATCTAATAATCTATGGGGGCAAAGGGGGGCAGTACGCCCCCACCCTTTGCAAAATATCGTTCTCAGCGCCCCCTTCGATTTCAGATATCTAACAAATATAATGTCACAACGATGTGAATAACAATTTTTTTTCACCAAAAGCACGAAGAAGCAATAAACGTGGCAACATTTGCTTTCAATTCCTTGGTCAGTTGTGAATCCCATACCTCCCGTTGTCTCTCTCTCTATCTGAAGAATGCATACTGTAATTATCATCCAAGAGATTGTACCCCGGCCTGGCAGTAGTGGCACTAGTGTGTAGTGTAGTGACAGTTTGGTTTGGTTGTTTGACGAGTATGAAGTTTTTTCGATTTCGATGAGTATGGATTAAAACTTAAAATGTCAGGGACAGATTATCGTATGTTATGCGAAAAAAAAATGCAAAGGATGCTGCTATATTACTTTGATTTATAATGGTAAATGTAGTATTACTCCAAATGGGGGTGGTGCCGTAGGTTTTCCGGGTTTTCCTACAGCTGGAAAGTTAATACGCCACAAAAATTCGGAGCGCCACGGGGAATAATAATAATAGCCGTCCTCTACCCGCACAGGCTATTCCTTTGGGTACACTCACGACTGTTTATGAGGGAGTATCATTATTATTACTATATTGCCCATGCCTTTTCAGGCGCCTATAGAAAGGGGGGGGGGTTGTTTGTTGGTTGTTTCAAAGCTGACGAGCCAGATGCTGGGTTAACCTGTGGAGGTGTTCTTAACACTACTGAGACGAGACTTGCTGGTGTCTTTTGTATTAAGAGGGGTGGTAATGGGGGTAGTTTCAATCAAAACTAATATTAAGATTCACAAAATGGATCTTATATCATTCAACGCATAACTATCTAAATCTAATCATCAAATCTGTTTCTTCCTAAAAACTGAAAAATGCCAAAACTGCAGCGTGACAACGAACGTACAGGTACAAAGTAACGAGATCATCTAATTCTAATTACAATCTCAAGACTTGTACCTGATTGATAGTTAGTTTTAAATTCTTTCGATCTCATTTTATCTTTTATTTGGGAGGTGTCATTGTATGTCAGTTCGACTATGCATTTCGTTTTTTATATTAAATAAAACAAACTGAATTTGACAAACCTAACTTTCAATTTAAAGATATTTGACCTTGAACAAAAAAAAATTCGCCTACGGCGCTTTTTGATCCCCTCGTGTAACAAAGAGGTATACGCGCTTGGGCCTTTTTACCGAATACTCTGCGCCTAGCGAAGGTGTGCCCCGGCCCCCCGCCCTTAATTTTTAGAACCGCCACTGATTTAGTACTGTAACTTTAACTATGACTGATGAAACATCACTAGTAAAATATTTAAAAATGATCACTGTTATGTAGATTTGGTATATACAACGTCATTCAAAGAATATGCAACAAATGAAAAACTTTTTTCTTGGCAAATAATAATAATAATAATAATAATAATAATAATAATAAATGTGTCTTTATTAGAAAAGAAATATTTTAACAAAAAGTTTTGTATTCATGCTGGCGCCATTCGACATAAGTCGCTCTTCCATGTAACCAGCCACATTGCATCGATTGATTAACATACTGGGCTAAATATAATGACAAAAAACAAAAAAAAATTGAATCGAGCTAATGAAGAGAAAAAATTAAAGTATGAAAGTGCCTGTATATTTATAAACAAATAAAGAAGAAAGAAAAAAAAAATGAAAAAACGGAGCGATTATCTCTTGGACATGATTAGTTCTTTGATTTGTTTGCGGAAGGAAAACATACTGGGGGCATTTTTTATCCTATCAGGAATTTCATTGAAAATTTTAGGTGCTGTGTAGGAGAAGCTTTTTTCAAACTGGGCATAATTATATTTGGGCACACTGTACAAGTCTATAGAGAAATATGAAATCTGCACGCCTATCATGCTACTATGCCTATTATACTACCCTTTTTATCGTCAGAATACTTTCTCATCCTAATTCGCGCATATCATACAGATTTGCCAAGCTGTACCTCTATTTTTCAAAATTTGAAAAAATTCATTAAGAACATTTTGTTGTCATATAATGCACTATCAGATTTTGAGTATCAAAGAGACCAATTATGAGTTTCTCGATAATGAAAAAGTTGTATTATTGCTGTCACGTACAGGGTAATTCGTAAGTCGTATTTCGAAAAATAATTTTTTTGTGAAGTTTAGAAAATGGTGGCGTTTTTTTTAATTTCGACAAACGCACTCATTCTCCTGAGCAAAAAGGTGTACATATTGAATGACATTGTTTTTTTTTGTCACATCTTCCTGCGGAATCCAAATCCAACTTCCCAAGGCTCCACTTAGGATAGTTGGAGATTAAGATTATTAATCGAATTTCTAACAATTTCAGTTACACATTTGAAAATGGCGAATAGCAATGAAATGAGATATAAATACTTACGTACCTCTCGGAGGTTTTGAATCAAATACAAATTGATATTGAAATAGTTATTTATGATACAAATTCTTGAAGGGTGTTTTATTGAAGATAAGAAATTTGTTGTAAATTTTCGGTATAACCAGTTGTAGTGGGACAGGATTCAAAATATTGTACACAAGTAGATTATTTTTAATGACCAGCTTATCCAATTTTTCAGATCCTAATTTGGATTGCACTTGGGCATATGTTTAATTAGCCCCCATTGGGAATCAACCCTGTATAGTACTGAACATTTTTTTTACAGAATAACATACATTTCTCTTGAATTACTTTTCTGTCTAGACACAAGAAGTGCCGCTTCAGTGCCTCTATATCAACATTTTTACAGTCGGAAAAAAACACATTTTCTAGAAATAATCCTGCTTCCACTCTGTGTTTTCAAGTAGGTTACTCGAATATTTTCCATTCCAGCGATCACAAATAACACTATACTCCAAAATGTGGGAATACATGAACTCCAAAAAGCACGTATTCGTCAAAACATACGATGAAGGCATCAAGAGGGTTCGAACTTCCAAAGGAAAATTCGCCTTCCTCATAGAATCCCCGAAAAATGATTATATAAATGAGAGAGAACCATGCGATACGATGAAAGTTGGGAGAAATTTAGACGCGAAGGGATTTGGAATTGCTACGCCGCTTGGATCACCACTCAGGTACGGTTTTTAAATTGATTAATAATGAATAATCATTATCGAGAATGGTGTCAGTAGAAAAAATATTCTTTAGTTAGGACATTATATCTACTGCAGAGCTGTCCCAAAGAACGGTGCTTAGTTCTCGTGAAAGCACTCGAAGCACTTTTGTGCTCCTAATTAAGCACTTTTCACCCGAGCACTTTCCTAATTCACCTTTGTTCACGTCCTTATGAAACATTTCTTTGACAAAAGTCATTCACCATTCTGTTATATCTCACTTCTTATATGTGAAGAGGAAACCATGTGCCGCCTGTTTCGATATGATTTTGATTTACATATCTTCATTTTCAAACTGTGGGAGATTAAACACTCAAAAAACGATGTCAAGAAAACCGCAGAACCAAACATTTATCAATATTATATTTGAATCAAATTGTTGATTTAAGCAATTCTATTTTATAATAGAATATTGTGTAACAAGTATTATGAACGTCCTTTTAGTAACGAGCATTTCAATTACGAGTAACTACAGCGTACACAAATAGTGTTTAATGAACAAATACCTCGAGGTTTTTATAAACGCTTTGCGATATTTTTTTATCATAACAGGTTATCATAACAGATAAGTTTCAATTGACAGGTCAACACCTACTCTGTCAGAAGAACCTCTGAAACCCCAAACAGTAGCCTTAGCGATATTATGAATCTGTGATAAAAGAGCGGTAAGCTGAATGCAATTTTGGTTATGTGAGTAGAAGAAGTAACTTAAGTTTTTAATTGACTCGGTTGTCAATAATAATAATAATACTGTGTTTATTTAAAAATATAGATACTTATACAAATATACGAATATTAATATTCAGATATGATTATCAATAATAATGTTTTTGAAACAGAAATATACAATATAATTATTTAAAAATAATTTATAAATTATTGCCACACTGATAAAAAGGATTATTTGCATCAATTCATAATTGCATTGATTCAACTCGATTGTATTCTTGAATAAGTCCAACCAAATATTAGTTTGATTTTTTGACAGAATCCTCTTGACCACTTGAAAGGAAACTGTTTTGAAACATATGAACACTTTCTTCACTGAATAATGAGAGTTGTTTGGTGCAAGAATATTTCAACTTTGATAATGAACACTATTGTGAATACTTTCTTTGTTCGATGGTGTAAGTTGGTTGAGGCAAGAATATTTCAACTTCAATAACGAACAAATATTCTTCATAATGTAATACATTTTCGATTCAAGATTATCTGCATTTGGAGGCTCAGTACAAATGTGCACTTGGTTATAAACATATGCCATGGAAGCCATGTTCATATGGTACAGTTCAACAAACAGAGAACAACTGCGAACAATTGAGGTATAATGGTTGTATATGAGAAAAGTTTTGTAATATTTTAATTTCAGAAACTATATAATCAACGTAGGTACCTCTTCGGTGACGCATATAAATGCGATTGAATATAGAAACGACAGCGTCATTCGCCATTATCACACACCTGTTGAAAACAAAAATATCTTCAACCTACCTCCACAACTGGTCCATAAATGACCTGAATTCAAATCGTGCAGAAATAATTGGACCTCCATATTGCACTTCTGTAGCAGCACATTTGCACATAACCATACAAATACAAAACTAACAAACTTAAATTATGATTCAAACACAACCCCCAAACCAAACGCGGGTAGAGGCAAACAGGATAGAGGTCCCAGTCGGCAGTCGCAGAGCGCGCTTTCGCGTGGGTTCGCGTCGTTCCGGTAGCGGGGTTTCGCCAAGAAATCATGTTCTTGAGTCAAAAGGAGCATTTTTCACAAGTAGGAATTCTCTAGGGTAAAGAGTTGGAATGTATTAATGCAAACAAATTCATTTCAAGATAATTTATGTAAAGAAGCAAACAGTTCAATAAGTTTAAAATAAGAGTATATTAATTAATTAGAAATAATTATTCTTTTCAGAAGATGATTCAGTTCAAGAGGATATATATATTTGATTGAAGACATCCTTTTTATCAGTGCAGTGGTTTGGTGGCGAAAAGAATATAATTTGTGGCGTTATTAGACGATGTAATACGTCTTCCCCTTTTGAGTGAAAAAACATATGAGTCGCCCACTCAAACCAGTCTTGGTTTGTTCATGGGTTGTGTAGAAGTGAATTTGAGAAGGCCCTATCAATTGTTCCACTGAATCAGGTTCAATATTTAATATAATTATTATTGAATATTTTTTTAAAAAAGTTGAATGAGTGCACTTTTTGTCAGTGCTCGGCACAGCTCTTATCTACTGTCACTGACTTTCGACACCAGTCTGATACAGGGCAATTTGGTCAAACAGTTTATTTTAAGAATTTCATTCCAACAAATCAGTGTGACTCGTTTTGGAATAGCGATTCGCATGCATACTAAAACTCAGTAACTCAGGCTGATAATAGTTCAAAATTGTAACATATCGTAACGCAACAGTTTGTAAAAAAATTGGTAACAGACAATTCGTGACGCCGTCAGTTCGAAACGGCGACACTCTATAACATCGACAGTTCGTAACTACAACTATTCGTTACGGTACAATTCGTAACGCCAAATACTCAAATGTCTACGTAAGGTTGGTTTGTTCTGGTTAGATCAGACTAAATAATTGCTCCTCACAAAATGTCTATATTAAATTTCCACGTACTCAATTGTCTACGTGTAACCAAACCTATATATAATATGTGAAATATATTGAAGAATTTTTAGTTAAAAATACCACACACAGAGTTATAGCATTTCCTGTAGTAGTTGAATGATCAGGTCAATTATACCATATTATATATCAATATCTGAAAATATCGAATTACAGCCTCCCTATAACTAGAACTGGCCGAGAAATATGTTACAGAAGAACCTTTCATCTTAGCTTTAAGTGTTGAATTCTAAGTTTCGAAGGGAAAGATTGGGCTGGTAAATTCTATATTATTTTTCAAGACAAAAGTAGTCTGAACTTCCAATCCGTACAGAAAGCATGTAAATTAAAGAAATCTGCATTGCATTGCTCACAATAAGCTTGTCAAGAGAGAAACAAGTAGGACTCTGCACGGAAATTCATTAGATGTAATTCAATGTTCGTCGTGGGATTAGCCAGAAAAGTAGTTTTTTTCTGATGGATTTTCGACCCAACTATTCCTATTGTATAGGATTATGGCAATAAGCGTGGTCCTGGTATTGCAGGACATCTTGTTTATAGAAAGTATGTAGTTTTTTTTTCACAAGTACCGTCAAGATATAAACCGTTTAATTCGTAGTGTATTACTCGTGTATATTTCATTCTTCTTCATGAGTATATTTTGTTCCAACTCTTATTCAAATACGTGGTAACTACTCAATTTCCTTATATTTTCCATTATTATTTTCATTATGAACTCTCAAGTTTTAGAACGATCTTGCTCACCTCTCACCAGTTTGTGTTCTCAATCAACTTGTATTAAAGTCCCTATGGTTTTATTCTATTAAATTCAATTTGTGTTTGATTATTGTTAAATCAACGATGAGTTATCTAGTATCATATCATATTATTCACTTGCAAATATTTTTTTTCAATTGGTGCCCCTTTTTACCTATTCAAAGCACTCCCCAGGGTGTGTAAATCGAACTTAAAAAAACGCGCGTTTTTTTAAGTTCTGCCAGGAGAAGCTTGTAACGTCAAATGAAATATTACAAACAAATGCAAAACTTTTATTCCAACATTAACGAAAGGTATACTGATGTCACATCACGAATTCAACCATTTTACATTATAAGTTTTTATTACCATTATTTATAATTATGAAACCAGTATTTATGATTTTAAAGTGTACCAATTGAAAAAAATTGCGTAGAGTATGCGTGGATAACTGGTCCTATTTATCCCCTTATATTTTAATATACTAGTATTTCAGAATTAGGATTTTCACTATTGAATAATTCCTGAAATGTCCCTAATTAAATAATCTGTATTCATTATTCATTAATTATTTCTTTGCTCAATAGATATAAGTGTTGCTAATTTATTTTGTTTTATTTATTTTATAATGCACACATAGGCTTTTGTAAGCCTTATCGAGTTGAGACTTGAGCATTTCAATTAACAAAGTTTGAACAGAATAAGTTATAAGTGCTATTTTAAGAATAAAGTAACATTCGCGAAAAGTCCACTTCTAGCCAGTGAAGAAAGGAATCGATGGAGATACTGTCCAAGGCACAGGAGAAAAGGAATAAGATATGATAAGGTAAGAGAAACATCCGAAATTCTGTGAGGTATGATTGTCAATTCTTGACTTGTTCTGATTAGATCAGACCAAGTGATTACTACTTGAATAAGTGTTTTAATTCAATGTTCATTTGTTCATTTTTATACCACTTTAGACAAACGGATAGACGGTCTAAATCGAGTAACACTAAACTAAATGTTGGCGTTACGAATTAGACCGTTACGAAAAGCTATGGTAACGAACTGCCGATATTACAAAGTGTCGTCGTTACGAATTATCGGCGTTACGAATTATCGGAGTTGCGAATTGTCTGTTAGCATTTCTCGGATTACGACCTGTCGCGTTACGATATGGCATGGAACCTTCGAAAATGTATCCTCACCTGATCCCCTAAGAACAACCAAATAGAACTATTTTCAGTTAATTTTTAATTTTCCAGAGATGCTGTTAATTTGGCAGTGTTGAGTCTCAAAGAAGATGGAGAGCTGACTAGACTGAAGAATAAATGGTGGTATGATCGAACCGAATGTACCAGAGATAAACAGGTAATAACATGTTCATACTGATATCTATATAATTGTGGTAATTCTGTAAGCTTTATGTTAAGTTTTACCCATTTAACATATTTTGTTACAAGTTCATATAATTATTAAAGAATAAATAGATATTTCAATATGTCTGAACATGAACATACAGGCCATACGGCTTGCAGAGATACCACTGCATTTATATATTTTTTACAGAATAACCAGATATTGAATATGTGTGAAAATTAACATCATATAAAAATTAACATACAGCTCACAGAATTGCCACTATTATACAGTGCGTTCATAAAGTGTGGAAACGCCCCATTATCTTACGATATAATTATTTTCAGAGGTAAAGCTCGGACAGGTCGATTTTGTATTTCAGTCTTTCATATTTTTCTACAAAAAAATGATTTTTCCCCTACCACCTTACAAGATATGACGTCATCGATATTTTTTTTTAATTGATAGGGTATATTTCTATATCAAAAATTGAAAGCCCATATTTTTCTGATTTCAACCATATCACATACGTCATATTTCTCAACATTCATTTAATTATTTATTTTGCAATGGAAACCTGAGAATTACTCAGTAGTTAGTACGAGTATATTGCCATACTTGAGTAGTAGGCTATGACGATGGGGCTGTCAGAAAAACAGAGAATAGAAGTTCTGATGATCTTAGGTTACGGCGATCGTAAAAGAAGTATGGCAGAAGTATGCGAAATATTTAATGAAAAATATCCTAATCGAGAACCAATAAGCAAATCGACGGTAAACAAAATATTACATAAATTTAATGAAATCGGCAATGTTAGGGATAAGCCTAAGAGTGGCAGACCTACCGTTGCCGAAGATACTCAATTGAATATATTACTTGGAATTGAAGAAAATCCTCATTGTTCAATCACAACTTTATCTGAAAACAATGAGATATGTCGTGGTGCTGTGCATAAAATTCTAAGAGAAGCCAGATTACATCCATATAAAATTAAACTCATATATGAACTTAATGAAGACGACTTCGATAGGCGCATGGAGTTTTGTGAAATTATGCAAGAAGTATGGGTTTGAATTTAATGTCTTATTTTCGGACGAATCAACTTTTTTTACAAACGGTATTGTGAATAAGCAAAATTGTCGTTATTGGGCACCAGAAAATCCCAATTGGACGATGGAAGCTCATACCCAACATCCCCAAAAACTCACTGTGTAGGACATTGTAGGACCATATTTTTTTGACGGTACTGTGACGGGTGAAAATTATTTGGAAATGTTACAAACTTATGTAGTTCCATATTTAACTGAGACATTTCCAGATATCAATCAACCTGATAGAATAGTTTCTACTATTTGGTTCCATCAGGATGGAGCAGGTCCACATTATGCTCGAGTTGTTAGAGATTTTCTCAACGAAACGTTCCCCAGTCGCTGGATTGGACGACGCGGACAGATTGAATGGCCTGCTAGGTCCCCAGATTTAACTCCCATGGACTTCTTCCACTGGGGTTACTTAAGAAGTAAAGTGTACATAAACCGACCCCCCAGTTTGGAAGACCTTAAAGAGAGAATTCGAACTGAAATTCAACGAATTACACCAGATATGTTGTCAAACGTAACCCAAGAGCTCACCAGACGTTTTGGATTTTGTCAACTAACCCAAGGAGCTCAGTTCGAGCATTTGCTGTAGATTTGTTATTTGTTTATTTTCACTACTTCTTATGATATTTTCATTGCAAATAAATAATTAAATGAATGTTGAGAAATATGAACACTGGTTTCTTTTATACTTGAAGTGTAAGATATGACGTATATGGTATGGTTGAACTCAGAAAAATATGGGCTTTCAATTTTTGATATAAAAATATACCCTTCCAATTTAAAAAATATCGATGACGTCATATCTTGTAAGGTGGTGGGGGAAAAATAATTTTTTTGTAAAAAAGATGGAAGACTGAAATACAAAATCGACCTGTCCGAGATTTTCCTCCAAAAATGATCAACTCGTAAAATAATAAAGCGTTTCCACACTTTATGAACGCACTGTATTTATTAACAATGTCGGCTTCAAAATGTATCTATTAAGGTGCCTATTCACTAGAGCATTCGTTCTGCATGAGCACCAAATGAGCACATTTGCTGCTCGATTCAAGCTCAGGCTGCCTTATACTGCGTAATGTAAACACGCATTCTGTTCGTGCTCAAATCAGCATCCACACTATCCAAGCATTTGCTCGTTTGGTGCTCATGCGGGATGAATGCTCCAGTGCATACGCACCTTCGAATAAGCAGTAAACGCTCCTGAAGATTCTAACTTATGCGAAAGGAGTTTTGTTGAAAATGACGTTTTTCTGAAATCGCTCAAAAATGCGTACTTTCTCGGAGCAACTTCAGACCCCAAAATTTAAGTAATCCATTTAAAAAGATTCTCTCAAACAGAAAGATTCAGAGGAAAATTGAATATAACCATTGATTTTCCTTTGGAAGGTTTAGATTTGAGCAACTACAGTGCAAACAACGTAGCCCCTTGTCGCTATAACTTATACGCATTGACGAATCACAGCGGGACTACCAATAGCGGACACTACACTGCTTACTGTAGGCATCCATATACAGGCAAATGGCACGAGTATAACGATTCCCTAGTTTCACCGATTCATTCAAATTCGGAAAGGCATATATACTCTTCTACGAGCAGGAGGACACTTCATCACATGTTCGAAATTATACTTAGTTTTATTTTATGAATAGGTATTATTATTGTATTTTATTGAGAGTTAATTCTTTGATCAAAGAAACTTATAATTTCAAGTAGAAATTTCTAAACATTTGGAGAGACCAAAAATGTGTTTCAATGATATCAATTTTTTGATACATTTGTACTGGGATTCACAATTCAGTTGAGTGAACAATTTTAAATGTAAGTGTTCCTCAATTTTATTGTTTTATTTAAATACGCTAATCTAGTATTTTAGTCCGTTTCTAAGCAACGAACATTCCCGTATCGAAAACGGCGGAACATTTTTGCCGGCGTCTCAACAGTAATGACATCAATCAAAAATTGTTAGTTGTTAGTTTTCCTGGTTCACTCAAAATATTCCAGATATTGATATATTCGACAAATCAGATTCATCCGAAGAAGATCGACATAAACGAAATCTAGATTAGCATAGTATATGCTGTAACAAGGTTAGAATGAAAATTCTATGCGATTGGGAAGTTCCGAGCGCGAGCCAGGGACCTAAACTAACCTAGCCTAACCTAACCTAACCTGTTAGAATATTCATACCGTACCTTGTACAGCAAGTGTTTCAGAATAGATATTCTAACTCGAGAGTAAGAATGTATACGTTTTATTATTAGAAATGATATCGGAATTACTACATTCTTTAATGGTTGTGAACAGAATAGTATATTATGTAACAAGGTTAGTATGAAAATTTGAGACGAATAAGAACCACGAGCATCACAAATTGTTCATATAATCAAATGTGAAGCCAACGAAAAATTATTTTGACATTTCAACTCACATCTGGTCACTATGATGCCAGTTAAGGCTTACGTTATTATAGCTACAACAAAATATCCATTCCTTACCAAGTGATCGAATAAAATACACGGAAAATGCATGAGAAAGTGTTGTAGAATATTTTTCAATATCATGAGCGAGAATGTTACCATTCTGTGTATCAAATGTTATCAAATTCCATTTCAGAATTGGCAAATTCTGTTTATAACGGTTGTGGAGAAATATATTTAATATTTTCTGTCATATTAGCAGTCATACCAACCTTTTCAATCTCATAACATAACCTATGTATAATATAAGCGAAATGTTGTTTGAACCGTCGCAAAGACTCAATGTATTTATGAGAACATGCAGAGGTTGGAAGAAAGGAGAGGCTCTCTATTTATGTCAACGTGAGAAACTGGAAAATATTCTGACAACACTTTTCGTGGAACTGAAAGAGGCAAAGAAAAAATTCGAAATCAAAATAATATACTTATTGTTTCGCCCTCTTCCCCCCAAAAAAATAGAAGTGCCACAAAAGATCCATATTTGTGAACAAACCATAACAACCAACAGTGCTACTCTATCTATCGGTTGATCTGAAATACGAAGGGTATCGAAATTTCGCATGACTTTTTCAAATTTCACTTCCGTGTCAAAAAATATTGTGAACTCGCTACGCTGGTTTTGCAAACATTCAAATGCGATCTATGAATTATATATTGTCGAAACTTCGGTATTTTTCAAAATTTTCAAATTTCAAAATAAGTTTCCTGTCATTGTCATTACTGTCAGAGTGTATCAGTACTCAAAAGGACTGCGTTCATAAACTTACTCTAAGAGTAGAGTAAGAGTACGGTCACGTGATTAGAAGTACATGTCGATCATTACTAATGAATAGTCGTTCGAAAACTCTGCAAAGAATGCAATTTGTCAATGACAATATTGACAAAAGTGATTCTTGAAATTGAGTTTTTGTTTGGTTTTGAGTAAAAAATGATTGTTGAGAGTCTTTCTTTATTAGGGATTCCAGAATTGAAATATGGTTCATTACACTTTGAAGCATATCTTCATTTTCAAGAATAAGAAGTACACCTACCAACTGATACCACATACGAGAAAATCCATATCTTATGACTACAATTTATATATTATAAATTGTCAAAACTTCCGTATTTTTTCAAAATTTTCACTTTTAAAGCACGTGGAAATATGAAGATACAAACAACTACAAACACCAACTATGAAATAAGTTTCCTGTCATTGTCATTACTATCAGAGTATATCACTACTCTTTTCAAAAGCAGAGTACGTAGAGTTTACTCGAACTAAGTTTCTGAACGATTGTCAATGCATGAAGCTAGAGTAAGTTTACGAACGATTCAGAGTAAGCAGTCCTTACTCTGAGTAAGTTTATGAACGCAGCCATGCTGACCTCAATAAACTGGAGCGATAACTGGGTATAACTCTCAGCCTGTCATTCATGTCAAATCTGATCGGACTTCAAACCAAGTCATGAGCCGACGCTACAGATTAGAGCAAGAAAAAATAGGTATCGGTGATCAGGACGAAATAGATAAACTAAAACTACAGAAAGAACGCATATATGGACCTCTAGTTTGGCGGAGATTACCATCGGGTATCAAAATACAAGACCTCAAAGCCCAATATTACGAACCAGTCCTTGACATTATAATCGAACACTATATTCCCGAAGACGTTATTTTCAGAAACTCGAAATTTGCAGAAGATCTCGACTCCATCAAATCATACAGAGACAAGTTGCTGCAAAGCCTGAAAGACCATTCTTCTATCATAGCAATTGATGAAAGTAACAACGAAATAGCTGGCGTACTGATCCTTAAAGCTATGAAAAAATGTGATTTTGGTAGAGTTTTTAGCAGAGTGCAGCTGAATGAGGGAAGGGTATACCAAAGTATCATCGAATTCATGAACCACTTGAACAGAAAAGTGGATGTCTTTGAACATTTTCAATGCGAGATTTTCTTGAGGTACTACCTCCTTTGTATAAAACCGGAGTATAGAAGGAAATGCCTCGGTTACCAGCTCCTGGATACTGGACTGGATATAGCTCGGCATCTAAAAATCCCCGTCATAATGGGTATCATGAATTGTTTCAAGTTGCAGAAGCTAGGAAGGAAATTGGGAATGGAGGTTGTTTTTGAACAAGAATACGTGAAATGGCATGATGAAGCAGGCGAATTGATTTTTTGCAATCCAGGTGCTGGCAACTATACTTGTGCTCTGATGGCTGGTGAAGTCCGTCAGCCTCTCATTGAGGAACCTACTGAAAGTCCCGAGGACTTGTCTGCACCTAAAGCGAAACTTACCAGAGCTGAGAAAAGAAAGGCAAAACAGAAAGAGAAGAAATCAACTTGAGAATACATTACTTAGATGCCGGAGGCATCCTTTTTTATTGGAAAGAGGAGGTTTATTAAACAATTTTATTCTCATTTTTTGCTGCATTAATGTAAACAACGAATATATGAGGGTAATCATTTCATAACAGGACAATTACTGAAAATGAAAAGTTAAAAATCGAAGTTCATTTATTGCCTCAAATTTGTACTTTTTTAACAAAAGTTCTCTAAAAATACATATCCAAGTGGCTACGAAAGATTTCTAATATTTTGGGATTGGTATAAACCTACTTAAAAAAAATTGTGTATCATAAATTCCCAATAAGAATAGGTTTTCAACAACTTGTAATAAATAGTAAATGATTTGCATACAAATTTTTCAAAGCTGTAACTATTAAACGCATTCACAGATACTTTTTTTATTTTTAGATAGCATTCAAAAAGCTAAATGTTATTTTGAAACTCAGACCATATTCACATTGTTTACTGTAGTTTATAAAATTATTGATATAAATAATGAAAATTTTTTCAACATTTAACAAAAATTAAATCAGCATCTTCTATAGGCAGATCACATAGAAGAGAACGTATGCCTCTGTGCCCAATATTGATGTTGGTGTAGTAATACGTGTCATTGTACTCGTGCCACGTATCTGCGTATGATTTTCTGCAGCAAGCCGTGTAGTGCCCTCTATATGTGGTGCTAAGATGTCTAAAAACCCTGGTGTATCGACTGATTCGATTTTATTCAGATTATTTTGAAGACAAAACAAATGAATTAGTGGTTTGCTTATGTAAATGGATCCAGAGATGGTGTCTCCATAGGATTCAGTCGTTGACATTACTAAAGATGACTTGTCATATACCTTAATGCGAATACTTCCATATAAAATGCATAGGCATAGGTAATTATAGTTGTATTTCAACAAAAATTGAAAGTTTTTCTACCAGTAACAATTAAAACTGCCTGGGACAGTAGTTCGGTATATTCCACTTATTATGTTGTTTTTCATTTCATAGTCGTACGCAATACTCAAAATTTCTATTCATGAAAACCTACCCTAAGAAGAAAATCGATACACGAAAGTATTGCGGAACATTCGCAAAGCATACCACCTGGTCTCGCGTTTTATTCGACAGTTCTGCAGGTATGAGTCGCTACACCAGAGTTTTTAGGCATCTTATGTGATTTGAAGAAGCATATAGATTGTAGCGACAGAAGGGTGCGTTTTGTGTTTCATAGTTGCTCATCTAATCCTGAAGGTATACTCACGAATCTATCTGTCGAAGAAAAACGTATCGAATGGATCACCAGAGTTTCTGGAAATTTATGAATCGATATGGTTTTCGTGCACTTTCTACTCTTTTCGCATTTTGTACAAGTGAGTTTCTCCTTATCATCCAAAATTTCCTCTCTAGTAATATAGTACAAACATCGTGAAAGACTTAGTAGGTCTATTGCTTTCAGAATCTGTAGAGAGAGGTTCCAGGATGTATCAAACCTGACTGTACAATGACCACAATATATACATTTTAATGTGGATTTCACTTGGCCAACAAAGTGATCCACAAACTTGGAGTTGTCCATCCTCAAAAATCTTGACCATGCGTTCTCAGCTTTTTCATCGTCATCCCATTTCTCATCGACCACTGTTAACATGTTTGGAGCCTTCTCAGTGATTCTGTTTACGTCCTCATGAAGACTCAGGAATCTCAAAAACCCTTGAGCATCTTGTTGGCCGCAACCGGTAAAACGTAGTGCGAATATTTGAATTTGACTTTTCAATGAAATAGTAAGTGTCAACAACTTGATCTTGTTAATCGTCTGACCATAGTTTCTTGATCACTTCCGCAAATTCTTTGATCAAATTTCCTTTCATATGAGAGATATTTGTGTTTTTATCTCCTTTTCCAAATACTCCAATAACCATTTGGTGTTAGATGAACACTGAATAATACTGTGCATAAACAAGTATTGCAAAATATTCTTCTGACCATTGAGCCCTAATAATCTAGTTGTACTATGTACTGTGGTAGAATGTGTTTGAGCAACTTTTTCCATTGAAATATCACTAATTGAGCAATAAGATAATGATATCGACTTCATACTGCAGGTGATGGACATTGAATTGAAAGAAACTATTGAAGATCTTGTGAGTTTTGAAGAAGTCGATGAATCTTTCTGCTGGGATTTATTTACACGATAACTATCCTGTTCTGGGGTAGATGAATCATGAGGGTGTAAAAAACTTTCATCCAGTTTTTAGGACGTGGGAAGTGTACTTATAACCAAAGGGGCATTTCCTCTTTGAGTAGCTATGCTTCTATGCTATATACGATCTTGGGTCATCAGTGGCTTCAATCATTCTCCTTCCAATGTTTTTAAAAAATTCTAGGGCATATATTCCGAATACTTCATATGATTCAATAGCCACTGGATAAAAACAGTAAAACTTTTCGTAATTCGTGTATTTTCGGAACTTCAATTTCTCAGCAGAAACGGCTGCAGCGCCTTTCAAATTGAATGTCACTATGAGGTGGGATGCTGCTACTGTATTCACACAGGTGAAATCCCAAACCAAAAGCTTTCCAAGCTTCCACGGTATGAGGGGTGTCTTGAAAAACATCCCGAACTGAACCTACAACTCAAGTCATGTATTCCATTTTTTCTACGATAAATCTACATCTACATTTATGTCTGACACAAATCGATGTTCCCAAGCGAAGACCAACTGCAATCTTGGAAGCTCCTGATTCCTTGAGACGAGCCTTTTCAAATTTATATTCTGCAGCTGACTCAAGGAGTTTTTTCATATTGAATTATTAACTGGTAAATCCCAGGCTTTTTGGGATTTCATATACACACAGAGAGTTGGTATCGTGTATGGTGAAATGTAAAACATAGTATTTCATTCTAATCATCATTTAGTATTTCAGATCAATTTATTTCGTAATTATTGAGGTAAAATGTACAGTTTTCGAAATAACGTTGGGTTCCCGAAATGACGTAGGCATTTTCAAAAGTTTATTAAAATAAAACTACAGTTTCTGAGAAATTTATTCAAAAATTGAATAGAGTAAGAGATGAAAATGAAGTGGAAATATCAGAAGTCTCAATTTGAATCTTGTCTTAACCAAACACGAAGGGATCAAAACAATATAATTGAAATGCATTTGACGTGGTATGTTCGCCGACACATTTTGCATTGGATACCCATAGTTCTCTTAAAGTCGCTTGAGAATATCTCCTAGGCCGTCCATGGGGCTTTTACTATGTCCACGGATGTAGTAAATTCCTGTGTGCAGAGATATTTGCTTTTTCGATGCACCAAAGTGCATTGACTGAATCTATGATGAATACTTTGAAATAGTTTTCGGAAAAATCCATTTGATTTGGTATTTCTCTTGTTGGAAGAGTTTGCTCCTTATTTTGGAGTTCTTGCATCTGATGCTCCATTATGTAAACATGTTTCATAAATTCAACTAATTATTCTTTGAGCAATTCCAAAAGATTTTTTAATGCAAACAATTTTTCAGCTATCACTGTTCTTTTGATTTGCTTCTTGATATCTCTAATACATTTTTCAGTTCTTGATTCCCTATGGTAGTACCTGATTTGTTCTCTCAAGGACCGTTTCAAGTAATTTTATCAATGACATAGTTTCGTCAGTAATCAGTTCTATAGGACGTTTCGCTCGTATCAAATTTTCTGAATGCATTTTCGATAGGAGAAATGCTATGTTTCCGTGTTTAATGCCCGCACATGTTTCCCGATTTTTTTTTTGTTTTGGTCGCACTATCCAGAAAGGTTTACATTTCTGGAATGTTAACTCTGATATACTAGTTTTTAAAATTTTCTTGTATGGTTTATATAAATTCCTCATTGATTTGAGCAGCAGTCTCTTTTGTTTTTAATTTTTTTCTTTTTCGATAGAGTCTTCTTTTCCTGAGCACATTTTTGAGTTATTGTTCTTTTCCAGGAATTCTCGAACTGATTCACGAATTTTCTGTATGATTTCGCTAATTCTTCTCTTTCTCCCATGCATTCTCAGTTAAACGCAGATCATTAATTTGTTTCCCATGCATTTTGTACGAAACAATTTTATTAACCTGACCAATCATCTTATTTTTCTTCATTGTCTCACCACATAAGTTTTAATTCCATTATGTTTTTCCAGTGATTGTACATTTTTAGATAACTGGGCGCATATTACTTCACCAAGCAGTAATCGTTTTTTAACTTCTTGGGGTACATTAAACACTTCTGCTATTTTGTAAACCTTTGTATTTGGAGAGTCCTCGACTTCTCTTTGTGGGTCTGCAAGTTTTTTGTCTTTTTCTTTCCCTTTTTCTAGAGTTTTCTTATTTCCTTTTTAATTCTGCTGTTACTCTTTCAGATTGTCTCAGCTTTCTGTAGATCATTGCTAACCTTCTGATGACCTGCTTGTTTTTTAGAACTGTCAGTTTGAGTAAACAGATCAAGAGATGTCATATTCTTGGAGAATAAATTGAAAAATTCTAGACAATTTACCGAAGAACTCATGACCACCACTAAACAAATTATTGTCATTAGAAGTGGATTTATATTAGCTATGTGACAATTCTCGAGAACATACCGAAGATAATGTACATAATGTTGAAAATGAAGACCATCTCGAAGAAAATACTCGTGTCACAATTTCGGCATTATATGTTGTTGATTGTTTCTTCAATTCTACAATGATGACCATAAAACAGAGGAGAACTCTCATCCCATTTTCGCATCAAGGACTTGGGAGAAACTAGTCACTCATTGTCTTGGTATGAAGATCGCCTATTTAAAAAAAAGAAGGAAAAGCTACACTCAGCAAGATGCAGTATGTTATTGATTCATTGAATGAATTTGTAATTCAAAACTGTAAGTCAGTTGGCACGCCCTTGGAAGCGAATGTGAGGTTCAATAATAGTTATTTATGATACAAGTGTTGAAAGTGGCATTTCATTTTGTGGGTGGGGAATATTGCAAAACGAGCGTCAATTGTACAAAAAAAAATTTAAAACCAATGGAAGGTCACGATTGATATCAAAGTAGTGGGAGGAGTTCCAGAAATGACCCAAGTCTCTTACTTTCACCAGATATTTATGTGGACGTTTCTCAAAAATCTCTGTATAGTTTCCATCCGGCTGTGGGGTTTCATTCTTCAAAAGTGAACCGAACATTTTTTTTTCTGCCAGCCGAAGTAGATTACACCTCGAAGGTGTTTTTACTTACAGGTGATCATGAACAGTATATTGTTACATGAAATTCCTAATTATCGTCCACTATTCCATTAATTCCTGACACTCATCTCGATCGAAATCACCGGGAGCGAAATTTAATTGAGAATATTGGCGTCAAATAGCGAATTATATCATTCATGCGTGAAAATTAGCAGACGGTGAACATCATGGCTTCACATTTACCTGCCTCGAATATCCTACAATTTCTATTTGGAAATGTATTCGAGAACTCAGATTCTGAATGAATAATATCAAAAAAAAATAGTCTAAACGTTAAAAAACTGATTTATTTGAACTCTTATACTCTAATTTATGCCAACAATTCGGTTATAAATAATATTTAAATATTCCACTCACTGCACTCTCTATTATTCGAATAGCTAAGCTCTGGCTCTGATTTAAAAACTACCATCTCGGTAATGATCGGAAATTTCTATTCGCGACTAGATGGTGCTCTCGAATGGTCTTATCTAGATTGCCAGAGGCGAAACTGAACGGAGCCATCATCGACTATTAATAGCGGTGATTTGTGTGATGTTTACGAGCTCTGTCAGGACCAGCTTGAGTAGAAATCGTTACAGAATGATGAAACTGTTAGAAAGTTCTATGGAAACACAGCGACCAGGAAATATTTACGACAAATATTGAAAAGTGTCAGAGTTTCATTTTCAAGTTATATGTAACTGTAAGTCCTTATATTACAGGTAGATTATAATAAACAAGAAGTAATGATGTCAATATATCTAATGGTATGATTTTTTCATATAATATCTCAAGTGCTCACTTGGATTATTGCCAAAAATATTTCGAGTACATGAATTTTCTTAAAAAAACGAGTACGAGGGAATTCGGTAAGAAAATTTCACAACAAAATATAGGAATTGAATTAATGCTAATTTCATCTGATTTGGAGATTATTCTGAGATAAAACAAGTAGTTATAACAGCAGTGGGCCATTAGTATTAGTGGCGATCTGTTGAAAATATCAGTTGAAATATTTTTTTTTTCTTAGTACATTCAAATAAGCCTTTTATTACCGCAAATAAGCATGCCAACTTTTATCAAAATCAGCCAGAATTTTTTTGAGTAATGAATCAAAAACTGATTTTTTCTTCAAAGTTTGACACCCTGTATCTCGAAAACGATGTGACTTAGGACACATATATATATATATATATATATATATATATATATATATAGGTATATATATATATATAGGTGATACAGATATAGGTGAAGAGAAAGAGTTTTCGATTCAATTCACAAGAGGTCCACCATCCACCGACAGCTGTTTCGTGGTCTACCACTCGTCAGGGAGGCTTTATGGAGTCTCTTGGAATTAAATCGAATACCCTGAAATAGTTGTGCACTAACACAAAGAAGAATAAGGTGAAGAATTGGTAGTGATAGGTGAGAACGAGTGGTAGACCACGAAACAGCTGTCGGTGGATGGTGGACCTCTTGTGAATTAAATCGAAAACTCTTTCTCTTTACCTATATCTGTATCACCTTTATACTGTCTTTGCGTTCCTCCT
Organism: Chrysolina haemoptera; assembly: GCA_958298965.1. NCBI lineage: Eukaryota > Metazoa > Arthropoda > Insecta > Coleoptera > Chrysomelidae > Chrysolina > Chrysolina haemoptera. The sequence continues at coordinate 8,999,344 of OY282600.1, read as the reverse complement.
AACGCACTAGAAACTTTATGGAACCTTAGGTTGGTCAGTATAACTAAACAGTTGTCGGCCTGTCAATGTCGCAGATGATCATCTGTCTTTGGTCTAGGGTTCGATCCACTTTCCGCTATTTGACTGTAGATGTCAGAAGCAATTCTTCACTATATATATATATATATATATATATATATATATATATATATGTATACATACATACAAACACATCTATCTGCTTCAGGTTGTTGATTCAGGGTTTTACTTAGTTTCATATTCCACGCTCTTTCACTTTGCTTCAATCCATACACATCTTTTTTCAAATTCCATACCTCATTTTATTGTCTATCCTGAATCGGTTCTTCAGGGGGTCTGACAGATTTTTTTTCGACTTAATATCCCATCTACACCTTTTTTCCTGTGGCATATGAGACGTGGCTTTGCATCCAAAAACTCTTAAATGCTTCAAGACTGGTCTCTTTTTCGACCAAACTTCTTAAGGGGTATGTCTTGGTAGCTCCTTCGATGGTGATCTATTTAGAAGATGAACAGCGGTAGAGACTGCCTCAGCCCATAACTGTGTAGGTAGATCTGCTCCAATAATCATTCTTCTTGCTTTTTCGGTGATTATTCTGTTCATCCTTTCGGCTAAACCATTTTGCTCAGGTGTATATTGAACTTTTTTTAATGCTTTCAAATAGTTGTCTTCATTCTCATAAACTCTCTTCCGTTATTGGTCCGAAGAATTTCAATATGTCGACCAGTTTGCTTTTAGTAGGTAATACAAGTGTATTTATGATTATCGAAATTCTTTCGACTTTAAGAAACAAATCATGTTGCGTGAAGCGCGAGTTTGGTTTTATAAGCAACATAATTTGTTTTTAAAAAGAGAAGGAATTTATGATAATCATCCACAACACGAGTTGTATTTGTTAAGGCTATTCAATGAAATCGAAACCATTTCTAGTTTGCGGTGTTAGGTCTTTGATTTCATTTCTTATTTCTTCAAGATTGTAATCACCGAAACGGCTCTTGTCATTCATTTTCACGTTCGAATTTGAATCAGCCATTTTCAGTTCTTTTCCTTCAGTCATGTTACAGCCTACAATTGAATTCAATTTGGAACATTTATCCCGAATTTGAATCCTGAAACTATGCAACTAATAAAACAAAAAGCTTTCGTGTAGCTGCCTTGCTATTTCAAACTTCCCGCTATTTCAGTGACAGAGCACGTCTACAGTTGCATTTATTGTCTTCTTGTTTTAGGTCTTTGTAGTTTTGGTTTCAGTGATTGTAATAATATGCAAAATTTTTCGAAAATTGTGAAGTTAATATAAATTATGATGAAGCACAGAATCCAGGTATCATTTTTTCACTGACGTGATGGGAACACCGGAACTCTTCAATATCATCATCATTGGCTTATATTCATTTGGTAGACCTGCTAATAGTAGTGTTTCAATCTCATCTTTCACTTCGAACTGAAGAGCGTTCATTCTGTGAGCAGTAGTGATTATTCAATCCACGTAGTCATCAACGGAAGCACAATTTCCGAGTTGAGTCATTACTAAATTCAGGAGAAGACCAACCTTTTTTGTCAAACCGGAGTCTTCAAATGCATTTTGGAGTATTTCCCAAGCTTCTTTAGCACTATTCGTGTCTTGTTTTTGTACATAATTGATGAGATCAACAGTTATAATTATGTTGAAAAGAGAAACATTTTCCATGGAAATTGAAAAATAAAAAATGTGATTCATTTGTAATATCTAACAGAAAAAAAATTACTTTCCCGGCTAAAGCCACGCTGGACATTGAACTACATTTGATAGATATTGTGAAAAGACTAACTGAAAAGAAAAAATCTGAAAGTGAAAATTCGCATTTTTATTCAGATAGTTGATTTTTTTTTAATTCTATCCAGTAAAGCGAAATAGATTTTCGTCGACCAAAATGTATTGGGGATCAAATGCGAGAGAAGCGAACCTTGCTTCAATGAAATGAACGATTTCTGAAAGTGATATTTTTTGATAACATTCTCCATATCTAATTTATTAATGAGTTTTCAATGAAAACTAGAGAAAATTATAAAAAATCAACTATCTGAATGAAAATGCGAATTTTCACTTTCAGATTCTTTCAGTTAGAGTCTTTTCACAATATCTATCAGATGTAGTTCAATGTCCAGCGTGGCTTCAGGCGGACAAGAAGTTGTTTTCTGTTAAATATTAAAAATAAATCACATTTTTCATGGAGAATGTTCCCATTTTCAACATGAATACCTCCCAAGAGGTTATCTTGAACGATGGAATAGCGACTAAAGTTTGTGTTTCTGCCGCAGATTTCATGAATATCCTATTCATATTTTCGAACAAAAATCAGCTGAAATTATCTTAAACCTTGTTTTGGTGTCAGTCATTTCATCAACTTCACTGCCTCTATCTGCTTGAATACACGACCACAAATCTTCACGTTCCAAATATGCCTGCATAGCAAATTTCCATGCATTGTCATTTTCTCTGCCTCTCAATCTTTCTATTTGCGGAAAAGTAGAATTTGCCATTTTTACGGTTTTGTAAAAAAAATTCACAGGAACGGAAAATAAAGCTTGTACAAAACGGATTCGTTATTGAATACTTCTATTATTGTTTCAGCGGTTCTGGGCCCATAACCTGGTGAAATCTGATAGGATTTTGTAGTTTCTACTGATAGAAAAATTATAATGAACTACTTGTTCACTTTCAACTGTACATAGATACTAGGGTAACTGAGAAACATAGCAGAGAAAAAAAGAACATCCGCAACAAGAGAAACATTCTTCAAGTTCAAAAACAACAAAATCCTTAGTTTTTGTAAAAATCCGATTATACGAAATGTGTATCTATGATTAGTGCTGTGCTGCCAATATTCAACGAGTTCATTATCCAACCTCCCACTCTTGATAAATAACTGTGGAAACCTTAGCTGGACGGGGGGATGAAGAAATTTGGTGTACGCGGTATTGATAGCTCTTAAGCATCATTAAAAGCTATAGGCTAATTGCTGGGATGCATTGTTGAAGTAGTTTATATGTTTCAAAAACATCCGTTGTTAGCTCGGAAAATGTTGCCAAGCTTCAATAGTCAGGAGGATATATCGTCATTTCCATTTGTTTCAGGATGCATCTAGAAACGAATTGTCTCTGAGCAACGTTGCAGGGATATTTTACATACTCATCGCAGGTCTTTTCATTGCCATGGCCGTAGCCATTTTGGAGTTTTGCTACAAATCACATTCGGAAGCAAAGAGAGCAAAGATACCTATCAGCGATGCGATGAAGGCGAAGGCAAGACTGACTATAGGCGTTGGAAGAGACTACGATAATGGAAGGGTGAGTTATTTTGCGCAAGCTTAGAATAATAATTCCATGTAAAAGATAATTTTTTGATAAATGAAACAAGTAATTTTGACAAATTTTCCATCCAAATATTCCCATGAAGTGGGACATTTGAGAAAAATTTCTAACAGAAAACAACTTCTTCTTTGGCTAGATAGCTCTGTGGCTCCAATGTTGTCTGTTAAGGAATATTCCACCTGAGTTGAATCACAAGGTCAATAAAAGGTGCTAATAAGTGACAGCTTACACTTATTTTCAAATTGAGTGAAGACCATTCCAACTTCTGACTCAATAAGTGAGAGAGTGTTTGAATGACCGGCCAGAAAAAGTTCCTCTCTCCTACTCATTGAGCTTATGGATAATATAATTGGCGATATTTCCATAGACTTTGGAGATAAGACCATCACACCTGGTATTATATTTGGATTATTTACGATATTTCCCAACCAATTATGTATTGATATTCAGGGTATTTCATTCGAAAGTCCAAAGTTGGTACCACTTCCGGTAGAACAATCAGTAATTATACAGGATGTCCCACATTTCATTAAATAATCTTCAAAAATGAAGAGGGGAGTGTACCCTGCTCCTGTGTCATACGGTATATTCCTAAGTGCCTAATGTACGCAAAAAAAATCTGAAATACCCACCTAGTCTCACATCAACACAACACACATTACAGCAATACTTTAATGATACATACACAACGAATATTAGCATCATTTTAGCAAATATTTGGAAAAAATTAGAAAAGAGAGAAAACTTTTACAAAAGTTGTACTTTAATGCACAATAAAACTGTAAAAATTCGCCCCCTCGTACAATAGACCGTAAAACAAAATTTCCGGTCATTTGTACCAAGTATGGCTACCCTTCAGGGCTCTATTTACGTAATGACATTAAAAAAAATGATGGTTATATCGCTGGTATTGGCGGCCCATCGTGGACGTTAATGGAACGTATCGGATTGATTAATATTAATTAATACAAAAATATTTGTATTTTTCTAAAGGTGATGAAAAAAGAAGTGGGCGGTAGCGACTTACAGCCCGCCATACACGAGAACACATTATTTGAAAATAAAAAATTCATCATTTGCACCAGGCAAATTCGTGCACAGCTAATCATAGTCGAGTCGCCATTCAGAAAAATCATCATGCCATACACAGAAAAAAATTGGTACCTGAATACAATGAAAAAGTTCATAGACTCAATGAATATTTTTATCAATATTGGTCCAATGAACGCAATCGTTATGTCAATGTACCACTGGTTATCCATACTATAAATACGGTTGTTAATAATATCAATGAATGCTTTCATTGATATTATGATCAAGTACATTAAATAGGTTCGTTATGGTAATGAATTCCATTCATCAAACGAATAAAGAGTGATCACCCAAGCAATGAATTGTATTCGTTCAACTGATGAAACTGTATTCATCAGATTAATTATTATTGTTCGTTCTTCGAATAAATGTTGTATGATTGATATAATTATTCAGATTAGTTCGACGCTGGATATTTTTCATCAATCCAATGAACGGTGATTATTAAGTATCGGTTATTCCTTGATTCAATAATTGATATACATTAAATCTATGTTTCAGTTTATTCTCGTGATGCTTTCACACATTGAACTAATTATTTTGTTTATCATTTGAATAAGTGGTATTTATTCAATCATTGCATATCATTCGTAAATGCAATGAAGTCCTCCCACTGATATTGAGCATACAGTGAGTTTCCGAAAGATATGCAAAATACATGCATTCATCAGAACATCGCAATCCTGATTGGAAGGCGTATCTCCAAGTTATCTTTCATTTCGGCTGGCTCCTTTCTGTCTGCTTAAGTTAACCGGCTCTGTGCAAAGAACGAAGTCGTGCGAAGTGGTCCCTTTAGTGGAGGCGCTGTGTACTACCAGCTAAAGCTAACATGCCAGCAACGGAGATTTCTATGCGAGGATTCGGCTGAACAGATGCCGGCAAAATTTATGAGTATATTTAAACACGAGATGGCTTGATTCGACATAAGGCTTATTATTATATTCATGAACATATTAATTACGGAGTTATAGAATGGGAGGAAAATGTTGCTTCTATCTGCCTAACAAAACTGGGACTCAGTAATTTCGTTACACCTTCTATGATCTTTCCATAGCCCCAATAAAACCTGTGTGTAGATCTGAAAATAGATTATCATTGATTTCGATAAACTTGGATTCATTGTAACAATAAAATCATCTCTGAGACCATTAATTACGTTCATTGATATGATGAACAATTTCAAATGGATTCAGTGTACCCCTTTCATTACCCCAATGAACTTTTCCATAGCAGCAACGAAACCTGTTCATAAATGTAAAAAAAGATCATCTTTGATCTCAATGAACTTGAATTCATTGTATCAGTAAATACCTTCGTACATCAGTGAATGTTTAATCATTATCACGATGAAAAGTTAATTGTGCCAATGAACGGAAAGGTAATAAACGGTATTCATTGATATTGTGTACCACATTTTTTTCATAAAATAATATATATTGTTCCAATGTACTTTTTTTCAATAATCTTTTTCAAAGCCGTAACGAAATATGTTCATAGGTCTGAAATTAGATCATCATTGATCTCAGTGTACCCCTTTCCTCACCTCAATGAACTTTTCCGCAGGAGCAACGAAAACTGTTCATAAAAGTAAGAAACGATCATCTTTGATTTCAATAAACTTGAATTCGTTGTATCAATAAATACCTACAAAATTCAGTGAATATTTGTTCATTGCCACGATGAAAAATGTATTTTGCCAATGAACAGAGAGGTATAAAACGGCATTTATTGATATAACGTACCACATTTTTTTCAGTGATACTTTTCCGACGATTCCAAATGGCCGCCACACCACCGCAATGAGTAATTCTTTAATTCCTAATTTTTTTGCAAAACGATCTGTACCAGTATGGCATTTGGATTTTTGGAGAGTATATGAGAAAATGTGACCGTTATTATATTTGCCATACTTCTAATAGGGGGAAAAAGTGGTTCCATACCTGAAAAATTTATTAGAAATGGTGGCAAAATTAGGGACCGATAAAAGATTATATTTTCTGTGTTTTCACCATTTTGCAACTATTTGCAATTTTTTTACGAAATAACAGAATTGCTTGTGATTCATATTTAACAATATTGCCGGCCTTACCTGAGGTGGTAAACTTGTACAGTATTATTGGGCACTAAAATACAACTTTTGTGAAAGTTCCTTCCTCTTTTGTAATTTTTTCCCCACTTTTGATTTTTGATGGTAAAATTATTGGCCTAATTTCTATAAACGGAAGTTTCTCCTTTTGATCACTAAAATAATTGCATATATCCAGGACTATGTCTTTCGAAAAGTTCAACTCATTGTCGGCAATTGTTTTTCAGTCACCGTGAATTTCGATGCATTGCTTCTAGAAACTGATATTTGGCTGATAATAATTTAACCGTTCGAATACGAAGAGAAAACCTTTAATTCAAAAGCATGAGATTATCAATAAATTACCTCATCGATGTTTATTTTCATTTCAGACGGAAAGATGCCCTCGCCATGTTACAATTAACACACACGCAAATCGACACTATTCACCTCATCGAAGCGAAGTATTTTGAAACGGTACTTTTTGAATTTCACCCAGCACTTCCATAGTTGTGCCAGACCTTGCACTATAAACACCGTTTTTAATGTTGAGTACTGAGAGTGAAAAAGTTGTGGTTCCAATTATTATAGATCCTGTAGTTATTTTTATAACTGTTTGTGATTGTCTTTTGATATTATTATATTATTGATAATTGTGTGAATAGTTGGTAAAATTAACCTCAACGTTATAGCTCTGGAGGCAGTGTTGCATGAAAACAAATGTCAGCCCACAGAGTAGTGGTGAAGTGAATTCAGGTCGATTGAAAATTCTTCAAAAAAAGTCAGTTGAAATGAAAATTACACTTTGACTGCCCATACAGTGATATCCCCAAAGAACTGAATGAAATAAATACGGATTTAGCAAAAATTCTAGAATGGGGACCAACAACTTGGTGGATTTCCATGCGGATAAAACCCAAGCATGTCTCTTCTCTAGAAAGGCCGATATCACAGTGCTTAACGTAACTATGTCAGGACTATCTATACCAATGAAATATTCAATATCAATGCTCGGTATTACCATCAGAAGTACCTTGTGATGTTCATTGCCAAGAGTGCATCTCAAAAACTTGGTTTTTCGTTTCGCGCCAAGAAGCATTTCAATTCCCGTTAACTGATCACGATTTATAAGGAACCTGTTCTGGAATACACTTCTCATATATGGAGTGCAGCATCACCAAACACCAAATCCACCAAACACACTTTGAAACTTTCAGGTTCGGTCCAAAACAGATACATTCTTCTCATCGGTGATACTTCCCGATTGGCGATCTTCACTGTTCCATAGATATTTTCATGGACGATGCTCTTACGAAATATCATCAATCGTTCCACCGTTAGCGGTTCCATCGAGATTGACCTGTCGAACTCAGTCCTCACATCCATATGTCGTCACTTTGGAGACATCCCGCACATGTGCTTCTTAAGGTTCACGCGCACTTATCCGAAGAGTCGCGAACGGAAGCGGCGCGAAGCAAATTCTTGATTTTTCGCCCGAGAAATTTACTTTAAGTAATATGGCAGCTCTCGCACTAAGGCGGCCCGAAGCGAAGAGGCGCGTCGATCGATGCGCGAATTCTCTTCGGACCAACTAGGAGTCGTTTCTCTTGACGCTTCGCCTCAATGCGCGCTGACAGGCGGCGAGAAGATTTAAACATTCGTTGTTTTTTGTCTCATACTTCAGATTTTAGCAGTATTTGGTAGGAAGTGGTGCTAAAGTTGGTGGCAAACTGTGTTCCTTTTATTTTATATTATGAACCCAGCATTTTTTTTATTGTTTTTTTCTTCATCTTCTTCCACAGTGGCAATTAAACTTAATTAAAAGAGATCCTCTTCTGACGAAGTGCTCATCGTACCTCACTAGACAATGTACTGCGTTCATTCAAGTGCTGAAATAATAGTTATTTATGGTACTAGTGTGTTATGTTGAAAATAAGTCACGCGAGAAAGATTTATGAACCTGACGGCCTCGTGGTATAAATTCTAAAGTGACTTAGGAAACATAACACATGAGTGGCATAAAATGTTTTATCCAACACATGACAGTTATGACCCATTATTAATGTCATTTTAGACAAGTAAACTATCAAATAACACACTAGTGAGTTATAATCCATAACTCACTAGTGACTTATGGATTATAACTCACTAGTGTGTTATTTGATAGTTAACTTGTCTAAAATGACTTTAATAATGACAGTCATAACTGTCATGTGTTGGATAAATTAAATTAGCGACGCGCCGTTCGGGACGTGACGCGACGCTTTGCCCCAGTGCGCGGACCTCAGCTAAATGACGCTTCGTCTCGCGCCGCTTCCGTTCGCGACGCCTCGGCTAAGTGCGCGTGGAGCTTTAGGGTTCGTTTTTCCACCGAACGGCGATGATTTGGAACTCGCTGCCTCGGGAGGTGTTCCCTGAGGCATACAGCCTTCAGAAATTTAAGAAGAACACCAATTCCTATATACTTTTCCTCGGCTCTCACGATGTTCTTTGAACAATACAGGATTTTCTTTTCGTGGGAAGCAGAACTTAAAAAAACACAAATAAAATACAAGGCGCATTGGAAAACTTGATTTTGAGTCAAGAGTATTTTGGAAAATATCGAAAAATTATTCAAAAAGTTGTCCATTATTTGAAAATATATCTACATTCGAAGACATCGCCATCCAAGTAATGTTTACTTAAACGGTATCATGTATGCAAATTCTGAAATAAAATTTCAGAAAAACTTCAATACACCAGTTTTCTCAATGTTATTCAGAAGCCGCGTTGGCGAGACGGCAAGGTTTTGGGCTCATAATCCCGAAGTCCCACGTGAGTTTGAAACAGCGACCTCGGGACTGAATAGGGTTTTTAAATAAATATAAAAATCCTATTAATTCAGAAACCCTATTTATTATCCCGAAACTCACGTTGGAGCAAATATATTTTTACTTTTTTTGTTAAAAATTTTAAAAAATCAAATGAAAATTTTGTTACGTGTGTTTCAAATATCAATATTCTCATGCATCCTTTTTGTAGTTTGTATATGAATAGTTCAGGTGAACCTATGGTTAGTTATTTCTTATGAATTATTGGAAATATTTTAGTGCGAAGTTTCCGCCCAAATTGCATATCATGTGACTACAATTATCTAATTTCAGATACAGTCATGTGTGAATGAAAATGTCAGTTCAATTGCCATAAAAATACAATCAATAGTTATTTACGCAACAAGTGCAAAAAGTAAGTGTTTATTGCACTCGACGTGAAATTGTCCGATGGGGTCGTTAGGCCGAGTTAGACAATACGTGGAGTCAATAAACAATTTTTGCAAGAGTTGCATACATACAACATTTTTTCTAAGTTCATGCAAAAATCAAAAAATGATTGATTAAGGTACGGCACTAGGTGTTGCAAAAAAGAAAAGGGCATCTCAAATAATTAATTATTTCTATCGATTTGCATTGAAACAGATCACTATCATCTATTTTCCATTAATAATACTCATTTCAAAACTTTCAATTCTGTAATTGTCAGAAATAATTTTTGAATGACGTTTCTATAGCCACAGTTGCATTATAAAAATAAAAATCACGAGGTGTGGTCATAGTACAGACAGTTTGCTCTATACAGGTAGGCGGTTCAGAACAAAGCGGATCAGTTTTGATTATGGAGTTTTTCTCGGGAAGGCATTGTTTGTTTAGCTCTGGCTGCTAACACTAATACAAAATAATATAAAATGTGTAACTGTTTTAAATGTATTTTCAATCTCGCAGAATATCTGCTAAACATGTAGTGGGTTTAAACATTTATGTTTTGTCATGATGACAGAACGTTGAAGTTGAATGACAGATGAGTGCAATAAAAACTTTATTGCACTAGTGCAATGAAGAACTTCTTTTTCCACTAAATATAGTTCAATAAAGATTTGCTTTTTGAAAGAATGTGTAAAAAAGTTATTTAATGGTAGGTATCACACAAAGTATTCAGCAGACGCCAAATAATGACCAAGGTGTTAATATCGACTGATTGTGCTCCAGTCGTTCAGAAAGTCATCTGATTCGCAATAATTATTGCCCTTAAATTAACGAGGACGTGAATCTTGTCCATTGTTATTCCGAATAACGGAATTACCCGCCGTTACATTCCACCATTATAATGGAACAATGATGATTCGTGTTGGTCTGGAAATTCCGAACTGAGCAGCACTTCCGAATTATATTAATGGTTTTACAACAGACAAATATTCGGAAAGCCATATGTTTGTATATGTATGCACAGCTATTTATATCGTTCAAATCGCGGTAAACAATTATTCTCAGTTTTGAAATCATTGAATTTCGGATAAAAATCCTCTGAGGTTCAGTTACAAGCAAGGTTACAGGTGACTAGTAAGTGCCTGGAATCCCTTCATAATCTCCATGATACTACAGTGACCGCCAAAAAGTATGTACCATATGGGAAAAAAGTTTATTATTGGAGTAATAGAAAACAGATTTTTGGAAAAGTTTGTGCATGTCTGATAACCTAAAAATCGATTTTGACGCATGTCACGTGATCGCTGGTATGGCCGAAAATTTAAAAAAAATTACTATGAAAAGGCAAAAAGTGGGGTAAAATGGCAAGATATTAAAAAAAGTTAATTGAAAAAGTTGCTTCAAATTAAATTTCAAATACATATACAAAGTTTGAAGGGATAATGAGAGAAAATTGAAAATTGCAAATTTTTTCAAAATATTTTCCTAGCTGTATGAAAATATCAAATTATTATTCTATGAATAGCTTGACCATACTGAAACATTTGTATTTCCATGATAATGACAAAACTTTCCCATTTTCTCTACACCAGTGACCACTAAATTCAAAAAATTGGATTTTGTTAAAACCCTGGCTGTTACATTGGTTCGTATTCAACAGTTATATCAGAATTTCGCGACCACTGTGATGACATGACACTCCAGAAACATGGTGTTTTCCAGATTATAATCAAGTTCCGATGATAATCGTGCCAGAGCGTTTCACTTCGCATGCAATGTTGAAAACTCTAGCCTCTTTAATTTGACGGACTATTTTTAAGATTATGTGCGAAGTGAAAAGTTCGTGCACGATTATTATCAAAAATTGATTATAATCGGAAAAACACGATATTTTTGGATTTCCCTATCATCGCAATAATAGTGGAATTGTGATATAACTGTTAGATACGAACCAATGTAACAGCAAAGGTTCTGACAAATTTTTTTTTTTAATTCAGTTCTCTCTGGTGTGGAGAAAATGAGAAAGTTTTGTTATTTTCATCAGAATATAAATACTTTAGTATGATCAAGCTATAAGAGAATAATTTGATATTTTTCTACAGCTACAAAAATATTGTGTAAATGAAAATTGCTATTTTCATTATTCTCACATAATTTTCTCAAACTTTGTATGTATGTATACAATTGAATTCTAAGCATCTTTTTCCAATAACTTTTTTTGATATCTTGCCATTTCATCCGACTTTTTGCCTATTCATAGTAATTTTTTTCAATTTGCCGCCATACCAGCGATCACATGACATGTGTCAATTTCGATTTTTAGGTTATCGGACGTGCACAAACTTTTCCCAAGAATTATTTTTTTCAATACTCTAATAATAAACTTTTTTCCCATATTGTACATACTTTTTGGCGGTCACTATATAAATATTCACACGAAATCAATTGAATTTTGAGCGATGACAAAATTCTTGAAGATTAAGGAATAAGATATCCATCATTCGCGTTTTTCAGCAGAGCCATTAACATCGAGCTCAAGAAATATCTCCAACGCTCAGGAATTTCCAATGATCAAGAATCTAGTTTTTATCAACTAGTGACCTGCTTGCTCGTACCTCACATATTTGGCAGCAATCTAGCAAAATATATGTTCGCGTTCAGCACTAGGAACTCCTAGCCCCATCATTTGTGTTCCTGGCTACCAAGTTGTATACATATTTACTGAAAAAACATAAAGAAAATATCTCACCTCGTCCTCCTTAAAATGATATTATATATTTATACCAATAATTATACATTTAATATTTTGTCACTCTATACCTCTTTTTTTGGAATACTGAAAATATGATCAAGTAATCATAATTTGTTGTCAACTTGTCCTTTCAAATTCTGGCACTGTATGTTTCTTTTTGTATCTAATTTATTTTGAAGTTCATGTGAGTAACTATCTCAAATTATGTAATAACATCACATATTCATGTAACAACTATTTTTAGTTGCGTCCTGAACAAGAAAATAAATATTTTCGTAAGCTTGACATAAAAAACGAAGGAATCGTGTTAATGGGTCTACCATTGATTGCTTCCCACTAATTTGTAAATACATTTTAGAACAGTCACGAAAACAACCCCTTGTTTACTTATATCAGTATAATTATTACTATCATCCGATAACCACACAATAGAATCTGCTTCGCATCGGGCATCAAACTGTCTGTAGGAGGAGAAAGCTTATTTCCTTCCTTAGTAGATCTTGTTATAACATTGTAGGTTCCATCAAATGATGAAATATTCAGTTAATTTCAGTTTCTTAGTTTGAATAAGCCAAAGTAATTGGAATATTTTTAGTTTACTTCAATCGCACTGGAAGACAATGCCACTCACTACAATAGCGTTGGAAATGGGGAAAAGAAAAAGGCACAATACGCATTGTATATACGGCCCCAGTCTTTCTCGAGCGTTGATGCAATCCCGTTCCATCAACTTCTTTGTATAATTCAATTTTTTATGAAAGCAATTACTTTGATTATAATGAAGATGCACCCGATCTGCCCGAAGAGACAAGAAACTTATCTAATTCAATATATATGAAAAATGCCAGCGTGGCAGGTAGGTACAAAGATTCTTTGTATCATTACTGGTCTAAACATAATGGTCCACAAGCCAGGTGCTGATTTCAGTCAGTCATTTTCTCCCGACGATAAAGTATGAAATGCTTCAGAGAGGTGTGTAATTAAGCCTCATGAAAGTCAGCTGCGGCTTCGAGCAGTGGCAGTCTCCTATTCACGTAGAAACACATCCTCCCGATTGAAAATCTGTCAATCTATCGGATGATAGTCGACACAATACTTAAAAAAAAAAACTTAGAGCTGGCTGTAAGGTGGTGGAGTATTATGTCAGCTGGCGATCTTCCGAAAGGGTTATTTTTTTTAGCACCAATTGTGGCTAAACTAATGGAAGAAATCAGGATTTCCAATATGCAATAGGTAGAGGATAAACGAACGAAAAAATCTCTAATGAACCGTTTTACGAAAAAACAATCGCAAAATGGTGGAAAACACATTTTTCTGAAAATGAGAGTTCTAATTTTTTTAAATATCAAATATTTCGAAAACGGCTGCATATTTCCAAATTTTACTCAATACCTTTCTTGATCGACTTTAAAAAACCTACAAAAAATGTGACGATGTTTTTTTCAGTTAATCAATAGTGCAGGAAATATTCAAAGAAATCAGAAAAATCGATATATCTCACGAACTAACGCAAAAATCAGGATATTTTTTTCTGCAAAAATACCTTCCGACGAACTCTACTGACCCTCCGAAATGGGTTTTCCGAATTCATCAACCAAGCGGGAAAAAATAAAATCTAAAAAATAGGGACTATAAGCACCAAAGTCTAAAAAAAGTAAACGAGATATCGGAAAGTGTGTAAGAACAATTTCATCGTACTCAATTTGTACTACAGAAAGTTATGAGTGAAATTTTCTTTTTTTTTCTTTTTTCGAAAAAAAAAAAAGAATAAGTCGACGGGATATTTCCGAATACCTGTCGTAAACAGTTGTCGATTTTAAAATTTTACATCAGTCCTTTTCAAATCGTTTTTTAGAAATCTACAAAAAATGCCAATGCATTTTTTCCTAATCTAAATAGTCCGACTAATATAAAAAAACGTAAATCGAAATATTGACCGTACTAATAGAAGTAATGAAAAAATATAAACTGCATTGACTTCACAATAGAAGCCACTTCGAGACGTCCAAACCAATTTTTCCACCTCGTTTATAAATTGGAAAAATAACAGAAATTGAAAAAAAAAATTGTACTTTCTTTCTGCAATGGCCACTTCCAACACTTCCATCGAGACTGACCCGTCCAGCTCAGTCCCCACTTGCAATTGTCGTCACTTCGGAGATATGCCTAACATTTATTTTCCAGGACTCGTTATAGTATAACACATTTTCTTTCCACTATCCAAAATGCAAGCAAGCCCCTGGCCTATGAAAACTAGCCTCCGCCCATACGACATCGCTTTCATAATTCGCAATTCCATCATGCGCTCCACATTTCTGAATTTTAAATAGCGCTGAACCGTCACAAAGAAACTCGGGACATTATGAACACTCTGTCGTGTACAAAAGCGCTGGTAATGCACCGAAGTTAATGTAAAATGTTTCACGTCACTGGTACGTTCGGAGGGATGTTTATGGGTCGTGACCTTGATGTTATAGCTTAAATTATTAACGCCCCATTCAGGTTTCTGGAAATCAGATTATGAGCCGACACCAGCCATTACTTATTGTTTTGATTGGCTTTGATGGCGCCATTTATTTGGCCATGGAACGAAAAACGTTGTGTGCAACGATTTCTTTATTGTTGAGCATTAATTAAATGGCTTTCAATAGTATTTAAGGAATCAAATTCAATATGATTTACTTAGTAAATAAATCGGGGCATAGGTGACAAAACTTCCATATGGAATTCAAAACTTCAAGTCCTAGTTCGAACCCATTTCATCGTCAAAAGTCTGAAAAAATCAGTAGGAAATTTTTGGAAATGGCCTCGTAGTTCTCCTGATCTCACATCATCATACTTCCATCTGTGGGATAGGTACTACCAAGCAAAGAGTTTACAGAACACCAGTCAACAAGAGGGAAAAATAAGAACTTCCAGTTACTCGAGCGTTTCAGGAAGTAGATCCGAATGGAATTCAGAGAGCCACTGAAGAGCCGTTGATGTTCATAAAAGAAAGTGATTGAAAAGTATTTGTCAACATACCGGGTGTCCAAGGAAAACGGCTCGCCCTCTCACTTCTTTGGTTTCAGATAGTGGAATGGAAGTTGGAGGATTTGTAGGTATACGACCTAATACTATTTTTTTTTTTTTGACAAGTGACTCAGCTCCATACAACTTCCAGTCTCACTGAAAGTGATAAAAACTTTCTATTTTTAAATGAGACACCAAGGTCGCTGGGAAATTTTGTTGTACATGTCTTGGATATTAGTGGTATTATTCGGGTCTTAGTTGGGAATTAGAGGAATTACTTGAAAATTATTGTATGATACAGGTATTACTGGTATATTACTCGGGCATTGGAGGAATTAGTTAGGAATGTATTACTCGAGCATTACATGGGTATTACAGAAAATATTCGAAAGTGAGAGGAATTATAATCGTTGAATGGCAAAAAAAAGTCTTCAAAACATGGGAATTGAAAAGTACATGAATTATCCGAAAAATTAGACAGCAGTGGCCATGGAAGTAACTTGGGTAGAAGGGGTCATTTTGGAAGGCTGTAATGGTGAAAGATGGTGACTGGAGGAAGGGCCAGCGACAGCGTCACTGAAGTTAAGTATTTTATTTGATAGTTTCTTTTGGAAACTTGGTGAGCTTTCTACGTAAACTTCTGCGGCGCTGGAAGATTTCCCACCTCCACGGTGTTTAATATTTGTTATTCATATAAATACTAGTAGTCCCAGCAGACGTTGCTCTGCTCGACGACTAACCCGTTTTCGATTTTATGGCGAAGTCATTTTATTAATTTTATGGTGGAGTCCGTGGCGAATGCGCTTGCAGCAGTTTTCAACTTATGAATAAAAAATTAACCAAAAAAACATTTTGTAGTGGATATACCCTAAAATGAGTATTAACCGAGTTACAGGGCGTTGAAAGTGATCCAAAAAATATATTTTCCAGAATAACTCCATAACTCCAACTTGACAGCATTCAGTTTCATATTTCAAGGCAAATCATGTGTTTGTAACTCTAAACAGGGGTGTACGGCAGGTGGGTACCCCTAATCGGCCCGCCCCAAATTTCACGCCACTGGATTAATATCGATTTCGTCTTCTTTTTCTTAATCCCCAATATTTCCTATACAAAAAAGGAATGCGTTTCGTTTCAAAAATATCAACGGTTTTCGAGATATTTGAAGTTGAATAAGTAGGTGCGTATGTGATACGGATACTCATTAGTGATTATTTTGTTAGTGGCTATGTAACTTTTAAATATCGGGAAATTTTTGTGAACGAAATCCCTCGTAAATGCCAACAATCTTCGAACTATTTGAATTTATACTCATTGCAAGGTATGAAATATGTTGGTTATAATGTTATAAATAGTTACCGTCACATTCCTTTCAAAAATAGTAAAGATTTTGATACGCACACACTTATTCAACTTCAAATATTTTGAAAACCGTTGATATTTGTGAAACGAAACGTATTCCTTTTTTGTATAGGAAATATCGGGGATTAAGAAAAAGAAGACGAAATCGATATTGATCCAGTGGCGTGAAAGTTGGGGAGGGGTGAGTAGGGGTACACACCTGCCGTACGCCCCTGTTTAGAGTTACAAACACATGATTTGCCTTGAAATATGACACTGAATGCTGTTAAGTGAAATACCAAATTTCATTAAGGAAAGTTAAGCCGTTATGGAGTTATTCTGGAAAATATATTTTTTTGTGTCACTTTCAACACCCTGTAACTCGGTTAATACTCGTTTTAGGGTATATGTTTATTGGAACTTTCAGCCTCAAAATGAAGAGAGGATTCTACCCTCGGAGTTTGTCCCCTTTATTCTGGGACACCATGTGTAAAATATTTTTGTACAACTTTCATTAAAAATTACTTTTTGGTTTTATGATATATGGGAACTCTACTAACAGTGTATGGAGGGAAATTTTCATGCCATCCATTATTGGGTAGATATAATGTATATTTTACTACTGTACTATCAATGAAGAATTCAAAAACGTATCTACTTAACATTATATTTCAGATATAGTTCTATTCTCCTTACTGACTTCTACTGTATTATCGTCTGAATACTGCTGAATGTTATGAAAAAAAGAAAACAATTTAGCCAGGTCTGGGGTTTCAGAATCACAAATGAGTTCATCGTTTTTGATAACATATTATCTTCCAGCGTTTCAAGCAAATCAAAAGTCCGATATTAAAAAGTTACCCGTACACGATAACCATCAACATTTTGTTGGCACGTCAGCTCTATAACTTTTTAATTAAATATCGTACCTTACATATAAAACCACGGATCCCAGAGCTCAGAGTTGATCCGTGCAGTGGAGGAATCGTGATTCCTATAAGTCGTTGTAAAAATACGTTAAAACTTTCATTTCAGAGTTTTCTTATTGGAGTAGTTTGGAATGAATAACGCTTTGCGTGGTGAATTTTAATATGAACGGAAATCATTGTTTGTATGCATGGAATTTGTTTGTAGGAATAGATTGCATTTCAAGAAAAATTATAAAGAACTTCAAAAATTCAATTTGCAAACTATGACCATTTTTGAGAAATCTTTCAATTGCATCTAATCCAGTACGATTGGGTTTGGAGACGAGGATCGATTATAGCACCACCGAACTTGGTACGCTAGTAGTTGGAACCATGATATATAAAATACGATAAAATGGTTTACCAACATTCCAGGGGTGAAACATTTATTTTTCGTTTATATATAAATGAATATAATTTTGATGTAATCTTAGAAAGTATATGATTCATCGTAAAAACAACTCAACAAGGTAGAAAACAATTTTCCACAAAAATAATTCGCTCGCTTTCTCGGAAAACGTGATTGAACGCCGACATCAAAAGTAAGGTTCACCGTTATCCGCCGCTGAAAGTTCTGGTGGAGCCGAATATTTGATTGGTCATAACTCCACTAAAAATGATCGGAAAAGGAAAATGACAAGTTCATATCGTTTCTGAAGACTCCTACTTCCTCATGAAAATATAATATGCGAGTATTTGAGTACCTAAAATGTGTTTTGTCGCACTTCACGGAGATGTTTGCGGATGATCCGAAAATCATAAATAATTTAGTAAATATGGAATTATTATACTGAAGCAGCAACCCATATCCTCTTTGGACTATATGCAAAAATTTTAAATGAGTGTGACAAGCCCGACTTATAGACTTGATTTTACATTTTCAGACTGAAAAATAGGTGAAACCCCTCCGAAAAACATGGCTAGAAAAGAACAGAAATGACATTCCACCTTCTAACATCCCTATTATTGAAACTATTGAAAGGCAGAAATATGAAAAATTGAAAAAGTCAACCTATAGGGCTATAATCACTGATCTGTCATGTCATTTTCATATTTGGAAATGGAAGTGAGCCAATCATAAGCATTCACTGTGTCCTTCTATTTCAAATCCTGAGAGGAATATTAGTTCTTTCCCAGGGACTGCCTTGCTCTCCAATTCCAATTCAAGAATATGGTTTTGAGTTTTGGGTGGTGAACACGCCTAGTTCCACTTGAATGTTCTAATCCCCGGATTTTCCAAGGATGATGCTGAGAATGTGACTGGAAAGTTTTTCCAAAACAAATTCGACTAACTATGACACCCCTTTCTGACGGTAAACGTTTTCTTCATCGCCTATTTTATTTAATGAATTTCCTGACGCCGCAATGAGTGGATGCTTTTTCCATTCAAGCCAGTGCATATGGAGGCATATACAGCAATTAGGCTTGCAAGGAAAATACAGCAAAGATCCAGAGTTTGCTTTACACCTGCGCTTACGGTACCTATCATAAATTGCTTTGTGGACACTTGGATAAGTCGTACTGATAGACGCCAACGCCGAAGACCGCCACTGTACTTACAGTGTTGAACTATGGAACGTCTATGCACAGTAGAAAGAGATATTCCCCGAACTAATAATGCCATTGAAAGTTGGCATAATAGTTTCACACAATTTTCAATTGCAAGTGTAAATAGTCTACACCGTGTAATTTTTTTATTTTGACAAACTTCTGTTTTTATTAATAAATATTTAATTTTTTTATTTTGACAAACTTCTGTTTTTATTAATAATACTTTGTGATCAGTTGTCTCAGTGTCCAATTGTCACCGCGTCCAACTGTTGCTGCGTCCAACTGCCGCGACGTCCAATTGTCGCCGTGGCCAATTTTCCGCGTCCAATTCTCCGCGTCCAATTCTCCGCGTCCAATTCTCCGCGTCCAATTCTCCGCGTCCAATTCTCGTGCGCCCAATTGTCCGTAATCCTTCTCATTCATGGTGCACTATCAATTTTTACTTAGTGTACACATTATTCTTTGAAATTTCTCGAATCTATTTGCGTTTTCTTTTGGTTTCAGTACTACACTCCGGCCAACCAGATAGCAGGAGCAAACGAGCAAGAGCCGCCACACAGCAATACCCATACACAAGTATGAAGTTTTTGAATTATTTTGTTTGGTGATCGTGCAGTCGATAGTGAAGAACGCTTCTGAAGTATTTTGAGATAGCAAGGAGCAACGGTGTTGATTTTTCGACGTCCATATCTCGATATTTATATAAACCGTGAATTTTTGAGTTCAGAAGAATTACTCTTCTCCATGGTTAGGTGATGATTAACAGAAAGTTTCAGAATTCGAATGAATGTATTTTTAGAACTTTTGGTGTGAAAACAATTCAAGAAATAGGAACTGCCCAAAACAACTACGTCAGTTTTACTCAACGCGCATTTCGCCGACAAAGTTATGATACTCAGGATATGAAGTTTAGTGATTATATCCATTCTATCTTATCTCTATTTCGAATGTTTTATTAATAATCCAGTAATAACAGACAAACTCGATCAAAAAGTGAAGAATGAATTGTATCACTCTGAAACTCGGCATATGAAAAAAAACAGGGGTGGAACATAAAAAATTTTCCATATCAAAAAAATATAATTTTTTTGTTGTTATTTCAGGAAATATAAGATTTATCAAAAAACGATTTCGATAGATTGAGAGATGATACAATTCTCCACAAGAATGATTTTCAGTAATACCTTATGAAATACGCTCGTTTCCTTAGAAAACGTGATTTAACGCCGACGTCACATTTCATGCTCGCGCTAACCCGCCACTGCATGTTCAGGCAGGGTCGAAAATTAGATGTGTCATAACTTTGCTTAAAATCATGGTAGAAGAAAAAAAAAGTGCATATCGTTCCTGAAGGCTTCTACTTCTTCATGGAAATATAACATGTTATTATCTGAATGTGTTTTGTTCCACTTCAAATAACCCTTCTACGATATTCACGGAGGATCCGTAAGTCATCGATATTTTAGTTAATATGAAATAATTATACTGAAGCAGGAATCAGTTCCCTCTTTGGACCATATGCAACTATATAAGACTAGTGAGACAAGTCTCATTTATACATGGCAAAGAAAAAACTGGGTTTTACTCCTGCCTCAGTTTTCAACTCATCCATAATCCCGGCAATTTCTGCAGTAAATGTTGGAAATAATCGCTCATAACATCCTACATAAAAAATGAAGTATATAATTTCAAGCTTGAGGTTTGCACTTCACAATAGTGTTATTAAATATATTTATGCAGGATATGAATAAGCGATTATTTTCAACATTTAGTGAAGAAAATGCCGATATTATAGGTAAGTTGAAAATGAGGCGGCATGTATAAGTGGGACCTGTCACACTACTTCAAAATTGTTGCATATAGTACAAGGAGGGTATGGGTTGCTGCTTCTGTATAATAATTCCATATTTACTAAATTATTCATGATTTTCGGATCATCCGCAAACATCTCCTTGAAGTGCGACAAAACACATTTTAGGTACTCAAATACTCCCATATTATATTTGCATGAGAAGCTAGGAGTCTTCAGAGGCGATATGAACTTTTCCTTTTCCTTCTCGGATCATTTTTAGCAGAGTTATATACAATCAAATATTCGGCTCCGCCAGAACTTTCAGCGGCGGATAGGGGTGAACCTGAAATTTGATGTAGGCGTTCAATCACGTTTTCTGAGAAAACGAGCGCATTTCATAAGAAATTATTAGTGATCATTTTTGTGAAAAATTGAATTGTCTTTGACCCTGTTGGGTTGTTTTTTCGATAAATCATATACTTTATATAGTGATTTGACTGCATCCTCAAGATTGTCCAAAGTTTTTCTTTAACTAGGCAGTCAAGACTACCTCTCCACTTATATATATATATATATATATATATATATATATATATATGTTCCACCCCTGGAACTTTGATATACAATTTTTTTCGTGTTTATAATGGTATCAACTACTAGCATACCAAGTTTCGGCGCATTGTCTGGATCTCCAGAAGAGAATAAACTCTTTCCCATGGAAATGCTGAGAAAAACATGGGTAGAACATCCCATTCGATTGAATTGTAGTGCCATATGAAACAGGGCAGCATTGTGCTGCTCGATGGCGTAGAAAAATAGCACAGAGTGGAGATGAGCTTGTAGTTGTGGTCAGAGCACAAACTTCTATACAGTATGAAACAGAATTGGTGGTGAAGGAAAGATCAAGTGTATTGGCCTAATGGATGTTGATATAAGCTTGACGACCTGCTTTGCCTGTTTTGTTGAAAAATTTGAGCCACGTTGTGTACATCGATACTCCAATTATAATGACTTCTGCTGTTGGATGGTTTTTCTGGAGAAAGACTAACAAGATCAGTTTAAATTATTTATGAAAGATGGCATGTTTGTGTAACCGAATGATCACACTAGGCTTTGATGAGTTAATTGGTCCAATTTGAAATATGAAATGAAAAATCAAAAAAAATTTGAAATTCTTTCTTTATTGGAAATATGTTCCGTCGGTTTCTAGGAGCACAGTCACTGATTTTTGGAAGTTATCCTGTTTATACTTCCGACCAATTAATATCCATTACCCCATTCGACAATTGATTATTGACATGTATAATAACGTTTTCTCCGTAATGCTATTTTTTCTATCTTGTAAAATATTTAGTACCATCGAATTCATTTATTACTTTTATTGCTTTTTACCACATTTCCACATACCTACTCCTTTTCTAATAATATCCTTGTTGTGAATTTTGGCCGATAAAGTGGGTCATTAGAATACATTCATTCTGAAATAAGGGAAACAGTAATCGTTAACATAATCTGGTACTAAAATGACATATAAAAATAAGTGAAACGAGGATATTTGGTTTTTTCCTTTGATCGGGAATGAAACAATCGGTGGTATAACTTGTTTGGAGTTGGCTAACTGAGTTGTACCATCTAGCTGACGAATCAAAAATGAAAAACAAATAATCAAAATGAAAATATCAAACATATCCATGAAAATTCACTACCTATTTTATTCGACTGCACGACACCCTTGTGACTAATACTGAATTTTGAACAGTTTTAATCGATATACATGTACTGTTTTTACCTGGATGTAGTGAATGTTACCAAAGTTTGTCAATTTAGTCTATAATATTATTATTAAATTACTGTTTGTTGTATTGTGTTGTTTTCTTTGAGTCAAGAACCCAAGAAATATAACGAGAGTTAAAACACTAGTTCTTTTTTTATCAAAGGTAAAACCACGAGTCCCTCAAATTTTATCGATAAATTTTTATTTTCCACGAAAACTTTTTTATTTGGCAAAAGTATGAAAACAAACCGTCCGTAGGACGAGTGATTTTATCTTATTCGGTTTGTAGGAATGCTTTTGCCTAAAAATAAAAAAGTTTTGAGTGTTCTGAAAATGAAAATTGATCTAATCAAATTTGAAGAACGAGTTTTATTTGGAGAGATTATTTATTGAACAAATAAAAGGAAGAACAATTCAATTCATTAGTATCCCAAGTAGCTCACTCATATTGGGACAATATTTGTACAATATTGTGAAAACATTGGCAAAATATTCAAATAACAATATTGGCGAGAAAAAAAATGTAAACTTTCAAAATATTAAGCGATATTGGTACAATATGGCTGTAGTACACTCACAATGGAATAATATTAGTAAAATATTGGCAAAATATTAAAACGTAATATTGGCGAGATAAAGTTATAATTATTTCAGGATATTGGTACAATATTACTTGGATATTATACAAATAATATCAGTGAAAAATTGTGGAAGCAATATTGGCCCCCAAAATATTTAGGGATATTGGTACAATATCATTTGCATATATTGGTAAAATATTCAAAGTGAATATGTTGCCTTGGAAACATTGATGAAATATTTCCAGAAAATGTCGAATAATTTGAATATTCTACAATTTCATTTATACTTCAATTACCCACTAAGTAGATTGACTTGTAAACGCATTGTGAGAAGCCTTATTTAATATAAGTTACTATGATTCAGCTGTCGTTCTATATGTGGGGCCACCTACCGGTTTCTTACCCAAGGTTAATCATAATTCTTTTCAATATTGTTTATTGAATATTGGGCTGATATTCAAATGTCAATGATAGTGATAAATTTATTTTGTAATATTGTCTTTCAAATATTGGCGTGAGGTTTCCGTAACAATCTCAATCAATATAGGGTCAATATAATCTTTCCAATATTGATGAAATAATATTCCACCAATGTGCTATCAAACTTGGATATACAATATTGTTTATTATCTCTTATATCGATATAAGAGGAATATTGGAACCGCAATATTGGAGCTAGAAGCTGGAAACACTATGTAGCCAATATGGTTCTATGTATAATGGTGAAAATTATTGAACCAACATTGACCCAATATTTTATGAAACAATGTACATTCAGAACAGGTTGAGCCAATATTCTACCAATATTATTGATAAAATATTGTTTTTCCAATATGCACCAATATTGGCTCAATATTATTTTTACATTTACAATATATCCATATTGGCCCAATATGAAAACAAGATTTAGCCAATATGATGTGCTACATAGGATTTCATTAACATGAGGAAAGAAGGAGAATTTTTTTTTATTAGAAAATGTACATTTCAAAATATCAAACAACGATATTGGCTTTATATGATCAAGAAGAGATATGATGCTTAAGCGGCGCATATAGATATCTGGAAATTATGATAGTTTAAAGCAAACCTTACTAATGCTTTCTGACGATACTATGAGATGGCGCCACACCTCTCCATTGTACAAGGTTGATAATCGAAAATTTCTTCTTATGAATCGAAAATTGCGCCAGAAGGAACATAAAATTATTCGTTGTCGTTGTACAACGGTTAGTCTCAATAATAATAATAATAATAATAATAATATTTATTTCACTTCGGTAATGATGATATACAATGGGTGAAAATGAGATAAATATACTTAACCCATAAAAGGTTGCCCTCGAGCATGGGTATAAGGGTGAATACATAGTGGAATTATAATAATAATGTAATAGTACAGAAAGAATAATATAACAAAAGAAATAAATAATGCTAATAATAGCAATAATATTACAGATAATATATCACTTAACAGATAATTACCTTAAATTTATATACACATAGATATACACATAATAATAATAATATAATAAAATAATAGAATGATGAAATACAGACACATATACTGTATAATTATATCACTGTATTCAGAAAATTCACAAAATTGACAATTTCTTTTCACAAAGTTAACTTTAGATCAGGTCAAGTATTAGTCGATGAATTTTCAGTCTGTCTGTTTGTGTCATCCAATTCCTAAAATGCCTTTTAAATAGTGAAACAGAGTTAATTTCTTTTATTTCTGGTGGTATAGAATTATATAGTTTTGGTCCCAAGTAAACGTATGACCGTTGTAAGGTATTTTTTTCAGGTTTTGGTACACATACTGAATTATTTCTGTACCGTGTAGCATGGGTGTGGTCAATTGGTATTAATTCGTGTTTATTAAGGTGTTGTCTAGTTACTGTTTGGAAGAAATAGAGTTGCCTTATATCCATAATTTTGGTATCCTTGTGTAGGTCTTCTGTGGGGTAAGTAAACGGTTTTTTATACATACTTTTGATTGCCATTCTTTGAATTACTTCTAGCTGTGAAATATGATTTTTTGTTGCAGCTCCCCATGCGATTATCCCATAATTTAGGTAGGTTTCAAAAAGTGCGTGGTATAGAATCCGTAAGTATTTGAAATCAAATATTTTACAAAAATATCTCATCTTGTACAGTACATATCTGGCTTTTTTCAGAACATAATTGATGTGGATGTCCCATTTTAAATTACTGTCAACATAAATTCCTAGATATTTTATACTTGTAGCTGATTTTATATTGAAGTTTCCATTTCTAGTAGAAATGTTTAAGTTGTGATATGTAGGTAAGTATTTTGTGTATGAGGTGAACGGAAGGTAAACAGTTTTGTCAACATTGATGGAAAGCAGACGGCTGTCAAACCACTCAAAAACAAATTGAATTGAACAAAAATTATTCGTACGCCATCTTCATTTGAGTTCAGGAATATCAGTCTACAAGCGGCTACAATTTTGTCCAAGACGTAAAAATCATCGTTTGCGATATCCACCGATTTCAATTGTTTAGAATTCGTTGGCGATATCTGCCATAAACTTGGTTATGTTCATGAGCTATTTACGTGTGTGAAATTTGAGTGTTTATTGAAATGTGTCGTTTATGTTATTATTATGCTGAAAAAGTGAATGACTATTAATAATAAGGTAACTTTTCATTCATGCTAGTTTTTATTTTAACCTTGTATATAAGCCAATTCAATAGAATCGACGCGGTAAACCTCATAGGACCTTATAGGATCAAGGACCAGGCAGTTTTATCAGTATAAAACCGAGTGATTGGCCAGAATAACACGCTGCTATTGGTTGAAAAACTAAAAACGTCACATTTTGACATGTGAAAAAAATAATCGGATACATTTTTTACGAAAAAATGTTGCCAATCAGTAATTTCACGAGAGAAAATAACATGGAAAAATTGCGAGACCGTAGGTCGAGCAATTTTGTCTAATGTCAGTTTTTCCGGTAGAAATACTTACAGATGGAAACATTATGAGTTGAAAGAAATTCATCCATGAAGAGAAAAGTTCTAGTGTTTTTTACTAAATGCATATCACCCTTATCAATAAACGACCAAGGAATATTACTAAATAGGAACTTGACATTGAATAATCCTGATTCTGATGTCTTGGCAACTTCAAAACTGTGATAGTGATGATTGAAACCAGAATTTGTATATTTACAAAATACAAAAAAACTTCATGGTCACAAATTAGAATTTCAATTTTATGTCCAAATTACAAATCTAAGTTTTCAATTTCTTTATCAGTACTCACTGTGTGAGACATACCTATAATAAGCGATTCTGAATTCCGACATTACTGAAGCCATTAGTGCCATTCCAAATTATACGTAAAACAAAATATGACTTACCGTTGAATACTGATATCAAACTATCCAAATTCCATTGAATCAGTAACCTTTTCATTCTAGGTATCTATTCGTAGTCCTTGAACTTCAACTTTTAACAGTAGTGCAAAATTAAAACAACGAGACTGGGTATAAAAGTCACGACTCACGAACGGCAATACGGCAAACAGAACAGGAAATGGCGACGGATCATATCGATTATCGGGAGCTGGCGCATTGCGTGCTCGTTCGGAATCTATCGGCTTTTTTCGGAATTCGATTAATACTCTTCATAGTGGTAAATCACAGAAAGTAATCTCATACGTGCTATCATTTGTAGTGGTGAATAAAAATATCGGATAGTTATATTCACCCTGAACCTATCACCACTACAGGAAAGATATTTGATAATAACCTGTTAGTGAATATTTCAACTCATTACGTAGTCAATAATAATTGAAATAATCATCATTTGGAACTGGTATGCAGTAGATTTGTCTTGATATTGAGCACTCATAAAAGTTATATCACTAACATGTAATTTGTTCAATGAAACTCAATCGGCATTACCATTCATTTAGTAAAAAGAAAATATTTTTATTTTCTCAGTGTCCCTTTTCAGTTTAATGCCCAATAATTCCTGATTTCTTTAATGCCGAGTAATACGCCAGTAATACCTGTAATACCCAATAATTTTCAAGTAATGCCTTCAGTTCCCGACTGATACACCCGAGTAATACCACTAATGCCCAAGACAAGTACACCAAAATTCCCCAGCGGTTTCCCCCTCGGTTTTCCTGCTATCGCTCCAAAAGTACTTTATCTCTCGATGCCAAAGGCCATTATCTCCGCTACTTTGTAACATTTTTACGCAGAATTTTCGTATTTTATTCAAAAGTAAAATCGCATGTCATCTTATCAGCACCACTTCTTTATTTCCAACCTAATTGTGGTTCATTCCCTCATTTCAGTCAACTGTGTTTCTCCAACGATGATTTATGCCCAATTTCCTACGCCCTATCTCTTCTGACCCAGGATTTTATGGTTTAATTTGAAATAAACGTACTATCTGAACTGGAATGCCTAATGTGAAACTTCAAAATACAAAGCAGTTTGTTGGCATGTAAATGTTCCCATAATACTTCGAAAACCATTAGGGGATAGAGAGATATTACCTTCGGATAAACCGCCAACGCATGGACATCACAAACAGAGGCGTATTTCAGGGGTGTTCCGAAAAAATTCGATGGGAGCTCAGATAAAAATTTCAGGAAAACAAGATGAAATTATAGTGTCTCTATGGTAGAGCGTAAAGTAAGTTTGGTGATAAGGTAATACTGTTTAGCACAAGTTCGTAAAAAAATCAATAGTACACTACGTGCGTAATAATTCAATGTTTACAAAAGTCAATAAACACCAGTGTCTTATGATAAAAAGACAATAGTAATAGTCATGTTGATTTGGATCAACTGTGGATGATATTGTGAAATGTATTTTATGTCTTAGTAGCATATAGAATACGCAAGAAAATCAACACCGGTTTTATATGGCTGATAAGACACGATAAGATACGATAAATAATTATTTTGATTTGATTTGGTTGTTCCAATAAAGAGGTCAAGGATTCCATTCCGTGCAAGACTGAAATTTTTTATTAAATGGATAAAAATAGTTATTTAGGTAACAAGTCCGGAAAACAAAGTTTTTTTGGTCGAGTGGACAGGATTCTAGGACTAGCGTAGCAAGTCCTGGAAGTCTGCGAGTCCAAAAAAACTGTTTTCGGACGTGTTGCGAACACCATTTTTTTGGCAACCGTGACAAATTTATTTATTACATTTCTTTGTAGAAGAAATTTCGAATATTTTAATTCTTATTTGTATTAAATATCGAAATTCGAACAGAAGATAGGTACTAAGAGAAACATTTTAATTCTTGTTTATATTATTATTTATATTAAAATTCGAGCATCTCCCGGATTAGTCCGGGAAGTGATAATTTCTCAAAGAAAAATCGTCTGAGAAGTAGGTACTTTGAAAATAGTTATTTATGCAACAAGTGCAAAAAGTAGGTGTTTATTGCACTCGACGTGAAAGGCCTGATGGCCTCGTCGGACAACACGTCGAGTGCAATAAACTGTTTTTGCACGAGTTTCATACAATATTTTTTCTACATTCATGCAAAAACCAGAAAATGTTTCATTTAGGTGGCACTAAACTGTAAAGAAGACATTGTTATTTTAAATCTATCTGCTAAAAGTAATTCAAAAACATTTTGTGTAATTCAGTTGATATTCGAAGGAAATAATTTTATTTTTAACAAATTGCATTTTCTAGTAATTTCATAGTCCATTATGTAATGAATATGATGAAACATGCAACTATTTAAAACGTAATACAATCTCACAGAAAATGGGCTAAATTTGTAGTCAATTTGAAAATTTATGTCTGTCAAGATGACAGAAAGCTATAGTAGAATGACAGATGAGTGCAATAAATATATATATATATATATATATATATATATATATATATAATAATAAAAGTCTTTATTGCACTCAGTGCAAATATAGTTCAATAAAGTTTTGTTTTTTGCATGAACGTAGAAAAAATATATTTAATTTTTTAAATAATGAGGCATTGAAGCATTCGTTTTCCAGGAAGCTAGAAGACGGTGCAGCACATGAACTTGGTTT
The DNA here is from genome assembly GCA_958298965.1 of Chrysolina haemoptera. Classification (NCBI taxonomy): domain Eukaryota; kingdom Metazoa; phylum Arthropoda; class Insecta; order Coleoptera; family Chrysomelidae; genus Chrysolina; species Chrysolina haemoptera. The sequence goes on along the minus strand of OY282600.1, from coordinate 8,969,744 downwards.
CGTATTCGACACTGAACGGGGTGACCCAAATTCTGTGACAGAGTTGAAACCCTTTCAGCAAAAAGCTCACATTGAAGCTGCGAAGACTAAGGTTCTCTTGATGCAGTAACATAAGAATGTGCCAATGCATGGTCTTCGTCAAGAACATTGAAGACCCTGGCATATCCAAAACTCTAACCTCTGCATTCCTCAGGTCGAGTGGACCTAAGTTAGATACCAAAGTATCCATAATGGCATGCCAGGACGGTATCTTCAACAACCTGGTATACCATAGTCGCGCGATGTGTATAGAGGTCCCGGAAACTAGATGCTTAGATTGTCCTGAGGCGCCTGAGACCATGATGCATTTGCTGTCTGCATGTCAAGTTCATGCGATCTCAGACTATATCTAGAGGCATAAAGCTTGCTGCCCGCTTGTCCGGTACAGCACGGCACGGCACTGTCCGTCGCCTGATGTCGACGATAGACAGTCCAGCACAGCACGTACCGTTGTTTGCTGGAAAGGATCGGATAGCTGTGCTTTTCCGGCGACGGACGCTCTTTGCTGTGCCGTGCCGGGCTAGTGGGCGATTGTCCACTTATTTGCATTGTTCCAATCCTATCCGTATTTTGACGGAACGGACCGTGCTGTGTTGTACCGGACAAGTGGGCGGCAAGCTTAATGCGGTGCTACCAGTGGTGTGCGACACTCGTAAGGTATACACGAGATATCGCGGTGTTACCTAATACTTCGAAGGATATTGAGTCCGTTGTGGAGCATCAGACATACCGGATCTATTGAAACTATTCCTTCCCCATCCTCAGGTAAATCCAAGCGAATAAATCCAATATAGCTCTTCTCGCTCATCAAAGTAGGACGATTTTCATCGTAGAGTTTTCGGCTCCTTACGAAACGAACATCAGCCGAAAAGACGAAGGAAAACGAACTCATTATCGAGGTTTACTGTTTGAACTCTGCAGGCTCCACACAAACCATTCTGTTGAAATGGTGTTTCTGATCATACTATATTTAAAGCCACCAGGGGGTTACACCTGAGGCATTTGCCCCAGGCCCCCAAATTCTAAGGACCCCCAAGCGGCGTGAAATTGATTTTCTGACTGATTGGTTTAAGACTTTCTAAATTATTTTAATTATTTCTGTGTGGTACAAAATATTGCAGACTATTGATGAAAGGAATACAATTCTCCAAAGTCCTATGATTTCTGTGAATCAGAAAACATACTGCCACGTTTGATAAAAGATTCTTAGAGGAATCGATTCTGAGAGATGCTGAGACTGGTTAAGACTATAATGTAGCTTCGAACTTCAACATTACAGCTGAACTGAAGCTTTCGCAAGAAAGGAAGAAATATCAAAAGTAATTGTTCACATTTCACCCAAGAGACTTCAGTGCTACATTGAGGATGGATCAGAAAAACTTTGGGAAACTCATCCTAGAGATTGAAATAAAGAAGATATGACTTTTTGACATCATGAGTTGTTAGCAAAAAAATAGTTTACCAAAAAATCAGAGGTGGAACCAGAAAAAAATATGATTTGAAAAAAATTATAATTTTTTTTGCTATTGTTTCGGAAAGTATAAGATTCATTAAGAAACAATTTTCATAAAGTAAAAGATAATTCAATTCTCCACAAGAAATATACCAAGTAATTTCTCACAAATTGCGCTCGTTTCTCAGAAAACCTAAGTGAATTTCGATATTAAAATTCAAGCCACTACCATTTCCGGCAGGGCCAAAAATTAGATTTGTCAGAACTTTGCTAAAAATTATAGTGGGAGGAATGGAAAAGGTGTATATCGTTCCTGAAGACTTCTACTTCCTCATACAAATATAAAATGTGATTATCTAAGTACCCAAAATGTGTCTTATCCCACTTCACATAACCCTTCTACTATATTTACGGAGAATCCGAAAGTCATGGATATTTTAGTTGATATGATATAATTTACTTATACATGCCAAAGAAAAAACTGAGTTTTACTCCTGTTTCAGTTTTAAACTCACCCATGATCACAGCAATTTCTTCAGTAAATGTTGAAAATAACCCCTCATACACATCCTACATAGAAAATGAAGTATGAGATTTCAAGCTTGAGGTTTGCGTCTCAAAATAGTGTTATTAAACATTATATGCAGGATGCGAATAAGCGATTATTTTCAGAGAATGCCCATTTAATGGTAAGTTGAAAATGACGCAGGAGTACAACAAAGTTTTTTTTTGGCATGTATGAGTGGGACCTGCCACACTACTCTAAAATTGTTGCACATCAAAGAGGGTATGGGTTGCTGCTTTAGTATAATAATTTCATATTTACTAAATTATTCATGATTTTCGGATCATCCGCAAACATCTCCGTGAGGTGCGACAAAACACATTTTAGGTACTCAAATACTCGCATATTATATTTGCATGAGAAGGTATGAGTCTTCCGAAATGATACGGACTTTTCCTTTTCCTTCTCCGATCATTTTTAGCAGGGTAATGACCAATCAAATATTCGGCTCCGCCAGAACTTTCGCGGGTAAGCGTGAAAATGGAATTTGATATCGACGTTCAATCATGTTTCCTGAGAAAACGAGCGCATTTCATAAGAAATTACTAGGAATTTTTTTGTGGAAAATTGAAAAGTTTTTCACCTTGTTGAGTTGTTTTCTCAATAAATCATATACTTTCCAAAATTACAGCAAAAATCTATTTATTTATTTTTGAATGAAATAAAAGATGTTCCACCCCTGGAATTTTGGTATACATTTTTTTTCGTGTTTATCATGGTTTCAACTACTAGCACACCAAGTTTGTTGGTGCTACAATCGATCCTCGTCTCAAAACCCAATCGTACTAGATTACTATTATTCTTTTGGGAGTGTTACTCCCTCGCCGCTAACGCGTCTCACTAAAAATTCCTCGAGGATAACAGCTATCATTATTGACTCATAGTATTATCTACTATTTTATCAGCGACCTTTCAACATATCACTTATGTTAGCATGAAAGCATCCGGTACACCACTGCAATGATATATTCAAAACGCTGTGTGAATGACCATATTTTTCATACAGATAAATGTATTGCCAGATGATGTAACTGCGATGAAGGGTTATATAGCAGTCTATGACTCTTATGGAGGTTGAAAGGTTATTCGTGAAAGGATTGTGATATGAAATTTTCAAGTACTTTATGTTTGACTGGATTAAAACATGACAACATGCGTAAAAAGAGAATACAAAGTCCTGATGACCATCAGGTTATCATTTTTCCATTCAATATTGGGATACACTTTACAGAACATATTGATAACTTTCAAGCATTTTAAAGGTCCTGATAAGAAGCGCTTCATCATCATGGAGTGGAACTGTCTAGGTGCCATTTGCAGGCTATGAAACAGTTTGCTGTATACAGAGTGGTCCAACGAAAAGTATGCACCTAGCTTTTATCTTTTTTGTGGAATTGCAAGCAAAAATGCTCGGACACGTGGAGTTTGTTTTTGAGGGGGACACATTTCAGATATATTTTGCAAATTGTGCCTTCAACCCCTCAGCGACGAGGTGTCACAACCCTAAAATTTTAAATGGAACGTGGGGTCGACTGATATATCATTTGAACGGGTACAAAATTATCTTCCCAATGATACCCTATTTGTTGAAATTTACTGAAGCAGTTAATGCGAAAACGGCTTTGAAAACATGAACCCGATAATGTTGGTATTAATGAAAAATACAAATAAGTTTTGGTTACTAGGAATTAAAACATGTACAAGTAGTACTTAGTACGTTTCAATATTTGTTACTTGTAATAGTGCTTTGTAAAAAAAAACAAGCTGTTAAATTGATTTATTGAAATGTTACTTCAACAAGTGTTCAAATTGTTACCCATTTGCTTCCATACAATAATACAGACTTTGTTCAAATCTATGTCTAACATTTTGTAGCATATCAGGTGTTATGCTTCGGCACTCTGCTATAATCCGTTGGCGAATATCTTCTATGGACTCGGGCTTCGTAGCAAAACATTTATTTTTCAATTGTCCCCATAGAAAAAAGTCCAAAGGCGATAAATCAGGTGACCTGGCAGGCCATTTCATTGGGCCTCTCCTGCCAATCTACTGTCAGGGGAACCGGTTATCTAAAAATTCTCGTACAGGAACAAAATAGTGCGGAGGTGCTCCATCTTGCTGGAAATGAAGCCGATCAGCATTATGATTTTGGTCATCTTCTATTATTTGTGTGATGAAAGGATTGATTACGCCTTCAAGCATGTTTAGGTAGATTTCACCATTTAAATTTCCAGAAATGAAAAGTGGTCCTATGATATGACTTCACACCAGACGTTTATTTTTTGATGGGCCTGGGAATGAACCTCACGGAATGAATATGGGTTACTGTCATCCCAGTAACGGCAATTATGCCTATTCAAAGCTCCATTCAAATAAAATGTACACTCATCTGTAAAACAAATGTTACACATATCTGCAGTTTTTTTCTTACACTTATCTGCAGTCGTTTTCGACAAAATCACGCAAACGATAAATGGGGAATTTAGTTTCGCAAAATAAAGTAATTTAGAAATGATTGTCGTTATCCTGATTTCTAGTAACCAAAACTGAGTTGTATTTTTCATCAATACCAAAATTATCGGGTTAATGTTCTTAAAGCCGTTTTCGCATTAACTGTTTCAGTAAATTTCAGCAAATAGGGTATCATTGGAAAAATAATTTTATGCCCATTCAAATGATATATCACTCGACCCCACGTTCCATTTAAAATTTTACGGTTGTAACACCCCCTCGCTAGGGGGTTGAAGACACAAGTTGCAAAATATATCTAAAATGTGTCCCCTTCAAAGTGTCCGAGTATGAATTCCAAATAAAGGAGAAAACCTAGGTGCATACTTTTCGTTGGACCACTCTGTATAAACGTGTAACAAAATATGTTAAATGGGTAAATATTAACATAAACCTTACAAAATTACCACTTGAATCGAGGTCTACGATAAGGGCTTTAGATTATTTTCAATGATAGATTTTGTGAAAAGACTCTAACTGAAAAGGAAAGAAAAAATCTGAAAGTGAAAATTCGCATTATCATTCAGATAGCTGATTTTTTTAATTCTCTCTAGTTTTCATTGAAAAAATCACTGTAAACAAAATCACCATGTGAATCTGGCGAGTTAATTCAAAAAATTGTTCGTTCAGATTTTTTCTTTCCTTTTCAGTTAGCGTCTTAGCGTCTTAGATATGACAAATAAATCACATTTTTCATTTTTCAATTTTTATGGAGAATGTTCCCTTTTTCAATATTCAAGGTACTACAACCTTCAAACAATCGGAGAGTTATTGTCAACATTGGAAAAATATTTTGGTATCAGAGGAGTTGCAAATACGTCGATATCATCTCTCATACAAAATCGTACATAGTATATCAGCATTTCCCGATACAACAAGAGCATGTCTTAAAATTGTTATTCACCGTTGAGAACTTATGAGAGGGGTGTCTTCCTGGGTTCAATATTGGGCCCTATACTTTCCACACTTTGTATGACTAACACCTACTAGATCTAGTAGGTACCTAACAGAATCCACAAGCGGGAATACAAAATTCGGCACTCGGTGTGTTAGTTCAAAAGAAATGAACAATGCTCATTTCAACTTATTTATTTTAACTTCAGTGGAGTCAAGGAATATATTGAATTTTCAGTGCATCATACGTGAAAGATTCAATAATTTTAACAATCATATTCGGCATTTATGAACAATCTCAACTCATTACGTACAATTTTGCTATGCTATAACCAATGAATGAGTTTTACTTAAACCACCGAAACAGTGTCGAACAAGGCGCCTGCTAGATATTGATCAGTTTTTAGACTTTCCTGCAAAGATTGTTTCCCCTGAACCATTTGTTGGAATTTATCTTGAAAATTAAGTACAAGGCGTTGATCCCGTTTGAGCAAGATTTCCGATGCGTCAACTCGAACATGAAAAAATATGGTGCTTTCCATATAAAATAACAAAATTGAAAATCGGTTGAAAAAGGGCTAAAATACAGTTGATTGTTCAATAGAACACAGTTGGCCATAAAACTCAAACTTAAATCATCACAATTGACAAGCGACATCAGAAGTTACCAGAGGAAGCTTCTCATATAATGGAAGCTCCCATATATTCCTACAATTATTAAAAATTACCTAAAAACGGAATGGTATCCGTAAATAAATGCTCACAACTGCCATTTCTCAAATGGGAACATGTACTTTTCAATTTGTCATAAGGAAAAATCATAAATTATCAGTTTACTCGTTTGAAAAGTTTTGGAGAATTCCTAAAGGAAACGAAGATACAATCAGGTTTCATTATGAGCGTTCCTAAAATTGAAAGTTCTTCAACGTAGGCGGCTTAGAACATAATTAGGAAAGAAATACACAAAAGCTCATATTATATCAACGAAGTCAAAGTTTGTCCTACTTATTTAAACAATGCTGCTTTTTTGTTTCGCTTTTTTATGTTCACGGCCGCCCTCGTTGAAGAATATCTAATTTTGAGAACACTCATGATAAAACATCTTGTATTTGCGATTTCTTTGAGAAATCTTCAAAACTTTTCATACGAGTAATCTGATAATCAATCATTTTTCCTCATGACGAAGTGAAAAGAACATGTTGCCATTTGAGAAATAATAGCAGTTGTGAGCATTTCTTCATGGGTACTATTCCGTTTTTAGGATTTTTTTTATAATTGTTAGATTATATGAGAGCTGCAATCAGACGAGAAACTCAATTTTCAACTGTATCGCATTTCGATGCTTCCTCTGATAACTTCTGATGTCGTTTGTCAGTTGTGATGATTTAAGTTAGAATTTCATGGCCAACTTTGTTTAACAATTGATTGTGGACAGTTGACTGTATCTCCGCCATTTTACAACCGATTTCAAATTTTGAAGAACAGTGTTATCACATATTGCGTTCTCTTTCGGATAATGAAAGAATATGTACAGGGTGTCATTCGAAAAAAAAGTTTGGGGACACTTCCGATTAAACCGAAAGTGGTGAATTTTCAGTAAAGGGGTAAAAATATGCGTATTCAAGTACTATAGCGACATACCAAATTTGAAATCTGTATCTTGAAAACTATAGAAAAATTGGGGGGCGTACTTCACCTCGTGGTCACCCGGTATGCTGAGGTAACCATGTCAAAAACGGAGTCTATTTCACTTGACATGCATATTTAACCGTAAGGATAGTATCATCGCGTTGGCGACAAAATAACCACACCTCACCTCGCGCTCTCATTGAATAAACCACGTTCACACTCTGGATTATTCACATATGGCAAGGTTTCTGGGTCTCCACCGATATCTTATTGTGTCAGTGTTATTTCAACTCATCAAAGTTGTACTAGAATTCACAACAGTGAAGATGGTATCCTGAATTTTGCACTATTGGTACATAAAAATGGTTAGGTTGTAGGATTTACTTTTACCTGTGGGACTAGAACATAACAGAAATAAAAATAACTTTCGAGTCGAAAAGAAATGTTCATTTGAATCTCCTTTATGTTACATGGAGAGATAATTTTTCTTGAATGTTTTATGGAATTGAAAAGTGACAACGTTTGCGTATCGAACAATGAAAAACACCAAACATGGTAGAATACATTTACCTACTTATGCAGTAGATTTTCAAAAATTTTGTGAACTTTACATTAGTACAGTAACCACAGACAAATGTAAGCTACAAGTGGAGAATGAATCGTAGCACTTTGAAACTCGTCACATGATTTCTTGACATCATAATATATTGTTAGAAAAATATTGTTCACCAAAAAATCCGGGGTTGATTCCGATATCAAATTTCAGGCTCGTTAACCCGCCACTGCAATTTACGGCAGATCCAAAAATTAGATATGTCACAACTTTGCTAATACTTATAGTAGAAGGAAAAGAAAAAGTGTATATCGTTCCTGAAGACTTCTACTCCCTCAGGCAAATATTGCATGTGAGTATCTGAGTACCCAAAATGTGTTTCGTTTCATTTCACATAACCTTTCTACGATATTTACGGTTTACTTCGCACACCTCATAATCATGAGTAATGGGCATCATTACACGCTTGTTAAATAATAGAATTCAGAACAAGACCTAAGATGAGTGCGGCAATTATTTTTGGTTTTATTTCGAACAAACATCAAAGCAAACAACCTTTTTTTCACATAACCCTTCTACGATATTTACCGAGGATCCGAAAGTCATGAATATTTCAGTTAATATGAAATAATTATACTGGAGCAGGAATCAGAACTCTCTTTGGACCATATTCAACGATTTTAGACTAGTGAGACAAGTCTCACTTATACATACCAAAGAAAAAACTGGGTTTTACTCCTGCCTCAGTTTTCAACTCACCCATAATCCCGGCAATTTCTTCAGTAAATGTTGGAAATGATCTCTCATACACGTCCTACATAAAAAATGAAGTATAAGATTTCAAGCTTGAGGTTTACCCTTCACAATAGTGTTATTAAATATATATGCAGAATATGAATAAGCGATTATTTTCAACAAGTAGTGAAGAAGGTGACCCTGAAATTCGATGTCGGCGTTCAATCACGTTTTGTGAGAAAACGAGCGCATTTCATAAGAAATTAGGTACTTTTTTTTACGAAAAAAAAAATTATCCACCTCTGGAATTTTGGCAAACAATTCTTTTTTATTTTCGTGTTTATCATGGTTCCAACTACTAGTATACCAAGTTTGGTGGTGCTACAATCGATTCTTGTCTCAAAATCCAATCGTACTGGATTATACCATATCACACTTTTCTGAACCACTCTGCATATCACTGCGACTACACTACATGACCGATTTGTTGCCATAGTACCCCACATTGCGCTCAACTCTCGATAATTTTTTATAATTTTCTCCAAACAAAAATATGCTTCTCAGTATTTCAGATTTCTGGATATGTGGCGCAAATATCGTTGACCTAGTTCATGCATTGGAAGCATGTGAGTTACGATATTGACGATATCCTCTATGTGGTAAATAAACACGCTATTCATACCCCCAATGCGTACACTGATATTCCCGCTTGGAGTTGGTAAAGCTGAAAATATATCAGGCAATTTATTGATGAGGGATGTGATAGAGTTATATCTTCGGCAGTTAATGGAATCCTTTGACTTGAAATCATCAGAATTTTACATTAAGTAATTTCATACACAGGGGATAAACTGAATATGGTGATTGCGGAAATATGTATAGGAAATGAACATGTCATAAGATATGTCCACAAAATTATGATGAGAATAATTATCTTGAGTTTCTGATTGATTCGGCAGTTACTTGATGAAGATCCATGGTAATTGTATAGACAAAAGACGATTTGCTCTTCACAAACTTCTATTTTACCACGACATGTTTCGTTATCACTGTAGCATCCTCAAGTGATCATACTTATAACAACTAAAAACACTTCTAACCAGACTGTAAATAATTACAATCAACAAAGGTATACCTAACCTAACCTACCTGTATCAATAAAATTGTACCCACGATAATAAAAGTAAACATTCTAGTCCTAAAATAACAATAATTTAAAGGATTAGGATTAAATGGTAATTATAAAGTTCTACTTTAAAAATAACATAACTTAGCATATTGATTAGGAATACATGGACATTAGTTCTTTCTAAGAAAATAAATTCAACAATGGTGAATTATTCAAATCAAGTTGATCGTTGAGTAGTAGGTTTGAATTTTTAAGTACATTTATTTCTGATGATTCCAAATGATTTAGCTTCAATCCTCTATTTTCTATGTGTAAATCTCAAATTCTTTATCAAAAGTGTGATTTTCTTCTAAAAGATGATTTGAATATGTTGAATTTATTATATTTAATATTCATTTTTGAGTTGTTACTTTGTAATTGTTTCATTCAATAAACTATTTGAGTTCATTTTGTTCATGTTGATATCATCGACCTACTTCCCAACAAATGAGGATGACCTGGGTAAAATTTGACTACTTGGCAAACGGAGGTGGCGTTCCTGGACCATTCGTTTGAAAGACACTGTAATACTGAAGAATTTCAAACATTGAATGAATACTCAGTTAACACAAAAAAATTAAGTTGGTGTTGATATGATATACCGGGTGTCCACGGAAGGCGGTTCGCCCCTATAACTTTTTTGTTTTCGAAGATATTGGAATGATATTTGGAGAATCTATATAATACATAAAACTGCATTTTTTGACAGGTGACTCAGCTTCATCCAACTTCTGGCCTCACCGGAAGTGATATAAACTTTCAATTTTTAAATAATACACCCGGTATATTTTACCTTTTTTGTCTCCATATAACATTCTGAATACAACTATGTATATTTTGTTTTATAAATTTTAAAATTCACTTTTGAATCTAGAGGGCTATGGACACGTTCAAATTATTAATTTTAGTCCTAAAGTATTGGGAAAAATTCAACTTTACGGTTTTCGGTTAAAATGCATCTGCTGGGTGAAATTTAATTTTCAAATTATTATTGCTGTTTTTTTTTCAAATGGCAACATAGTGGCTTGTTGGGTCAGCATTTCATTACGTATAATTTGATACCGCACACTATTAGGTCTCGAAGAAACTTTCGTCAACAAACTTTAAAATATCACGGTAGATCTTTCTTTTTGAGATCAAACTAATATAAAAATTCATCTAGTAACCTGTGACCAACACAAATGATATATTAAAACCATCAATCCAAAAACTATGTTTTATGCATGTTTTTCGATCAATAGCGTACACAATAGTTTCCGTATTTAGATTTGGAGAAGAGAGGTAAGATAACATATCGACAAGTAATGTTTTTTTTCAATACACCTTAATAACCTTGTTCTATTAGTTATGTAGGTCACAGGTTACCCAATGTATTTGAATCTCATTTTAATCTGGAATGTTGTTTCATTTAGACAGATCTCAAGTAATCTTTTCAAGTTTTTAACGAAAGTTAGTACTACAATTTCTAAAATTGAATTGTATGTACATACTAGAAATATTTCGACTGGAAACAAAACACAAAACACAAAAATATTAGAACTTGCTGAAGCTTTAAGTCGTATACAAATCCTCCAAATTTTTTTCTTCTGATCCGACCAGCCGCTATGTTGTCTTTTGAAAATAAAATAGTAGGAATAACTTAAAAATTAAATTTCACACAGCAGATGCATTGAAATAAAAATTAAATATCGAATTAAAAAAAATATATTTTCACAAAAAGAAACAAGTGATACATTGTTGTATTCATAATTTCATATGGAGACCAAGAAGGTTGAAATATACCGGGTTTCTCATTTTATGTCTCATACAGATCCTCCAAATTTCATTTCAATATCTTCAAAACCAAAAAAATTATACGGGCCGTGGACACCCAGTAGTTTGAGTCTATAGCAACAATGTAGTGTACTCCAATTTGATATCTTAAGTGTATAAACAGAAAGGCCATCGTTTCTTAACTCAATCAGATCTTACTCTCATAGCCCCAAACATATTCGATAATTCTCTGATATATTTAGATTTGATCCCAATTTGACCTTTTGGAATTAACACCCGGTGTACTCGTAAACTCCAATATACCACTATCAATAACCTCTGCGGGTGATGTGGTTCTTCTGAGTTCCATAACACTTCAATTAATGCCACACTATCCATTTTCTACCAACATTAACCAGACTATAACTTTCCCATATCGTCTTAAGACGGCATTAATAATTACGAGCCGTGAGAGGTTCAATAGGATGACAGTCAACACGTAGACATTGTTCAAATGGAGCATCAAGGACCTCTTCAGCTTTGATTGTGTACCGTTACCTAGTGATTTGAACTACACTCGAATACTAGCAGGTCAACGTGTTTATAACCATGTTAGCTCGAGGATATTTCTTGGATACTTCATTTAGAGCGGTGCTCGATTGAGGAGCTCGATTAGTTTTGTCGATATTCGAATTTTAAAAGCTCTCTGGGTCGTCTGGAGTGGACTGTTAATGAAGCACTTTAAGTAATGGAATCGGGTAATTTTATAGGTTGTTACAAGACAGAATCGGATCAAGGAAGATGGAATAGCTAGTTAGTTTTGCTCGTATTTTTCTATTACATGAATTATGTGTTACGAAATAAATATATTTCATCAGATGAAGCATTCAAATTCAAACGAAATAGGCGTTGATAGGTACATAGGAATAGTATCTTGCAAGGATCGCATATTTTGATTTTGATCAAGGATGCACTATGGCAACTAATACTCATTGTACTTTTCTTATCATAATCAATCGTTTTTATACCCTTAATGTGTCTGTTGCTATGTCCAACCTGTACTGAAAAAAATTATATTGTTAAATTATAGTATTTAGTGGCGGGTATTTTTTTCCAGAGACTGAAGTGACAAATTCACAAACACGATTATACCACAAATCTAAAGTTAATTTCATGTAGGGAATGTAAACTTAACAGTGTGAAATTACACTAAATTTCGAAAGGGGGAACATTCTCCATGAAAATTGACATATGTAAAATGTGATTTATTTGTAATATCTAACAGAAAACAACTACTTCCCCGGCACAAGCCACGCTGGTCATTGAACTACATCTGATAGATATTGTGAAAAGATTCTAACTGAAAATTTCACAACAGATTTTATGAATATCCTATTTATATTTTCTAACAAAAATCAATACACTAAATATACAGGGTCCCAGAATAAAAAAGACAAACTCCTAGGGTAGAATCCTCTGTAACCGAGTTACAGAGTGTTGAAAGTGACACAAAAAAATATATTTTCCAGAATAACTACATAACAGCTTGACTTTTCTTGATGAAATTTGGTATGTCACTTAACAGCATTCAGTTTCATATTTCAAGGCAAATCATGTGTTTGTAACTCTAAACAGGGGCGTACGGCAGGAGGGTACCCCTATTCGCCCGTCCCCAACTTTCACGCCACTGGATTAATATCGATTTCGTTTCCTTTTTCCTAATCCCCAATATTTCCTATACAAAAAATGAATACGTTTCATTTCACAAATATCAACGGTTTTTGAGATATTTGAAGTTGAATAAGTGTGTGCGTATCAAAATCTTTACTATTTTTTAAAGCAATGTGAAGGTAATTATTTATAACATTATAACCAACATATTTCATACCTTGCAATGAGTATAAATTCGAATATTTCGAACATTGTTGGCATTCACATATTTACATAGAAAAAGTTATAGGTAGTTTATTAGGAATGTAGAACGCAAAAATAGGGTTGAGAATGCCAATATCGGTCAAGTAACGACATCTATTTTACAAGTTAAAATCCTGAAGGATGAGACCATCCCCTCTCCTCTGGAGAGGGAAGACATCTCCAGGCCAGTCTTAAACGCTGAAAACAAGAAAACAGTTGAAATGTTATTTTTGAAGCTATAAGTCATGTTTAAGGTTCTCAGGTCAAGACCTCCGCCTTGACCGGTATATTTTCTCTGAGTTGAAAGGTTTCTTAATTATTTGATCAGTCCTTAGAATTTATAAACCTTTTTAAGTATGTGAATATGGTCTTGGTCATTGTCAATTAGATAGTTTTTTGTTGAGTTAACGAAAAATTGTCTGCAGTCTGTTTTAGTATAATTATTGTAATTTTCACTATTTTGACTTTAATGAAGAGAGTAATTTTGCTATTTACTTTTTTTTCTCCCAAATATTAACATTCTAGTCGCATATTTAAACAATTTATTTTTCTCTCCTCCTGCCCCAGAGAAAAAAACAACCGGACCATAGAGACAGGCGAATGACTATAGATTAGGTGAGTAAGTTTTGTTTCATCTGAGGTACACATATGATATCACATATGACATGACCTCCTGAGTGGGCAATGTTGTGCTTGAACCTTTATCTGGTTTACAAATTAATTTATTCACTCAAGAGTTAGATCCATTCTATTATTTTTCAAACTGGAATCCATATATTATATGTTATCGCCAACCTAACACACGAGATAATAGTTGAAGTAGAGGGGTGTTTAAGAGTTGAAAATGGAGCTCAACTCCTATTAAATATACGCCAGGCATAAGCCAAAGTCTTAGTTCATTCGAGTTGGTCACACATATGTTCTTTGTTCGCCCCGTAGGGAACACTGTTCTAAATGAATAAAACAGGCTGGCCAGTTTTCTCACGTTTTTAATGAACTATCCATATACTGCTGATTTCTTAATTGATGACCATCATTCCATGATAGCTGTCCATCCGAACATGATCCACTTCACCTAATGGATGGCGCTTTTGGAAAGTTCTGATTGTCAATAAAATTCCAGCGCTTGCACATTCGAATAAAAAGCCCATATTGTAAGTAAAGTGGCCACAGCACTCCGACCTCCAACCGATAATTGTAAATTAGAGGAATAAACCTAATGGAAGTTTTATTGCTTCCATTAGGAGGCTGCGAGTGTAACATAGCTGTGTTTTCCTTTGCAGAAATGGAACGGAGAAACTACCCGTGAGAATGGATCGCCCAGTCTCTAGCGTGTCACTATTATTATGAGTTGTAATGTCAACAAAAAACCGAGTGATTAACTTGCGTCTCGTCCTTTTTTCCAAACCATTGTATTTTTTGTTAAAACTGCTGAAATGGGATACAAATCAAGCATCACATAGGAGTTAACATGTTCACAAGCAAAATATAAAATAAGGTTTCAACTCAACCATACTGAAACGATATAGGTAACTTATGGAGTCCTTTTTTGTGATCAAAGTGCTGTTAATAATGTCGATATTTCAAAAGTTCAGTTTAGGTATTATTCGTAGTGGTTGATAGTAATGGGTTGAAGGTTAACGAGTATTTTTAAGGAAAATTGATGAAACATGAGAAAAAATTACCCAAAATGAATATTTCAATAATTTTTCTCTATCACCGTTCCAGATATAATCCAGTAACGACAGACAAACTCGAGCAAAAAGTGAAGAATTAATTTTAGTACTCTGAAACTCGACACATAACATCTCGACATGTAGTATTAGAGAAAAAAAATGTTTACGAAAAAATCTCTTTGTTATACTTATTGTCAAGCTTTCGGAACTATATTTATTCCTTCATCGGGACAGATCTATAAAACGTTTTATAGATTGTTCAAGATTGTCCAAAGTTTTTCTATATATATATATATATGGAACTAGTAAATAGTGGGGCTTTACTAGTTCCATACCTAACTAGTCAGCAACGACTACCCTTCCTCTATATATATATATATATATATATTCATTAAATTGTCCTGCCGAATTACACTCCAGGTTTGAATTGATATCGGCTAAATTTGTGTTGTTCAAATTCTAAACTGTTTCCTTTAGCCATTCGACTCGAATAACTGTCAACCTAAAAACACTCCACCTTCGATGTCGTGTTTTCAATAGTTGACAGTTATTCCCGTCGAATTGCTAGGAACCAGTTTCTCATTAAATAACCCAAATTTACCCGATAAAATACAAACCACTTGTGCAATTATACGTGAAAAAAAATGTTTCACCCCTGATATTTTGGTAAACAATTTTTTTTTCGTGTTTATTATGGTTCCAATTACTAGCGTACCAAGTTTGTTAGTGCTACAATAGATCCTCATTTCAACACCCAATCGCACTGGATTATAGATACGTCAACCCCCGTAGACGTCCCTAGCTCTCGCATAGTTTTCTGTCGCGAGTCATCTCATTAGACGAGCGATGCCTAATTTCACCTGTCTATTACTGTGTTGCACAGGTATCAGTGTTGACTGAAACTACGTCACAGAGCAAGAGGACCGGTATTGATTGGAAGGTGCCGGCTCTTCCAGGTCCACGGCTGCGTACTCCATCCCCCGACCACCCCGATTCGCATCTCTGTCCGGCGAGCTGCGACCGAAGAAGAAGGAGCTACAGCGGCACGAAGGAGACCGGGAGCTGCTATTATTTCGCAAATTTTGCCCACCATGCGCAGTGAGCGAGCCCCAGTCAGACCCGGAGACCACTCCTTGTGACGGTGTCGGATGTGACACTACGACTGTAAGAGTGTTCTGTGCCCGAAAATGACGAGAAATAGGGGACACGTGTAGAACCCCCAGGATGGGGCACAGCCGGGTGGTTTGGCCAGCCGCGCTGCTGGCCCTCGTTACCCTTCGATGGGCATCTGCTGGGTGAGTCTCGTTTTTTCGTGCATGTGCTTCCGTGGGGTCCCCGCATGGGTGTGTATCTCTTCGCAACGGAAGGTGCTGATTCAGTTCAAATTAATACTAGATTTCGAAAGATTGATACCATAACCGTGTGGGCCGGAAAATTGGTTGGATATTTCAATTTTAACAACTCTTTCTGATGATTTTCTTTGATCTGAATATTTGCAACATATTGGTGGGTAAACAATTTCAGAATTGCGTTTGATTCAGAAAGTACTTTTCTAGCTGTGAGAGAGATATTGATAATCATATTTTACATTGATCTGACATTATTTTCCAATGATTTAATATCAACAGACTTGAAATGAAACCAAATATTTCAATATCCTCCTTCTTCTTTTTGGTTTCAATGATATCTTCACACAATTACTATGTTTCTTTTTCTACTATTCGCAAAATTTTATTGCCAGTCCCATAATTTTGATATGGACGGCTTCAAAAATTGTAAAGATATATAAAAAGAAGTTTCTGAACTGAGACATTCAAAGAATAATTCATATGATCCAAATGGATATTTTCGGAACATGTAGAAAATTCATCAATCGCAAATGGTTTTTGTTGCAATTTTAGCATCTTATTGTTTTCGATTACTATCATCTAAGTCACATTATGAATCTCTTCCACAATATTGGAGAGATCTAAAAAATAAAATGTCTCCATCTGTGGTCCAAGAATAGCTTGCGATTCGAAATGACATACTGACAGCTGATGCCTGTCAAGGAATTCTGGGATGACGGACAAGCCCCCTACCATTTGAAAGTATGGATTCTCGTTTATCATAGTTATGAAGTTGAATTTTTGGAGTTTCATTGCATTTGCCAATATACTCTGAACAAAACGAAATTAATTTCAAATCAATGAAGACTATTGAATTACTGGAATTTTTCGAAAATGTTCTATTCATCGAGTGCCACGTAACTGTGCAGATATTACCATTTTGCTATATCAGTGATATGCATAGGGATATTGGGTGAAAAGAGATTGACATAGTTATATTATTTCTATTTTATAAAATGAATAACTCATACTATCATAAAAACAAAAGCTAACAAACAAAAATAGTAGATGATAAAAAACTTCATTCAGTTTGAATCTTGCAGAAAATCACAATAACCCCGAACTTTTGTTAGTGTTGAATAATTTTCGATAGATCTGAAACATAGTGAAAAGAAGAGCTATATTGATTATGGTTCAAAAATATGAACAGTATGTTCTGCAGCTGAAAAAATCACATTTTTTCATTTTTCAGGTTTCATGGAGAATGGTTCTCTTTTAAATTATATTCATACTTTAAATTTATAATGAAGTTCCAAACAATCAAAGCATGCCAACTGGGAAGATATCTCACGAGAAATGCCATGTTTGTAACACAAAGGAAATTTTGATCTTGCTAGACCTCAATTTGACCCATATACAGTGTGGGCCTTTGAGTCTGCAATATATGATAATTTCTTTTAACTAATTGCACAACCAAAATACAAATGATGCCAGAAGTTAGTGCATGATCCGAAATCATATTAGTGCATTCAAAATGGTTGCAAATTAAGCAGCATACAGGGTATAATTAGAAATCACGCCTAAATACCAATACATGGCCGTCAAAGAATTTTTTTTATTGTTTTCTAAACATTACTATTTCTATTTTTCAAATATGTAAGATTTTTAAGATAAAATTAGTTTCAATTTTTTTTTGACGAAATCACAAACTTCAAGTTGTTGCAACGATATTAAATACAACTCGTTTGAATTGAAGAAATGTTTATTTCAAGGGTTCATTGAAAAACTGTACAAATTGATTGATTGATAATTAATGTTCGATTTATTTGATTTTATATGCCGAAACAGACTCAAAATTCAAACATTCATTTCAATTTCCACTCTCTTCTCAGTATTCACACCGACATGCTTAGATAATTACAGAATGTTTCTTTTTCCATTGTCAAAATTTTGTCGACTATCCCATAATTTTGCGCATCAGTAACGATATATAATGGAAGTTTATGATCTGAGACATTGAGAAAAATAAACGAATTGATGATGGGAAAAAAGTCAGATGTGAGGCATTTCGATCAACACAATGATCCAAGGGGATATTTTTGATTAGTCGCCAATGTTCTGTATTTCTGATTTCAGCATCTTATCGTTTATATACAAACTGATTATCAATTCTATTACTATTACTATTAGACATTTCTCAATATGATTTTTCTTCTGCAATATCAAAGAGATCTGAATAATGAAACGTCTCCATCTGTGGTTCAAGAATAGCTTGCGATTCAGAATGACATACTGATAGTTGATGCTTGTCAAGCAACTCTGGATGACGGACAAGCCCCTACCGTTTGAAAGTATGAATTTTCGTTTATCATAGTTATGAACGTTACAGACAAATTTCTGTATCCATCAAATATGGATAATGGTAACCAAAAACTCCATTCAAAAAAGTAATTTATTTTGGAATGTTAAAAATTCACCTACTAGAGTAATAATAATTTTTTTCTTGAATAGGCATTCCTATTGCAGGAAATTTAAGCGATACGTACAGAAATACCAATCTTATGAAATAATAAATAATATTCGAAGAGAGGGAAAACGGATCGACGGGTAAAAAAGGAGTTATATGTGTTCAAACGTGTTTCTCAAAGCAATGCTTACATACCGAAAACTTCCGTTATTTTACTCGTTTAGAGCAAAAAATCGCTACATAAGCATATAAATATTTGCTTGGTGCAATTATATCTAGGACAGAAATGAGTGGATTGAAATTTATATTATTCAATTGTTGCCCTTTTTACCTATTTAAAGTACGCTACAGCGTGTGCAAATCGAACTGTTCTTATTTCCATCACTTGTGATGATGAAACCAGTATTTATGATTTCAAAGTGCACCAATTGAAACAAATGACGTAAAGTATTCGTGGATAACTGATCTTTCAAACACTTTTTTCTTTTTTTCCACTTATACTTTAATATACTATATTTTGATTCGGATGTGTTACTTGAGATTCTCCCTTGTTTTTCTTTCGTCATGATATCATTTATTACGATTTTTTATGCTAAAGAACTGAATATTGAATGAGAACTGTCAGGAAATATTATATAAGTAGGTTACTAACAGATAGTTTGAAATTGTTGTCTGATTTGATTAACGCGTTCTTTAACGTAATTTTCGCAAAATATTAGATTGTCAACTATTTCAATATGAAATTGAAAATTCTTGAGTAGATGATGTTCTTCAGCTAACAATAATAATAATAATGAATGACTTTATTTTTTCCTCAATTCTCAATTTCTCAAAAATATTTATAATTATAATGTAAAAAGAAGATAAAATACGAAGTACAATATTCAATCTTGAATGAATCTCTGAAGTGAAGTATAGTGAAGAAACTGAAGAGTGTAGGTGAAAAATAGTATAGTAAAGTATGAGTCGATAAGGTCTTTCAAATACGAGCTACTTTCCGAGCACGACGGCGCAGCCGGAAATAGAGCAAGTGTATCAAGGGATACTTTACTTAATTTTTTTCAATTAGAGCACTTTGAAATCATAAATACTGGTTTCATTATTACAATTAATGTAAATGAGAACTCATAATGCAGAATGGTTGAATTCGTGGTGTGACATCAATATACCTTTCGTTAAAATTTTAATAAAAGTTTTGTATTTGTTTGTAATATTTCATTAGATACTACAAGGTTGTTGATGTAGCCATGGTAACTTTAAAAAACGCGCGTTTTCGAAAGTTCCATTTGCACACGCTGAGGCGAGTTTTAAATGCACAGATTGAAAAAAATGTTTCATCTGTGGTATGAATCTACGAATGAATTGAAGAGAATATATTGCACATCAGCGTATTTGGAAAAGGATAGGACCAATCAGTCAGAAATAATCGTATTCAATTCGAAGAAAATATGTCCATGAATCATTTTTGATGTTGATTATCCATGTTTAACTGATCAATTGTCATTTTCTTAGAACCGTCGATTATCATGCAGTAACGCAAATCAGTTACCAAATAAAGAAAATTACAGATGATTCAGTACACTATTTATAATCACTTTAGGATAACGGAATACATATGTTTAACATGAAACCAACACAGGGTCCATTAAATATGAAATTAAAAACTGTATAAAAAACATGCGATTCCTTATATTTTCTTTTTATGCAGAATTGTTCGCTTTGACAAACTTACACGACTAATCATAATTTTTTTCTTTTTGAGAAAACAACTGACGAAATGTATAATATGTGTAACAAAAGTTAGCTAGGCTGACATAAGTGCACAAGTAATATCTGACAAATAACATAGACAATGTCGAAATAGAATTCCCTTCAAACGTTCCCGTAAAGTCGGAAATATGAGGAAAGTTTATGACAAAACATAACTACTTTTCCAGCCAATACTGCGACGGACACTGGAGTATAGATTATAGATTATATATATTAGGGACTTTCGTGCTACAAGCCTCTACACCGCGACCTTTTCAGATCTGTTGTGTTTGTCCTCGAGATCATTTAGAGTTCTTTGTCGAGCCCTGTCTTCTTTACGAGACTCCACAGGCTAGTTTTTAGAACTCCCATGAATCTGGGAGCTCTTGGTTTTTTTTCTCCCAGCGTTAGAAACCTTTGCCTTGACAACCCCTCGCAGTGGCATAATATGTGTACTGTGTTTCCTCTTCTTCCTGACAAAACCTGCATAGCATTTCTTCTGCCAGGCCTATTGTACTCATATGTTTGTTGAGCCTACAGTGCCCTGTGAGAAGTCCTACTACCATTCTAGTAGTGTTCCTCTTTTGGCTTAGTAGATAGTCTATGAATATTGGCTGCGGTTGTTTGATAAACTCTTTGGCCTGTCTCATCCCTGGTGCATTGTTCCACTATTCTTGAGACTTCTGTTGAATCAATCCATGATTTGGTGTTTGTTTTTAGTACAGCTTTTGCTATACCGCAATACGGTTCTGGGCCATTCAGGGCCTTACTTGCTCCTTCTCGGGCTAGTGTATCGGCCTCTTCACTGCCTCTATAACCTGTGTGTGCTGGTACCCAGGCTAGTGTCAGTCTGTTCTGACTGCCCAGCTCTTTTAGGGCTTCTATGCAGTCCCAATCAAGTTTTGAGGTAACTTGCATTCAACTCTTCATATAGCTTGTTGTAATCTCTCCCGTGCATATTGCTAATGGGTGCTTGTCCTCTAAGCAACCTGCTCGTGACAGACCTGGCTTCGGCTTGGATGTATATGTGTAGTGGAGGTAGGTTGAGCAAGACCTCTAAGGCGGCTGTTGAAGTGGTTCTCATGGCCCCGGTGGCACTCAGACATGCTTGTCTTTGTAGTCCTCCAAGCCGTCGAACCACTCCTGCCTGCTTGGTCTTTGGCCACCATACCACCGACCCATACGGTATCATGGGTCTGATAACTCTGGCGATAAGCCATGTAGTCATTTTTTGTTGTAGCCCCCAATTTTTTCCGCACATTCTCCTGCACAGATTGAAGGCTACAGTACTTTTTTCTATGTACACTGGAGTATATATTTGTTTTATTAATGCCTACTATTTCTCAGGAACATTACCAAATAGACACTGGAGTATATATTTGGTAATGTTCCTGAGAAACAGTAGGCATTAATAAAAAAAACGAAACAAAATCATATAGCACTAGGAGTGATTGGGCATTTTACATTTGCAGAAAAACCCTGACAACACCTGAAGAGCTAGAATTATTTCGTTGAATACCAAAGGCAGTTTTATTTAACCTGTATATATTTCCTTTGTGAAAAACGATGAAAAATATATCCAGAGGATACTGAATTCTTTATTATTTTTTTGGCATATGGATCAAAGTAACATATTTTTGGATATTATCTTGCTTAGTTATCTTCAATTATAGTGCATATTTTGTTTTAATTTGAGTGATTGATAATAATAGCCTCTCTTAATTAATATCATACCATAATTATGTATCACACCATTTTATTTGGAATTGCTCAAGAACAATTTGCAAAATCAGAAGACACCGGGTAGTGGTGTTTAAATATTCGAATATTTCGATGCAACAAGGGAATCAACCGCTTTCAACCCGTTGTCATTATCTCCGTTTGGAAATTACGCTCGACTTGTCTGGAGATCTGGGATGATGAACAAAGGCAGACTTATCTCTTGAAATAGATTTCCATTCAAAATTACCGAGAATGCTGAAAATAATTCAAAGGATACTCCTCATTTTTTGATTCAATACCTTCGCGAATTTCTCAAATACATCGAATGTTAGATCTGAAGAAATGTTGCTTGAATAGACAACAGTAGTTTATGAATTTTCTCAATTGGTTATTTTTGCCGTGGACATATTGAATAATTGTCATTTTGGAGAAATATTAGTATATACAGTGCGGCTTTTAATAGTGTTCCCCCCTGTTAACTTTTGAACGGTTCGACGTAGGAACGTGAAAAAAAAACATTTCGAGGGTTTCACCAATACTACTTTTTGAAAAAAAAATATGGTGATTGCTCCATAGGGGGCGCAGGGGGGCTCATCAACTCAAAATTTTTATATGGCATGGGGGGTCAAGGGGTACATCGTTGAAAAGTAAATTCAATTCTCTTTACAACCATCTATTTTTTTTTTTATTTCGTTGATATTTTCTCTGCAATTTAAATTCGAAATATCAAAAATAAATGCGGATCTGAATACTACTCATACCTCAATAAATTTGAACGGTTTGATGTGGAAAAATGAAACCAAAAATTTTTTGAAGGGCATTACCGATACTACTTTTTGAGAGAAGAAACATTGCGATTACTCGACAGATGGCGCTGGGGACACATTAATTTAAAAATTTCGAAAGGCATAAAAATCGAAATTGGGAAAAAAATTATGGACAAAATTCAAAAATATTTAGATGGTTGTAAAGAGAATCGAATTCTCTTTTCAACGATGTGCCACTTGACCCCCCATGCCATTTAAAAATTTTGAGTCTATGGGTTCCCCCGCGCCCCCTATTGAGCAATAACCATATTTTTTTTTTTTCAAAAAATAGTATTGGTGAAACCCTCGAAAAGCTTTTTTTTTCACGTTTCTACGTCGAACCGTTCAAAATTTAACAGGGGGGGGGGACTATTGAAAGCCGCACTGTATAGTATAGTATAGTATAGATAATTACAGATAGCATACAAATACACATTTTATTTTTTTCTCACCAGAAGCAATCTAACGTTAATGATCTGAGCTACCTGTCATTCCTTCGTAATCCCAAAAAGTGCTCTAGAGTGCTCGCGAGCACTTTTTGGGATTACTAAGCACTAAGCCGTTCCATATAAATGAATCGAATCGAAACATGAAGTCGCGGCACATGGCACCCGGCGCCACCTCCCACCAAAAAATCAATTTTTTACGATAAGTACTGCGGTTAGAAGATTACTTGAAAAAATAATAAAATTTTCTCAGTTACTTCTCCTATCTAAAAAAATAAGTTCAAAATAATTAAATATTACTTCTCCCTTTCAAACTACGTTGACGTATCGGAGACCAAATCTGTCTCCGTTATCAATACCTTTAAAACAATATTTTTTTTTATTATCAAGTCAAATTGTTATTTCTTTGACGAAAGCCAAAAAAAGTCTACCAAAAATTTCGTATGGATGACATTTGCTATCTTGATACAGGGGATGTGCGGTATGTCAATTACCATTCTATATTTCAAACTTATTTTCTGTGTAACCACATGCGGCCCATTTCGTTTTGATTTTGATTCACATATTTTGGTTTTTTTCAGAAAAAACGATGTCAAGAAAACCACAAAACCAAACATTTAATGAATATTCCTATTAAATTGGAATCAAATTTTTGATTTCAGCAATTCTATTTCAAAATAGTATATTATGTTAGCAGAGTTATGAACGTCCTTTCAGTAACGACTATTTCATTAACGAGTGCAGCGTTGCGGAACGACTGGTTGAAAAACAATTGTCTCGAGAGTTCATGAATGCTTTACATATACCTTACTTTTTTTACGAATTTATACTATAACCACAAAATTGTATGTTTTTAAGTTATCTTTTTTAATCATAACAGTTCCAATTGACAGGTCAGGAACGACCTACTCTCTCATGGTTTTCAACCACTGAAATCAAACAGTAACCCTAGCGATGTGCTTAAAAAATGGAGTTACTATGGTAATATTTTTAAAAAAATTCATACAGATTGCGGAATATGTGATTAATTGATCATTTATCGTGGTACGCTGAATGCCATTTTAGATATATAAGTGGAAAAAGTAACTCAAGTTTTTAATTGTCTCGGTTTTTACTTGATGAAAATCCATAGCACTCCTCAGACTGTTAGAAACGTGAGTTACTGAAACTTGATTTAACACGATGAGATTTCATCAAATGAATTCGCTACACTATAGTTTTCCAAGTGTTTAATAAAATAACTGCTTCAAAAAGCGATAGTGTAGCGAAATATGTCGCGATGTAATATTATTTGAGAAAATCTTACGTGTTTGACTAAGTTTCAGTAACTTAAGTATATAACAGTCTGAAAAGTGCTTAGTGCTTAGTGCTCCCTGACTGGAAATACTTTTTGAAAGTGCTTAGTAATCGCAAGAATTTCATAAATAAAAGTGCTTAGGGCTTGAGATTTCGGAGCACTTTTCAAGTGTGCTGCGTAGTGCTCGAAGCACTTTTTGTCAGTGCTCGGCACAGCTCTGTAACGAAAAAATAAAAAAGGCCGGCCGAGATCGAACCGAAATTATTTTGGTCATGCGTTTTTTCTCTCTAGAGCGGATAGCTTTGAAAGCTACTTTACTGTCAATAAATGAATGAAAATTGAACCAAAAATGTGGCGGAAGTTCAGGGCTTCACAAAACTAATTTCAGACCCGACCGATTAATAAAATGGCGGATGAGCTGATAAAATATTTCAAGGTTCTTTGATACCTATTATAATAACCGTGTACCGATTGAATAATTGAAAGAGTTGACAGACACTCAAAAGTTGAGAATGGGGAAGTCAGTGAGTTGAAAGATTAAAGAATTATTGACTGAGTATTGCTGGTAATTGATCATGTATTGTGGACGATTTTGATAACACGATGGGTACTGCGAACCCAGTAAAAAAAGTGGTGAATGCAAGCAAAAAAAAAAATATCATGAACTTTAGAAATGTCCGCCCAACTATGAATAAAACACAAAAAAATTATACAATTCGATTGAAGGTTTGGTTCATAGCTCTCTCTGAGAATTCGT
This sequence comes from Chrysolina haemoptera, assembly GCA_958298965.1. Lineage (NCBI taxonomy): Eukaryota > Metazoa > Arthropoda > Insecta > Coleoptera > Chrysomelidae > Chrysolina > Chrysolina haemoptera. The sequence goes on along the minus strand of OY282600.1, from coordinate 8,944,286 downwards.
AAAAACAGGTTATTTCATGACATTATGTGGTCAAACACACAGAGATTGATCTGATGGTTTGGAACAGCATGGATCCTGTGTATTTATCGAACCGTTAGTGACTCTCCGGAATCGATTTTTTATCTGAAATCGCTCAAGAATGCGTATTTTAGTCCGTTGCTAAGCAATGAATTTTCCCGTATCGAAAACGGTCCGGGAAATTTTTTTCCGGCGTCTCAACAATAATGACATCAATCAAAAATTGTTGTGCATTTACAAAAATGTATTAATTTATGATAACGTTGATTGCGATTTCAGAAAAAATAGTATGTGTACGTCGAAGTTGAAGTACATTCCCAGACTTCAATGCCTGTTGGCCTCGGCTTAACGTTACATTGTCATCCGGACATGCAATGCTTTTACTACTAGATACACAATATATTGTTCCAGTTCTAACAAAATGAAAATGGGCTTTTTTGAGTGCAAATACACTTAAACTGTGTCACCGTTTCCAGACTTCGCCAAAATTCATGAAAAAAAATTCCACGCGCTGTGGGATTTACCAGTGACACTATATTATAATATTAGTAATATTGAGTTCGACTTCCAGACGGAAAATACGTTAAAATCAAATTTGTGATTTAGGAACTGGTTAATAAAATTTGTAAGCTTCGTGTAATTTTTCTTCGCATGTTTTTCCCAGCATTAGCCGACGGAGTAGTTGTTTTCTGTTAGTTATTACAAAAAAATCACATTTTCCATTTTTCAATTTTCATGGAGAATGTTCCCGTTTTCAACATGAATACCTCCCAAGAGGTTATCTTGAAAGATGGAAAATAGCGACTAAAGTGTGTCTTTCAGCCGCAGATGAATATTCTATTCATATTTTCGACCAAAAATCAAAATTCAATGATTTTCGTCGACAAATATGTATTGGAGATTAAATGCAAGAGAAGCGCACCTTGCTTCAATGAAATTCAAATGAACGATTTCTGTGAGTGGTATATTTAATAACTTTCTAATTTATCCAATAAATTTCTGAAGAAAACTAAAGGTAATTAAAAAAAGCAATCATCTGGATGAAAATGCGAATTTTCACGTTCAGATTTTTTCTTTTCAGTTAGAGTATTTTCAGAATTTCTATCAGATGTGGTTCAATGTCCAGCATGGCTTTAGCCGAGGAAGTAGTTGTTTTCTGTTAGATATTACAAAAAAAAATCACAGGTGCTACCTGAGTAATGCCTCTAATTCCTGACTAGTATCCAACTTATACCACTAATACCACAGGCATGTACACCAAAATTTCCCAGCTCTTTCCTTCTCGGGTATCACCTCGATAATTCAACTAATATAATATTAATACTATTAATTTTCAACTAATTTCTTTAATACCCGAGTAATACCAAGAAATAAATTGGGGATTAAATGCGAGAGGGGCGAACCTCGCTTCAGTGAAATGAACGATTTCTGTGAGTGATATTTTTCAGTAACCTTCTCCCTATCTAATTTATTTGATGAATTTTTCATGAAAACTAGAGATAATTTTAAAAAATCCACTGTCTGAATGAAAATACGAATTTTCATTTCAGATTTTTTCTCTTCAGTTAGAGTCTTCTCACAATATCTATTAGATGTAGTTCAATGTCCAGCGTGGCTTTATTCGGGGAAGTTGTTGTTGTTTTTTGGTAAACATTACAAAAAAATCACATTTTTCAGTTTTCAATTTTCATGGAGAATGTTCCCCTTTTCAAAATGAAAACAAGATTTAGCCGATATGAGGTGATACCTGGGTAATGCCTCTTATTCCTGAGTAATACCCAACTTATACCACTTATTCCAAAGGCATGTGTACCAAAATTCCCCAGCGCTTTCCCCCTCCGGTATCACCCTACATTATTCAACGCATGTATGAAATCGTCCATAAGAAACGTCAGTTTTGACAATTGGATATCGGATAAATAGAAACGTACCTGTTCGCAAGTGGATACTTTCATTTACCTTCATTATTCATGTAATTCAATGAATTATATTATATGTTCTTTTATTCAATAATTCATTTATTCCATTCGTTATATTATCGAGGTATTACCACAAGAGGTTTTTATTTTATCGGATAAACTTTCATTTTGCACAAAAACTTGGTTGCTTTGGTAAGTTACAAGAGCAAATAACATGATAAAATCACGACACCAGGGAGGAAACTCATACTTTTCCTCCATAGGGAGGAAAAGTGGCACTTTCCTCCTTAGTAATACAAGGTAGGTAAATAAAAGTTTATCCACTTACAAACAGTTAGGTGAATATTTATCCGATATCAAACTGCCAAAACTGACGTTTCTTATGGACGATTTTACACATGAGGTAAATTATCCCACTATAACACTCAAGGTTTTGTTTTCATCGGAAAACTTTAATTTTGTTTCACTCAAACTTGTTAGCTTGTAGTATGACGCCAGCAAATAATATTAGATAATTACCAAAACAATCAAGTTTTCGTTCAAAATTAAAGTGTATCGGATAAAATAAAAACCTCTTGTGGTATAACCCTCGAATATCCGCTCATGTTGCATATAATGTAACTTTTATCATGTAATTTTATAGGCTTAGCTATGTGTGAATGAAATTGTCAGTAGTAATACCCCAAGAGATTGAATTTTCGCGAAACTGAATTGCGGACTCGTGGTGTTTTCTCAATTTAGTTTAGATCACAAATGAACGACAGACTTATGAGAAAAATTCAATCACGAGTTAAATTTTATTAGACTATTTCACAAACATTTTTGAATGCGTGCAAAGCATAATCACTTATATTTGACGTTTAACTGTCACATGCACTGTAATCAAATCTGAAAACACCGGACTTGATAGGCCAATCAGAGTCAAGACTCGAGTTTGGTATTATCGGTAATCCGAACTTGACTAGAGCTTCTGATTGGTTCATTTCGCAAGTCATTGAAATATAATAAATGTCATCGGGCGATTAACAGTAAAGTCTGATAGTATTATGTCAAAATAATCACCTTCATCCATTCAGCTTCACGAAAACTATAAATACTACCAACAACAACCAACAAACGTGTAGATTCGTATCGATAATTTTCGTTATATCAATTACAGGCAATGGTCTTTGCGTGTTAGTAGTGACTTCACGAAGATTGATGATGCTCATCCAGATCTCAATCAGTAAACAATAGATACTTTATAAAAAGTTGTTCAGCGCTGTTCGTTGATGTTTATTTTAGGAATTATCTGATAGATTTTCGTCGTTTCGGATTTAAAGATAGAAATTATTCAAGGGGATTGCTTGGGGTACGTCAAAAATAAGATTGGATATGAGGTTGATGAATTTCTCAGTATTGTTTTCGCAATTCTACTCAATGGCTCACACAGAAGATTGTCTTCAACATCACATTGCTGTAACGTTGATTGTTTGAACTTTTTTTTGTTTGCAAAATATTGGAAAATTTACAATTTGACTTGATATATTAAGACTCAACAATTTAGGTTACTAAGTTGAAAGAGGTGAAATATCCAACGGAGGCGATCCATAACATACAGTGAGGTGAAATATTACAACAAAATAAGTACTTAAAATGCTCAGGTAATTACTGAAAGGGGCGGGAATTGGCGCAGTGGCTCTTTTCATTTTAATAATGTCACATGTTTACCATTATCTGTCAATAAAAGCGATAATTTTTTTTTTCCCAAAAGGATATTGCAGTCAGGCCCTGTCTCTGGAGCTCCGACACATCCGGAGGGCGCGCTGGATCGCTTACCCAGATAACCACTCCCCACGCCCGAGGGGTAAGCGATTACTAGGTCCGAGAATCATGTGCCCTGAGCAGACGCAGTGAACCAAGGATGACGGCCTTCTGCATTCGTCCGGCTAAGGTTTCTGCCATATTACGGCAAGTCGGTATGATTTTTAAGTTCGAGAGCAGTGTGTCCATCATTCCACCAAGGCACCCCATAATCAGAACCACCATTTTGACAGAATGGTTTGGGTAGAGCCTGAGGGGTTCAAAGAGTTGATCTCGATATTTAGTCCGTTTCTCCTCCTCTTTTCGGACGATGTTCGTTTCACCAGGAGCCGAAAACTCCATGACGAAAATGGTCTTACTCTGATGGTCGAGGAGGACTACATCAGGCTCATTGGCTTGTATTTGCCTGAGGGTGGGGAATGAGTAGTTCCAATATATTCGGCACTTCTCATTCTCCACAACGGACTCAATATCCCCCGGAGCATAAGGCAACACCGGTGTCTATATCGTACGAGTGTCGTAGATGGTAGTACAACACTTGTAGAGCCGCGTTATGCCTGTGGATATAGGCTGAGACTGCATATGCTGGACATGCTGACAGCAAATGCATAAGGGTCTCAGGCGCCCAACAACACGCTCTGCATCTAGTGTCGGGGATCTCTATGCCCATCACGCAGCTACGGCAGACCAGGGTGTTGAAGACACCATCCTGGCAAGCCATTATGAATCCCTCGGTCTCCGACCTCAGCTCACTTGACCTGAGGAAAGCAAAGGTCAGGTTTTTGGATAAGCCAAGGTCTTCAATGTTCTTGAAGAAGACCCCATGCATTGGCTTATCTTTGTGCAGCTGCAGGAGGACCTCAGTCTCCGCAGCTTTGATGTGAGCTTTTTGCTGAACGGGTTCCAACTCGGTGATAGAGTTTGGGTTCGCCCGGTCATTGTCGAATACGAGACCAAGTTCAACAAAAAAAATCTATTACTATTCTTATTATTATTATTATTATTATTATTATTATTATTATTATTATTATTATTATTATTATTATTATTATTATTATTATTATTATTATTATTATTATGTAGGTGTCTGAATGATTGGATCTGGTTGCCGGCCGGGAACTATCCTCCATGATTCACTGTTGCGTTAATAATCAACAGTGCTGCTCCTAGAGTGGCGTATGGAGTTGGTGACAAGGCATATCCAGAACACGTGGCTAATGATGTCAACACACCAAAAAAAATACCGAAAGAAACCAAACACCGACTAGCTCAATGGGCATTGGGGTCAGTAAAGTGGCAATGAATTAGCTTTATAGAAATTCCTGATATAGTTTAGTTTATCTAATAGTTAGCGCCCAGAATTAAGACATCAAGAATTACCTGAGAAGAGCTAATCATACGTTATTTAACGAATATTCAAATGGTAAAAATCAATTCTATCAAATTATCTGCAGGTTTACATGTAACATTATGAATCTGATATATTTAAGTAGGTACCTAATATAGTACAGTAACCACAGACAATAGCCACAGGTGAAGAATGAATCGTAGTACTTTGAAACTCGGCACATGACTTGTTGACATCATATATTGTTAGAACAAAAATTGATAATCATAATATCAAGGGTGGAACCCAAAAAAAATGTATTTGAGAAATTTTTTTTTGCTGTTGTTACGAAAAGTATAAGATATATCAAGAAACGATTTCAACAAGGCGAAAGATGATTCCATTCTCCACAAGAGATATACTCAGTAATTTCTCACAAAATGCACTCGTTTTCTCAGAAAACCTGATTGAATTTCAATATAAAATTTCAGGCTCGCCTTAACCCGCCAATGCAATTTCCGGCAGGGCCAATAATTAGGTTTGTCATAACTTTCCTAAAAATTATAGTAGAAGGAAAAGAAAAAGTGTATATCGTTCCTGGAGACTTGTATTTCCTCATGCAAATATAACATGTTAGAATCTGAGTACCCAAAATGTGTTTTGTCCTACTTCACATAACCCTTCTACGATATTTACGGAGAATCCGAAAGTCATGGATATTTTAGTTGATATGAAATAGTTATACTGAAGCAGGAATCAGTACCCTCTTTGGATCATATGCAACGATTTTAGACTTGTGAGACACGTCTCACTTAGACATGCCAAAAAAAAAACTGGGTTTAACTCCTGCCTCAGTTTTCAACTCACCCATAATCCCGGTAATTTCTTCAGTAAAGGTGGATTCATGCAAACATAAATCTAAACTTGAATGAAATTAAAACTAAAATTGAGAATATAAAACAATATAATGAAATGGAGCAAAAAATTAAGCAATTAAAATTAACATTAAAACTAAGAAAGATGGCCAACTTTCAACTAATAACTTAATTTCTTCCATAAATTAGAAACGGCGCATGCGTAGTCTCTTTACTCACAGCTAAATGCTTTCAAAGAGAAAAGAGGTTGTTTATGTTCGCAATTTCAGCATAGGTTTGACGCCATATTTTCTATATTATATCTCTTATTCCTCACAACATCAGAGGCTCCCGCAGAAGCAATAATGTTCTCAGTACTAAACCATACTTCTTGGTGATAGTTTTTATGCTGTACTGTAAACACCAGACCAGAATAGTTAAAACAAAAAACAACAAATCACGATAATCTCAGGTTAGGGTTCACCTTGTGTTTTCTGATCAAAGAATACCCTAAGACGGTTCAAAAATTGACAGTTGGAACGATATGCGCATGTCTACTATTTTCTTAATTTCGTTAAATTGATGCTGCATGAACACCGTCATTTTCCTAATTTAAAATTCATCTAAATCTTAAATTCATTTAAGTTTTAGTGATGTTGCATGAATCCACCTTAAATGTTGAAAATAATCGCTTATACTCATCCTACACAAAAAATGAAGTATGTGATTTCAAGTTTGAGGTTTGCACTTCACAATATTGTTATTAAACATATATTCACGATATGAATAAGTGATTACTTTCAACATTTACTGAAGGGAATGCCGGTTTAATGGCCAACTTTCAACTATGTAATGCTCCCGCCACCTTTGAGAGACTTATGGAACTAGTATTGAGAGGTTTGACATGGAAAATTTGTCTAGTCTACTTGGATGACGTCATAGTAATGGGAAGGACATTTGACGAACACCTGGATAATTTGGAAGAAGTATTTTTGAGGTTAGAAAATGCTAACCTGCAACTGAACCCAAAGAAGTGTTATTTATTTCAAAAAGAAGTTAATTTTTTAGGCCATGTCATCTCGGCCGAAGGAATTAAGACCGATCCTGCTAAAATCGAGGCTGTTAGGAGTTGGCCACGTCCTAGGGATAAACATGAAGTAAGAAGTTTTCTGGGGCTATGTACCTACTACAGGAAGTTTGTTCAAGACTTTGGTAAAATTGCCAAGCCACTCCACCGCTTAACTGAGAACAACGTTCAGTTTGATTGGAGCCCTGATTGCCAACAGTCGTTCACTGAACTGAAGAAGAAATTGACAACTGCGCCTATTTTGGCTTACCCACGAGAACAAGGCACTTTCATTTTGGACTGTGATGCGTCTCAGCAAGGCATTGGATCAGTTTTATCCCAAGAACAGGATGGCGAAGAGAAAGTAATAGCCTACTTTAGTAAAACTCTGGGCAAAGCTGAAAGGAATTACTGCGTTACAAGAAAGGAGCTTCTATCGATAATCAAAGCCATTGAACATTTCCATACATTCCTCTATGGCAGACGTTTTCTTGTAAGAACTGATCACAGCGCTTTACAGTGGATAATGAATTTCAAGAAACCTGATGGTCAGGTTGCGAGATGGCTAGAGAGACTCCAACAATACGACTTCAAAGTTATTCATCGCAGTGGCAGGAAACACAGAAATGCAGACACATTATCAAGACGTCCATGCTTGGAACAGCATTGCCGATATTGCCAGAAACTTGAAAACAAGGAAGTCAACTTTTACAATGATGAACATTGCAAGGAAATTCTGCAAGTTACCACCGTAAGAGTAGAGTCTGAAGAATCTGATTTATGGACCACAGAAGATATGACGAAGAATCAGAAGAAAGACAACAATTTAAAGTTAGTCCTAAGCTGGCTAAAAAATGGAGTTAGACCTGAGTGGCAGGAAGTATCCAAGTTTGGTGCAGTTGCCAAGGGATACTGGGCTCAATGGGATTCCCTATGTCTTCGTGATGGCCTATTGCATCGCAAAGGGGAGAGCCCAGATGGAGCAACTGTGGTGTACCAACTGGTCCTGCCGAAGGCACTTACTAAAGATGTGCTCGAGCAACTTCATAGTAGTCGTGCAGGTGGACACTTTGGAATCAAGAGGACCCTAGCTAGAATTCGAGGACGATTCTATTGGATGAATTGTCGTCGTGATGTAGAAGAATGGTGCAGAAGATGTGACCTATGTTCTTCAAAGAAGGGACCCAAAACCAGAAGTCGAGGGAAAATGGCTCAGTATCTTTCTGGTGAACCATTCGAAAGAGTAGCAGTTGACATTCTTGGGCCGTTTCCTGTTACCGAGCAAGGAAATAAATAATTGATGGTAGCCATGGACTATTTCTCCAAGTGGCCTGAAGTTGTGCCCATTCCAAACCAGGAGGCAAAGACCGTTGCAAAGGCCTTCATAGAAAATGTAATAGCCAGACATGGAGTCCCACTAGAATTACATTCTGATCAAGGACGAAACTTCGAATCTGAATTATGACAGGAAATGATGAACATTCTAGGTGTGAAGAAGACTCGTACCACAGCCCTACATCCACAATCAGATGGTATGGTTGAACGACATAATAAAACCATCAGTCAGTACCTGTCGATGTTCATCTCCAAAAATCAAAAGGATTGGGATGAGTTGGTACCACTATTTCTCCTATCCTATCGAAGTTCCCAGCATGAGTCCACCGGATATACTCCTTCAATGTTGATCACTGGGCGAGAAATGAAACTACCATGCGATCTGTTGTTTGGAATGCCACCCAGAAGTACAGAGGACAAAGTCCTACCAGAATATGTCCAAGAGTTGCGAGAAAGACTGGACCAAGTTCATGAATTCTGCAGACGTCGTCTTCAAATCTCCAGTGATAAAATGAAAAAGAGGTTCGACAGGAAGAGTCCAGGGACTATGTTCGAGCCAGGTGATGCCGTTTGGCTATACCAACCTCAGAGAAAGAAAGGAAAATGCCCCAAGCTACAGAGAAATTGGACAGGACCCTATGTCATCATAAAGAAGATCAACGACTTGGTATACCGCATCCAGCTCAACCCAAGGAGTAAACCCAAAGTTGTTCACATCGAGAGGTTAGCAGAATACCTAGGCCACGATCCCCCAAATTGGTTCCAGAGGGACAGCCAAAATGGTGATGGTGTTATCCGGGACGGAATAACCTAAAGGAGGAGGCAGTGTTACAGGCCTGAAATTTGATAAAGACTTCTCGAATTGTTCGAGATCGTTCGATGAATTAGATGGAAAAATCTAGAAGCACTAACTTTTGTTCTGGATCAATCGTCGAACATTCTATTTGTGTTCTATTGATTTCTTAAGTTTTCTAGAACTTTATTTGTATATAAAAGCGATGCATTTGTTAGATAAAGGAAGTTAGTTAGGCAGTTACTCTGAGTTACCTTGGATACAAGTATTTTGACAGCGACTTGTATCACAGTGTTGTCAAGTGAAGTTTGAATAATAAAGGCGAGTTCATACCAGAGTACACTTATTTTTGAACCCGAAGACGCAACAGTATTTATTTTGGCATGTATAAGTAGAACCTGTCACACTACTTTATAATTGTTGCATATAGTCCAAAGAGGGTATGGGTTGCTGCTTCAGTTTAATAATTCCATATTTTCTAAATTATTCATGATTTTCGGATCATCCGCAAACATTTCCGTGAAGTGCGACAGAACACATTTTAGGTACACAAATACTCGCATATTATGTTTGCATGAGAAGGTAGGAGTCTTCAGAAACGATATGAACTCTTTTTTTTTCTTTTCCGATAATTTTTAGCAGAGGTATGACCAATCACATATTCGGCTCCGCCAGAATTTTCAGCGGCTGGTAAAAGGGTGAACCTGAAAGTTAATGTCGGCGTTCAATCACGTTTTCTGCGAAAACGATCGCATTTCATAAGAAATTACTAGGAATAATTTTTGTGGAGAATTGAATTGTCTTTCATAATATTGAGTTGTTTTTTCGATAAATCATATACTTTCCAAGATTACAGCAAAAATATTTTTATTTATTTATAAACGAAAAAAAAAAATATGTTCCATGTGTCATGGTTTCAACTACCAACATAGCAGGTTTGGTGGTACTACAATCGATCCTCGTCTCAAAACCCAATCGTACTGGATTAAAATGAGGGTGTGAAGCAGTGTATGACAAAACAATAATATATTGAAACATATGAGCAGTGTTCATTTAAATGACAATAGAAAATGGTATGTTTGAAAGAAAATAATACTTGATATGTTGATGAGATTAAGGCTCTTCTTCACTGGTGGCAGAAAGGATAGCCAACTACAATAGACATTTAGGTATGGATATCTCTTACTGCAACATCCTAACTCTTACTACTTGCCCGAACTACATGGGAGTCTACAACTACCCTCGTAGCGTAGTAGTTGGATCAGCTCCAACATAAATTATATTCAAAGAAGTTGAGGATCTTTGGTATCACACAGATTTTCCTTGAGGGATATGATGAAGATGAGGTGAAGATAGTAGCCCTGTAATACAAGTTATTTATAGTGACAAGTTCACTGGGGTCCTGAATTAAGTTCCGAGTACTCCATTTGTTTTATCTACCTACCTTAGATGGTATATGGGCTTGAAAGAATTGGTTGCCATCTAATGCCTGAAATATAATCCCCTACTTGAGGGTATTTCTGCAAAAAAATACAGACTCGCAGTTCTCCTAACTTTCGTCTAACTGATCCCAAATTTGTCAGTAATACGAAATGAATGACGACGACGTCCTTTTGTTGAATGGACGAAGATCACAACCAAAATACGTTTTTGTCAGCTCGGAAATTGGGCACCAATCGTCATCACAAACAGCGGGAAACGTCCCAAGAAAAATTACCAGGATTTCAATTAAAATTCGCAGTAAACACATTATGAATGTGTATGAATAATGTAAATTATTAAAAGTAAATTTCATAATTTGACGAAAAACAAGTGTGTAAATGAGATATCATGGATACTGATTATATAGCCTGTTCCATTGAAATGTAACTAATGTACCTGCTATAAAAGTAATTATGATCTGCGTGGGGTCTCTCAGTTCGTCAATGTTAATTAATGATGAGTGTTAATATTGATGACCAGTCTTGACAGATGTCGACAGATAGTTTTATTAAATGGACAGGGCACAAAACCCTACAAAAATGGCTTACAGAAAGTTTTTAATTTTTTTTGATATTTTGTATGGTCCAAGACCCTACTCAATTCTGACAAGTTATAGGAAGATCGTATGATTAGGAGAGCCGCTAGAGGGCACCAAAGTTGAGTATTTAAGCATGCATTGTTATGATACTTTCAGAATCGGACCATAATTTGAAATGTTGCCTGCCATTCTGAAGCCACCATTTTGTTTTTTGAAAAATTCCATAATTCATTGTTACCGAATTCATGTTATATTAGCTTGCAAATGAAGTATCATAATTTGGAATACGGAACAGTTGTTTTTCCCGCAAGAGGGCGCCAAACTAGGAAGTTAGATAGGCTGAATTCCTTATGAAATTACCTTTTTAATGATGTGTCATACTCACTACTTCCCCTATTCAAATTGTTTGGGTGATAGTGACCAAGGGGAGGGGGGAGAGGTATGACAGTTGAGGTTATGATAGGAAGATGTGCCCCTCGTAAAAATTGACGTGTTTTTGCTTTTTCTTCATAACACATGCGTTTTGAAGATATTCGATCTGTTTCGTTTTCGGTGCCCCACCCTGTATATATATATATATTGGAGTGAACATGTTAAATGCCATCATTAATGATTATCACCAACTTTCCTGCACTCTCATTCGAGTTTTTTTCTCCTGAAAAATTAGGAAGTATGAGTGACGAACGTTTTCAGTAAGATTTGAAGATTTTCGACAAAAGACATCAAGATTTTTTGATAAAAAGATGTTGAATAGTGTTGGTCAATTATGAGGAAAACCCATCTAAAAAACTATAAAAAGACTGCGAAAATTAGCCATCTCTTTTATTATTTATGCCTTGTCATTTTTCCATTTTCAAGTAAATGACTATTTTTATAACCACATTTTTCCATTATTTTTTCTAGATAATCAACAACTTTCAGCTGGGGTACAAAGATAGTGTAAACTAGTGAATTTTGTAAGTCGTCTGCGAGAAAGTTGTCATCACATGGCTGTAAGCTTTCGTAAATCATAGAACCCGAATGTTCCGAACGAAAAAAAAAAAACTTTTGAAGTATTTTTCGAAGTGAAGAAATTCAACCGGAACACTCTCCTAATAAGAGCTATTCTGAGTTCTCTGGATGAATAAGCTCCGTACTTCGCGACGTCACGTTTCGGGAGCGCCGCGGCGCCATTTCCGACGGAGAGGGAGTCCCATCCGAATCCAAAACAAAGAATTGGCAACGACTTCTTATGTTAATGCCATACTTTCCGCTCTTTCAAGCATGACACACTAATATCTTATACTAGAGCGCGCACCGAGATAAAACGACGTCGTTTCGGTTTGGTACTGTCAGGATTTCATTTCAATTGTGCCTGATAACATGTCGATGTTTTTCGTTTTGATATTAATGGACAGGATAAAGGAATTGGCTACCGACGGATTCTACTGATTTCAACGGAGATTAGTTATCGGAATTGTTTTACTGTTTCATAAAATGAAAAAAGATTAATACTAGTTCAGCCTCCTGCTAATTTCTTATGCTATAGGAGTCTTGTCGGAAGGCAATAATTGATAATTAATAATCTATTTTCATTTCATGAAATGCCTTTCGCTAGGTATGCCCAATTACACAAGTGAATTATTCAAGTATTCCACATAGCATCAAATTGAAACTTGACTTAGTCAGAGTGTTTTTCTGTGGGTACCCACTTTTTCAGTATGTACTAGAACTAGATATACAGGGTGTTTCAAATTCGATCCTCAACATTGGGATCTCGGAAACTATGAGAGATACGAAGATGGTTAAATTGGGTCAAAGTTGCACATTTACCTTAAATTGGAGATATTGAAAAAACTTAATTCTTATCATAATAGACTTTGATGTTTCCAAATTTTAATTTCAATTTGTTACACTCAATAACATTTTGTTATTGTACGTCATTCAATTTTTGGAGAAAAATGGCTTTCACGAATGAAGAAAAAAGAAATATGATACAAATTTATTACAAATACAATATAAACAGTGTTAGGACATCGGAAATGTATTTAAACTTATATCCCGAAAGACGAAAATCACATTGAACTATGTTCAAGTTATTAGATCAAAATATCACCGAGTTTGGTTAATTTGAAAAGCCAATGAAAAAATACTATTGTTCACTATTCTTGGAGAGAAGAAGGGTTTACCAGTTTTTGCAGCAAATCGCCTACAGCGTTGGGCATATATTCTGTCTGCCTTCAATTATGAAATAAAATATGTCAGTTCTGATAGAAACTGTGCTGATTTTTTATCCGGATCGTCCGCACACATTACTGCAGATGAATATAGCAATTTATTTTATTTTTATGGAAACGAAAGCAGTGATAAAATATCATATTTGTATTACCTAGAAAATTCTGACTTCCCCATCAATTTCAGAATAATAAAAAAAGAAACTTCCAAACATCTCATTTTGGTAAAGGTATCACTTTACGTTAGTACAGGATGGCCAACAAAGTCTACTTCTGATGAATTCAAACCATATTTCAATAGACGATTCGAATTAACAGAAGAACAGAGTTGTTTAATGTTTAAAAAATTGTTAAAATTGTTTTTTCCGTTAACCAGCTGTCGTCCCCTTACGAACGGCAGCTCTCAAAAGTCGAAACTTGTGCGAGCCAAGGATTAACGAGGTCTTACCTTTCAACGTGCGATTCCTAGCACTTTCTCGGGCCATCAGATAAAAATCTGAAGTCGCTGAGAATTCGAACCTAACCTAACCTAGCTTTCAGTCTCAACCACTGAGCTACTTCACCCTTGTGGGGATATAGATTGATTTTACCATCGAGTTTTCATCAGAGTTTTCTACAGGAACTTCATTCTAGTCATATGGGTATAACCAAAATGAAGTCTTTAACCAGGTCTTATTTTTGGTGGCCAAATATCGGCAATGATATTGAAAATCTAGCAAAATCTTGCGACACCTGTGCAGTTTATGCCAGTAATTCGCCAAAATCGCCCATGATTTTTTGGGATTGGCCTAAAAGAGCATGGAGTAGACAAGTAGTTTTTAGTTGTTGAAGATGTAACTTCGAAGTGGATTGAATGTTTTGAATAGTATGCAAAGTGTATCTTTAATACCACGATCTTCTTTGATAGATACTCCTTCATCAACCCCTTCTGTACCAAAGATTGATTTTGATACTGAAACTTATCGAGATGAGTGTGCTCGTGTTCTAAGAAGTAGAAGTAGATTAAGAAAACCAGAGGTTGCCATTTTAGAAGTTACATATTTTAAAGAAGGAAGTGTTATATATGTTGTTTTTCCCTTGGTACTATGTTATTTAAAATTTATCTAGTGAGAGTAAGTCAGGTTTCGAACTGATATTTGACGTAAAAAAATAAAGTACCTCCACAAATCTACGATTATTTATCAAATTATAACATTGGCGACGAGTAATCCAGTTTAGAACTCACATTCAAACACTTCTTTAGACAATAAGTAAAAGAAAATGGCCAGTTCGTTTTTGGGTTGGGTATGTAAGACACCCCTATGGCTTGTTGAAAATAATCATAAAGGTCTAATGCAACCAATTTTTCATAGTTTTATCATTTTTTTTTTGTTTTTGTTCAAATTGTTATTTTCATAACCATCAAACAAAATCAAACTTTCAATCGATGTTGTCCATGTTGGTCCTTTTATTTGTTAAACGTGTATGGGAAAAACATACACCAATAACGTGTGATATTCACGTTCAGTAAATATTTTCTCCAGTAAACGAATTAACCCAATTATAACACAAAACGAAAACTATTAACAATAATTATTTCACTACTTGCCATGAATGTGTTTTGCAGCTGTTTCAAATGGCCATTGTGAAGACATCTCGAATATATTAACTAAATCGATTATTCATATAACCGAAACAAATCCACTACAGAGTATGAAATTTACCGCACCTACCCACGATATACGGGACATCGGGAAAAATAGCGTCGCTAACAAACATTGTGAAAAAAGTGACAGAAACGATAAAAACCCTGGAACAGGCGAATTTTTAGCAAAACTCCAAAAATATATAAGGAGCTCTGGGGGTCATTACTAGTAATTAAATAAAAAAAAAGCAAACACCTATCGCCTGTTTCATTCTTTTATCCAACCCATCTTGAAATATACTTATTACCTACAGTAATATAATAAACCTATGAAAATTGCGCACCATGCGAATTTTCAAAGAAAGTACAAAGATATAGTGTCACCGACAAACATTTTTTGTAGTAACCTCGTATTTCAGAAATGTAAGTTTGGCTCAAAGGTTTTTTACGTATTATAGCTTGAACGTTGAAAATATAGGGTTCTTTAAAGTTCATATTGAAAGAATGAATTAAGGAAATAACTTCGAAATAGGATATTTTTAAGTACTTTTCTGATGACCCCGACTCAGTAAAACTACCATGTTCTGTAATAAAATAGTATTGCTTTTTCAAACTATCATTATTACTCAGGAAAATCTCGAAATTGAACTAGAGAATATCTCAATTCTAATAAGTAAAGTAAACAACGCCGAAATGGTATATTTTTGAAAACGTTTGTGTCAACCCCGGTAAATTGAGTACTATTTTGTATTATAAAAGTGGTACATTTTCAAAGGCATGACATATTTTATCCAAATCACGAGACTAAACCAAAAATATTCTCAATTTGTGATAAATTAACTTTATTTTATTTTCTGTTTGTGTAACTACTTTTAAAATCACCCTGATTCTCAGAAACTAATCATAGGATTTGATTATGATCCACTTAAAGTATTGCCTACAGATCGTGATCTACAACATACCAGAGTTTCATTGAATTCCGCAATAAACCAAAATCCCATGTATTCCGTGCGGGGTCCTTTCTCCTCTACTTGCTCGAGGAAGGTATATACAGTGACCGCCAAAAAGTATGTACCATATGGGAAAAAAATTTATTATTAGAGTATTGGAAAAAAGATTCTTTGGAAAAGTTTGTGCATGTCCGATAACCTAAAAATCGATTTTGACACATGTCACGCGATCGCTGGTATGGCGGCAAATTGAAAAAAATTACTATGAATAGGCAGAAAGTCGGGTAAAATGGCAAGATATCGAAAAAAGTTATTGGAAAAAGTTTCTTAGAATTTAATTTTATATGCATATACAAAATTTGAAAAAATAATGTAAGAAAATTGAAAATAACAATTTTTTTTTAATATTTTCTTAGCTGTATAAGTTATCAAATTATTTTTTCATGAATAGCTTGACCATACTGAAATATATGTATATCTATAATAATAACAAAACTTTCTCATTTTCTCCACACCAGAGAGCACTAAATTAAAAAAATTGAATTTTGCCAGAACCCTTCCTGTTACATTGGTTCGTATCTGACACTCATATCAGAATTCCACGATTTTGCGATGATAGGGAGATCCAAAAATATCGTGATTTTCCGATTATAATCAATGTTTGATGATAATCGTACAAGAACGATTCGCTTCGCACATAATTTTAAAAATAGTGCGTCAAATTAAAGATGCTAGAGTTTGCATGCGAAGTGAAACGCTCTGGCACGATTATCATCGAAACTTGATTATAATCTGGAAAACACTATGTTTTTGGAGTGTCATTTCATCACAATGGTCGTGAAATTCTAATATAACTGTTAGATACGAACCAATGTAACAGCCAGGGTTTTAACAAAATTTTAACAATTTTTTTAATTTAGAGCTCAGTGGTGTAGAAAAAATGAGAAAGTTTTGTCATTATCATTGAAATACAAATGTTTCAGTATGGTCAAACTATTCATAGGATAATAATTTGATATTTTTCTACAGCTAGGAAAATATTTAAAAAAAATTACCATTTTCAATTTTCTCTCGTTATATTTTCAAACTTTGTATATGTTTATGAAATTTAAGTCTAAGCAACTTTTTCAATTAACTTTTTTTGATATATTGCCATTTTACCCCACTTTTTGCCTTTTCATAGTGATTTTTTTCAATTTGCCGCCATACCAGCGATCACGTGACATGTGTCAAAATCGATTTATAGGTTATCGGACATGCACAAACTTTTGCCAAGAATCTTTTTTTTAATACTCTAATAATAAACTTTTTTCCCATATGGTACATACTTTTTGGCGGTCACTGTATATATCAACGTGAGCTGGTAATTCGTCGGGCGAGGTAACAGGAGAGGCGTGCAGTAGTGCGTCTCTCTTATTTTTGTGGTATTATCATATCATTGCGTTCCCTGTTGCTCGCGTAGATTTCTGTCTATAACCCAGATGAAAAGTTCCCGATCCTGTATACCGCCATGTCGGCAAAAAGGTGATAATTCAATTTCTGCAGTATCGTGTGCACTGGAACGGCATAATTTTTAATGGTCCCGTGGGCGGATGTTCTGAAACATATTTCCAAAGTTCAAAGGTTTGACATTTACGTTTCATACGGATGCGCGCTTTTGTCACTGGGCCAAAGTGTGAACAGAGCGAAAGGTCCCACTCATTTTTTCCAACTCCGAAGATAATTAGGTGCGACTGCTGAAACTTTCTGGGAAATTACCTCTCGTATTTTTGTTCCACTGGCTATCCAATTTTCAGATAGGTCTCCTTTTATCTCTTCAACGTGTAAAATTCATTTTAGAATAGCCTTTTCTGTTTCCCCTCACAAGCTACTAAGAGAAAAATAGAATACAATAGAATTTTTCTACGATAACAAGGAAATATGCCCATTTTATGCGCTTTCATACTTTTCCTCCTCCTCATTTCAAGTAAGTTGTAAACGGTGAAACTTGTGAAACTCTTATAATCAAATTCCTAGAACATCTTATATATCCTGTATTCTGATGAAAATCAAACATGAATGTTACTTCTACTTCAGTTCTTTAATAGCTATTCGTGTATTTAGGGTCCAAGTGAAAGATTAATCTTTGGAGAACGACAATGGCACTTTGTGCTCGAAATATACACATTATTTTTTCTACAAGCGCAGCTCTTAGAAAAAAAAATGATCGACACTTCATTCAAATAGGCACATAACATTACTTTTGAGAAAATCACTCAATAGCAATCCGAAATGTATAAGCTATCTAAATGTCCAATAATTCAAATCACTAACAAGAAAAAAGCTAAACTAACGATTAAAAAAAAATTGCAATTGCCAGGAGCTGAACCCGGGACTTTCGGATTATAAGTCCAAGACGCTAGCCATTGCACCACCGTAGATTCTCAGATGGACATGACTGTATTGTCTATACTTTCCATCATGCATTTATAGCTCCGTTTTAGACAAAAGCAGTTGAGATGAGTCTTAAATTTACAAAAAAAGGTTCATTGAGTGGGTAGGAGGAAAAATCATATGTATTACAAGGGAGTAAAGTGCTTTTTCCTCCATTGGATGTTTACTACTCTCCACTTCGTGTCGGGAAGTAAACTACATCCTGCGAGAGGAAAAGTGGCACTTTCCTCCCTAGTAATACAAATAGCTATTTCATTTCTACATCGCAAACTGTACTGTAATGATCATTTCAGTAACGGATATTTCATTTCTCACGACTTTCATGAACTACTAGACTGTCATTTTTATGATCATAAATAAGATCGAATAAAGTTTGTTAACGTTCTAATAATTTGACATTTCACATCAGTAATAGTGAGGATGATTTTACATTGACACCGCTAATTTCAATATAAAGATTGATGACAAACGAATTCTATATTTCTGTAGCAGTAAATTTCATCATATTGTTATGTGGGCTCGTAGCAGCGATTGATAAGTGAAGGAACAGTTAGGATTTGGATAGTAGGGGTGAGGGTTCGAATCCCATATACACCACATTTTTTTCTTTTATGAAATCGATTAGTGTTAGATTTTTATTAAAATTTTCAATATTTGTATCTTCAATCCTTTTTTTAGGTTGTATGTATTATGGGAATCATGGCGGCAGGAAAGTTTATGATAAAAAGTGTTATTGAAAATATTACAGATTTGTTTATGATTCAGGTGGTCGTAGAAAAAGTATAGTGTACAATTTGCATGAAGTTACTCATTTCATGCTCATTGTACAATATACTATTATTCATCATTCAAAGATTATACAAGACATCCTATATACATGTGTATAAAACTCAGCAGACTAGTCAAAAAGAAGTTTTTCTACGTTCATGCAAAAAGCAAAACTTAATTGAACTATATTTTGTGGAAAAAGAAGTTCTATCAGCGGCCTCTTCGGACAATTTCACGTCGAGTGCAATAAACGTTCACTTTTTGCACTTGTTGCATAAATAACTCTAATTTACAAATGAATTGTTAAAATAGTGTAAAGTCACAAAAACAAAACATTTATACAAACAATGGGTAGTTTCACAATAGTAAAATAATATCAACAAATATAAAATTCCTCAACATTATAAAATACTTTTTCTACAACTGCTATGAAAAGTAGGGTATTTCTCATAGCTAACTTACTTTCAAAACCATATTTTGCCCACACTGTGAGAAATATTATTTCTCACGGCATTTTGCCCACACCACATACATTCATATGGAGAATCAACAAAAATCGAAAAAAACTAGTTGGCTGCTGTTCAGCTTGAATTAGTTGTCACAAATGTCGACACCTGTCAGGTTACCTATGGAAGTTTTTTAAATTCTTAAGGTAGTGTTCATTCGTGTTTTGGATAAAGAAGTAAGCTATTTTCTTTCGCTTTTTACCTCGAATAAACGTAGCTTTTCGTATTCGGTTTAAAAATTCAATTTCAAATTCTGTTAGATACGTATATATACTTTTGAACAAAACTTCTTGTATGAGGGCTCCATAGGGTAATGGAGTGTGAATCCGCATGACACACAGGCGGGTCCGGGTTCAATACCCGAGTTTGGACTATTTCTATTTTTTATTTTAATTTACATCTTGATATTTTCATTGAGTCAATTTTTAAATAAATTATTCAACTGTTAAGAGGTAGGATACTGTAAGTCAGTTTTGCTAACCATAAAAATAAATATTGAGTTACATTACTTGTATTCTTTAAATTTGCACAGTTGTAGAAAAATTATTGTGCCCAACATGTGAGGAAAGTTACTTTTCTCACGAGTGTGGAGGTTTGTGGCACGAACCTGAAGGGAAATCAACAGAATATCCAAAAGTTTCTGCATAAAATTGAAAACTCATTCCATATTTTAGAGTTTAACAGCAGCTCAATGAAAATAAATTCTGGTGGAAAAATGGGGCAGGCACCTGAAGAAATATCTTGTGTAGATTCTCACAATCATTTGTCATACGCCCAATGATAGAAACCATACAGTGTAATTTGTGATTCAAATTTGAACCATTTATCTCAAAAACTGCAGAAGCTATAAAGAGAATGCGGAAAAATTCTTGCTGAAATTTCAACATGATATTTGTGTAAATCTAAATACACACTCTAGATAATTTCTGAAGTTGTCATTTGAAAAAGCAATAATAATGTTTTCACAAATGCAAAAAATACCTAGTTGTCTTTCACATGTACCCTCCATTTCTTCCTTCTCTCATGTTCTCTTTGTACTCTTCTCTTGCCATTATGAATAAACAAAAACAATTTATAAGTATATATTTATAGCAGTCCAGTAAAAAACCTTTTTAAGAGTAATATAATGAGTTGTGTCTCGAGCAATACCCCTACTGAAGAACCCATTTGTAAAGAAAGCCCCGCGGAACTTCCTCCACTTGACATATTTCCAGCATGGGTGAAAAATGTGTTTAATCACATGGAAACAATCCGCTTCTGAAGCTCCAAGTTCCGGTCATTGTCACAACTCCCACATAAATAAAAAAAAAACTAGAAACTTGAAGTTAAACTTTTCCACTAAATTGCGGAGAAACTCTACAGCCCCAATTTCCCAGTAGTGTATCATTCCGCACTGGTCAATAAAAGTTTATCTTTTTGTTTCAGATCGCCGGGGGCTGGAGGGAGCTATCTGGGGGACGTCAACGTTTCGGCCATATTGGACTCCTTCAGCGTCAGCTACGACAAAAGAGTAAGACCGAACTACGGAGGTGAGTCGTTGCACAGAGCGCAAAAGCCTTAATTTTTGTTTGGGATAGCAACGGTCGCCCAGCGTAATATAAGAAGTTTTTGTTGCCAGGTCCAATAAGATTCGGTAGAAATAATATTTATTGACGATTATTGCATACTGGTCATGGTGACGAGTGTTAGTATGTGTATCATCGAGTTATCTCTGACGCATTCTTTCATTTTAGTAACACTATTTGTTAAGATGAAAGACTTTGGGAGTGTTAATTTTGATTCAGATCATCACGGAAACTTTGGTGACATTTATTTTATGGTTAATAAGATCAATTTTTTTTCGGTTATTCAATATATGGGTGATAGCACATGAGGGTTTATTTGTCCAAAAGTTTGATGACAGAGTAATTGGAGTCGATGAAAATATATTTATTTTGAGTATAATTGATAACACTTCTTGACATTTTGTAAAATGAAAATGTACACTGGAGCACATTTTTTTAAAAACATTTATGTTTCAGTAGATTTCTTCAAATGATATGTTGTGGAACAAAGCAGATCGTGAATTAATATTATTGATTAGTTGATTACCATTCAAAAGTTTGCTGAACTTGTAACTAAGAAGTTAACAGTGATTACCATGATTAGCGATATAGGAAAGTTGAATATAAATTTCAAAGAGTACAAGATTTTGAACGAGTTTTGAGAAAATAGGAGAATGAACATAAAAACTGGATCACCTTGGGTATCTGTATCAGAGGGGAACATTATCTGCCTCTGATATCAAGTACTCCATTTTTCAGATGAACCAAAAACGTCCATTTATATGATCTAATCGAAATCTACTCAGTAACACCTGGAACTAAAAATTATTTTTCAAGTGAATCAAGTGGAACAGCATGAGCGACAAGAATGTGATTCCTGGTGAAAAGTCAGAAAACTATCAAGGAACAGTGAAAATGTACGATTACGGATTTTTACGAGATATTGCTAGCATGTCATATACATTTTTTTTCTCGTCATTTCATCAATAATACCTCAATGGGATTTGATACGATGGGTCTTCAAAATTGCTTAGGAGCACCAGATTTCAGAAGATTATGGTCTAGCTGTGGAAATAAATAGAATATTCTGAAGTAGACCCCAATTTTAATTTAATACGCCTTTTTGAAAACTCGTATCGTAACTGCTGTGAAAACTTAAGTGACGAAAATATCAAATTATCCATATTTCAGAATGGTTGAACTGAAAGTATTATGTCAAATAACTCATGAATTTCATCAGTAGAAATAACCTCAGTCAAATAGAACATTTTGTAATCAACCAAAATTTTTCTCATTTTCATTAAACTCATCTATAATCAAATATTATCATATATTTCCCGTGACAGTCTTTCACTTGAATAATATTTAATAAAAGTTGGAGAAAAAAAAATTTAAAAGTCGAAATTGAGATAATATCCCAATTAAATCACACAATGTCAATTTTTCGGAATTGGAGTGATCAACGACCCCATATATTTCCATTTCCGCAATGATTCTGGAAAACTCTAAAAAAATTTTGTATATCAATTGCTATGGTAAGGGTCGAAATCGTAGCTCTCATTTATTCCAGATAGTTCCCAAATCTGACAAACCTATATCACTGTCGTTATTTTCTTCTTATTGTTCAGTTAGAAACGTGCGACATTTTTAAAGTCTACAACAAATTTTTTTGAATGAGTTCGTACATCCAAATTAATTTAACGTCACGATACCCGAGACGATAGCTACGATAACTACTACTTCAAACTGTCAGTTTACGATTCTGAAGGTTGAATTATGGTCCGGGTCATGATTCAAATCGCCTGGTAGACTTGTCAATTTTAGACCATACACTTCAATCTTGCATGCACATTTTTAGTTGTCTGATTAAAATTGACAACTGAGATTGTAAAATATGAGGCCCTTACTAACTGTCCGGCTCAGTCTGAAGCAACTGATTGCTGCTCCATCCATCATACACAAGGTGCAATGGTAGGTGTGAAACCTCTGATACTGGCATCAGGGCGAGTGAACATTGTTCATAAAAGCTATCCTTGCAATTTCTGCAGCTTCACTTGTTCCTAAATTTGTTGTATCTTCAGCCACCACATCATTGAAGCACAGGGGAAAATTTTGGTATCAGACCCATGTCTTACCAAGGGCTCTGCGGAAGAGAGTGCTCGACTTGGCTGATCTATGTTGGTTCCTGATCGATTGATAACACCCAGATTTTTAATCTCTTTGGTTTGGTTTAGTGAACGCTAGGCTGCGGGCGGTGTCTCAGCTTCTCCCTTTACATGGAGATTTTGTTGAATCGTTTGTTGCAGACATTAGTTATTGTCTGCAGAGACCTACCCTATACTGATGGGGGCAAGAACCCAGAAATCGATCTATAGGTGGTTCAAAATGTTTCAACAAACATTTCCATGCAACTAGCAATTGCGGAGACATCCTTGTAGGACTCTGCACAGAAATTCATTAGATGTAATTCAACGTTCGTCGTGGTATTAGCCAGGAAAGTAGTTATTTTTTGATGGATTTTCGACCCAATTATTCCTATTGTATAGAATTATGGTAATAAGCGTCGTCCTGGTAGTGCAGGACATCTTGTTTCTCTCTTTGGAAAAGGTTAGCTGGTTTCAATTCAGAATAGAGTACTGGCACCTACTGTTGACTGAACTAGTACTGTTCTGCTGAGACTGGCACTGCGTTCCTTCTTTATGAACCAGTTTCTGATTGTATTTGAAGACACCTGCATGCGGTTGAAAATAACTCAGTTGATGGTGACGACCACGTTATCAGCGTAACCTTGAGTCATGGAATCAGCATCGTTTTGCTTCACTATCAGGTTATCGACAAGAATTCATCGGACATTTTTTTCTGCTGTCATTTCAACTGTCTCCTCCCGAAGAGTCACCACAATAATTCTCATTTCCAGGATTGATTGTGTCAGTCAGAGGTTTATATTTCTTTTCTCTGATCTGAAGGCATGTGAGGTGATACAAGAAGCACTTCTCTATATTGATGAAGGCGTGAAGAGTCATTTATTCCGCCACGTATGTCTTTTCGATGTTTTCAATGAGCATTGTAGATGTGGAGCGGAAATTGTGGATTCACTTGCTTGAAAGGCTGTTTCATGTGGAGCGTTCTCAACTCGAGGAGTTCGCTTCTAACATAGTCCATTGTTTTCTCCATTGATTTAAGGAAGAAGAAGGTTACTAAAAGGCTGGTAAGCCTTTGGTTTATCCATTAGATGTTTCCTAGTCTTTTGTATGAACGCTATAACATCTTCTCTTCCAGCTTGAGGTATGTAACCATAGATGAAGCTAATCTCAAACATTTTCCAAGAAGGACTCCTTCAATGCCATGTTGCAGTTAGCTGGTTATATAAATAATTGCCGCTAGAATGATTTCAATTCTTTTTGCTCTTTTCAATATATCAGTTGTAGGTGAGATGAATTTTGTCCTCCCTCTTTATTGTATGGTCTTCCTTGGAGTTTGAAAGGAGTGATCTTTACCACATTCATTCTTCTGGTGAATCCTATTATGGTGATTTTGTAAAGGATGACTTTCCAGTCAGAAACATCTTTCATTGCATTTCGCATCATCAGCACCCTGACTGTAATAACTCCTGATAGTGAATCGCATACCCTAGGTTGAACCAAGTACATATAATCTATTTGTCCTACTGACATAAATGAAGAATCAATTCATTACAGATTCGTATTTGAAGTATGTATATTTTTGAAAACATTACCATGGCAACTCCGATATTTAAATACATTACTATGGTTACTCTTACATTTTAGTGGTTGAAAACCAGTCAGACAGACTAGGAAAATGTCATAATGACAAAAAGGAATCAACTTCAAATATACAATTTTTCTCTTTCAATATAAGTCATTCGTAAAAGTACGATATATGACATATATGTGAGTTCGATCGACTATGTGCCTTAAAAATATTATAGTTTCTTTTCAATACTAGGATAATATATGATAAGTAAATACAACTTTTCACTCAGACAATGCTGTTCTTCTGATTTTTTTTCCATCTCCCGTATAAAGAAGCACCACTGAAAACGTTAACATTCGAAGATTGAAACCGAGTGAATAAAAAAGATCCCTCGCATAGTGTATGTATTATTGTTACACTCCGAATAGTTGCAGTAGTCAGAATTTGATGTGTTTTTCTTGAAAACAGTGAAAGTTGGAAAACCAATAGAACAACCATTTTGCAGAGGATAATGTTTTCATACCTACCTAAAACGCTCAGTTTCAGCTATATACAAAAATAAAAAAATTACTTTTTTACCTTTTATCAATATGATGTGTTTCAAAACCCTTTATTCACTGGATCAAGTAATAAATAAATATATTGGGAATGAATTGTCACCCCTTCACCAAACTCATGCTTTGTAAATTCCGATAACCCAGTTATCTTCATCAGAAGGATTTTTTTACACACAGGGTGACTACTCTCCTGATGAGACTGTATTTTTAACTATTGAATACTAAAAGTTAGAAGAAGAAAAGAAGAGTGCAAATAGAAAACATGTTGAACAGAGTCCATAATAACAAAGTTATAGTTTGAGGTTATCCAGAGAGTGAGCAACGTTCGATTGAGAGTCTTGTGCTGTCAATTCCGGTATAAATTGACTTCTAATTTGAAAAATATTTCAGCCATTTTCGATATCGTTTGAAATAACAGAAAAATAAAAATTATCAACTTTGTATTCCCCCCAGTATCATAATAATCTGCATATTATTTTTCTGTTGACCGGCCTTCTTACTTCTATGATACCATTCCAAAAGAAAATACGATAATATGAAAGAGTTAAGCGTGGTATGGTAATCATTCAAGGAAAACTTGTACTTCAAAAAAATACAATCTCAACCGTAACTTAAACACTGTCTTAACTAGAAAGATACGAATATCGAACTCATGGCACTGAATTGATTAGATGATTTTGACTTCAGGAATATTCCCTAATACGTTTTTTTATTATTTTTCTCATATTGGTATATGCAATAACTCTGTCATCAGACTTTTATCCATAAAGCTATTATTGCTTCGGTTCCAAATGAATGTAATAAGTAGCAAGACGTTTCAATAAAAATCCCAGACATTTATCTCTAATGTCGCCAAAGTTTCATCATCATCGTGAAAACAGCATAAAAAAAACAATATCAAAGGTGCGTCTGGGTAACAGATCGATGATGCAACAAACTGTAAACACAAACTCCCACGCCGCTATAAATATTCCCGATCATAACATCGCATGCCCTTTCCCTGATCTCCCGACTTTTCTTTAGACCTGGCAACAGAGCGCGCAACGCCAGCGTCGCCGATAGCGCGTGGTCACCGGGCGGCCGTTGCCCCACGCGAGCCGCGCCGGCAGGGTGGGGCCAGATCGATGCTCGGGAGGGTTGCCATGCGACGCGCAATGTCTGCTCCAGACCGCCATTTCGAAAGCCGCCGCTGACCGGGCGCTGTGATGGCGCCGACGCCTCGCGATCTCTTGCCCACCGCCGAGACGCTGTGCTGATGGGATATTTTACGGGACCCCTGAGGGTAAAGCAGCCCGCCGGATGTGATGAGATGTACGCCGGGATTTCACGGAAGGTTCATTTGTTTGACTGGCTGACATGTGCTGGGTGATGCTTTTTCGTGGCGATGCTGATGACATGATTTCATTGCTGGTTGAGTTACATATAACATACATACATATAAATTGAACAAATACTAGTGTATAAAGTTTTTTCCGTATTGTCACTGATTTGAGAAATAATTTATGATCATTTTTCTGAGTAGTAGTATACAGGGTAATTCAGATTGGACCCCCTTCATCTCTCCTAAACAACAGGAAATACAAAGAATCTTAAAGTGGGCAAAGTTGCGTATTTTGTTGCTCAGCAAAATACTGTTTTGAAACTGCAATTATCATCGGAGAAAATCGGAGTTATCGTAATATTTTTTTTTTCTGGGGTCATTTGACACGATAGCTCAATAAAATATCTCGTTAAGCAACAAAGGTGTTGTATATTTAATTTTTCGTCATCGAATATCAAGGAAAATTATTCTTCAGTTCAGTGACGATACCCATCAAGAACTGTTGTACAGCTTTCATTCGTTTCAGAGATCTTTCCTCAACGATAAACTGAGACTGAAAATGTTAAAAAAAATCGAACCAGGAGTCAATTATTTGACATACCGTGAATGTTAAATTTTTGACTATTGGTTCTTGTCAAAGAATCAGAGAATGTCAATTATGACCTTCAACAATGCCCTAATTAACTCATATTCAGTTGATGCAGTTTTGTATTATTTTCAATAAAAGTATTTCAATAGTTCTGACAAATCTCTCTCTTCATGAATTCCAACCTGACATAATCTATACTCAGTTTTTCTATCAATACAATATATCATCATTCCATTGAAAATCTTATGCAAGCACTGGACTCGTAGAACTCCTGATGATGATAGTTTTAATGAAACGATGTATCACAAAAATTGTTCGACCGGTCGTCTTTCACAAGAAAAAGCATCACTATCAAAATATTAATACTTTCAACTCTGCATGGTCCCCTTCAATACACATAGCTGAATCCATAGTTTGAATGAAATCCTCCTTTAATTCATAAAATGAACCCATACGATATCCAGGGAAAATATTAATCCATTTTTGGGTGAGCTAAATATCACTCAGATATTTTTGATTCTTTCTAGAGAAGTTTGAAGACGTTTAATAATTCAGAGTAACGAGTCAACGCATTTGGTTTTGGTTTCCAATACTTCTGATTTGGTGGATTATGAATACAAATTGCCAGTTCCAAGTGGCAATTGCCAGTTCAAAGTTTCTTGAAAGTCTCTCTTGAAAGTTATATGTATTTCAAATTATATATAATTCTTATGGTGCTTTTTTGTGGTACAAAAATTCTGCCAAATTCGGTGGATTGGCCCCATATTATCATATCATAAATGTATAGTTGATGAGTATGACAAAATCCTTCGAAAATATACTATATATTTCTTTGGATAATTTGTATAATGTGACCTTGGTTGGATTATAGTTTGTGCTTGGTTTTCAAAAATATAGTTTAAATATGGACTGAAGCTCAATACTGTCTGTTGTGTTCCAAAAATACATGAAATCACTTTAAATTTTTCCCTAATCAGTAACTTTATCATTAGCTTCAGTCTTCATTACTTTTTCCGTACGAATTTCATAATCGGCAGTGTCAGAACAAAATATGAGGTTATTGAACTAAATTTTTTCAATTCCTCGATTGTTTGTTGTTGTTGTTGAAAAAGTGTTTTCCGTTAACCAGCTGTCGTCACCTTACGAACGGCAGCTCTCAAAAGTCGAAGCTTGTGCGAGCCAAGGATTAACGAGGTCTTACCTTTTAACGTGCTATTCCTGGCACTTTCTCGGGTCATCTGTAGTTGATAGAATTTGAACCTACCCGACCAGCAGCATCAATGGCTTCGAACGCGACTGTCTTAACCACTGAGCTACCTGACCCTGGTTAAAAATGAAAATTGTAGTTGAAGATTCCATTCCAATTGGGACAAGTGTTATTTTGGATTATCGCAGCATTGTAGAATACACTGCTCAAGATTGATTATTTCATAATGACATTCATATGATAATAAATATCACATAACCCATCAAATTCAGAAGTATTGGATATTAACAAGCCGATTGAACTTGTGATTTTTTAGGTCATTTCAAAAATATTGAACAATGAATATCAAAGAGTTTTTTGTCATCCGATAAAGAGTTCAAAACTATTCTTTGGTCCCATTTACTCAAAAGTTATTCAGGACGATTCATTCCGAAAAGGATACCTCGATCAAGAAACACAACAAATCGAAACTTGTCAAGTGCTTTCCGCAGAGAAACTCATCTCAGGAATGCTCACAAGCTCATTCCCGATATAAAAATATGCAAACTGAAAGAACTCTCCGAAAGATAAATATTTTCCTTGGCGGATTGATTCAAACTTTCAGTGGGAGTTGAAACGGAAATATCAATCACAGCTACGTTAACTCCTTTTAGTCCGAGAGACAGTGTCACAAATCACAAAGTGATCTAACGCCAATAAATTGGTAGTATTTTCAATAAATTCCTTATGTCTAATAAAAGAACCGACGTTCAGCTGCTCAAGTAGCGTGCGAATCCGCGAAAGTGATAAAAAAAAAATAAAAAATTAAGTGATAGAGCGCCGGTTGGAACTTTTGTGAAGAATAGTTGACATCATACTGAGTTGGAAAAAAAATGTCAGCTGCATCGTGGAGGGTGGATTATGCTTCAGCTACTCGCATGAACTTGTAAAAAAAACACCTAAAGAAAAGTAATAGAATAGGTAGAGGTAAAAATTATGCGAGCATTGCCACTATGCTTTCTCTCTGTAGACACACATTTCGAGATAGATACTGAATATACAGTGACATTCAAAAAGTACGCAACAAATGGAAAAAATCTTTATTTGCGATTTAAAAAAAAATATATAAAAAATTTATCAACTTAGGCTCTTCTTGAAACCTACTCAGCACCTATCATATATACCAAGAGATTTTCAGTTTCTTGGAAAAAACGCAGTTTTCAATATCAACAAATTCTCAAAAGTTATTTTTTTCGGAAAATAAGTAGGGAGATAAGTAGGGAGAGCTTTGGTGGTAGAGATCGATTAAAGTTTCTACAAGCAATTTGAATAGGAATCAGTCAGTCATGGAGGGTATTCTGCTAAAAAAGTGCCTTGCAACAAAAACCTTTTTTGTGAAAAAGGTTTTTGTTGCGAAAAAATAAAAAATTTCTCACTTTCACATTTTTTAATGAACTCCAACAAAGATCTTGGAAAATTTCACTCGAATGTTAGTTGCATTTGATAAAGGTTGAGTAGGATTCAAGACGAGCCTGAGTTGAAGATATTTTTTTTTTTGGGAAATTACAAATAAGAAATTTTTTCCATTTGTGGCGTACTTTTTGAATATCATTATATATCCAGGGTCTAGTTCAAAAAAGCATAGTGGCAATGCTCGAATAATTTGTACCTCTACTTCTACCTCTAAAATGTCATCCGGCGTTCTTTTACATTTTTAACCGTCATTTTACAAGATTATACGAGTTTAATCCCCTCTCCACGATGCTGCTGACAATTATTTTCTAACTTAGATGATGTCCACTATTCGTATCAAAAGGTTCCGCCGATGTTCTATTAATTTTTCAAATTTTTTACCACTTTCGCGGATTCCCACGCCCACATCCACTGCCAGTGCATCAACTGAACCCCAGTTTACTTATTATTCTACTGGATGTATCAAAAATAATACCAATTGATGAGAGTTTGATCAGCAGCTAAAATGTAACTCTGCCTCCTGGACTATTAGCGTTGTTTCTCGCGCAGTAGGCCAAATCTGTTTGATGTTCTCGCGAGGTTGTTAAAAAAAAATAAACTCGGGCTTTTCCCCAATCCCAGACAGCGTGAGAATTTTCGTGATAGAAATAAAATTGAAATTGTTGGGAGATGATATCTTCGGGCGTAAAAACGCTATCTCCTTCCTTCATCTTTGGCGGTAAGCATTCTTTTTATGCCAGTTTTATGTGGCTATATATCACACGGCCTCATGCTTCACTAACTCACAAGTTCACAATAATTATAAGGATATTTCTTGAATTCTGGTTGCCTACCAAATAGCTTCTTTCTATGATGACGCTTCATTAAATTTGCCGACTCTTATTATCGTCTATTCAGGGATTCATAATTCAAAATAACTGTGTTAAATTGAACATAAAAATATTCATTTTATGTTACAAGCAACTGAGAAAAAGCAACGGAATTAATGTGAAATTTTGTTTTTGTAGCAATGCAAGGTAGTGGAAAATGTTCAGAGTCCTCTTATACTGAACAAGATATAAATTCAGCGAAAATGATAATGAATACATCCGCCCTCCGTTGAAATATAAAGAAAGAAACCTTATTCATAAGATTCCCGTTTCAATTTGCTATCCTGGATTGCAATGTCGGGTATTTTTTAGTCGTTTCATCCTCAGAGGATATTAATCCACTTCATCGCAATAAAAAGGTTCTTTGGATCCAAAAATCCATCTATATTTTGGTTCGATGAGTTGTGTTGTCTGACATCTTCTGCCGGGATGAATATCACAAATTCATCTCAGACTCCATTTTGGCATGATACTTGAAAAATGAACTGGAAAGTAAGCTGTTATATAAAAAATACTTCGATTAGAAAAGGAAGTATTGAACCAGTGATTGTAAATTCAGTAATAAGCCAAATCGATATTCGATATTTGGAATTGAAGAAATAATGATTATTAGGGAGCAGGATAAGCTACTCGGTCATTCTGTGGAATTGTTTAATGAACTCATTAGGAATGAACTCATTAGGAATGAACTCAGTAATGAACAGTTCTCCTGAATATATTCTTATTTCACAAGAAACTCAACCTACTCGGGATTCCGACGGCATCTTCACAACCTCCAACGGGAAGATGGTATACAAAACTCCATATGAACTACAACAAATCTCGGGTACTTACTGAAGGATGGACGATACTACTCCCAATGATACGACAGATGAAGATAGTCTAGGAATCATGAAATGAGCTCTCAGGATTGCGAAAAGAAGTATGTCGGTCAAACTAGAGGTGCCATGGAAAACGGTTCGAAGAGAACATTGCTAATGTCTGATTTTGGAAAGCAGAAATATCTAGTGATACCCAACTTGCTTATCATACATGTTCATGACTATAGACTTCTCGATACACTCGAGAGTCTGAACACTGATGTATGAAATCGCTAAATTTCATATCGACATCTCATTCACTTGTTTTGATTCATTTGATCATTCTGTGATGTGAAACGCAACGTTGGCAACACTGGGACAGAGGAGGGAAAGAGAGCGAGCAACTTCTTTAAAAAAATAGTCTTGATCGGCCCTTTAAAAGCGAGTATTCGAAGCGTTTGGTCGCTTTTGGAAAATGTAACAATTTTTCATAACGAGAAGATGAAAGGTCGTATATTCACTGATCGAATCAACCGACATATTGACATTCATTTGGAATATTTTTCTTTATATCTTCAGAATCAATTTTGTCGTTTTTGAGATGAAAACGTCATGGCCACATGGTTATCATTGAAATCATAAAATTTTGAGTAATAAAAGTAATCAAGTAATAATCACGGTTTAATAATATTTGAATAATATTTTGTACCCTCCTCTTACCATTCATTCATTCCAGAAATGTCAAAATTGAACATTGTAACCTATGATTGATGATTGGTGACAAGTGGAAACAATTTTGATAAATTCCTCTGTTTTCAAACGTTAAAATATCAACTAGAATAAGATGTGAAGTGAACCCAACTTGAAATTTAGTAAATGACGATGGAATTTCAGATGAAGTCAATCCCCAAAAAAATGTATTATATTTTTTGGTAACAATACTGAATCGAGTATTGATCATTGAAGAAAAAAAAAAGGTGAATACGGTCCAAAATGCGAGCATGGAGGTGAAAATAGTGCAACGGATATAGTGATACTACACTGCACTGCGGAAGTGACGTGATTTTTTATAGTAAATGTAATAGATATTTACGATATAAGTGTCGTAAAGATTCATATTACGATATGAGATGGAACATTTGTCAAACGAGGCCTCTAGGCCGAGTTTGATAACCCATCCATTATCGTAATATGAATTTACGACACAAATATTGTACAATATTTTACCTACTGTCAATAATGTTAATTATTTACTTAAAATTAGTCAATATTCCTTAAATTAACTATATTAGAATCATGCAACAAGCAAGCGTTGCGACCATTGTTGATTTATTTTGAGAACTGTCAACTTTGACACGTTCATTCCAATTTAGTTAAATTTCATCGACATTAGTTCAGACCATTAGAGAATAGATTCAGATATAGAATCCGCTACAAATTAAACAATTCAAATCTTATTTCCTGATAAATTCCGGGATAGATACTCTTAGTTCTTGTTATCCTTTTCCATTAAATAGACTGACATTTAAAAAGAGAAACAAATGAATTTTACTTTACCGCCCAAACAATTGAATGTAAATGAGATTATATTACATGAAAATCGATCGTTGTCATCAGTTTCAACGATTATTTGCAATAAAAAAAAATTAAGAAAATGAGCACTGATGAAGTTGATAAAATAAAAATGTTAATCAACTTTATTCAAATTTCAATTCGTATACAATCGAAAGATGAATTGCTTGAAAATAATTAGGGCTCAATCAAAACACAAATAGAAACGTTTTCATGATTTTTTTTGCGGGAGATGAAAATTAAAAAGAAAAGTTTCTTAGCGTTTCTCTTGTTGATTTCGAGGTTAAGTTGAAAAAAGTTTTAGATTTTGTGGTTATCTTCAACTTTTGTAAAATATATTTCTCGATAGGATGC
The DNA here is from genome assembly GCA_958298965.1 of Chrysolina haemoptera. Taxonomy (NCBI): domain Eukaryota; kingdom Metazoa; phylum Arthropoda; class Insecta; order Coleoptera; family Chrysomelidae; genus Chrysolina; species Chrysolina haemoptera. The sequence continues at coordinate 8,910,678 of OY282600.1, read as the reverse complement.
ACCTTTCAGTGACAAATCAAAAATCAATTCGGGTTGCAATACCCGTTTTGGCCCTGGTCCATATCTGAAGTAACCTCTGGAAATGGGTTTTCAAGGTTAACACGAATATTCAAATAAACAACGACGTTGCGAATACCCATGTCGATGCAACAATCCATTTCCTTTCCTACATCATCTGTTATAGTCTTCCACTCCATTCACGTTGTCTATAAAATCTCATCTTCCTCGAAAACTATCATTCAGTGTTGTCACGACCGAATCATACATGTGTAACATTGACATTTCCCTTCGGATCTCTGCCGTATCTGTGGAACGAATGGAATTGTATCGAATTCAATAATATTTGGAACACCTGCGACTGATATTCATAGGATAACATACAACTCCCTGTCCGATTCCACAGGGCATAGAAATTTCGAAGTGAACTAGGATAGGTCATTGAATTTTATTCGCTCAATTTCGTATAAAAGGATTGCTATGATGGACTCATCAAAACTTAATGAAGAAACCGACAAAACAGACGAATCTGACCTTTTCGAAATGAATGTATCGTATTCACATCACAACGCCACAACGCCTTCTTGATAGATTATGAATGTCAAGTAGCATGTGGAGTCTCTCACCTCATCAATAGAAATTATTTGAAATGCACTAGGGCAATGGAACCTGCTTGAGGCGGAACCGGAAGTGTAAAAATAAGAGGATTATTTTAGTAAGATTCTCCATTATTTCTCTACGTAATAGTAGTTGTGGGGAGGCAGCTACCGCAGCTGGGCAAGTAGGTCCTCCACATCTACATTACTTCTCTAGGTTAGGTTAGGTTAGGTTTAAATGTGAGTGAGCCCATACATCAGGCTCTCCACTGCGGCCAATGGCCTATTGTGGCTCACCCTATGGTTATATTTCTCCCAGCATATCCAATCTCTTAACGAAATTGAGTAACATGTTGGGAGAACAGTTTACCAGATCTTCTGGCCTTACTTTTGTATTGCCAAATATTGAAAATCTGGTTCTGGCTGCTGCAGGGCATGTGCACAGGATGTGTTTAGCCGTTTCATCATCCTCCATGCATAGACGGCACTCTGCATCTTGTGCAAGTCCGATTTTATGCATGTGGTGTTTGAGTTTGCAGTGGCCAGTGAGCAAACCTACTATAACTCTGAGATGTGCTCTACTGAGTTCTAGAAGTTTGTCAGAGTCCTGTTTTTTCCTTGTATAAGCAATAAATGCTTTGGAATGGGCTAGTCCTGGTAGACTGAGCCAATACTCAAGTCTTTTATTGTCTGCCCAGGCGGTTGTAGCATTCTTGGCAGTGCTATATGCTAAACCGATGACCGGTTCTGGCCTAGTGAACGTTGTTTCGGCCCCCCCTTTTGCTAGGGCGTCCGCTATTTCGTTTCCTTCTAGGCCCGTGTGACCTGGTATCCAAACTAGGGTAACGTTGTTGCCTTGTGCTAGTCGGTTCAAGGTGTCTCTGCAGTTCCATACTGCTCTGGATTTAAAGCAGTTGGATTCAAGCGCTTTCAATGCTGCTTGACTATCTGAAAATATTTTTATTGTTTTTCGTGTGAGGTGTCGGTTTTCCAGCTCCCTTGCACACATTTCAATGGCATATACCTCTGCCTGGAATATCGTAGCTAATTTACCCAAACTGAATGAGCGTTTCACTACTGGGTTCATACCATATATTCCGGCTCCGACACCTTCCAAAGTTTTGGAACCATCGGTGAACCACCTTTCATTTGCCCTACATAGGTCAGTTTCATTCCGAACCCAGTCTTCTCTTTCAGGGAAGACCACGGTGTAGGACATGTTGAGGTTAGTGGTTTTAGGCATGATGTCTGAGGGCATTCCCAGAATGTTGTGAGCTATTATGCCTTCCAGCATGCTGCTGCCTCTCATGACACATGCCTGCGGTAGACTAATGGCCGCTTGGTAGAGTCTGTATGTTGCCCATCTTGCTTCTCTCTCCAGAACTATGTGGAGAGGAAGTAGTCCAAGAAGAGCTTCCATTGCTGCCGTTGGCGTGGAGCGAATGGCCCCAGTAATCGCCAGGCACGCTTGTCTCTGTAGTCCGTTAAGTTTAACCTGGGCCATTTTTTGTTGGCCTTTGTTCCACCAGACTACAGAGCCATACGTGATCATTGGTCGTATGACGGTCACGTACAGCCAGTAAACTTGTTTTGGTGACATGCCCCATGTTTTGCCACATATTCTGCGGCATGTCCATAATGATAGGCTAGCCTTTCGGATAGTCTTTTCCAAATGCGAGTTCCAGTTCAGCTTTTTATCTAGGATTATTCCCAGATATTTTGCCTCACTCGCAAATGAAATTGTTACCCCATTGATGAAAGGAGGTATTAAATGTTCCAGCTTCCTTTTCCTGGTGAACGGTACTATGACCATTTTGTGGGGGTTAATGGACATTTCCTCCCTCTCACACCATTTATATATGGTATCCAGTATATCCTGAAGGACGTAGGAGATCGTCTTTTCGGATTTATCTTTTATTACTAGGACCAGATCGTCAGCATATGCTTGAAGATCGACCTCCCAGAGTGAGAGAATGGCCCTTTTCGAATCTGAGGTGGGTCATTATGTCCGTCTACTTCAATGCAATTAGTTATTTTTGTTGGAGTTTGTCAACTCCAAATATTTCATTAGTGTCCTATCAAGGCAGTGCTGTTTGATGGTAAAAGCACGTCTTGTTTTAGTGTGTGGTGAGCTTGTCATAATTTTGCGTCAATTCGCGCACTGCGGGCGTGAAGGTCCTATTGGCCACTACATAGTCCATCACACAGTGGATACAAGACGCGTGTTGTCTCGCCGACTTCATTTTCCCATCCGATGAAGGGAAGGTACGCAAATGTCTATATTCACCAATTACATTTGGCAGTTGGCTAAATAACTGCTTTGGACGGCGGCTGAGTCCTGCTGTCTCGGTCTTATCCTTCAATCCAGTTGGCTCCTTTCGGGGCTTTTTGAATGTCTCTGTACTATTTGAAACATGCTCTAACAGTCACGCATGTTTCCTTAAGGCCACCTGCTCTTTATGAACAACGAGATTGTGCAGAGTGGTCCCTCTAGTGAAGGCGCTGGGTACTATCGGCTAATGGTAATTTCCAGCAACGAAGCATAATATGAGCTTTGATACTTCAACGGGAGATGGCTTGGGTCGACATATTATAGGGCTCATCATTATATGTATGAACCTAATAATAACAGAGTCATAAAATAAGAGGGAAATATTGCTTCTGTCTGCCAAACAAAACTGGGAAATTTGTTACAGCGTAAATAGCTATTTATGTATTTAGGACGCGAAGTTATACATTGCCGCTAGACAATACGCCTATGAAAAATTAACCACCGGCAAATCAAACACGGGCCCATTGGTTCAATTTAGTCATTGGCGATTGGATTGCAATGAACGGAATAATAAAAGCGTTGAAACCAACAAAATCCCGGATTGTGATGAGAAATCAAATGGATGATTCCATTATTGAAAGGAGACAACATTCAAAAATATTGAAACAATAATATCTCGTTCCTGAACATCTAATTCATGCTATACTCACCAGACTGGATCATTTCTTCAGCAATTGTGATAATTCCTAATATTTATCCAAAGAATGATTTGGAAAACGCGCAAGATGAAAATCGCCTGATGCTTTTCATCAATGACGAAGATTCGATAAATTGTTTGTATTCAGTCAGCCGTTGCAAGCTATCCATGATGAGAAAATTAACATGACATGACATTGAAATGGCTCAGCCATCTAGTCGCCTATAATGAATTTCTGAATTCATTATCGTGCTATTTCCTAATGAACACTCAGTTATTGACTGAAACTATTCATTAAATTGTCTGGACATCACGATCTAAACATTAGAGAAGGGAAAATTGAGATGACGTTTTATACATACAGAATAATTCTAGAAGAGCCTAATTAATATTTATATTGTCCAGCTTCCTCATACGAGATTGCCATCCTACATCAAAACCAATTACCTAGCATATTTTCTACACTGTACCCAATCTGGGGCAAATAAATGCTCATATATCGATTGCTCCAAAATTGCGGTATGTACGACATGAACCCACATTTTAGTTGTTTAATATCCCCCTAAATTTTCGTGCTTCGAATCGAATTATTTATCTCAAAAATAGGGGTGCCCATCTCTCAGACTCATCCGGTATATTCGTTTTGCTCATGTCTAAAATTATATTACATGTAACTGAAATTGGACTACGTAAAGAAGCGAATGTCATATAGAGAGAAGAGAATGAACAGACGAGTGTATGAGGTTTAGATAAGTTCGAGCAATTCCAATCTTTGTCTAAATACTCTTGAACACTGTAGTACGGTTCATTGACAAGAAAACTGTTAACAGATCTCCTGAATAGAACTGGTGAGACAATTCTTCTGGTACTACCCAAGAGATGATTGAATAATATCAAAGCATTATAAATGATAGAACTAACAACAGTCTCATATGACGATTTGTTACTGTGGACTCAAGAATAAATAAACTTGGAAGGGTGTGGATTTTGAGATCCAAGAAAAGAGGTTTACATGATATCCTAGGTCCAACATTGAGGAGGTAGCGAACGGCCCGTTTCTGGAGGATGAATATAGAATGGATATTGTGATCATTGCAGATACCCCAGAAGGGTAACCCGTATCTAATGTGGTATTCAATAAGCATAATAAACTACTCTTGCAGTGACCATACCCAGTTCACTAGACACTACCCGCACGGCATAACAACCAGAAGCTAGTTTTGATCTCAGTGTTTAAAATGACATTAATATTGACAGTCATAACTGTCATGTGTTGAATAAATGTTTTTAACAAAGTTTTTCTACATCTATTGTATTGACAGACTCTATGAAATGTTTCATTAATATGTATGCTTAATCTTCAATTGTGCTAACAAGTATCATTTAAGGTACTATGAGTAGCTGTCAAAAACTTCGTTTACGCACTGTTGTGAAGAAATGGCTATTTATGATATAAGGTCAAACTTTTTGTATGAGCGTTAGTTAGTTGAATGAAGCGCAGCGTCAACATATTTTGTTCGATGAATATTTGGTAACTTTTACGAGGTATACCCTCCAATCAGGTTCAAGAAATATCCATACGTTATTGAATTGAATACTAAAGTGCGGCAACCATAAAAAAAGAGCTATTATGATTTCATATACAGAATAAAATGACATCTTCAGCACCTTCCGTCACTGAGCTAGCTTCACTGCTACACATGACCACAATGAGTTGATGGAGGAAAAAATGTAAAATTCGAATTGAATAAAATACCACGTACCTCAAGTAACGGTAATCTTCATAGACAAAATAGTCTTTGCCAACTTTCGTTCAATTCATGCCCCATCAACTCATTCTTCAAATTATCACATGCACAAAATTTCAGGAACATACTACAAATAACATCAAGATTGAACATCATCAAACACCAACTGTTATCAAATCAACAAATGGAAGATACGCTAATTTTGTAGTTTCATTCCGGTTTAACTGAACTTTGGTTAGGGTATACAGTATAATAAAAAGCGTTGAGAATTAAATTTGGTTAAAGAATTCAAAGGAAGTTTTGGTATTCCAATTCGGTGGTAGGTACATAAATAATAATCAGAATATCCGGGAGACAGGTAGACGTAGGCTAATACTGTTTGCAAACTCTTGTTAGAGAAAAGTTCTGCTGATTGAATGGGTGGAAGGGAAGAAGGAAAACAAGCGAATACACATTTTTGAGCTCATAAAACTGAGTGGCATCCTCATTCATCAGTTGAGTGATCCAGATTTGGACGATTCAATTTTGCCTAAAATTTTTCACATTTTTCATATTCAATTCAGAGGCTTTAGTTGAATTAGTTTGGTTGAAGAAAAGGTATTGTTATTCTTGCCAATGTTGAGAGATATTATTATTGAGGTTCATTTATTGAAATTCGAAACGATGGCAAGTTTTTTTTCGGGTACAAAAATATATTAGATAAGGTTTTCTAGAATAGATAAAAATGTGTAGGTCTGAAAGGAGTTTCCATAAATAATGACTATTTATTTAGACACATGTCAGACCTACAGATTTTAATTCATTTTAGGCAACGTTTTGAAATAAATGAAGAGACAATTTTGAAGAAAAGTGTATGATTCATTGAAAATGTAAGGTTAGGTTAGGTTGGGTTAGGTTAGGTTATGAAATTTGGAAGAATTTTATATTTTGTTGAGTACTGTCTGTAAAGTCTGGTAACAGGAAGTTTTAAAATTTGTGAAGAAATCTTAAATATAATTATCAATAACATTTTGGCTTGATTTCATTGTTAACAAAATGTTGTTGATAATCATATTTAAGATTTCTTCACGAATTGTAAAACCTCCTATTTCCTGAATTTTTGAGTACTCAACAAAATTTAAAATTTTTCCAAATTTCATAACCTAATGTTTGAAATCTTTTCAAATTCAAGAATTTCTCATACAATAGAATATTTACTTTCAGGGAACACGGAAGATGACGAAAGTCGAAAGCTCTTTGCATTTTTGAAGAATTACATACTTTTACACAAAATTTCCCCTTCTTTCATTCTACGCAAGTGTATTCAGCTTTCCTATGTAACTGGATATGTAGCGTGGTTAAAATAGTTAACACGGGTGGATCATGATCAAAACCTCCCTATTTTGAATAAAACAGATTTCAGCACTCATCAAAAATCACCCCATATAAGTACGTTCTATACGATATTTTGCCCAAATAAATTTTTTAAAGAAAAGTAAATGTTCATGTAATTTGACGTGAAGTATGAGTCATTTACCAGAAGTAGATGGCTGACAAAATATAATATGCACCGAAATTCGAATTTTTCTTCTTCTTCTTCTTCTTCAGTTTCAGAGCCTTGCGAAATACTCACCGCCTCTGAGTGGAAGAGAAAAAAAATAAGAAGTTGTTTCCACAATTTCAATTCAAATGGATCATTTCCGTTTCAAGCTACTGAAATATTTCCCAAAAAAAAAACAATGACAACAAAGTATTTAATTTTTTGAATTCAACCAACCGAAAAAATTAATCATGCTCATTACTTCAAAGTCTGAATGATCATTCTCTCTAGTGCATCTTCCTAGATTCCCCAACCAACTCCCATAGAAACAATGAAACTGAACCTAAGAAAGTTTGTTTTCGAATCGCACACTCATTAAATACGTTTCTGCTATTCAAACAAAATGGATCTTCGAATGAACAAATTGAATATTTATCATTATTCTTGATGTATTTCTATTATGGTAGGTCGTATTCCAACATTCTGCTTTACCCTACATACTCATTGCTTACAACGAAGATTGATATGTCCCAGAAGGAAGTATGAATTTATTTTACCAACAAATATATTTTTGTTTTAAAACCGAAACTCTACAAAAATTATCATAGTTAGTAATTGTTTCCTCATATCAACTACTACCAGGTCTAATTTGATTAATGTCGCTCAGAATGTAAAGGTACATCTGACTGAATGAGAATTGGCTTGCTTCAACTACTATGTTCATCGATCTGAATGCAAGAAAGTTTCAAGAAAATATGTTTTAATGATTGAAGATGAATATCAAACTTTAGTTCGTATTCATCAAATACTAGTTGAAGAATCGAATGGATGCTGTTATGTTTATCATTACATATTATTATAATATTATCTCATTGCTTGATTTCAGTAAAACTGAAAATAACTTCATACATTATCAATTGGTTGACAAAAATATAACTATAATATCAATTAAATGGTGAAAGCGCAACTATTATAATAAATGGCGACTGCGCGATTATTATGAGAAATGGTGAAGGTTGGTCACAGTAAATTTTGATATAGGCCTTAAATACTGCGATGGTCATGTGAATCCTCTTGAAAACCTTAAAATACTTCAGGAAGCCAAGCTACTTAATCCCACAAAGTATATAATTTCATTTTCGAATGAATCCAGCAATAGACAAAAGAAGTACTTAGCTGCGCGCTATCTCGATTGATATCAGCAGACTTTCAAAACAAGCACTGACCAGGACCGTAGTATATATATTATGAAGCATATTAAAATGGGAACAGAATTTACTGAATGAAACTACTGAATGAAAAAATACTGACAATATAATTCAATAACTCTTACAGAATCTTATTATTTATCCATTACTTAACTATTTTTTGTTGAAAATACCTCCCAATAAAATGGTAAAGGTGCCAAGAATATAAGAAGGTGAAGATTGTTTACAGCTGTTTTTGGTGAAAGGGTTGTTAACATTGTTTTTTTCAAATGGAAACCCCAAATGCACTTCACTCTGTAGTGTAGTAGAAATAGCGTTATAGGTTTAACTAAATACAACAGAAATGATTATTGTTGTAAATGATGACTGTCTCCTAATTAACATACTGTAAAACTTTCGATCGGGGGACAAACAAAACCATTTTCCAAAAGTCTACCCGTGTCCTTTTTGTGAATTTTCTGCGATTTTTTTTTTAAACGTTCTTGGCATTTCAGTGAGTATCAATTCATTGTGTACCTACCCAAAATACGTAGAATAACGTAGATAACATTGAAATAAGCATTGGCGAATGTTATGAAAGACGGAAAGTTTTATATTATTAGCAGATATTTATTGTCAAAGATCGCAAAACTAACGCGAAGTTATTTATAGAATTATACGATTTCTCATCTGAAACAAGAGTATTTCAAAATATTATCAAATAATAGGATCAATAAATTTAGTAAAGTTAAAAAAATCACAATTGATCACTAACCACCGCAAAAAACATTTTTTTTTTCGAACCCAAATTCTTTGTTTGCCCCCCCATCATGATCATTTTCTGTTTGACACCTTAGAAAACATCAAATTTGAGTGGTTCTGTCCGACGAAGAAAATTCATATTTGCCGTTGAAGTATCCAACAGATCGAAAATTCGTACCAACATACCAGAAATAAAAAATTGGATATACAGTGATGCAGGACCATCAATGTCACAAAACGATACAGAGAAGAAGACACCAAATGAAACCACCCCTATATCTTTTTTATTCACAACGCGGTTTCAATATTCATTTTGGAAAAGTTCACAAAATTTATAATTCAAGGAAGGCTGGTTTCGAATGTTTCTTCTGTGGAATGGAAAGTTCTTTATGAATATACCGAAAATCTGACAAGGTAGATGATGAAATTCCATTGGAGATAATGAATGAAACCTATTCAAAAGAACTGTAACACCAAATTGATTTCGACGAATCCAGTTTAGGTTTCATGGAGTTTCTTTTGAAAAGAATGACAAAATTATCAGGCCTAAAATACCCAGCTATATGGAATGAGAAGAAAGAAAAATACAGTTTCCCAAAACAAAAATGCAAGAAATACTCAAAAACTAACACAGAAAGGCCAAAAGAGTGAGGAGAATTATCGATACCATAATCAACGGAGAAAAGCAATAAGAATGGTCATTAGTAATAAAAATAAGTCCTGCAACATAACCCTCGATGATATTTACACTCACTTCAGTGATAGATTTTCAACACAGAATGATTGTTTGAAAGAAGAATATTCAACAGAATTAACTCGTCAAGAAAGAAATAAAATCAATCAAGAATATGATTGAAACATCACACCTAAAGATATCAAACAAATTAAAATTGACTCCTCTCCTGGTCCATACTGAATTATATTGAAAGTCCTCAAGAACAAACAAATTATCGACGTGGTGTCAAAAATAGCGTGTATTATATCAAAAACAGGTTATGTACCAGAGAAATTCAAATGTATTCAAATGTATTCAAATGTATTGATATATAAAAGTTGTAATGATCGAATGCCAGAAAATTGCAAACCCATTTCAAAATGTTCAGTTATTAGGAGAGTAATTGAGAAAGTATTCGACAGAAGATTCAGAAAATATGTTAATTTCAACAAAAACCAGAGACCATTCACATGCCTTCCAGGAGCTCATATCGTATTTTAAGAGATGTTAAAATCAATACGAAGAATACTACAGTGGTTTTTTCAGACATTAGTAAAGCCTATGATGATAATCCTTATAAAACTCTTCTCATCTTCATTACCTGAAAAATTACAGAAAGTTTCGATGAAATTTCAGTGTGGAAACTCGACTCAGGTAGAAACATCCGAAGGAAAAACCAAACGGATCTTCTTGAGGAGAGTAATGCAAGAAGCACCGCTCTCACCTGGCTTATACAACTCAGTTACATATTTTATCTTGGACGGATTTTCAACTGCGAACACTTTTGGCTACCGTATGCATGAAAACATCCCACCAGCAACAGTTTTACGATTCGCTGACGATACTGTCACAATTCGTAAAGATGAGAAAAGTGCCCTATCTCTTCTAGAACTGGCAAAGGCAACATTTTTAGAAATAGATCTTAAACTAAATACAGAAAAAACACAAATTTTAAAAATTTTGGAAAGGGAATCTGAATCCATTCAATCCATATCGGAAAATAACAAGATAAAATATGCCTTTCAAAGATGAGATAACTTTGGATTCTTGGAAAGTTATTGATGATTTGAAAACAAATCTAGAAGAATTAATCAAATCTCCTTTATTGAAATGCTAACAAAAATTTCAAGGGCTCAACTTTTCTATATGGCCCTCATTAGTTTACTCCTTTAAATCTACTCCCCTTGACAAATTACCAACGAAATTCCTAAAAGACATTGATAAATCAATAAAATCATCACTCAAGGAAATTTTGGATCAACCAACCGATTTTCCGTATAGTATGCTCTAGTCACCTTCGAAAGTTGAAATTCTTGGTCTTTTTCGTGCTTCATGGGAAGATTTTTTACAAAGCTTCAACATTTGTTAAAAGCTGAGAATACAGGAAAATATTTACTTGGAGAGAGTGAGGTCTTTTGAGGAAGATAAAAATTGTATTGGAGGATGGAAATGGATGGATGGTGTATTAGCTCTGGTCGTAAATTATGAGAAATATTGAGGGGGAAGGAATACTCCAAATGGAAGAATTTGAAACAAAAGGGAAGAGGGGAAAAACTTTATAATCAATACACACCTGCAAATTCCTCAAAACACAACAAGGTTTGACAACATCTGAGTGGCAAGAAGCCATTAAAATGACAGGATAGGTGGTCAACTTGAGAGGTGTACCAGGCAGATCTCATGATGGTAATCAGTGCAGAGAATGCACCGAGATTGAAACCCTTACTCACGTATTGGGATCTGGTCAACATGGTAATCTCTTGAGAAATACAAAACACAACACAATTCGCCATGTGATAGCTACTGAACTTTCCAAATGTTTTGAATCAAATGTACAGCTACCAGTGACAGTCTTTGAAGGATTGGTATCATAGCCATAGACAGGAAGAAAAACTTATTTTATATTGAACTCAACAATCACCCATGATCCCTTTCTTCAAGGAAAAATATAAAAAGTCTGGTGAGATCGAAATTATTGGTTTATTCATTGGTGCCCGAGGAACCATCACTAAATTCTTTGTAGATTTTGCTAAAAAGTTCAATTAACATGAAAATTGTTTAATTTATAGCACTTGAAGTTCTAAAATTTTTCATAAGAATAACGAGAATACATATTTATTGTCAGTGACAGAAAACATTATATCTTCAATAGTTTTTGAGAAATGTTGGATTTATTATTCATTGTATTCTTATACGTTTTTATAGTATTCCTTTTTATTTATACAGACCACATATGTTGGTAGGATGTTACTATTTTTATGAAAAATAAATGTATATATATTTATACATATATGGAGAAACAAGAGAAGTGTGGAGTCAATAAATTAAACTGTGGTAGCTGACCTAAGTTTAATCTTGGTCAAACAGGTAGAACTTTGAAAATTCGCCTGACCGAGCACAACAACAGGTTAGTAAGCGGGAAAAATAATTTCACATGTCCTACCCATTTATTATGAGAAAACCATAATTTTGAAATCCTTCGTGTTTAAAACAAAGGCTGAATCTTCTAAAAAGTATGGAGATCATTCAATGGAAAAGTTTTCAGAACTTTCCCAATGACCAACTTGAACTGAATAATTCATGATTTCTCAATTTGTTGTCCTGGAAAGGTGAGATAAGTAATAATAAGTAATGTAATTTCATTTGATGTCCAAAACCGCAATTCAAATTCGTTTTTTCAGCGTCTTATCAGCAAGTTTTGATAACGGAGGCAGATATAGCATTCGATACGTCAACAATATTCAAAAAAAGAGAAATATTCTTTTTATTTGATCTCATTTTTTCAGAAAGGCAAATTCAGTGTAGGGTACGTTACTGACAAAAATTAATTTCTTTCAAGACAGCAGTCTTGTGAGCACAGTAACTTATCGGGCAAATTAATTAATTTGCCCTTCTACACTTGTGGAAGATTGTGGAAGGTTATAAACCCAAAAAATCCTGTCAAGAATCGGATTTCCTCCTCAAAAAAAAATTCCAATCAATATCTTCATTATAGATGTTAACATTAACTTTCATTAAGTATCGGCTATTTAAAAAAATACCTTCGAAAATTCAAATGAGAATGTTCCCTTTTCAATGCTCATTGAGTTAACACGGTTATATAAATGCACATCTATATATTCATTATTTTAGCGATGATTTTCTTGGGTTTGGAGATATAAACTGTAATTCAGCATCCTTATCGAGCCCATTTTGTACATATCAACTGAAAAGGAATCAATCAACCACTGTCAGTTTCAATCGATAACCAATGATCAATAGTCTCATTGTTGCATACATGAACGGTATCCACCAAAACAATTCTCATGAATAATGAATTAGTGGTTTCTATGACAAATCAGTAGTGAGTCCAATTTGATGGACTATTTCATTTTGTGCAAATTGAATGAATTAATTTGTTTCGGCAATGATATATATTGCAGCACTACATGGTATCTCAATAGTGTCAACGATGAAAGAGGTTAATTTCCGTATGGTTGATTTTGATGGAATACAGTTAAAGGATTGGTCAGACTACTTTTACTCTCCAAAACCATATTGATCTTATTATTTCAACTGGCACAATACTAGTGGATGAAGAGTCCAATACATTTAAAAAAATTGAAGTCGTATCCTTAGACACCAAATTTTGAAACGGTTTGAAAGCATAAGAAGATACAGGTGGTCCCTATTTCATCAATTTGTTCAGATTAATGAAATATTATACAATTCAGAAAAATCAGCTGTCAATTATGACAATTATGACCTTCACTAACAAGAAACAATCGATATCTATGCCGCTATAGCTGCAATTGTATTGCACAATGTGATTACAAACTTGAATACCAATTCGTCCATCAAATTATGCGATGTAACATTTGAAATTGAGAAGCCAAACTATTAATCGCATAATTCTTTCTATAGTGTTATCTACCCTCTAGAAAAATTTGACAATGTATTGGCCACCCTTGTTGAAAAAATGTGTTTCTCCAAGGCCCACTCAACAGTTCAATGGCCTCTAGATGAATTTCCTATATATTCAAACTATGCCTTCTGTGGACTCATATGTTGTTTTCCACGAAATAAATTTCATATTCTGAATATGAGAGAAAACAAAAACTCTTGAAAAGTGATACTACTCACTCCTCTGTTGTACAAGAAGCCATATGAACATATCATGTCCGTGGAACAAAGTGAAGATTCAAATTATACCAAATAAATAATTTTTAAATTTAATTTTTTTTATCCTCGGTCATTATTATTTTTAGATTGCATTATGCGAGACTAGATTATGTCTGGAAGAATAATGAAGTATGCAAGTGTATTGGGTAAAGTTCTCATTAGACCATGCAATTCACAGCATTCGCTTCAGAACTTCAGAGATACTTTTGTACTGAATAACAATTCCAAAATTGATTCTTCTGTTCACTGCTTTCTTCTTCCCTTCACTGCTTTCTTTTTTCGGCAATCCAATTTATTTTTTTGAGACTAGAAAAGTTCTCCTAAGAGTTTTCCTCTGATCTTATTCTTAACCTCGATTTTGATGACTGAGATTTTAGAGATAAAACACAAAAGTCATGAAGGTTCTCATTAGACTGATCTTTTTCTGTTCTATGTTCCTGTTTTCATGATAACTCATTTCTTGTAAATATTACTTTTTCGATTACAGTTTACCGATCTTAATTTTTTGATTCCATGTTACAAAATTCACTTGTGATTGTCATCCACTTTTCATTATTGTCAAATTTTATTTACACTCCAGCTGATATGATCTAGTCGCCACAAGGAAATTCAAAACAAGCCTGGCCCAGTACGGAAATCTTATGAAAAAATTGTTTTAATATGTGTATTTTTCAAATCTTCATTTTGCCTCATGAACATAATATTATTATGGCTTGTACACTAAGGAGTAAGTAACCTCACCTTTTCAAATTTTCCATACTGTCCAAAATTTTCAATTTTTTAAATTTATCAAAATCTTTTCCAACTATTACATACCAACTGGTACGCAATGATGATAACTTGACAGTCGAAAGAGCTTTGCTAAGATTTTATAAATAAATTTTCTTTACGACTAACAAGGTTTCTTCCTTCTACTATGTTGATTCATGCACAAAGCTTGACATCTAGATATATGTTGATTGCCACAAAAAAATAAGCTGAAAGTTTTTGTTGTATCTCGGAGAGCATGCGAATTATTCGAAAGAATTTGAAAATACGTACGAAATATTGTACTTATGTGGATAGTTTATCAGCATTCAAATGTGTTCCGCTCTATGGGTCAAACATAAAAAATCAAAAGTGTATGTCGGTCATTACAATAACGTGACCGATATGAATTCCAAAATATTTCCTTGACGCCTAATTGAAACAAAGCAGCTATTTTATTGGATACTTTTATGAGTCGATGAACATAACACACCCGTACTTCCGGTCATGTCAACTAATCGATTCTACATTATCATATCAAACGATACAATTAATATCTCATTATCTCAATCGTCAAAATCTATATTTCAACCAATCGATTCTTCATCATCTGCAACTTCACTATCACGACTTGTCAGTTCGTCTGATTCGACTACTTTATCATTTAGACCGCCCAGTTCATCACTCTGACTAATAAGTTCGTTATTTTAGGTGGTTAATTAATTTTCTCGGTAGGTCAATTGATTATCTTGGCTCATGGTAATAGTTAACCAGAACGGTCGAGATATCTCGACAAATCTAGATAGTATGAAATACTCGTCGATACGTATGTATGAAGAGACATTGTATGATGATTATTCTTCAACCGTTATCAGGTTATTCAAAAATATTGAGCTGGCCAATTACGTCACATGTGTCTTTTATGATCTTCATGTTAACCATTCGCCTGAAAAACTGACCGCTCAGAAAGTAATGCTTGGTAGTAGTTGAATGCGAAACATTTACTATCCTAAGGTACCCTTCTCATTGACTATACTGGATATTCAACCTTTCATCTCCTCAAAATATATGTTTGGCAAAATGAAAACAAATTAGATATAAGACAAATCGTGGGCATCAAAATGAAATCAACAAGACAGCTCTCAGTACAGTGGATATTCCCGAATGAATATGTCATTTTGAGACCATGTAGTACCATGTATCGGACAAACATACCACACAGTAAATGGAGAGTGTCTCGAAATTTTCAAATTGTGGATATGTTTCACTATGCAAAAGGTCGAAAACATAACCGTCAAATTGTTATTTATTTTTATAGAAAGCATACCATGTCTTCTTCAGTCACACAAATTGAATCCTGTGAATCCCAAAAGCAATCAGATGCCAATTTAGTTTATCATTCAACGAAAAATACTTTCATTGTATTTCTGAAATTATGAAGAGTATTTCAATAACTCTGACTATTGGTTCAGTTACAATAAAATTCTTGTCTTCGAACTTGATCTGCTGGACTACAATGAGAAACTGTACTCAAGTTCATTCCAATTGTTTTATTGTCGAAATACATCACAGTGAAACATAGGAGTGAGGTATTTTAAACGTTCCACATATCCTCCAGTTCATTTTAGAATAACTGTTGGAGTAAGAGGAACTCGAGCTTTTCATAAAGTTCAGAATATATTTTATGGAATTTTTTGAATTGTTTGGAATTCTCTTGATAATTTTGGCAAAAAGTGAAGCAGAATGCGAAAAGTATATTCTTCTTTATTGGAAGAAATTACTTATTGTGGTCGACATCAAACTCTCCAATTTCACCAAAAAACGAAAAACATTCTCTTCATGTCCTGATCTATTATTCATACAGTAAAATTGTACGTGTTTGAGAATAATTGTTTGGATTTACAGAAAACGATGAAAATGAAATGAATCATATCTACTCAAAGGAAACAATACTTTGACAAAGATGAATAGTTTCCAAGTCCAGTATGCATTTGACTTGTTTTTTGTGAATATAAACATAATTTTTTTGAAGAAAGAAACATTTTACTGTGTGAGGTTACACCATAAGCCCAACTTCGAGGGCCTTCAATCTCAACACCATTTTCAGACATGGACTGAAATTTTGCAGGAAGCTTGGTTTCATTGTACACAATAACTGAGAAGAGTAGGCAACAATCTATAAGTGATTTCTATTCCATAAAATCTTAGTGAGAATATCTAATCACTTTCCTATGTACTCTTTCATTTCATATCATTTTCATTTTCATTTCAACCCCGTGAAAAAGATTTACCAAAGAGGCATTCAGTTTAGAGTATATCAAGTAACTATATTTGAAACATCTACGCTTGTTTCAATCACCAAGTGATTAAAGAAGAATGATCAAATTGTTTGAGATCATTTGGTGATTGAAACACGTGTTGAGGTGTTAAAAATATCGGTTTGGTGTTGGGATAATACTCCTATATATTCATTACTATATCAAAGGTTCCAAACAGTGCATCTGCATATTATGTTCAATGTGTTCATTGTGTGATGATCAATCCGATTAATTAGCATAACTATTCATGAGTCAAATCAACTGAAATATATTTGAATAACTTTCTTTCACCTCTGGAATGGCCTGTTCTAGATTAATTGTCAATTTATGATTGTTGCTAACAATTCTTCGGGTCTTCCCTATGTCCAAACCAAACAATGCAGAATCTCAGTCCATTTAAAGAAGATACAGGATGATTCAAATTCGACTCCTTGCATTGAAATCTAACGAAGATGGTTAGATTAGTAGAAAAACTACGAAATCTCGAAATAAAAATCTATTGTGATGCTCCTGAGATACTAGCAGTTTTCAGTTTGCAAGGACAGAAACCTTGAACATTTCGCTCATAATGAATAATGGAAATGATTTCGATTGAAATCTGTAATCTAATGCAAATACATCGAGGTTTCTCGAAACTATTTTGCAGGTGGTCCTCCTAGCAGAATCAAATCAAAATTTCTGCTAGTTGGTTACTTGCAATTACATCCTCTGATGCCTTAGGGAACATTGCACAAGTATATATTAGATATAATTCAATAACCATCGTGGCTTAAGCCGGAAGACTTTTATTTTCTAAATCCTCCGTAAGTTTTACCGTTTTCCACATTCACATGCGAATAGTCGAATTTGAAAACCCTGTATAAAGGTAAAACATAAGGTATTCCTTGACCTCCAGAAAATCGTGTACCCATAATAGACCAGCCAGTAAAGACACGTTCTTTGCAACGTTCCTTTAATGCATGCTTTTTTCAAATTATGATTTTCGTAGTTTTTTAAATGCCACCAAATATTTGAGGCCGATTCACCAATCAAATTTTAATATTCATTGAAATTTTATACATATTCGAACAATTTTTTAATGTATGCGAAGGGGTTTTTCTGAAAGTTTGAACAGATCCACGGAAAATTAATTGCATGCTTTTCTCTCGTACAGAAAATTAACAACTGAACATGTAAAAACAAATAAAGTATTCAGGAACGATTATTCAACGTCTTCTTTTCCACAAGTTCAATTTTGGTATAACATGGATCACGAAAATGAATTTGGTTGTGTAGAAAGCACTGCAATTATTTTGTGAATATGCAATTATTTTTGTTTGCATTCTTATCGCATGTTTAAAAAATAATTCCACATTCTACACAAGAGAAGCGTATGTTAATTCATTTTCGTGACCTATATGTGAAAAAGCAAACGTCGAATAACCGTTCTTGGATACGTTCCATTTTTTACATGTTAGGTGTTAATTTCGATGATTTCCATACAAGCGAGAACTATGCAATTTATTTTGCGTGTGTTAATTATTTCAAACTGTTAGAAAAACCACTTTGCATACATAACATGAAACACCGTTCAAAGATATACAAAATATCACTGAATAATAAAATTTGATTGTTGCTTGTATGTACAAGCAGTCTTAGATATTTCGTGAGGACGTTTAAAAGCCAACAATTATCATAATTTGAAACAAAGATTCACTAGAAAAACGTTGCAAAAACGTGTCATGACCAGCTGATCAGAAACGCCGAAAGCCACCCTCACACCACCAGTCACGTACAAACGGTGATTTCAGGTCCCCCCGTGGTCGTGGGAGTCACCATGTATGTGTTGAGCATCAGTTCGCTGTCCGAAGTCAAAATGGTAGCTACAAATACTTATAAATATAACAGACATGTATACGGATTGTCATAGGAACGCATATTGTTCGAGCTTTCATGTTCACAACGATTGATATAGATGTGGAAATGTTGGTTTGGATTCGTACGAAAATTTTCAATTGCTCGTAAGTATGCGTGGATATGCTATAGTAATGGGGTGCTGTTTATTGGCGCGGCAAACATTAGTAGCCGGTTACTGTTGAATGAAATCGTCCTGGCTGATAACAAACGTGGATAGTGAAGGTATGTCTGCTTTATAATAAAATACTCACCCGTGTGTCTGTTCTAATAACTGAATAACCACAAGTCAGAGATACATTTCAGTCAGACTTGATTTCACCAAATCCTTCGGAGGATTTTTGAAAAGTTGATTACATATTTCAAACGAATAGAGCTTGGAATGTATTTTTTTCGCTCAATCTCCTCACTCTTACTGAAATGTTCGATAGTTACGCCAATGGAAAGCTTTATATTTTGGAAATACTTTCATTTCATAAAAAAATGTTGGTGATTTGATGAGAATATATCACAATGAGTCCATACGAGGAGTTGAGAGCGTTTCTGCCTATCGAATTGTATTTTTTTGGTGAAATGAATTGATTATGTATGTGTTTCTGTAAGAATAATTAATAAAACTATATAAATTCCACTATAAAACTGCACGGAATAAAACAACAGCATAATAAAATTCAACTTTAAACCGAACAATCATTTAATAGCACAGAAACAAGTCGAAAAGTCGGATATAAAATAAAAAATGACTAAACAAAAACAATTGAACAAACTAATATAATTGTTTATTTGATAACGAGTTTATCATACAGTGCGCACATAAATTATGGAATGAAATCATTATTCCTGATAAAAGAGATTACAAATCCTTGGATAAGACAATTTTCTTTTTCAAATCGTCAGTTTTTGAACCTCCTCGCTATATAGGCTTATTCACATTGGAATAAAAATCAAAATAGTGATATTCATCAATGGAACACCCAGTGCATTTTTTCTATATTTAGTTAGGGCTTGTCATTGCGAATTCAGCATTGCCAGGTTTGATTAGATTGTGTCAAACAGCTGCGAATGTATGAGCAAAAAAATTCATCGAATGTCTAGTAAATATGACAAGACTATACACACAAGTTTGAAATTCTTTGTCACTCAGTGGGCATATAGGAAAATTTCTGTTCCATAAATTCACAGCAGTTAAACATAATGTCATAATACCATCAAATCCTTATATCCTTCGTAATGAGAATCCCAACAAATTATGAAAAAATATCACCAAAGTATGGGTATTGTTCAAAAACTGACTTTCGGAGAAAAAATCGACCAATCCTAGGATTTTTGCAAAATATTATTCATTCAAGTTAACGAATTTTTTCCATAATTTATAGTTGCCCTCTATAAACCATTACAACCGAATCTACCTTATAAATGTGAAATATACTAACTATAAATTAAATATCCGGTCAATAAAACAACCTAAAACTGAATGAAATAATTTGTTATACTGAGCGTATCAGATATATTGTGAATCCCCTTCATTTTCTCAAATTTTTGATATGCAGGAATAAAATTCATACGACCCAAAACACTCATAATATGAAGACAATTGTCTATATTCAATTCACCTTGATTCCACTTCCTGTTCAACCGAAAATAATCCCAAAGTTAAAAGGTTTTATAACACCCTGTATAAGTTTTCACCAGTTTCCGAAAGTATCGTAATTCTTTACTGCTACCCATATTCGAGAAAAACTATATAGTTCAAAACTAAGATAAATAAAATAATGCAATCATAGCAATCGATGCCATAATTTTAGGTAATATAATAAATGCATCTTTGATTTTCGAACATACAACAATATATTTGTTATCGTTGACTTTTCAAATGGACAGGCCAACAATTTTTTGATAATATCGTCTGGGATGAAATAGTCTTTTGTTTGGTTATAATGAACTATTACAAATTGAGTTCATTTCTGTAAATATTTGGTTAGATTTTTGTTACAAGAGTGAACAACTGTTCTGTCATGAATTTTTTTTAATGAAACGAGATAATTGACGATCCAATTTTTAATTCATTTATTTTCTCATAGAACTTCAAATATTGTGGGTGTATCTATTTGAAAAGGCAATGATAACATTGATGTAATTTCAAGGAAGATTGACATTTTCGAAAATTGAAGATGCGATATCTAATTCCTAGTGATTCCTAGTCTTCCAATATCTGATGAAAGTGAATCGGTTTTCATCGGTCTTTTCACTTTCTGGCCACTTTCATCAAACTATTCGTACATAAGCCACTGCCTATGTCACAATGAGTCTGTGGTTCAAATAGTTTGATCAAACTGTCTCGTAGTGATGTGATTTCTATTCGTTTCAAACTGTGTGAAACAAATAAATGGAAGTGGCGTCACATCGAGGCAGTTTGAGTAAACTATTTGATCGTGAGCTATACGGGCCACGCGTTCATGGCCATTTTGAAAACAAAAGAGCAATTATTCTGTAATACAGGGTGTATCTTAAATAATGTTATTGATTTCTGGTGATGATTTCTCATCAAATTTTATGAAAAAAAATTCATATAAACGTGTGTCTTATATTGCTTCGTTTCCGAGTAACGAGGTGTCAAAAATTCAATAAAAAATCGGTTTTTCATGAATTACTCAAAATTCTTCATGCGGATTTTGATCAAACTTGTGTTTATAAGTAATAACAAGGGGCTTGTTTTCACGAAATTAGATTTCGAATTTTAATTCCAGTAGCGTCGCAGTTGATTCCCCATTACTCAGAAACGAAGCAAGTTAGGACACCCGTTTATAGGAACTTTTTTTCTAAAAATGTGACAAGGAATCATCTCCTGGAAGACATCATTCAAGATACACCCTGTATGTATACAAATTTCAAGTAGGAAATATGTATCGGAAGAGAAATCACGATATATCTGGAAATTGATGAAACATTCCACAGGTTGCTATAAAAAATTACGATTTCAGGATTATTTCCGAAAGTGAAAATGGTGACACATAATTATGTCGAAATTATAGGTATCGTATTTTCTGATTGTTTTGAATTTTATGAATTTTATTCTGCATATCGGAAACTAAAGAAAATTAAGGGGTCCTAATGTATCAGATGCGCCTGGTATATGTCAATTCTTTTCATCAAAAGAACAATTCTCGGCACAATTCGATTAAGTAATTTCATCTATTCAAAATTAGATTCTCCTGTATCAAATTAATTATTTCATTAACATATTTTATAAAAAACCACCTTTTTTCAAGCGTTTAGGGCCTCAATTTCATTAATTTTTTTTTCTCGAATTCAATTTCAGAAATAACGAGTTCAAAGTCGAAAGTTTGCTATTTCAAACTGAGAAATTCCGGTTTCAGAATCAGAATTTTTTATTCATAAATTTCCACAAACTATAAAATTTTGACTTTTAATTCGAAATCTCGGATTTTGAACCCGTAAATTCAGAATTGGGACTTCAGACTCAGTCCCAAACTCGGAATTTTCAACTTAAGAGTTTGTTCTTTCTATTTCACACTGTGAAGTATGTGAAGTAGAACATTTCGATTTTGAACTAGGAAATTCCAACTTTTGACTCGGAATTTTCCACATTGAAGTTGAAAATTTGTTCTTCTTACTTCAAATTAGGAAATTTCTACTTCAAACTTGGACTCGGAATTATCAAGTTTCAATGTAGAAGAACAAAATTCCGACTTCCAAGTAGAAATTTATAAATTTGAAGTCGGAAATTTTGAGTTTGACGACGGAACTGTTTTTTCGGCTTCATACCCGTTAGTTCTAACTTCAAAGTCGGAATTTTCTTCTTCTGACTTCAAAGTCATTAGTAGGAATTTCCGTGTTTGAACTCGGAAAACCAAATTTTGACTTCAAATATCGAATTTTCAACTTTGAAGTCAGCAAAATACATGATATGGCGTACAATATTGATGTTATTAATGTTTATGATGAAGAAAGGAATAGATATGTGAGGATTCAGTTTGATTTAATTCAAGATCATGGGTGGTATTCATCAATGCTTGTGGTCTACCGTGAAGATAATGAAGACAGCACTGCCAGAGTGGGTCTTATAGAACAGTTGCACATGTACCTGAAAAATATGTCTCGGAAGTCATCCAGGTATCAGCCAGGATAGTAGTTATATTCAGCAAGTTTTCAATAATAATAATAATAATACTCCCTCATAAACACTCGTAGTGTGTACCCAAAGGCATAGCCTGTGCGGGTAGAGAACAGCTATTATTATTATTTGCCGTGGCGCTCCGGGGCGACTTACTGATTTTTGGTGGCGTATTCACTTTTTCAGCTGCAGGAAAACCCGGAAAACCTACAGCACCACCTCGAAATTGTATATTGGTTTATTCGTTTTATCATAGAGCAAATGAAAATGAATCCACAATCCAAACCAGCACTCCGTTAGGTAGGCGTAAGACGAGTTGAAGTGATGGTTAGTGTCGCACAGTGCCCGGACTCTCGCGCTTGGCGGCCTGGGGAGCGGCGGGTTTTGTTTCTATCTGTGGTTTCGCTTACAGGCCCCCCCGTGGATGTGGGAGTGACGATGTACGTGCTGAGTATCAGCTCGCTGTCCGAAGTCCAGATGGTTAGAGTCACTCAGTCATAGAGTCATGAGTCTTAGCCGAGTTAATGTTTTGTTCGAAGTAGTTTTAGAGCCGTTTAGACCCGTCCCCGAGTGGACTGCAAACCTCGATCGAGCGATAGTGTTAGTACCGAGAAGGAATTATTCTGGACGCGTGACGAATATTCAAAATGTGGGGTATCTGAAAATGGTGAATTCACTGTACATTAATGATTTTAATATCTTATATTGAGTGTTATTTATTGCATGTTGAATCTGCATGCACGAATCAGTAGAATAAAAAACTAACATTGAAGGGAAATGAATGGGACGCCACTGAGTATAAGCGAATCTAATAGCTATTAATGTAATACGAGATTATTATGCGATTTAAATTGCATAATAATCAAGTTGCATTCAAAGCTTTTTCGTATCATTGACTTTGACAACGATAATGTGAAAATGAAATCAACAACTTTGGTTATGTCACGTTATTGTCATTTAAGCGTCCCATTATTTGGTATCTATAAATGAGTGAGGAAAATATTAAGTATATGGAAAGTAATTGAATCAAATCAAAATATGCGTCTTGTACAAAAATGTATGATTGTCGATAGATTTTTTCATTCCAGCAATACACAATGTAACAACAATAATTGTGTCATCAAATTCATTTCAATATACAGTGTGTCCCTAAAGTAACTCCCCCCCCCCAGTTAACTTTTGAACGGGTTGAGATTTTTCTTTGAATTTTTTTAGTGCAATGGATGCTCATTATTTGTCTTTCAAGATGGCGGCCAGAAATAAATTATTTTAAATGGCATGGTGAGTAACCCCACCCCTGTTAACATTGGAACGGATTGGAATTTTGCTATAAAATTTCATGTGGTTGAAAAAAAATTGCCATTTTGAAAGATTTTTTGAAATCGCACTGGGGGTCGAATGATACCTCATTTGAAGAAGCGTCATTCAATTTTCTATACGATAACAAAATGGCGGTACATAACGTTAGAGCTTCGTTATGAGGATCCCTTCCTATTATTCAGTTTTCTTTGCCTGCTGATAAAAATCAGTTGATTTCAGGTACAGAGAACTTTTGTGGAAGGGTACCTACCTTGAGAGATTTGATGATTTTACTGAAACTTGTTAGGATTCGAGAGAATCCTTATAGCAGAGATCTGACATTATGAAATGCAATTTTGTTTTTGTCTGTAATTTTGTCATCGTATAGAAAATTAAAAGACGATTCAAATGAGGTATATTCGCCCCCAATGCGACGCCATTTTGAAAAATAAAAGTTTTTTGGTGGCATACAGTAGTTTATGAAATTTTTGAGCAAAATTTCAATGCGTTAAAAAGTGAACAGTGGTGGGGTAACTCAATGAGAGTTCTAATATTATGTACTGCCATTTTGTTTTGGTTTAATATTTCTGTTTGGAATTCTGCAGTCATATAGAGAAATGAAAGACGTTTCAAATGAGGTATCACTCGACCCACCATTCCATTAAAACAAAAGTCTTCCAAAATGGCGACCAGACGCCATTTTGAAAGGCAGATAATTTTTTTTCGTGTCAAAGTGTAGCTTATGAACGAAATTCAACGAAAAATTCGAATCCATTCAAAATTTAACAGGGGGGGGGTTACTTTATGGACACACTGTATACCCCGTTGACGAACGAAGGCAATTCACCTAAAAGCATAATGATCATCATAACTAGAATAATCCAATTGGAGTAAAAGTGGGAACTATATGGGTAACATGTTTATTATTCATTTGTCAGAAAATGTTGTGACTCATTGATCTTCTATTGAAATTATGAAATTTCAAAATGGCTTAACGATATATAGGGGATACAAAAATTTGAATTTTGATATTTTGATAATGATATATTTTTTATAATGATATATTTTTGATATTACTAACAAACATTTTTATCAAAAAAGTTAACGTAGAAAAGTTATCTGGAAACAAAAACAATATCAAGGAGTTTAATCAAAGCCCCCTACAGAACATATTTTTTATATTTTTGATGTTTTGATCCTCACGCAGAATACTGGTAAGTCATATAAACATTTGGGATCTACCTGTCACTTGGGATATTTGCTCAGTCATGAGCTGGACTATCAGCCCTCTAAAGAATGACGTTGAGTGTTGGGACACCTTGTATTCAAGTCAGTTTCTACAATTAAACCGAAAAAACTGAGTCGATAAACCTATATCTGGATCTCCGTAATACAAAAGAGATATAAAAATTCTCTCAGTTATTTCACCAAAGTTCTCATTTATCGTATTGTGATGTGCTCTGCAAAATATGTTTTGTTGTTTTGACAACTATTCAACTATGTTTAACGGTATTTATTATAATTCTTTATGTTCCGCGAGGCTAGCTATTAGCCGAAATATAGTTCTGCGTGGAACCTTTCTCTCGTGATATGATATCTTCTGCACTACAATATTTCCAGATAACCTACGCCAGAAGATTTTTAGTAACCTGTGGGCCAGACATGCCCTGAACAGTCTAACTTTCTTACAAAAAGATGTCTTCGTTGTATACGAACCACTGCTTTGTTCTAGACTGTGGACTGTAAATGCAGATCTGGTCCTTTTTCTCAGGGTTCCCAACTCTTTGGTCCTGAATCAGACCGTACACTTCTGACTCCTACTGAGTGGAGAACAGCTTTTCCAGAATGAGAAGATTATCGCATCCAGTTTGATGCCTTCTCAGTCCCTTCCATTGGGAATCTCACAGACTCATGGTTAGCTATTACCGAGCTTCTTCACGTTTACCGGTCAGTTTTCCTCGGATTTCTAGATGTGTTGAACTTTAATTGATCCTCTCACCATGCGCCAAGTCTTATATAACCACAGTAAACTTTTCCAGCATACTTTTTATAACTCTCCAATCTACTCCATCAATTTCATATGACAATTTTGGGATTACCAGTTCCACATGATTCTGGCCCATCATCGTGAATCTCAGTTTGTCCGAGGCTCTTCCAGACATTTCCATCGAATGAATTATTTTGAAGATGGTTCTTGATAACGAGGTAGTAGATGTTTGTCTGACCCTTTTTCAACTGTATCACCCCTTCATCTTCTGGATTCTGTTACACTAGTTCATGGAGTTGACCAAATTTGGAGAATACTGGATTGGTTAGCCAAGGTCCTTTATTCTTTTTTTGATCTTGCACGGACCATTCCAACTTCGAACTTCGGTGATATACCACGACGTTGTTTAGGGACGTATAGCCAAACTAGATCAACGATGTGGAATCCTCCAGCATATAGTGTCATAGGTCTCCTTCATTCTATTGCTCAAAAGATGTACCAGACTGTCTGGTCATCTGAGCCACTTTAGAGCGGTAGCGGTATCTCGACCTATTCAGCCTTTGAACTGAGGATGTAGTGCTGTTGTTTTCGTCTTTGTAATGTTCAACATCTCAAATATTTTCTAATACCAGTTGGATCGAATTGTCTGCCTTGCTCCAACTGAACAGAGAATCGACATATCCATTATTTTACCAAGACATCGGTTACGTTGGGAGATTACTCGTTGGGGACTCCAGAATCGCTACACACTAATAATGTGTGTTCCAATTTAGTGCTGCTCACCATCAGTTTAATTAGTAGCTGTAGATACTGTGGCTAGCTGCTCTTTTACTGCACGTAGGCTTGTTGTTGATGAAACAATCTACGAAAATACCAGTATTGTGTTGTTGAAAGACATATTGTCATATGCCTTATCAAACGGGCTTGCTGGACACAGGAGATGATAACCCATGTAATGTTGGACATTGGCTACGTACACACCCAATTTTCCACTTTTTTTGGCACTTTTTAAGTCTTTTCACTATTTTCTTTTTCACAGCTCCTTTCATGGCAGCCCCAATAATAGTAGCAGGTTCCTGTAGGCTCTTCTCCACCATTTGGTCTGTGCTCTGAATTTTGCATAATAATAGCGTAATTGTGATAGTTTGATATACGTGTTCGACGGTAGTATCAGTTTGTAATATATGCGTTGTTTCCTGGCGTGTTGACAGCCGTTGATGCCACAGCTCCTGCATTTTATTCAAATGCTTTGACCGGAGTTTCAGATTGTCGGCAGTGATTTGCCCATACAGTTTTTTCGTCAAAATGAGTCAGCTTCATGAAAAGCTTTTCCGTTTTACAACTAATCATCTATCTCCTTCTGAAATTCATTCGATTTCACACTCATGCCCGTCACTAAAATTTCGTTGGCAATTTTAGACCGTCAGCTAATGACAGATTTAGGTTCCCCCCTTAGGCATACATGCCACCAATAGGGTTGAAAAGTATATCGATTTGGAGTAAAATCAAGATATTTTCACGAGTGGCTCCTAGGGATAACATATCGAAAATCGATGTTTTTTTTTGTTTCCCTCGTGTTTCCTAACTACGGTACGAAACTACAGAGGGTGATTCGTTAGGACGTTTTAAGAAAAAAGAATCCTTGAACATATGTCCAGAGATACGGGGAGTTGAATTTTTTTTTCACGCCCTGTATCTCAGAAACGAAGCAACTCCGGACAGATGTTCATAGGAATTTTTTTTCTTTAAACGGCCTAATGAATCACCCTCGTAGTTAGGAACACGAGGGAAACAAATGAACACTGTACTGAAAAATCGAATTCTCGGTATGTTATCCCCAGGAGCCACTCGTAAAAATATCTTCATTTTACTCGAAATCGATGTACTTTTCAACCCTATTCGAGGCTTGTATGCGAAAATGCGGCACCTAAATCTGTTATTATCTGACGGTCTATTTCTGTGGTGTGCGCAGAATCGATTTGTTTTTGCCACTCACTGATTGTTCCCCTCATTTCATCCGTTTTGACTTCAATTTCATGTTTAATTTTGTCCGTATATATATATATATATATGTATTTTTTTTTTCGATTTTTCCCACCGCGTTCTTCTCTGTGGCCTTTTCTGTTTTCGACGAATTTGTCTTCCTGTTTCAACAAAATTTCTAAAAGCTCTTTTCTCAAAGCCTTCGAATTTATCTAGACGGTTATCTTCCAGACTTTTCGAATATTCTTGAACCTTTTTTTTCGAAGATTGGGCAATAAGTTCCTTCATTATCGAACTCACTTCCAGAAACTTCCAATAATCAGTTTTTGGGACTACTCCTCCTTGAATATATTTTTCCTAGCACATTTTTTGAAGAACGGAATTCTTACCAGTTGCCTCAAGATCCCTTCTTGCCTTTCTCCACACATTTTGGATAAATCGTTGGCCATTGATCAGGTGAGAACCTTCTGGAAGAAAATCTATGAATATCTACTCAACGTAGACACTCCAGCCCTAGCATAATTCGAAACTTCCTGTAGGAGGCTTCGAGGAGCACGAGACCGATAACTCTGGTAGGAGTTCGATAGGCACTCGAAAGCTTGAAGAACTTTGCTGCCCCAGGCCCTGAGGAATTGGGTTACTATTCGTGGAAAAAAATCCTAAGCACCCATTACCATCTAGCAAGAGTTTTCAACTCATGACAAAATGGGAAGCAGAATGCTCCAGATTGATTTGTCGAGGTGTAAAATGTGCTGATTCCCAAAACTGTGGATTCGTGTGATCCAAAAAACTAAAAACCGATAACATGCTTGCATTCAAGCATGTTATCTTTTAGAACTTTCTTATCGATAGATGTATCACACAGGACTCCGGGTAGTATAAGCGTAATCATTTGGTGGCCTGGATCGATTACAGAAAGGCCTTCGATACAACTGCGCATGAGCTCATCAAGCATTTTCTCAGATGACTTGGGGTACCTGATCAGATAGTGAGATGCCGCAGACAACTGATGCCCTCTGGAGGCTGGCTTCAACATGAGATCTGGTCAAGTTAGCTATCTAACAGAGTAGGTTATTTGTAGAAGAGGCGTATTTCAAAGGGATTCCCTGTCCAACTTCCTATCTGAATCTCATTATTGCCATAGTCCGTTGCAATCAGAAACACATGTGGTTGACCTCAAACTATACGCCTCCGTAGAGAAATATCTACATCAATCTTTAAAGGTGGTTCGAGAGCACACGAATACTTTCGGAATGGGGTTTGGGAGCGACAAATGATAGGGAGACAGTGTACAGCTCGTAGATCGAAGCATCCTTCAACATCTTGATGTCGGAGAGACGTATACTTTCCTCTCAACGTGTATCCTAAAAGTAACCACAGTTATAAACACTGTCTGTGGCGAATATCAGCATGAACTCTGACAGATCTGGATTCACGTTTTCTCCGACATTTCTGCCGGAAGGATGGCCTACCGTTAGGTATGAGGCCATGGATTTACCATCTTCCTAGCGAAAAGACTGCGAAGGGAACCAACTCCATACTCCAAAAATTTGCGGGGAAACGCCCTATTCTTGATTTTCCTTTATTTTGTTTGTTTCTTTTCGTATTTTCATTTCGTTAGTGTTCCATTTCATATGTTGTGACATTATTGGTTGTTAGTGTTACATCTTATTCTTGTGATCTTTGATTGTTTATAGCTTAGGTTCCCGACTCTGGAATCAATTCGTCGTCCTGTCAGGTCCATTCTCGCTCTTCTTCCCGCCTGTAGCTCACAGTTTGTGATTATATATTCTGCATTTTCTTCCGCTGTTCCACATCTACACCTTCCATTGGTTTCTCTCAGTATGAATCGTTTGTAATAGGCCTTCATGTGCCCGTTTTCCATGATAGCGAGATTCGTTTTATTCTTATCTTCGGAAATATATTGTAGGTTTTTCTTCCTTTTTTCCGTTTGTTCCCATTGTATTTGCCATTTGTCGATCTTTTCTTGCTGTTTCTTTAATTTCAGTTGTTTGTATGTATTACTTGGCTCTTCTATATCTTCATTTGTTGTATGATTTTTTGCTGTAGTTTCTGCTCTTTTCATTCCTTCGTTCTGTATGGCTTATTGTTACTATTTGTCCTCTATCATGTCTATCTTCAGTATCATATCAATTGTTTTTTGAGAGTCTGTGTGTACTTTTATGTGTTGGTTTTCTGGATTCATTCCCTCTATTGCTCTTTGTATCCCTGTGAGTTCTACTTGGTGTATGTTTTCTCCATCATTAATTCTGCCTCCATTTTTTTCCAGTTCCTATGGTCTTGTGTTGTAGTTATTCCATATGCTCTTCTTGAGTTTTGTGTTTTTGTAGCATCTGTGTATATGTGTGTGTGTTATAGTTCTGTGCTTCTTCTATTTTGCTGTATGCTTTTGCTGGATGCCTCATCTCTTTATATGTTGTTTCATTCCTCTGTATCTCTTGTCTGTGTTCGCTTGTGTGTGAGAATTCTGCATCTGCTTCTATTTGTAGCGGGATAGTACCTGTCGGGACATGTAGCACGTCAGTTGGGGCTGTTTTGTATGCCTTCGTGATGGCTAGCAAAAAGCGTCTTTCGATGGCACTGAGGTGTCTCGTTATTCGTAAGTCTTTTGCTTTCTGGCCCACACTGAGGCTCCGTATAATATCAGTGGTTTGATCGCTCTCTCCTATATTATCTTCAGCACTTCTCTATCAGTTTCCCATTATCTGCCAGCCACCACGAATAACCTGTTTGCTATGTTCTGGGTCTTCGCACGTATATTCTTGACGTGTTCGACCCATAGCAGTTTACGGTCTATAGTCAGCCCTAAATATTTTTTATTTTCTCTGTTGATGGGTCTGTGACCGTCTAGTTATATGTGCGCTATCTCTGTATGTGTCGTCCCTGCGATATACATTGTCGCCGTCTTTTGTTGGTTGTATTGTAGTTTTTTCCTCACAGCCCACTCCCTGCAGCCTGACCATGCCTTCTACCATCTGGTTTCCATTTATCTATTTGTTCTACCAACGATAAGGATGAGTTGGTCGTCAGCGAAGACCTGGACCGTAATGAACCCGTATCGTCTTTTGTGTCTGTCCACAGTCTCGAACCAGTCCTCATCAGAACTGTCGAGAAAGGAAAAAGTTGCTGCAAATAATATGTTTGTCATTCCAATCGTTCTCACTGTGATCCTTGGGGTGATAAAATGAACTCAATAACAGGTAAAGGTGTAGAAAGCAGAGATCGTAGCATTTTTTCAAGGCAGCAGCCCTTGTAGCCGAAGAACTTGGTTTCGTTTTCGACTCTTAAGGGGGTGTCCTAAACTATGTCACCGAGTTGGAGCCCGTTCAGCAAAAAGCACATTGGAGCTGCGGAGACTGAAGTACTCCTGCAACTTTTTTGAAGGGTCAAGTAGCTCAGTGGTTGAGACTAAAGGTACAAACATAGAGGAGCGACGCGTCAAGCGGCAAGGGACGGGACTTGCGACGCGAACAGAATATTTTGTACGTTTTGTATTCGAGTGCACATAGTGAGGAGGTGAGCGACGCGATAACGCCCGACGTATTTTGAGCGACAATGTTTATTCACGCGTGGCAGCTGCGTCTATCGCGGCAGTGAGTGCCATCGTTTGATTTGGAAGGAGGGTATAGTTTGTAAATTTAATTATTGCTTTTAGTACTTGGGATAAGTATACAAGAACGATGGAAACCGAACAGATAATAAATTCTGTGTTCAAAAGACAAGCTATATGGAATCAATCCCACCCGGATCACCGAAATCGGTATTCACTGGACGATGATGAGTTTTGCTGCTGGTTCTACAGGCTGAAGTAGAAAATTTGTCTTTTTATTTGTCTTTTTTTCAACAAAAACGGTGCAATACTTCCCAAAATATAGTTGAAAGTATTTATATCCATTCGGAGATATTAAAAAAATGTTTTTGGATGTTTTTTATTGTCAAAAATAGGGCCTGATATTGTCCGAACCGATTTCAATTTTTGATTCATAGGATGTACGGCATATTTCCTATTATAGCCCTTTGCAACTAACAAACGTCATGTTGAGCTATCTAATGAAAAAAATTCATCCTCACTGTTCGAACTCATATTTCAAACTGACAAGAGTTCAAAAAGTGTCGCGTTACTATGTGCATGTTTTTTGTCTCGTCGCTAGTCGCGTCGCTTGCCGCTTGTCGCGTCGCTCCTCTATGTTTGTACCTTAAAGCGTTCAAAACCATTGACTGCTGATCGGCTAGGTTCGAATCCTCCGACTTTTGAGGGCTGCCGTTCGTAGGTGGACGACAGCTGGTTAACGGAGTAAACAATTTTAACAATTTTTTAAAAACAATTAACTACATGGGGATAAGCCAATGCATGGGGTTTTCATTAAAAAAATTTACTTTCTCATTTCTCAGGTCAAGTGGGCTGAAGTCGGAGTCTAATAATAATAATAATTATTGAAACATGCCAGAATGGAGTCTTCAACACTGTAGTCGCGTGATGGATATAGAGGTCCCAGAGACTAGTTGCAGAGCGTATCGTGCCGCTCGTGAGACCATAATGCATTTGTTGTCGGCTTGTC
Source organism: Chrysolina haemoptera (assembly GCA_958298965.1). NCBI lineage: Eukaryota > Metazoa > Arthropoda > Insecta > Coleoptera > Chrysomelidae > Chrysolina > Chrysolina haemoptera. The sequence continues at coordinate 8,878,082 of OY282600.1, read as the reverse complement.
AAGCTTATGCGGTCTCAGTCTATAACCACAGGCAGGACGTGGCGCTGCGCTGCGATTGTATTACCATCTACGACACTTGTACGATATAAACGAGACATTGGTGTTGCCGTACTTTCCGCTAGATATTCAGTTCGTTGTGGAAGATGAGAAATGTCGAATCTATTGAAACTAGTCATTTCCAACCTTCATGCATTTACAGGTCAACAAGCCTCCTTTCGCATGCTCTTTCCAGGGCTCTGCTGTTGTCTCTGCAATACCTGAAACATGACCCTTGACGGTCATTTGTATCTCCTCATGGCCCCTTTATCTGTGCGAATCACGATGTTGCGCGGTTTGGCCCTTCTATTAGTGGCGCGGTAGTGTTAACTTCCCAGCGAAGTATCATTGCGGATAATATGCAAGAAGATCGTACGGGTTTCATGCAATGGTTTGACTGAATCGTCGATAATCTTTTAACAATAATAATGAAAACAAAAGTCTGCTACAAAATGTTTAAAATAATATCAGAGAGATTCTAAATATGGTTCCAGTACTCTGCGAGGCTGAAACCATAAAAAGTTCAATACATTTTCATCCACATAGGGGTTTGTAATTCAAAATCTAAATATTGCTTTTGGTTATTCAGAACTTTTCTATTTAAACTTTTTGGGTATCAACGAAAATAAGGATACTTTAATCTTCATCAAAATTATCTCCTCTCTTCTCTTTGCCGTTTGGAAATTTAGGAACTCGATGATTTGAATAAAAGTTTACTGCATTGCACCAACTTTTATGAGAGATAAAATTTTCTGACCGATATACATTGTCCTTCAAAGAGTTGTCATCATATGGAAAAACTTTTAATAATAATTTATTATAAAATTCGAATTGGGTGTTAGGTCGTGCTTTAAAAAAGATGAAAAATCGTCTGCTCGGACGGGGTCACGTAATTTTCTCTATCTGTCAAAACTTTTTTTTTTTTTTCAAAATAATCGCTGGAAATAGGCTTGTTTGAATTTCAAGGAATTTTAAAAAGAAAAGTTTTTTCTAATTCGATTTCACACATCTGTGCCAAATTTGAACGTCCTCTAGTAACTTTTGGTTTTTGCCATTTTTTTAATATTTACGAAATTTCTGATGAGTATATTTATTGAAAAAATTGTACTTCCACACCTTCTAGCTTCATTATGCTATTAAGTTTTAATTAGTGAATATCAATGAAAACATGTTTTCTTCAAGAAAATGAGAAAAACATTTCAAATTTCTGTTTTGTTTGATGCAAAGTTGATTTTCAAGCATATTCGATAGAAATTTATATCAATCCATTCGTACCGAGCTACTTCACGTGTCTAATCAAATTTCAAACACTTTTATAAAACAAATTTTAAGCGAATATTAAAAAAAAATCGCTTAAAATTTTGTAAAATTTCCTCAAATTTGGTTCGATACTTAAGTACCTAGTTCGACGATTTTTTGGTTGAGTTTGGTATCATTTCATTACCAAAAAAAAAATTGAAGAAAATTGATTTCTATCGTATATGCTTAAAGATACATCAACTTTTCATCAAACAAAACAGAAATGTGAAATGGTTTTCCAATTTTCTTGAAAAAAACATCGTTTCATCGATGTTCAGTAATTAAAACTCGATAGCATGATAAAGCTAGTGATATAAAACAGTTTTGTAGAAGTTAATAGTCATTTATGATACGAGTGTTAAAAGTGGCATTTTATTTTTTGTACAACAGTTACTGCTAGTAAGAAAAAAACAAAAAAAAATCGACCACACGATCTTTGAGTTCCAAGGCTGACTGGCAGATGTTCCAACTATAATAAACGCCAACGCACTTTACTTATGAATGTCATTATTTGTCAGTGATGAAGGACCTTCTGCAGTTGGATTGAATACTACTTCGTTTGTAACTTCAAAAGAATTAAGTATTACCAATTGCACAAACGGCCTAATGCTAAATGCATGAGTGAACTTTTAATAATTATTCCTCTTGAGTAAGTGTTCTGATTATAATATCTGATTGAAGTGTTTCTATTAGAGAGATCTATATTACTGTGTATCCATCATCTTATCTGTAACTTTACTGTTAACACTAGTGTAAAAATATTCTTAACACTAGTGTTAAAAGTGATTTTGTGAAAACGTCAGTTTTTAGTTCGTATGTCAATGAATTAAAAACGTCATATTTAATGACAGTTGTACAAAAAAAATTCTATATATAAATTATATTAGAAATTTCATAAATAATAAAAAACTGGCAAAAACTTAAAATTGCAACAGAACGTTCTTTGTCACATATGTGTACAATCTAAATAGAAACGACTTTTCTTTGAAGTTTCTTGAACTATTGACTAATTTGATAAAAATTGACTTTTGACAGATAGCGAACATTACTCCGTCCGAGTAGGCCATTTTTCATCTGTTTTTGAGCACAACTCAACGCATAAGTCAAATTACACTATAAATTATTATAAAAATTTTTTCCTATATGATGCAAACTCTTCGAAGAACAATGTAAAATAAAAATGTTGAGCATAGGGTTCAAACTTTAACTGAAAAATATGTAAAACGTTATATATTTTGAGTAGAATTAAGAACTGACGTCAGGAAAATCGACCTACTTCATAGATGTACTGTATACTGAATAAAACATCAGTTGTCGCAGCGAGTTAATTTTATTACCCTCATCATTGAATCCTTGAACCATAATGAATTAGTCAAACGATCATAATATACCAGAATAATTCCTTCAATGAGATACGGTATCGATGGAAACGATACCTCTAATATTTTTTAATTTTTTTTTTCAATTTTCATAATAATGATGATAGTAATAATAATCGAGGGTTGCAGTTTCGGCCGCGAGCGTTCTCGTGCGATCCGTTCGCAGGCCGGGCGGCAGGCCAAGGGCACGAGTTTGATTTGGTTTTCATTTGTTTCTTGTGCGCGCCACTCAGGATAAGTTTGCTTGCGGTTACAGGCCCGCCTGTGGATGTAGGAGTCACCATGTACGTGCTGAGTATCAGCTCCGTCTCCGAAGTCATGATGGTATTTACCCCTTCTACTTGGTCACTCTTTTCGCCGCTCTCGGTGTACTTTGAGTATCGTATAAGCGCATCACTATGTACGTGTGTTCACTGGCGAGTTGCAACCACCAGCGATGGTCTTGTACAGTTGTGCCTGATCCCGGAATCGAGGCACCGGACCCAGAATGGTCCGACCAGAAGTTATCTTGTTCTGTTCTGAATTAAAACACTAAATTCTTAATAATTCAGGAGTTGGTACTAACAAAGTGTTAATAGGGGTGTAGAAATTACCTGCATAATTAGTCGACATGGAAATGTTCTTTCATAATCTGTTAGTGGAGGTCCCATATGTCATAAAACCGAAATAAAACCATCCCTTCGGTAAACAGACTGTTTTGTCTATAACTCCGTTAAAAATATAAAAACAGTATTCGTTACAAAAAAAAAAGTGAAAATTGTCAAGCTGTGTGCACGTTCCAATGTAATTGGATGAAGAAAAGGTTTGTATTTCGTGCAGAAATTTATTTATAAAATAATAGCAAAGCGCTTTCGACTATAAAGTCATCATCAGTGCGTACTCGTCAGGTGTACAAGAGCCAGACCATAAAAATATCATGTGTCCAGAGGACCATGTAAATATTTAAAAACAGGACATCATATGAATAACATTTTAAAAAATCCTTATTCCAGGATTACCTAGATAAAAGTTTCAACAGACAGAGTAACACATGTCTGCTGAAGCTTAGTCTAATGTTGTAAATGTACAACAATTTTTGATTGATGTCATTATTGTTGAGACGCCGGAAAAAAATTTCCCCGACCGTTTTCGATACAGGAAAATTCGTTGCTTAGCAACGGACTAAAATACGCATTCTTGAGCGATTTCAGAAAAAAAATCGATTCCGGTCACTAACGGACAAATAAATACAGTCTCGATCCGTGGCTGTTCCAAACCATTAGATCAATCTCTGTGTGTTTGACCACATAATGTCATGAAATAACCCGTTTTTACGAATTCTCAGGGAGAGCTACGAACCAAACCTCCAATCGAATCGTATAATTTTTTGTGTTTTAGTCATAGTTGGGCGGACATTTCTAAAGTTCATGATAATTTTTTTTCTTTGCTTGCATTCACCACTTTTTTTTCTGGGTTCGCAGTACCCATCGTGTTATCAAAATCGTCCACAATACATGATCAATTACCAGCAATACTCAGTCAATAATTCTTTAATCTTTCAACTCACTGACTTCCTCATTCTCAACTTTTGAGTGTCTGTCAACTCTTTCAATTATTCAATCGGTACACGGTTATTATAATAGGTATCAAAGAACCTTGAAATATTTTATCAGTTCATCCGCCATTTTATCAATCGGTCGGGTCTGAAATTAGTTTTGTGAAACCCTGAACTTCCGCCACATTTTTGGTTCAATTTTCATTCATTTATTGACAGTAAAGTAGCTTTCACAGCTATCCGCTCTAGAGAGAAAAAACGCATGACCAAAATAATTTCGGTTCGATCTCGGCCGGCCTTTTTTGTTTTTTTCGTTACAGAGCTGTGCCGAGCACTGACAAAAAGTGCTTCGAGCACTACGCTCTAAGCACACTTGAAAAGTGCTCCGAAATCTCAAGCACTTTTATTTATGAAATTCTTGGGATTACTAAGCACTTTCAAAAAGTAATTCCAGTCAGGGAGCACTAAGCACCAAGCACTTTTCAGACTGTCCGATACTTAAGTGAAAATTGTCAAGCTGTGTGCACGTTCCAATGTAATTGGATGAAGAAAAGGTTGGTATTTCGTGCAGAAATTTATTTATAAAATAATAGCAAAGCGCTTTCGACTATAAAGTCATCATCAGTGCGTACTCGTAAGGTTTACATGAGCCAGACCATAAAAATATCATGTGTCCAGAGGACCATGTAAATATTTAAAAACAGGACATCATATGACTAACATTTTAAAAAAGTTGAAACTTAAATCTAGGTTATTCCTGGAATAAAGATTTTTCAAAATGTTAATCATATGATGTCCTGTTTTTAAATATTTACACATGGTCCTCTGGACACATGATATTTTTATGGTCTGGCTCTTGTACACCTGACGAGTACGCACTTATGATGACTTTATAGTCGAAAACGCTTTGCTATTATTTTACAAATAAATTTCTGCACGAAATACAGACCTTTTCTTCATCCAACAAAAAAAAAGAGCTTGAGGAATACCGTAAAAGAAAGTTTGAAACTAATTTTTCCTACGAGCGTGCGGAAAAGTAACTTTTCCGCACGATTTTTCGTTTTGAAAGTTGTACTTTTCCGTACGATTTAAAATCGTTCGGAAAAGTTACTTTTCCGCACGATTTTTACTTTTCCGCACGATTTTTGTATTTTTGAAAATGATGATATTTAGGACTAACTAAATGATCTATGTAACTATTCTGTCTTATTAGTCTTTTGTAGCATTATTATAAAAACTTGTTTATTAAAAACCTTGTTTTTTCATAAATAAGATGGACAAAAACACTCGTAGGAAAAATATTGTACCTAACTCTTACGGAAAATGTCTTTTCCGCCCTTAACGGCTTGTCCGAACTCCGCTCAGCGTCGTTCGTGCGACGACTGTCGCGTGCGGAAAAGTACTACTTATTAGGTAAATAACTATTTCTGTATAAGCTATAGGTGATAGTTTACGAGAAAATGAATATCGAAATGTTGTCAAGATTCCCAATATGGATTTACGCGCGAATTTCTTCATTTATATTTCTTCGCACGCAAGCAAATCAATGAAAACTAATTACTCGAAAACCACGCCAGCTAGGATGGAAAATAGTATTGGGTTTTAAAATTCTAGTAATTTTTGCCCTTTCAATGGCCATTAGTATACAGATATTTCGAGTTCATAACTGCGTACAGCCGCATACTGCATACTACTAAAATAAAGTGCTTCAATATAATTTATAAATGTGTTCAGTTGAATGGTATTAATAAAAATAAAAATCTGTTTAATTTTTACTAACATGTTGAAAACAAAAACAAAAACAGAGAATATTAATTCGGTGTTTTTTTGTCCACGTCATATAATATCAATCTAATTCATACAAAAACTGAATACATTTTCTTTAATTTCATGTTTTCTTAACGTTTTCTTAAAAATTTTTGAAAATTTCAAAAACTATATATATTTTTTTTGATTTTCATACATTTTACTGATACCATTCAGCTATGACTGAACACATTATTAAATTATATTGATGCCCTTTAGTTTTTATATCACTGTACAAAGCGAAATAACAGTCGATAATTACATTATTTATTATGTTATATTATTCAGCTATACATTCCTACGACCATTAAAAATGGAAATGACTGCAAGTATTTTTTCCACTAGCGTGCGAAAAAATCCACTTTTCCGCACTCATTTTAGTTTTGAAAGAGTCACTTTTCCGCACTAGTGCGGATTTGAAAATATTGTAAAAAAATATTTTTTAATATAGTTTCTATAATAAACATTTTTACCATACGTACTTTTTGACAGGCACTGTATATATTTCATTTATTTGAATGTTTGAGTTGTTGTGGCAATACTTCATGGTTTTTATTTCACTTGTTTATGTATGTCAGTATTTTCAGCATACCACAAATATAACCTGCTATAAATATGCGATTTTATATGCAACATTCAAATAAACTATCTTTATCATTAGGAGAGGTCAAGATCATCATGCAATCATTATTATTCATTTGATTCATTCAGATCTCATATTTCAATCCAGTTGCAAATCGGCCATATTTGACTCTGGGTAGCAGCACAGTGTATAGTTTTTTTTATATACCTATTTAATATATTTTTTACTGTTAATGCATTCATTTGACTGCATTTGGGTAAATGTAGGTTGGGGAGGTTGGCTACATTATAGTGGAATTTTTTTGATATAATCATCAAATTCATCAACAAAGGGTACGAATATGCACTGTCTCGTCCGACAATTTTTTGCACAAAATATATTGAAAATGTATTGAAATCTTTGAGAAGTAAGTCATACAAGGGACTTTCGTCCAAAACTTTGTCTTCCAAATCCAATAATGGAGCTGTAATCTACCGCCTACGCAATTTTAGCCCAAACTGTATATAGAAAGATTGATTTACATTTTTTGCGAACCCTCTAGCACCTGGATTATCATGTAAATGCTGTCAGTTACTCAATACTCCTGAATAGTAGGTTCGACAGGTTAATCTTATTAACTGGATACAGTCGCGGAAGGAACATCAAATAGCAACCAAATTACTGTCTGTCAGGGAATGATTGATAAGCGAGCATTCTCTCGCGTCTATAGTTCTTTCCAGAAATATCCAAACCTTTTCTATATCAGGGTTTCCAGGAATTCTAATAGGAGGTTCTATGATTCAAACATATAGTGGCAGCGGAAATACAGAAAGTGGGAACTTTCTTTGTATATGAAAAGTTCCTGCAGCTTTTTGAAGTCAAATATTTTGATTGATATACGGGGTAGGTTCGAAGATGGCTCTCAATAAACAACCCTTTCCCAGGAGGAGTATGAAAACATAAAAATTACATTCAATGTCGAATATGCGAAAAAGAATTTTCAATTTACTTCTTTTATTTATTTGTTTCCACGCATTAGTGGAATCTTTCACAATCAATATTTCTTGCAATTGAAAATATCGCTTCGGAAACTTCCTAAACCAAAATACGAAAAGTGAATTCAGTTTCCTGAGCGAATCTTGGTATTCCTCAGACCACTATGTTTGCTCTTCCGTTATATTGCTAAGTGGTTCAGCGATGTTAGCAAACCCCAGCATATATCGGCGATGGTAGGTTCTTTTCCAGATAAACTATGTGAGATATAGTACTTCCTCCTGTACAAGATTTCCTTTCAGGAGATTCCGTTCGAAACCGTCTCCATCAATCTCATTCATGTGACTGGAGCATTGTAGAGTCCAAATGGCATACTAATAAACTGCCCCTATAATGAGCCATGTGGAACAACTTCTACCCATCATTGAAGTTTAGAGATTTGTTTAACTGTCTAACGTGTCTGTTCTCGGAAAAGGGTAACTGTCGTTCTTTCATATGTTGTTCAGTTGACAGTAGCCTACGCAAAAGCGTATCTATTTTTCCTCTTTACGCAGTAGCAGAACCGCCTGGAATGCATTTTCTTTCCAATGATACATCGTCCTCAATGTCCGCTACTAATTACTAGTGTTTCATATCAGTGCTGCCTGGAATGTGTTCAGTTGGTAGTTCACCACTAATAGTAGTCCTGTGGATAGCTTCCAAGTTGGGGGTTCAATTTTTGCTGATGTTTCGTCCAAAGAAGGGCGATGATTATCCTAGCCTTAACTATATGTCGCAGCATAGATCATGTTGTTGATGCATCTGCGAAGAATCATTTTGTTCATTTTTTCTTCGAGTTCAACTTTGATTTCATTACTGATCGTTCCCTTTTCTATGTTAATTTTTATCTCGATTGCATCTATACATTTTATCTACGTTTCACATTATTCCTTCGAGGAGGATCAGCACATCACAACGTTCTTTTTTTGAGCTTTTCTCGTTTTCTGGAAGCTCATTTTCAAGACTCTTGAGTGCTTTCAAACTTGAAATTGTCCTAAAGTTTATGTTCTAAACTCCTCGAGTTTCCTAAAAACTTATCTTTCCAAATTTTCTTATTTCATATCTTATATTCTAGTAAAAAAAAATTCCCGAATCTCTTCTTTCAAGCTCTTCTTCTTTCAATGCTTTGGTATTCTCATCAAGTTTGTATATTATTGAACTCAAACAAGAAACAGAAAAAATTTATTCCAGGGCCTTCTTCTTCAACCAAGCTTTCCAAGAGTCTTCTCTGGAGTACGGAACTCTTACCACTTCTTTCAACTCATGCTTCAAATTGGTAACTTTCAAGTCCACAATACGCACTTTTTTCGAGAAAATTTCCTCTTATAGGACTGATGCGAATTGAGCAGCAGGTGGCAGAGGCAGGATAGCACAGTTTCTGTACTCAAACTTCAAAAGTGAAATTCACCTGGACTGTGCCTTTTTTAACGTCTCAATTTGCACCCAGCCTTAGAGTTTCGATGCAATAATTTCTTCAGCTGATTTGAACAATAAAAACAACAATAAATCAAGTACATGAATGGAGCTCTGTATCGACTCAATTTTAAATTATTATTGATGAATGTTTTCATTGTTGAAGTTATCTATGAATATTCATGTTTCATATATCAACAATAATTCTTATGTGAACAGGAGATCAACTGGGAATCAGTGAATTTATGTGGTAAAATATACTTTATTTGAAAAATAATACAAAATCGATATATTCAGATGTAATACTATAAGTTCTTCAAGATATTCGGGTTATACAACGATAACTTGTTGCCTAATTACAAAGACTACCAAATTAACAGTAAAAATAAACTGATCGCGAAGCGGCAAGTTCACTCTGTTAAACTGATACGATTTGTGATTATGCAGGAAGTTTGAAGTACAACTTATTTTGATACGATGGTTTTTAGAGTACATTTGAGACAGTAAACGTCAAAATTTGGCGACGCGCTTTGTATGTAACAATATGAATTGGTCAATATGAAAATTCCTGATATGTATAAACAAGTAAACTCGAAATTATACTGGTAACTAAAAAAATATTAACCCAAATGATTGTTAACTAAGACTACAATGGTTTAAAAAACTCTCACAGAACAAGATAACTACTGGTGGACAGAGAATGTGTGTTAATCGTATGTATGTCACAGCAGTCTTGAATACTTGGACTGTGCGCATGGCCGCCTTCGTCTGTTGCCAACTGCTTTTGTCGTATAAAAAAAAAGATCATACAAGTGCGGTCGGTTCACTATCCGGTAGATGTTGTATTGTCGATCCGGGAGTCAGTGAACATTTTTGGGTCATTTGCTACCAGTTCAGTTATAATTTTGTTGATATTGAAATAGTGAAATCGTTGGCCTATTATTGTTATTAATATGTGTGGTCAGTACCACTCTTTGAATGAAGGATAGATAATTAATGTGTTCTGAAAATCACGAATGATTATATCTGAAAATTCCTGATGTTTCGGAGGCATCGAGTGAAAAATGTAATCCATTTCAATTTTGAATGTTTTGATATGGAAAAACATGTATAAGTTTTTAAAATTCGTTGAATCAATATTAAATATCTCGAGAATGCATGCAATGAAGCCTATGTCATTACAGAAATTACAATCCTGGAGAATTATATTGGTAGCACCAACAAGAACGTTTATGTTAAATACTCTGGATACTTAGAAGAATGTTTTCCTTCATAGTGAAAACTGAAAAAGGAATCATCATACACAGTCAGATAAATATACAGGAAATGTCATATTTTCACATATTCTAGATAATAGAGATGTTTTCATATTATTAAATTAAATGGCAACCTACCTGCACTCAGACTTCATATTATGAAGTATATCGATTTGGAGTAAAATGAAGATATTTTTACGAGTGGCTCCTGGGGATAACATACCGAGAATTCGATTTTTCAGAACAGTGCTTATTTGTTTCCCTTGTGTTTCTATTTACGGTACGAAACTACAGACGGTGAGTTGTTAGGTCGCCTTAAGGAAAAAAGTTCCTATGAACATATGTCCGGAGTTGCTTCGTTTCTGAGATACAAAGGCGTTTGAAAAAAAAATCAATGCCCTGTATCTCAGAAAAGAAGCAACTCCGAACATATGTTCATAAAAACTTTTATTCTCAAAACGACTTAACGAATCATCCTCTGTAGTTACGTACCGTCAATAGAAACACGAGGGAAACAAATAAGCACTGTTCTGAAAAATCGAATTCTCGGTATGTTATCCCCAGGAGCCACTCGTAATAATATCTTCATTTTACTCCAAATCGATACACTTTTCAACCCTATTCGAGGCTTGTATGCGAGAATGGGGCACCTAAATCTGTCACTAGCTGACGGTCTATATTTTGAAAATCCCAATCAGATTATTTTTCACAGTATATACTGCAATTTTGCAAAAGCTACCGAAGCAACAAATTTCATATTTCCCTATTTGAAGCATACATTTCAATTATAAACTATGATTTTCCGAAATCTATGCCGTCAATATTGTAAACTAACAAAGATAGGAATTATCTCCATGAAAAATTTTTCGATCGGGGTATTTGAAGAGCCAATTTGTAGGTTTCATAGTTTTCTACAAATAATCCCAATTGCATAATGTGGTCCATTCGATACTTTACATAGCACAAGCAGAAAACTAAAAATGGTAATTTTAATTATTGTTATTATCATAATGGCTCAGTTCCAATTGTTATTTGGCTTTAGCTCAACTATGGCGAAGAATCATAATAATACTGTTAGTTTGCAATATAATTTAATAACAAAGTCAGTATTTCATTTTGCTCTATTATCTGGATTGATACGCGTGCTTCATGAAGATTCTTTTCTTTCCATTTTTTCTTTAGAGTATGCCAATCTAGAAATGAAACGGGGATTGGTGCACGGTTTAAGAGGTCCAATTAGTCATCGAAAGGTCGCTGGTTTGGTTCCCAACTGGGGCAAGCTTTCTTCATTTTCAGATGTGGGAATCTGAATGATTGAATCTTGTTCCGGCTGGGAATAATCATCGACGACTCACTGTTGCGTTAAAAATTAACAGTGCTGCTGCTACGTGGCGTATGAATTTAGTATCAAGGCCTAGCCAGAACATATTATTATCCATATTAATTAGATCCTTAGGTCTGTTTAGGAATAAACATAAAACAAATATATATCAACAAAAGTATAGACCAAACTGGTGTGCAATGCAATGTCCCGATAAAAAGTTCTCTGGCGTCCGGGCTGTGTATTTTGTGATGTAAGATGTGACTTAAGGACAGAAGGGACCTCGGTGGACAGCAGACCACTCCTCCGAGGACACCCGGTCCGATGGAAACCAAATCAAGGTTAAAGGTCACCGTATGACGTGACCCTGGCCTGCCACTCTGCCAGCTCAGTCGAGCGCGCGAGTCCACCACCTTGCCCTACCCCCCACCAATGGCATCTGCGCACGGGAGAGGGCAGATAAGTAACCTTATGCCTGAGTGTCATGGCATGCTGCATGATTTTACCGAGAAGAGTTAACAACAGACAAGGAGTGTTTAATCTCCGTGAGTAAAGTGATCATCGCCGAAACAAGATGGGAAATACCGGTTGGGGAAAAAGTGTTGTATAGTGATGGCTACGATGTTACAGTAAGCGCCAACATGATGGCGAGTGCACCCTCTGCGCGCTAACCCATTTTCAATTTCTAGAGGCGTCCCAGTACTTTTCTTACAATTCTGTTAGCGTTGTATTATGGACGGGTTCCTACTTGCATGACTGCTCGCCATTAATCATGGTGCTTACTGTAGCTGAAGTTTCCTGAAATGACATACCGGTCTCCCATTGAGAAATAACATGAAGATCTACAAAGGCGTAGAAAATCCACATCAATTTTATTTTTCGAATTCCGACTTCGGAATTTTATAATTCCGAATTCGTATTCGAATTCCGAGATAAAAAAATCGGAATTCCGACTTCGCATATAAGGATTTCATAGTTTTGACTCAATATCTCAGAAATATGACTTATCAACTCGAACTTCTATAATACCGTCTCTGTATCTCGGAATTTCTATTTCGTATCTAGGAATTCCGACTGTGTATCTCGAAATTTAGTAAGTTTGACTTAGTATCTCAGAATTCCGACCTATCAGTTCTAACTTTTATGATCCCGACTTGGTATATCGGAATTCCAACTTCGTATCTCATAATTTCTTAACTTCGATTTCGTATCTTGGAATTCCGACTTTGTATCGCAGAATATCATAATTCTGACTTGGCATCTCGGAATTCCGACTTATCAACTCAAACATTCAAAATCCTGACTTGGTATCTCGGAATTCTGACTTCATATCTCGAAATTATTTATTTCAAATCCGTATCTCGGAATTTTATAAATCCTACTTGGTATCTCGGCATTTCGACGTCGTATCTAAGATTTCTATAATTCCGATTTGGTATTTCGGAAATCGGACTACCTAACTAGGAATTCCATATTTTCGTGCCTTATTCATGTCATTGTATACAGTGTGGGCCATAAAGTTTGCAGCATATAGAGCACATTTTTATTATGAGAGTTACAAAAAATTTGTTATAGGGGAACGTTTCTACATATTGCAATATGGCGGAAAAATTGGAAAAATTGATTACGAATTAGCAAAAGTGGGGTTATTTGTAAGAATAGCCAAAAAAGTTATTTAAGAAAATTGTTTATAATTTATTTTTAGGCTCACGTACAAAATTTGATATATCTATTTGAAAAAATTAAAAATCACAATTTCTTTTTTTTTTTTTTTTTTGATTAATCAAACAAACTCTGAACTTATTTTTAGGGAACATTATGAACATATGTAACTAATAAAATGACACTTTTCAGGTTTGTTCTCAAATGGTAGTGCAAAATTTCAAAAACTAGTTTTCACCTTGACTCTTACTGTTGCAATTGTTTTGTTTAAAATTGTTTGTTTCGTCCCCTTGAGAACGGCAGCCCTTAAAAGTAGAAACTTATGCGAGCCAAGGATTGACGAAGTCTCACCTTTAAACGTGCGATTCCTAGCACTTTTTCGGGACATCAGATAAAAATCTGTAGTTTGTAGAATTTTAACCTATACGACCAACAGGCAATATCCATGGTTTTGAACGCGACAGTCTTGACCACAAAGCTACCTGGTTCATATCTTCCAAATTCGTCTGAGTCCACGTAAAATACTTTCCTCGACCGCAATCAAGTTTTGTGAAAAAAGAAGGAAAACAATGTGTATTTTTAAGAAAATAATAAAAAAGTAAGTGAAGTAGAAAATCTCAAGTATTTCACTTTGTACTGTGGAATACATATTGCTTTCCTTCTTTTTTCACAAAACTGCGGTCGAAAAAAGTGTTCTTCGTCGACTCTTAAAATTTAAAATGATATGAAAAAATCAGATGAATATGGAAGATATAAACCATTTCAACAAAACTAGATTTTGAAATTTTTGCACTTCGATTTGAGAACAAACCTAAAAAGTTTCATTTTATTAATTATAAACTTATAAATGTTCCCTAAAAATCAGTTGAGACCAAAACCAGCAGCGTTTTTTTTAATAAAAAATACGATTAGCCACATTTCTGAAAATATATTTCAAATTGCGCATGTGCGCCTAAAACTTAATTGAGTATAAATAACTTTCTCAAATACATGTTTTGGCTATCTTTACAAATAACTCAAATTTTGCCAATTCGTTATCAACTTCTCCAAATTGCCGCCATATGGTTGTCACGTGACGTATGTCAAAATCGATTATTAGGTTTTTCAATATGTGGAAACGATCCCCTATAACGCATTTTTTGTAACTCTGATAAAATAAATTAAAAATTCCCATATGCTGCAAACGTTATGGCCCACACTGTATATCAATGAATGAAGGATGTATAATGTTATTTTGAAACGAATTGCATTGCTTGAAATCTGTTAGACAATAAAACCATAATACGACTTGTCTTCTTTGCCTCTGGCTAAGATCGTAGGGTAGAGGAAAAATAATATAAAAAATGGAGAAGATAATGGGTAACAGACTATCAGGCAACCGTATACTTTGCTTCAGACTCCAAAGTCGTATAATCAGTACGTTGCAGCAATAATCAATCCATTCATTGTGAAACATTCGAAATAATTCTGTTAGAAATACATAAACATTTTTATCGATTTCATAGCATATTCCAAGCAGAAAATAAACTGATACTGAGACGGATATTTGATTATATTTTTCAAGCATATTTGTAAAGATACTCACTTTTAAGAAACGACATCGCTCGAGCTCTTTGAGACAAGAGGCCATGAGCCGTTTTTTAGGGTAAAGGAGTCGATAACTCGAAAATGGTTCGTCGTATCGATTTCAAAAAAGGACAGGCTTCTAGAGGACGTTTGATTCTATGTAACTATGTCTGCGGCCGCACCTCACGATTCCTTTCATGGATAGTCGAATAGCTGCAGTAGTATGTCTCTTCCATTAAAATTTGAAGCAATCTTTATCCGATCGAAATGAATTTGGTATAAAAAGAAAGATAAAACGTTGAGCTATGTACGTGCTGTAATGTTTTTTGAAATTATTTGTTCATCTACCCAAAAAATTGTTTCAAAGTAACTGCATTTTTGGGACATTTGTGAGATTTCTTTTGTGGAAAAGTGGATTGAAAATTCAATTTCAAATACAGCACGTTTTGAAATCGATAAAACTAACCGTTTTTGAGTTTTTGACTCTTTTACCCTTAAAAGCGTCCTAAACGTAATAGCGCTCATGGCCTCTTAAACAGAGAACCAACTAACTGCGAGCTAATGATGTCTGAATGTAGAAATTTCTGTTTTACATCAGTGCAGCAGGTCGTTTACACGCAGGGTCTTGCTAGCTGCCATCGTCTGTCGAGTTGAATATCATCATAGGATCCATCTCGGTGCAAATAAGAAAGCTTTACCAGATGATATAATTTGTAAGACCCATTTCAAGGCAGAGCAGAGAGCTCTTGCAAAGTTGTTGAATCAAAGTAAGGATTCTTGCACATTATATCCGACAGTTCTAGTTCAATATCTGTCCAGGGAAGTCGTTGTATTCTGCTGAAGGCATGTCATGAAATCTAAATAAAATTACAAATATTTCTGGAAGGTTTTACCGTCACTGGTGCTTTATTACTCCTTGAAACAGATAATAGAGAGATCTTTGTTTCCTAATGAGGAAAAATATTATTTAATCCATTTTTCCGCGTAAAGCCCTATACAATACGTAATTTGTCGACAAATATCCAACAAAAAACAACTACTGTTCCTTTCGATATTTAAGGATTATTGCAGAGTGGTTCTTGTAGACAACTTTTCGGAGTATAAAACAAATATTATACAACGGTCGTATAGGACAGTAGTTTTATATTGGATATCCGCCGATGAGTTATTTCTTGTTTGAGTATTTTTTGCGGAAAATTAGATTATAGTAGTAATTGAATTTTCATTATTACTAAATGGCCTTCCATCAAGAAGTGTCCATTCTCTATGAATATATCATTTCTCATTTTGAAATGTCTGAAATTATCTCTAGTTTGTCGCCGAGATGATTCCTAAAAGCAATCACCGTATTCATTTCTGAGGACGGCTAGAGAGAAATTCCGAGTTGGAATTTCGTGATACCGTGTCGGAATTGATAAATTCCGAAATACAAAGTCAGAATTCCGAGATGCGAAGTCGGAATTATATTATGTTAAGTTAGTGATTTGGAATTCCAGGATTCGAATTCAGAATTATAAAATTCCGAATCAGTAAGTTAGAATTCCGAGAGATATTCTGAGAAGTTTTGAGATTCGGAGTCCGAATTCCGAGAAAATAATTCATAATTATTGAATCACAAGATACAAAGTCGGAATTCCAACTAACTAACTCAGAATTCCGGAGATACTAATTCGGAAAAATAAAATTTCCAAGTTAGTAGTCAGAATTCCGAGTACGAAATTGTAATTATGAAATTTCGGGATCCGTACTCGAAATCATGAAATTTCGAGATTCGAACTCGAAATTATGAAATTTCGAGATTCGAAGTCGGAATTTTGAAATTTCGAAATTCGAAGTCGGAATTATGAAAGTACGAGATTCGAAGTCGCAATTATTTCGAGATACTAATATACTGAGTCAAAATTAGAAAAATAAACTTGATGTGGCCCTTCTACGCCTCCTTAAAGATCTCATTATTTCCCATGTGAATTTTTTTAGATAGTTATGTTGCATTATTTCTATTATCCAACTAACTTTGGTCATCTTAGACTGACGTGATAATGTTCGATAAATTCTTAGTTTCCTACTGGATGAACACTCCTGTTTGTTTGTTGATCATTCTTGTGATTTTACCTCTTTTATTCTCTTATCTCTGTTCCGTTATGATATAAATGCTATTTTGGAAAGTATGTAGAAAAACCTCTTTTTTTATTGATAGTGCATTATTATAGTAATAATTATTCAATCAGATGCCAATAATAGTATTGCAATCGTCTTTTCTTCATATATTATTTCCTAAATTTGTTTTTTAAAAGTGAATTTTTTTAGCGAATAATTCACTTTCCATTTTTGGTTTGTCAGATGGAACAAAAACAATATGCATCTTGAAGATTGCTCAGATTTATAGCAACAAAAAGTAATCTGGGAAAATAGTGCTTTCATATAGTGCGACTGAATCACAACTAAATTGATTTTTACCATGAGAATCAATATATACACTTGTGGCTCACTTCTCATGGAAACACCTCCATTACTACATTTTTGGTGTATGTGGCGATTCACAATTGTATGTCAAAAATTATAGAAGCAAGGGCGTTTCCAACTTCATTTTTCAGAAACAAAGTGGGTTATCAGTAGAATTGTAGTTCTGATTACGTTTCCGAAGACATTTTCGATCTATTTTGAATCCTTTCAAAAATTTTCAAAAATGTCGGAGGTACAATAGCTTCTGGCGTGCAGTGTATATCATTTGAAATAATCATTTTGTGGTAATTTTCTTCGTTTTTACTTAGGCACAGTGAGTCCCCTTGTTCGCTTTCGAACGGAATATATTTTTTTCCATAAATAATTATGAAAAATACCTATTTTTCAAAATGGCAGCAGGGTGTCATTTTGTAAGATTTGTTTTAATGGAAAAAGGAATCTAGTGATATCTCACTTAAACATCTTTATTTTCTGTATATGAAAGTTAAATTTTAGACAAAAATATCTATCCAAAACAAACTGGTGGTCCATAATGTTAGAACCCCCATATTGGGATCCTTTCAAATTAGTGAATAGGAATATATCTTGGTATCCACAAGAGTTATTTTTCCCTATTTCTCATATGCCTAGTTACCACGTGAATAAAATTGTTCTTTATTCTAAATGATTTTCTTGATTTCACAGAAATTTATTAAAACGAGGTTCACCTGCCTTGTCCTTTTAAATTCTGTCGAATGGTGCCATTTTGGGAAACAGAGTACCTACTTTTGAAGATACCGAAAAAAAAAACTAATGATTTTACTACAGCTCGTTTATAATGTCCTTATATGAGAGTTTTCCATAATGCAGACAGACATTTTCTTTGGGTATATATTCTTCTATAGAAAATTGAAAGACGTTTCGAATGAGGTATCACACGATTCCCAATGCCATTTAATGAAATCTCACAGAATGACGGCCTGACGCCATTTTGAAAGATATTTTTCATTGATGAAGAGCAGTTAACAACCTGTATACTGTTAACCGGAAACTACTAGGTAAGTTCAGTGTAATTCTCTAGGAAAAAGTGTAGATATGAAGGATTAGATACAGTGGGAAAATAACTGTAAGTTTGAATTAATTTTGTTATAACAGATATTGTCGAATTTTTCATAAAATCTTATATTCTTTTTTTTACTGTTAATATTTGAACAAGAGTATGGTAACGAATTTGAAAATTATTGCACCTTTTTTCAATTTGCTGTATAAACTTTCAATTAGATACAATTAAAATTGTAGTTTAATGGTATTGAATTAATTATCACATTCACTCTTTCTACAATATTTCAGGACTATGATCTAAACCATTATGTTGGGATCAGAGCCCACATTGCTCATTTTATGTAAGAATATGCTTCATACAAATGAATCCCCAATATGAACCATAGAGAGATATTTCCAAAATCGTTTTGTTTTTAACTCCATCTCCATCTGTACCGAATTTCCAGATTTCCAGAGTGTTATTATGGGAGTTCTGAGTTTGCATCTACTGACTGGAGCACTACTACGACTCATTTTAAAATTGAACTGCTCCTTCAAGTTAAATTATTGTTGTTCTTAACATTATCAATTATTTTGGCAACTTATTTTGGAATATCATTTCATTGCCTTTACGAAAAAGTTTGTCAAGAACAGGGAAATATTAGTATTATAAAACAAAAATGTTCGTAGATGAGATATTGAATATTGATTGATTTAGGGAATACTTGATCCATATTATCAGTTACATATGAAGTGACTATTTTTTCAGGAAGCATTTGGGTAAGTGAAAGATTGCAATTTTTAGAATCATTTATTATCTTTATTTTCCTTGTTCATAAACGTACCCACCAAAAGGTCATAAGAGTTCTCTCTATCTGTAATTCCAGCTCTAACTGTAGAAATTAATAATAGGTAATCGATATTATTAAAAATATTTCTAATGTATATTCGAAAAAGAGAATTAACAATTATTCTCAATGATGTAAGTTATCAACAATAAGTGATCAAGTCTTTTTCCAAATCTTCATACTTTATAACTGTTTGCTGATCAGTATCAAATGGTA
This sequence comes from Chrysolina haemoptera, assembly GCA_958298965.1. Classification (NCBI taxonomy): domain Eukaryota; kingdom Metazoa; phylum Arthropoda; class Insecta; order Coleoptera; family Chrysomelidae; genus Chrysolina; species Chrysolina haemoptera. Next base: position 8,858,669 of record OY282600.1, on the reverse strand, counting down.
GTGCCTATTCAAAATTCAAGTAGGTAGAAGTAGGACTTTTTGGTTATTAACTTTTGAGTGTTTAATGTTTATGGATACTGCACATTTGTATTTCGATAATAATATAGAAACTTTGTGCTTTCCTGCACACCAGATGGCAACAAATTTGAAAATGAATTTGGTTTTGTCAGGATTCCCGCTGTAATATTTGTTCGTATTTCACAGTTATGTCAGAACTCCACGAATAGTGTGATGACAGTAACAGTTATTTCATGATTATAATCAAGTTTCGGTGAATATCGTGAATGAGCGTTCTACTTCGCACCTGAACTCGAAAATAATGCGTGAAATGAAAGAGGCTTATAGTTTTCAAGTTTATGTGAGGAGTGAAATGAAAAGCATTGCACATTATTTCCAATCTGATTGGGAATGACCACCTGTAGACATGAAATGTTTCATGGGTTTCACCTCTCCTCAGTGCTAGGATAGGTCAGAGTCATCCTGGCCCTCTCAATGAATGTTAACACCCAAAACTCAAACACAAGAAGTATTCTTCGGTAGCACAGAATCCAGGAGGACTTATTGCATGTTTGAACAAAGTCGAAGTTTCCTTCCCACCACACTATTCCACAAATTGGAAAATTATAGGCAGTCAGAGAACCTCTACGAACATTGGGTTACATCTGGCATTAATTTGTGCAATTTTCCTCCAGAAGTACACAATTACACGTGTTAATTTTAATCAAGAATTGAATAATATTCCCCATCTGGATGGGAATGACCACAGAGAAGTATAACCCATGAAACATGTCATTTCTGCAGGTAGTCATTTCCGACCATATGGGAGATAATACTCAATGCTCGTTCACAATTAGTACTTGTTAGTGTTTCCTCTAGAAAGAACATTGCACAAATAAATGTCAGATATAATTTAATGTTCGTAGGGGGAAGTAATTATTTTCTGATAGATATTTGCTTAAAATTTTTCACTTTATGGGATATTTTAGAGAGAAGTAAATTTTACCTTGTTCGAAATTATTCGTTTAACATGTTTGAAACACTTTTCGAAAAAAATCGCATGTGAATGCGTAATTATAAAATTTTATATCTGTTTCTCTAAAATCAAACTGATGTACATTAATATCGGTTGACCTCACCAAGTTATATGTCAACTATACCATCTATTACCACCGAAGAAATAATCCATATCTCTGAATGTTTCCGGTTGATCGTCAAATACGACGTTTCGCAAAATGATGGATCGCACTTGATTGCAAACCGGGCACAGTCTATTTAAATAGAGTGCGGCCTTTATGGACATCTTCATAAATTGCGCTTTCGGAATATTTGACAAACGAATAGATGTCAATGATGATGAATGGCCCGAATGATATTGTTCCTCGTCGAGCTAACTTCTATTTGATATGTCAATTCTGGGGGAAAAAGTTAACCGGTTCGTGACCATTAATCATGCGAATATTCGTCCCAAATGGGGTTGATAGTTATAGGAATATTATAAATTCCCGAAGTCTCTATGTTTCAACTTGGATATTTTGTCGCGTATTCCCCAGTTAATAAAAATGTACCGCTATTTCCGAAAACCAACTTGGTAGTTACAGTGACCATTAATTGAAATAATTTATCGTCCAAAACACTCATTATATTTCTAAATTATTATCGAACATTCGGAATACGGAAATATAAATAATGAGAAGTGGTTAATACCTAACAGAAAACAACTACTTCTCCGGCTAGAGCCACGCTGGACATTGAACTACATCTGATAGATATTGTGAAAAGACTGTAACTGAAAAGAAAAAATATGAAAGTGAAAATTCGTATTTTCGTTCGAGTCTTTTCACAATATCTATCAGGTGTAGTTCAATGTCCAGCGTAGCTTTAGCCTGGGAAGTAGTTGTTTTCTGTTAGATATTACAAATAAATCACATCTTAAATTTTTTAATATTCATGGAGAATGTTCCCATTTTCAACATGAATACCTCCCAAGAGGTTATCTTGAACAATGGAAAAGAGCGACTAAAGTTTATCTTTCAGCCGCAGATGATTCCAGAACAGATTTTATGAATATGCTATTTAAATTTCCGAACAAAAACCTGAGAATACCGTTTTGCTATTTTTGGAATGAACTCACCAGCTCCAGGTAGGTTAGGGTAGGTTTGATGTGAGTGGGTCTAGTGAGGCCCCTCCAATGTGACCTGTGAGGATCTATTGTATCTCATGCCAACACGTTTCACCAAAAAAATATATCTTCTTCATTAAACAGTTTATTTTAACTAATGAATCTTCCAGGTCTGATGGCAAAACAGAAGGCTCTTTGCCAAACATTGAAAAGCTGATTCTGTCAGCGACGGGACAGGCATAGGGTGAGCACATGCTCTCTGCTGATTCGTCTTCAAGACAGTCCTAGTAATGATAAAATAAATTATAATAATAATAAAAGTTCTCTTTTTTAAGTACAAACATAACTAACCTCAAATGAAGAAATCTCATGAGAAGATTTGGGAAACCTCCGAAGATCAGATGAAGGTACAGGAGCACCGCCCTTGTTTTTTATCTTGATATGTGGTGACTCAGACGACAGTGGCTAGTAAAATAATAGTTATAAAAAATAATTGTTTAAAAAATATAAAGAACACGATTTACTCCCAATATGGAAAAAAAAGTAAAAAATAATTGACAATATCATAACTCAAATGCAAAAAAGCGTGGGTGCCTTCGATCTGTATTCTCATATTTTTTATTTTAATTTAACAAAACTCAGCGTTCAAGAACTCAAGAGAACTTTGTCAGGCACCCCATAGGAACTGAGCATGTCAGTTGTGTGTCTAGGTCCCCTCCCCAAAAATTTTTTAGAAAAGTTTACCCCCCTCAACTCCACTGAACAGTTTGGGCCATAGAAAATTGGAACGAGAAACATGTTGTTCGGTGGCCACCAGCCTTCTCGAAAAAAGTTGCGAATATTTGCAAAAATTATATCGAAAAAATTTAAGAATACCTAGTGAAAATATTGGATAGGTAGTGAAAAAATTCAATTTTAGAAAATTTACCACCCTGTCTTCCTGGGGGCTAGAAAGAGAGAACGCTTATAAATTTTGAAAATTTTCTGACTGACTGTTTCGAAAGAGGAAAATTAGGACAAAACAAATGTTCAAGGGGCTCCAACCTACCTGTACAAAAAATTATCTGTGTATTTGAGTGGCACACAATCTTGAGGTGTTTTCATCAAATAGCGCTGTTCTAAAAAGATAATTAACTGATTTTGCATAATAGGTTGTTATTTTTTTTTCCTAGACATCAAAAGGTAATCAGGGTTATTGTATTCCTTCTTTGACGAGTTACACTGGTAAAATCAAATGAATTTGATAGATTTTGTAATCGAGAAAACTTCACTTATAAGTTCGCGAACGATTTGTATTGCTCAAGTATAAATTCTTTCTCATCATTCCGAGAACAACTACATGGAACCACGTTATTAACAACTTCACGAACTTCAATTCCTTCAATACTTATAAAGTTCGACAAAAAACAAAAACCAACCTCAAACTGCAACGACGACGAACAAAATAGTTTTCCAATTGAAAAAGTTTCGTTTGATATCCGTGACAGAAAGTTACCAGAAATATTCCAGTTAATTGGTTCAGCTTTATGACGATGAACGGTTTGTACCGAAGCGGTAACTCAATTTTAAGAAATTTCAGAAATGTTTCTGTTATAAATTATTTGTTAATCTGTAATTGTCAGCGTGTTTAATTCAGTACCACCAAATAATAATACTTAGAACTACAAAGTGTTTATGTTGAAGTCTTAAGCTACAACTGAAAATTAGAATTCGAACATGTTGAGTAATACTTAGAAATGCTATAGTGATGAGGTATGTACATAAAGATGATATAGTTGGTGTACATTCCGTTGACTATTTCACTCACTTGCGAAATGAACCAATCAGAAGCTCTAGTCAAGTCCGGATTGCCGATAATACCAAACTTGACTCTTGACTCTGATTGGTCTATCAAGTTCGGTGTTTTCAAATTTGTTTATGGTGCATGTGACAGTTAGACGTCAAATATAAGTGATTACGCTGTGCACGCATTGAAAAATTTTTGTTAAATAGTCTAATAAAATTCCACTTGTGATTGAATTTTTCTCATAAGTCTGTCTTTCATTTATGATCTCAACTGAATTGATTCGAGAAAATACCATACGAGTCCTGCGGTAAACGCCGGTAAATGGAAATTTGGGAGAATAATCAGGAGAGAGAGAGAATAACATTACTAAATATACAGATCCTGACGGAAAAGAATGCGAAGATATGTTGATGAAGTTGCTACGACGAAAGTGGACATTTCTGAGAAGGAAGGGATCAATGGGATCAATGTTATTCACACTAGGAATATTCACCTTCAAAGTCTGGTACACAATCAATTTCTAGTCCAGATTCCAATGGACATGAAATGAGAGAACATGAAGCTTCACATGAAGAGGGGTCAATGATACTTTCGCAGAACGATCCTTCATCCTCGGCAGATATTTCCGAGAATTCTACGCCGGAGTTTTCTAAGGTTACCGACGAGATATCCAGTACTCGGAAGAGCAAGGAAGATGACTTTGAAGTCAGGAGTCCAGCTTTAATCTTTGATCTTGAGGGTCCGACTTCGAAGTCGGTGGTCCAACTTTAAAGACGGGGGTCCGACTTTAAAGACGGGGGTCCGACTTTAAAGACGGGGATCCGACTTTAATCTCGAAGGTCCGACTTTGATCTCGGGGGTTTGACTTCAGTCTCGGGGGTCTGACTTTAATCTTCGAGGTCCGACTTTAATCTCGGGGGTCCGACTTTAATCTCGGAGGCCTGACTTTAAAGTCGGGGATCCGGAAATGAGGTCGGTGTATACCAAAAACGCAAGTAGAACATTATCTAATGAGCCCTGGTCTAACAGACATTGCTCTAGAGCCTTTGAACAGGGTGAAATCTGTATGCTGATATTAGAGCTGAACAATGCATATTCGATATATGAATAGAGTGAAACGTGAAATGTATTCCTAAGCCAAAGGAGGAGGCGAAAATGTCCAAAATACAGAATGTTAGTTGAAACAAGTGATAGCAGTTTTGAACAACCCTTTTTAGATCAGATCTGCGATTCCATTAGAGAAATGGGACAGCTGCATCACACAATTTTCTCATAATCTTTCAGACATTGAATTTATTTAAAGCTGGAATGTGTGTGAAGTTATTTATGTATCAAGTGAAGTAGGCGTTTATGGTCTGCGGCGTGGATAATGTCGAAGGCCATATGTTGAAAGAAAACTGTTCTTCGTGGATAAATGTTGCTAGGATGTGTGAAATATGTGCAATTTGAGTATATTGTTTACTTCACGGACCGAGTCGGACCCCCGACTTTAAAGTCGGACCCCCCGAGATTAAAGTCAGACCCCGAGATTGAAGTCGGACCCCCGAGATTGAAGTCAGACCCCGAGATTGAAGTCGGATCCCCGAGATTGAAGTCGGACCACCAAGATTAAAGTCGGACCCCGAGCTTCCTGTAACTGCGAACTGAAATCGTCTGGCGTATTGTTGAATTCTTCGTTGTGTGAGGTTGAACAAATCCAGTTCTAAGTGACCACACGAAGAGAGGTTCGCTCTCGACCGCAAAGTCGCACTGCGTCTCTGGATATTTGCCAAAGATTACAACTCCGTATAAGTCTTTTCGAAAATAAAGCCTCCAACTCCTTGAGAATATTTGCGAAAGTAGTTGTTATTCGCGAACTGAGAAATTGGATGCTGTTTCAACTTGTAAGTAGATTTGCGGTGCACTTATGAGGTAAACAGAGTTGTAATGTTGATCCGACGCCAAAGTTGGAAAGGTCAGGATTGAGCGTCATCTACAAGGTGTCCCAGAATAAAGGAGATAAACTCCAATGGTAACATTTTCATTTGATTTTTTAGGCTATAAGTCTCGATAAACATATACCATAAGATGAATAATAACCGAGTTACAGGGTGTTGAAAGTGCCAAAATATATGTATATATATTTTCATAAATAACTCCATATATAACGTCTCAACTTTTTTTAATGAAATTTGTTTTGTCACTTGACAGCATTCAAATTTCAATGTAAATCATTTGTTAGTAACTTCAAACTCCTCGCTTCGTTTCAAGGCTGAAAGTTTCAATAAACATATATGATGAGTATTAACCGAGTTACAGGTGTTGAAAGTGCCAAAAATATATATGTTTTTCAAAATAACTCAGTTTCATATTTTAATTCAAATCGTGTGTTGTAACTTTAAACAGGGGCGTACGGTAGGTGGGTACCCCTAATCGCCCCTCCTCAACTTTCGCCACACTGGATTAATATCGATTTCGCGTCCTTTTCCTTATAACTCAATATTTCCTATACAAAAATGGAATGGGTTCAGTTATCAAAAATATCAACGGTTTTGAAAATATTTGAAGTTGGCAAGTGCGTGCGTATGTGTTATGGATAATCATTATTGATTATTTTGCTATTTAAGTCTTGGATATCGGAAAATTTTTGTAACCTACACATTCCTTTTAAAAATCAGTAGATTTTGATACGCTCGCACTCATTCAACTTCAAATATAAAAAACCGTTGATATTTTTTATAACGAAACTCATCCCTTTTCCATTGATCCAGTGGTGTGAATGTCAAGGTAGGGGGGTCGATTGGGGGTACCCACCTGCCGTACATGATTTGAATTGAAATATGAAACTGAGTTATTTTGAAAAACATATATATTTTTGGCGCTTTCAACACCTGTAACTCGGTTAATACTCATCATATATGTTTATTGGAACTTTCAGCCTTGAAATGAAGTGAGGATTCTACCATCAGAATTTGTCTTCTTCATTCTGGGACACCCTGTATTTCCTGTTCTGTTGTAGGGTTGCTCAAGATCTGGAGTAACTTATGAGAGTCTTGTCTCATCTCACTTCTACTGATTATTATGGGAGTTTTTGCTTTTAAGGAGCCTATTAAGAGCTTTTAAAAAACTACTTAATATTTTATATATCCTGTACAATTCAGGTAATAGTTTCTTAGAAATATCAATGATAGCTGATTCGAAACAAAATAGAGTTCTATGATTGGTGTACAATGATACAGACTTGAGTGTTAGTATTATTCAGGACTTCCATTGTATCAATTTGGTTGAGAAACGTCTTTAAACATTTAATATTTACTCATGAATTTTGCGGTAAAGCAGTCTCTTATATACATAGTGAAAGCGGAAATTTTTTTAATTTAATTTTGTTTTTCAATGAGCTTCATTAGTTTTTTCATTTCAAAAACTTCTTAAAATTTTTTCCCAAGTCATAAATTCAAAAAACAGTTGATAATTTATTTTTTAATAAATATTTAATACGTAGTTGGATTGGTAATATTTTCAAATTGGTATAACAGAAAATACACAGAATAGTATTATAATGAAAATCATATCAATTTCACTGATGACTGTTATTATCTTTTGTTTTGTTGACTTATCTCTGCAGCAACATATACAATCCTTCATTCAACGTACTCTTGGTCGTAAGTCTGTCTTTTTTACTGTCTTTCCAGTTCGAAACGAAATCTCTTTTGCAAGCACTTGCTGGCATCCAATTAAGATGTAATTTTGGAATTGTTTTAAGAACCGATGATAATACGATAATAAAAAAATCCCCAGTGACCCCCTGAAGGCTAAGTATGTATAACACACGCGTGGGAATTTGCACAAATTTCGGGTGTTTTCAGAAGTCAAAAATTACCGCAAAAAAATATTCATAGGAGTCTTGGACTCCCCATACTTTTCGAAAAAAATGTGAAATATGCGTAAAAATATCGTGCGCGAAAGAACTCGGAAGAAGTTCTGACAACTACGTCGAAAATTACGGCAAAAAAATGTTTTCGGTCAGGGGGGCTAAATACTCACTTCCCATTCGAAAAAAAGTAGCGTAAAATTGTAAAATTAAAATCAAAAAAATCCGCTTGAATAGTGAAACATTTCGTACCGTCCAATAATTTCAATTAAAAAAAAATCCCCTCCATCCGGTACTCCTGATAACTAAATAGAAAACAATGAGAAATCGTAAGAATTTCCGACGATTTCGGAAGTCGAGTATTACGACGAAAAAAATGTTGTTCGGTTGACTTTACTCACCATCCTTCTCGAAAATGATATCTGAAAAATCAATAAAAAAGTGAAGTGAAGGCTAGAATATCTAATTGAAGTGTTTCTATTAGAGAGATCTATATTACTGAGTATCCATCATCCCTTTTGTCATTTAACACTTTTGACACCAGCGTTAATAGTGATTTTGTGAAAACGTCAGTTTTTAGTTCATATGTCAATGAATTAAAAACATCATTTTTAATGACAATTGTAAAAAAAATTAATTGCATATATATTTTTTGTTTTACGTTATACCGTGTTTTTTATCAGGTATGGGACAAATTCAATGCTTTTATTATTATTTCTTTCTCAAATTTTATTTTCAGCATGGAAAGCGAAAGAATTATATTCTCTCTGTATTTATTTTTCACGTACGCAAAGAAGGTCACTAAAATCATTAAAAAACCTCGTTCTCAAGATCGGATTTCAACCATAATTTCCTTATTTTATGTTCATGCTCGTAATTCAACGCCAACGTACTTTTAAAAATTTTATCTTGATAATAAACTAATTGGAGGCATTATTTTGTAGCTGATTATACACGAAGATACGTTCAAGAGGTAACATGTTGCATGTTTAGTGCATTATGAATGTGATTTTGCATGGGCAACGTTTCTCCAACTAGCATACTTATTTACTGATAATTCTTTAAGAACCTGTACAGGGTGATTTATATTAGATTTGACCTGATTTCATCGCTTTACATGTGGGTTGAACATTGAAATTCAAGGAAACATCTGAATACAAGGAAAAATATGTATATCATGCAATGAAGTAAAAATAGCACTGTAATTCCAATCTATGTTATAATTACTTATCAACAGTTCACCTGTTTTCAATCATATATTGGGGTTGTAGTGTGGGTTAGCACATTAATTTTCCGCAAATATCACTAAAATATAAACTCCAGCTCTGTAAGATGCTGTAACTTTCTTATTTGACCCAGTTAGCATATCAGAAGCATTCAGTCATGTACAAAGTATGACCAAAAATAAGTTATTCTTCCAACTATACTTTGGACTGTTCTTTTCAACTCACAATAGAGTCTGATACCTATCTATCGAAAAAACTTCTCAAGTAGAAATATAGAGATCTGAAAGGTACTGTTATGAACGATTTTAGGTAAAAGTGAAAAGACCGACCCTAATATGACATTATCGTTTCCTAGAGTTTTAAACCAGATGTGTGTCATTTAGGAAATTGTTGGTGTTTCAATGGCAACTGTACCTGAAAGTAATTTCGGTACCGTACTAAAAATACGTAAAAGTTATGAAAAAACAATGACTGGACGTAGGTATGTTCAGATTTTGAGATCTGGTTTGTTTTTTGAACTTCTGTGAGGTTGTAAAAGAAAACATGTTCCATTTGTACAAATATTTGTTTGTTCATTATGTTTCATTCGTCATTTTTTGTACTAGTGAGACAAATGACTTTTGTGGACGCTAAAACACAGGGGCCCTTACTAATCTGACGAAGAACTGTTTTTTGTCAAGTTGTCTAAATTTTTAATTACATGTACGTTATTTTATTCCAATAATTAGAAGAATTCGCCCAATTTTCCCTATTGTGGGTTTGGGTTATAGCGTGAGACTATTGCCATTTTCCAATAATTTGATTATTTTGTTTTGATTATCTACTTATTATTTCAAAATATTTGTTTACCTACATAGAATCAATAGAACATTGGAAGGTGACAAATCTGTATATTTGTAATCACCCCCATCATTTAAAATTTTCAATTGATGGAATAATCCAGTTCACGTCGAAATCTATTCAAATTTTGCCATGCATAGATATTCAGATCACATCCCAAACAGAGGAAAATTTATGAGGAAAATAGTTTCGTTAAACATGTTATCTTCCTCAGTCGGTTGTCTACTACTGTCGGTTATTGTATGTTTCACTGATGACAATCATTATAGCTCATCCAAGTGAATTTCAATATAGAAATGAACAAATTCGAATTTGATATTCTATTTTATGCTATTGAGCGAGTCCTTATGGGAATATTATATGGAAACGTTACTTTGCAACAATCCAATTTTCTTTAACGGGTTTTAAAATTAAAACTTATCACTTAGAGTGGTAGTTTCTATTCGTTGTTATGAATATATTGGAAATGATGTGATTCTAGACATATTCATTTTCATACGTTATCCAAAACTGATGAACAAGGTAAAATGGCAATTATTTTCGAATTCAACCAAAAATTGTATCTCTTCAGATTTTAAACTTGAACAACATATTCTGACCAAATTTTTGAAAGATGATTATATCATGATTTCAAACTGTTTTTGAATGTTTGCTAAATAAATTAAAATAAAGTCTCCCATGGCATAGAATACCCGACAGTTATCCACTTTCTCTACTACTTCTACTGATGAAGATAACATGTTACTCAATTACTTTCCGATGAAGTAAAATGGATACTTATGTGGACATGTGTCCAATAATTTTTTTCTATGTAAAGCATCTTATGATTCTAATTTGAAGATTCTACATTAATCAAACTCGGACAACAGTTATAATAGATTTCATTGATCAGTAATAGAAAATTCTGTCAAAATAGTTGAATAATGCACGGAAAATTTTATGATTCAAATATAACAGTACCAATTTCAATATCTACATATCTTCTGACGTCCCGTATATTTATCTATACAGGGTGATTCAAATGTACCTCTATCAGATTATATACGTAGAATTGCTATTCTTCAATCCTCTGAATTGCTTTCTCCCACAATTTTTGGGTTTTTGGCTTACCTCAAAACATTTTTGGTTCCTTCTGTATGAGTATTCATATATTATGATTGGTAATATTAGATATTTCGTTAAAGTATACGCTCTGAAGACCATCTAATATTATGAATACTTTGGCAATAATATATTACTCTAGTTATGAATAACGAAACATAATAAAAATTCAATTGGATATTTTCATAATGAATTCATGAACTAGAATTTATCAGAAATATAATAGGACACAACTACAAAAATATTTTGCATCTTACGATTACCATACTGTATCATCTAGTTTAACCCAAATCACTTGAAAAGTAAACTTGAGTTAAGAATTATTCTTGGAAATGAGTAACATAATACCAAAAATTCAAACAATTTGACAAGAGCTAGTTTCTACCGATTAATGTAGGGTGCTGTGGAATAAATTTTCACACAATCTTCATAACATTCGACACGATAAGTGAGTAAAACTTCTCTCTCTATCCATTTTGAGATGTATTCCGGAGAAGTTGAAGAAAAAAAAAACAATCTTCTCTGGTTCTCAAAAAGTTTTAAGTTTTTCCTTTCATGGTAGAATTATGTTATCAAATATCGTGAAGAAAAAGCTATAAAAACATTTTTGATATTACAGTAACAGAAATACCGCTAAGACCCAATTACGTAGCGCACGATAACAATTTCCTAAAGTTTCAACGTTCTCGACAAGACAATCAAGTTCACCCAGCGGGAACATAAAAATAATAATTCCGGAAATCAGGTCAATATCGCGCATTGTATCACTCTGTACTAGTTGTTCACCCTAACTTGCATTTTCTGCAAATCGATTCGCGATTTCAGTCCAACTTTTATTCACGTAACCTTGAGAGTTCTGAGTCGTTATTATCCAAGAGCCAGGGCCGAAAATTGTCGTTCAGTGTTTAGTGTATTAAAGCTGGTTTTCCGTCAATTAGTTATAGACGATGTGTACACAAACATACTCTGGCCAGTCAAGCGAATCATAGAACAGGTGACTCAGGAACGACATCAAAGATGGAGTATTTACCGGGTTAACAAAATTGATTTATTGAGGCTGGAAATTGTTATGCACCTTTTACCTATAATGCATATCAATGAAAGTTATGTAGGTCAGTCATTCATATATTATTTCACAGCTGGTCAGAAAGTTCGAGTATACAAAGGTGTTTCATGATCAAATGCTGCTCTCACAGGGTGATAATCTTTGAATGATTTCAACAAAAATTGTTCATATGAACATAGGTCCGCAACCACTATATTTTTGAGATACAGGATATTAAAATTTAACAGAAAAAAATCAGTTCTTCCTCAATATCTCCATAATCGCTTTGGACTCTTCTTTCAATTTTCTTATATGCAAAGTACACTTGAAAATACATTTTTCCCATAATGAAGAATTTTCTTATTTCCATCAGTGGCGTCACTGTTAACTTGCTCTGCCATATTTTTTATCAAAGTAATGATACCCCAGTGTTTTTTTTTTATAAATATAATGTCAGTAATTATGCTCTATATTTCCATAGAAAAGGTCTTTTGTCTTTTTTTTCATTCGAAGAACAATTTTCGATTAAAAAAACAAAATTGAGACTAAAAAAACTGGCATAGCAAATGAAAGCATTTTATTTTTTAGATCGAAATCCGTTCGCCGGATAAATAATAGTACAGTAACCACAGGCAAATGTAAGCCACAAGTGACATTATGTATTGTTAGAAAAAAAATTGTTCACCAAAATATCAGGGGTGGAACCCAAAAAAATATTTATTTAAAAAAGTTATAATTTTTCTGTGCTGTTGTTTTGGAAAGTATGAGATTTATCAAGAAGCAATTTTAACAAAGCGAAAGATAATTCAATTCTCGACAAGAAATATACTTAGTAATTTCTCAAAAAATGTCCTCGTTTTCTCAGAAAATATGATTGAATTCCGATATCAAATTTCAGGCTTGCATTAATCCGCCACTGCCATTTCCAGCAGGGCCGAAAATTAGATTTGTCATAACTTTGCTAAAAATCATAGTAGTTGGAAAGGAAAAAGTGTATATCATTCCTGAAGACTTTTATTTCCTCATGAAAATATAACATGTGAGTATATTACGGAGGATCCGAAAGTCATGAATATTTCAGTTGATACGAAATAATTATACTGAAGCCGAAATCAGTACCCTCTTTGGACCATATGCAACGATTTCAGACTACTGAGGCAAATCTTACTTATACATGCCAAAGAAAAAACTGGGTTTTACTCCTGCCTCAGTTTTCAACTCACCCATAATCCCAGCAATTTCTTCAGTAAATGTTGAAAATAATCGCTCATACACATCCCACATAAAAAATGAAGTATGTTATTTCAAGCTCGAGGTTTGCTCTTCAGAATAGTGTTATTAAACAAATATGCAAGATATGAATAAGCGATTATTTTCAACATTTATTGAAGAGAATGCCGGTTTCACGGGTAAGTTGAAAATGAGGCAGGAGTAAAATAAAGTTTTTTTTTTGGCATGTATAAGTGGGGTCCAAAGAGGGTATGTGTTGTTGCTTCAGTATAATAATTCCATATTCACTAAATTACTCATGATTTTCAGATCATCCGCAAATATATCCGTGAAGTGCGACAAAACACATTTTAGATACTCAAATACTCGCATATTATATTTGCATGAGAAGGTAGGAGTCTTTAGAAACGATATGAACTTTTCCTTATCCTTCTCCGATTATTTTTAGCAGAGTTATGACCAATCAAATATTCGGCTCCGCCAGAACTTTTAGTTTTAATTTGAAATTTGATATTGGCGTTCCATCTCGTTTTCTACCAAAACGAGCGCATTTCATAAAAAATTACTACACGAAGAAAAATGTATAGTGATATTTACAATAATTTCTGGTACTATATGTGACAGCAATAATTTACACTAACTTCAACCATAAAATATTTCATTTATTTATTGGTATATTACCACTTATTATCAAAAATTTTAAGGTTACCAAAAAATATTCTAATTTTTATCATAATTTATTTTATTGAATTTATTGAATATACCAATATGTTCTCCAGATTTTTCTCAGTGTAGGGTTCATTTTTGTGGAGAATCTTTCAGCTTGTCGAATTGTTTTTTCGATAAATCATATACTTTCCAAGATTACAGCAAAAATCTATTGATTTATTTCTTAACGAAAAAAAAATATGTTCCACCCCTGTAATTTCGGTAAACTTTTTTTTCGTGTCTATGATGCTTCCAACAATTATCATACCAAGTTTGGTGATGCTACAATCGATCCCCGTCTCAAAACCTAATCGTACTGGATTATGAAAGTCAGGTGACCATTTGTATGGAAAGATAGAGGACAATTATAAAGATAATACTGTACCTCGGAGGTGGAAGGCACTATGTCCATCTTCCTAAGTTTTCAGGACAGCTATTTGAAGTCAACATGGTGCTGTATTCTTCTGACTTGAAATGGACTTGGTGCTCATTTAAAAGCCTGTAAGTTGCCATACAATTGGTTGAGGGCATAGTGGCATAGTCTTCTGTGTATATCAAAAAAAGTTCTATACAAATGTGAAATAATCTTATATTTGCCAAAAATGAACAAAGTGCTCTTTACCCCGAGATGCAGAATATTTATTTGGAAAAACAGTGGCGTATCATTATCATAACCTTCATCATAGGAAAAATGTATTTTCGAGTGTACTTTGCATGTACCAAAATTGAAAGTTTAAAGCCGTTTCAGAGATATTGGGAATTTTTTTTTGTTGAATTTCAATATTCTGTATCTCATAAATAAAGCGCTTGCGGACCTATGTTCATATCAAATCATTCAAAGATTATCACCCTTTCATATCAGCATTCAATTATAAAACACCCTGTTTACTCGGACTGACTGATCAGCTCTGTTCTAATATATGAGTGACTGACCTACATAACTTTCATTGACATGCATTATAGAAGTTGTACAATTGACAATTTCCAGCTTCAATAAATCCATTTTGTTACCCCGCTAAATACTACATCTTTGATGTCGCTCCTGAGTCACCTGTTCTACGATTCGCTACGATTCGCTTGACTGACCAGAGTATGTTTATGTACACATCGTCGATAACTATTTAACGAAAAACCAGCTTTAATGAATTCAGAGAAAATTTTCGGCTTTGGCTACCCGTTTATTAATTTATGTAACCAGGAAACTGTGCTGTTATATTTCAGGAGCGACTGTTACGAAGGATTTCGCACCCCCTCAAATGAGACCATAGAGATACTGTGCTGGTGATTAAGAGGGTATTATTCACGAATCTCAGGGTTTGATAAGTTTTTGATGAGCAGCGATTTCGAGTTTAGAGCTGCAGCTTTGAGTTTGGTTTGATGGAGAGTTACGGGTAGTAAGGGCTGTTTTGCTTTATTCGACAACTAATGATATGTTCGTTACAATTTCAGTGGAGTTTGATATATTTTCACATCATGGTTCAAATGTAGCGGATAGAGTAATTTGGTATGTTATTGGAATGTCTCATGAAACAGAGGTCTCTTCTAGTTTGTGAATTGACACTTTTGTTGAAGGACCTCTCGCTCATTTCATGGAAAATGGTTGAAAAAAAATCAGTATATTATATTATTCGATCACTTTTTCAAAAATATCCATTGGCCCAACAAGATCCTATGACCGGTTTTCGAAATATGGGGCGTATTCTGATGCTTGAATGGGACCTATTTTTCAAATAAGTACTTATTCTCACATCAAAATTTGTCTTATAGGTATACATCATAATCCTGAACCCTTGATAATATTTTTTACTCAACCATGTGTCAGAAAATAATGAACAAACATTTATCGAAAATAATTCATGACTTCCAAACTCATACTGGATGAATAATTTTTTTACCATAAAAATCTCAGTATTATTGATTCATTCTGTTTTTTCTTCTTCTTCTATAATTATGGCCTTTTCTCGTCGGAGAAATTAGCCAGGTCGTCTCCTGGTATTCTGTTTATTACGTAACGAATACGATTTTTTGAAGACTTATTCCGAATCTTTACCAATTTGACGAAATCCACTTGGTGATTCAACAAAAAAATGCTGATAAGTATATGATTTTTAATTGAATTTACTCTACATTTCAGAATATCTTCTGTTAAATTCTTCGATTTTCCGTTATTTCACTGAGTGGTGATATTTCAGTGAATACTTGAATACAGAATACTACCTACACGAAAATTAATATTGAAACAGAAATTATTCAATGCACCATAATTATTAGTTGATACAAAAAAATCATAGTTGATAACTAAAGCAATTGAATGAAGTTTTTTGATTTTTTTTTTTTCAATTTCAACTTTTTTTCACAAAGGCTTTTTGAGAAGAAAATACTTCACCTTCATCTCATGAGTCCTGTTTTCGAATAAAATTAATAAGTTTTTGTTCATATCACGAAGTGGAGTGAATATTGATGTAGGAATAAGGCTCAGCCCAGGTAGCACCTCATATTGGCTGAATCTTGTTTTCATATTGGGCCAATATTGTGAATGTGAAAATAATATTGAAGCAATATGGGTGCACATTGTAAAAACAATATTTCATTAATAATATTGGTGAAATATTGGCTCAACCTGTTCTGAATGTAGATTGTTTTACAGAATATTTGGTCAGTATTGGTTCAATAGTTATCACCAATATCGATAGGGCAATATTGCCTACATATTGTTTTCAGCATCTAGCTCCAATATTGCGATTTCAGTATTCCTCTCATATCAATTTTCTAGATGAAAAAAAAAATTGTATATCCAAGTTTTGATCCAAATTGGAGAAATATTATTTCATCCATATTCGAAAAATTATATTGACCCTATTGATTGAGATTGTTACGAAAACCTCACGCCAATATTTGAAAGACAATATTGATATAATTTTACAAATGAATTTATTACTATCGTTGAAATTTGAATATTGGCTCAATATTCAATGAACAATATTGAAATGAATCATGATCGAACTTGGTAAGAAACCGATAGGTGGCCCCACATATGGAGCGACAGCTGAATCATAGTAACATATATTAAATAAAGCTTCTCACAATGCGTTTACAATTCAAATTATTCGACATTTTCTGGAAATTTTTCATCAATGTTTCCAAGCCAACATATTCACTTATAGTTTTACCAATATATACAAATGATATTGTACCAATATTGCTAAATATTTTGAGGCCAATATTGCTTTCACAATATTTCACAAATATCATTTGTATAATGTCCAAGTAATATTGAACCAATATCCCGAAATAATTATAATTTTATCTCGCCAATATTACGTTTGAATATTTTGCCAATATTTTTTAAATATTTTACCAATATAATTCCAATGTAAGTGTGCTACAGCGCTACAGCGATATTGTACCAATATCGATCAACATTTTGAGGCCAATATTGATTCGAGAATATTACACCAATATTATTTTCAAAATATTGTACCAATATCGCCGAATGTTCACATTTTTTTTTCGCCAATATTATTATTTGAATATTTTACCAATATATTCACAATATTATACCAATATTGTCGCAATATGGGTGTGCTACTCGGGAGGGGCCCAATTCTCAAATGTCTACTACCCTATGTTGCATACGACAAAATATCTCTATCACTTTTTAATGCTTGGTTTAGTAAAGTGAAATATTTTGTCGCATACGACATAAGGTAGTCGATATTTGAGAATAGGGTCCCTTAGTCATCTCTTAGACCTTTATTCCCACATCAAAATTAATGCTGACTGTTGGCTTTTCAGAAACAAGAGTAGAAGCAATCCTATACCTCTAACTTTTTTTATGGTCAAATTCTCTAATCTCTAATAGTTTTTAATCCGCTTACCAAAGCCTTCGTAAAAAAAATCAAGAAATCTTCAGTGGATTGTTTCAAGTAATTGATTCATAACTACACCCAAGGTTCAAAACAGTGCAGTGCAAGTTAAGTCCCCAGTTGATCTTAAGTTTTCAATAATTCAGCATGATTTCAATAATTTTTTGGAAATCACCAATGTAATAAGAATCAAAACAAATATTCCAAGATTGACTGGTCTTTGATTGGTCTAAAAATTCGTTCGCAAAAAAGGTCATCCTGAGAGCAACTCTACTTCCAATCAGAGACAGAACAGACAGGTTGTTTTTATTATTATTATTGAACTGGCGAACTGGCATATTTTATATGAAGGATATTAATTCAAGAGAATAAAGACCATTTTATTGCTTTTTTTTATTGAACCCTAATTTTGACCATTTTCCTTGCTTTCAATTCATTGGATATATCCTTTCTTTTCCGATTTCTTAAATGAGATACAAATCACTTTTTCGTGTGGAATTTAAATTATTCACTGTATATGCCATATTAACATATGTTTTCACCTTTTCCTGGAAAATAAAATCCATTTAAACTCCGAATGACTTCAAGTAGCCAAAAATATCGCGTGTTTCGAACAATTCGTTTGAAGGACTACCTTGTCGTGCATGAAATAAAAGAATAAAACATTCCAAGTAAAAGTAAATCAACTAAATGAAGCATTGTCAAGAAATAATGAACTGAATGCGACAAACATTAACTGGAAAGTGAAAATCAATGTTATATTTTCTGGTATGGAATTAACCTGTAACATTAAATAATGCACGTATTCTTTGGATTTCTGCAATATTCATTCGTTCATTCTTGTCAGCTCGCGAGTCATAATGCTATCATAAAAGTAACACTTTCAAAATTTCATGTCACAATTATCATTAGAACCAGCACAGTAACATGAAATTCTAATGTTTCGAAGATCAAATATCAAAAGTATGCAATTTTGCTCTAAGGCAGGTAATAATATTAGTCGTTCTTCACTCGCACAGACTATATCTTTGGATACACTCTACGAGTAATTATGAATTATTATTATTATTATCATTATGCATACTTTACGCTTCGACCCATTCAACTCATATAATTTACTTTTGTTTGCTCCTGAAATGTCTTATCTTCTCGTAATAATATACAACCGACAATTTTAAAAATCCTTGAAAAATCTATAGATATTCAACTTAACAAACATTTCTTGAAAAATAAATCCTCACAAACAAATGATGATGATGATGAATATAATACTCTGCTCATGGAAATATCTATGATAATTCAAAGGTGTAGGTGTATTTTTTAACCCAAGTGGCATGCGTTATAACTATTTTTGACAAGAAACTACACGGAGTTGAAGATAACTTATTGCAGAGTTGATGTGTACTGCCCGAATTACCCGATAGGTATACGATGAAAGTTAAGAAGACACCAGACAGTCGCTGAAAAATATACTCAACTTCGCAGCTTATAGAAAGTTCATCAGCAGCTATTTTCAATATTTTTCATATATTTTTTTTAGTAACTCATCAGGTGAGTTTTCCAAATTAATTTACGGGGTATATCAAAAGAATACTTGTAACAAAAAAACTATTTACAATCAACAATATCGAGATTTTTTAATAGTTATAGAGGATACTCGATGAAAATCCATGTCGATATCATTAATAATACTTTAATAAATATTGGTTTGAAAATTCAGTTTACAAACTGAACCCTTATGAATGAACGGTTAGCAAATCTATTATTTTCCCAGTCAAAGAAGCCATATTTTAGCAAAATAATTCTCCTGGTTTTTCAAACCCGTAATCTATGGAAATCATCAAAGGTAGGTAAAGTTTTTTCATGAATTTTACAGTGGAGAGCGGACAAGTGTGAAACGGAAAAAATATATGGATCTTCCATAAGTAACGTTTAATAAGTTTATTCATGAAACTAAACACTTCTTCAGTAACTCTTGAGAAAATCTACAATAAAAACATAGAAAATTAGCAACAAGCTACAGTACTTCTCTCTCGATTTCCTCACTTTGTGGCATTCTCCATTGACAATTCAGGTGGATTTGATCTCTTGACGCAGGAGTGTGAAATCAGTTCTATAAAAATGTTTTGTTTCATCTGGTTTCCTGGTTACCTCTCCTCAACTATTCTCAAATTAAAACTATAACGCATCAGATTGATTTGCAGAAATGTGCATGTTTCCTTTCCTCCACCAACATATACGCCACAATCATTGTTTAATGGTCTTATTTTCTACAGGACTTCACTCTGGACTTCTACTTCCGACAGTTCTGGACGGATCCACGACTGGCGTTTCGAAAAAGGCCCGGCGTCGAGACGCTCTCAGTGGGGTCGGAGTTCATCAAAAACATTTGGGTACCCGACACGTTTTTTGTGAACGAGAAGCAGTCATCATTCCATATAGCAACCACACTGAATGAATTCATTCGGATACATCATTCGGGATCAATTACACGCAGTATTCGGTGAGTATTTTTGCTTCTGTGATGATTCGCTTATTCACTGAATTGATGTACTTATACCTAATATTTATTATTGTAAATTTCTTTAAGTGAATAAATTATTATTATTATTATTGTCAATTTTTGCCTACAAAAAAATTTAGTGTAGAAACGTAAGAAAAAAAAAGTGCATTATTTCATTTTGATGCTTTTTTTTTGGTCGGAAGTGAAAGAAGTTTTTCCTTTATAGATTGAAAATGTACGATCCGGTCGGAAAATTTGCCGATATGATTTTTTTTTTTCGAAAATATTGATTCCAACCCAATATTTCCGTCCAATAAAATTAAACCATCATTTTTTAATATATGTATGTTTATTTATTTATACAGATATATCTCAATATACAGAATCTACATATAATTCTAAAGTAAAATTACCGGAAATTACAAAATTGGTGATAGACATAAAAAATAAAAAAACAATAAGAGTAATGAATTGAGTGCATATAGTACTGAGTGAACGAAAACGAATATGAAAGCGTACTTATTCAATTGAAGTCTGTGAAGCAAAGAAGTGTTTTTTCAAAATAAAGGAAAACTTTGACAATGAGTAAGAGAAAATATCAATATTAATGGAATTTGATAACGCATTATATGATATATTACATCTATGCATGGGAGAGTTCAAAAAATAATTTGTTTGTGATTGTTGGTAACGGAAAAGATGCTGATGCCTAGTAGTATATGCAGGAGCATTAAGATAAATGTTACTAAGGATGGCAGGCGAGTCAACTAAATTGTTTATGATTTTGAACTCACGTCTGAAAATTTTCCACTGTTCGCCAGTGTTAATATGTTCAGCTCATTCCGAACATCTTTCGATGACATAATCCAGTGTTCCATATTACGGAACCATAACTCAAAACACTATTGACGTATGACATATAGAGAGTACGGAGAGTATGTGTGTTTTTAAATTCATGACAAGTTCTCATAATGAAACCTAACATTTTGTAAGCCTTTTTAGAAATGTAAAATATATGCTTATCCAAAAGCATCTTAGAGTCGAATATTATTCCTAGGTCCTTTATTTCTGTGACGGTTTTCAAGGGTCGAGAAGATATTTGATAAGAGTGATTTAGAATACTTTTTCGGCGTCCAAATGTAATATGGTAACACTTATCAAAGTTCAGGTATAGACTATTTACATTGCAGTAGTCATGGAAGTTATTGATATCCTGTTACATGAGTAAGATGTCGTCAGCATCAGAAATTGAGTGGCATATTTTTAGATCATCCGCATACATTAAAAAATTGACGAATCGGAAACATTGAGAGATATCATTAATATAAATATTAAATTGGAGTGGCCCCAGATGAGATCCTTGAGAAACCCCAGAGGTGATTTGGCGATATTCAGACTTGTGGTTACCGATTGTTACCGCTTGACAGCGATCGGTTACATAAGATTCAAGCCAAAATTTAGTAGATTGCCATCTACCCCGACTCCAGCAAGCTTCTATAGCAAAACTGAGTGATCTATTTTGTCAAATGCTTTACCAAAGTCGGTGTAAATAGCATCAACTTGGTGCTTGTCATTGAGGCTATGCGTATATACTCAGTATATGAGAATAAATTGAAGTCTACTGATCGTTTCTTCATGTTGTTCAATATTAATTATGGTTTTAACGTCGAAGAATAGGTTATCGAAAATAATGGACTCGAAAGTTTTTGCTATGATGGACAATTTTGAAATCGGTCTATAGTTTTTGACGAGATTTTAAAATTGGGATGTGAGCCTTCTTCCATACTGAAGGAAATACACCCTCTCCAAGGGATTTATTGAAGATTATATCAACAAGTATTTCAAAATGAAGATGATAATAACGCTGAAAAAAAATCTAAGTAGTGAAAAAATTTAAAAAATAGAACGAATTAAGGTAGTTTTCAATAGTGATTTGAATGCTTCTCTTTGTTTCTCCATCTTTTACTTCATCATCAATTTTATCTTTGGTGTATATTGGTGTAGGACAATTATTGCAAGTATTGCCAGTGCTTCCTAACCAAGCTTGCGTAAAGAATAACCCAGTTTTTTTTTGCATCCATAATTTGCGATACATATGGAGAATATCATCTTTATGTTTTCGGCATGGAGTATTTTATTTATTATTTATGAACTGGGAAAACCCCTTTATAGATGATACATATACTATAAGTAGTAAACCGAAGTAAAATAAGTTTGAACTCGATTCACAATCACAAGTATTCCTGAACAAATATAAATAAAAGCATAGAATATAGTATGATCATATATGACTAGGAATTTTTTTCATGACTACAAGTATGTTATTTGCAGAAGCAGGGCCCAAGCGATCATTTTGAATCCAATTTCATATAAAATCGACCTCATGGACTATATCGTGCATCAAATGTGAATACTTTCTCTGATATATTACCAATAATATGTTGAATTCAAGTGGCAAGAAATGGATTCGATTTCAACTATTTTTAAAACTGAAATAACGTGTCTCAGTAGTAAATTGCCAAATCAGATCGTTTTTCATCTATTGGGTAGAATGAATTCATGATTTATTATCCTAGTTGATATTAATATTATGTTCAATTGAAACGACAAGGAAGGCATCCGATATTTCCTCATTTTTCATTTAAAATAACGTTTTTTGAGAGTAAATTGCCACTTCAGCTGGTTATTGACTAGAAACGAATGCAGCTTCGTAATATAAACTACTAAAAATTGCTGTAACTGGAATTCTCATCGTCGAGCACCCCTAGAGTATACTATCTGCTGAAGTTATATCCACTTTAAATTTCGCTTCCTTGAGTTTCTTGGCTCACGCTCTTTCACCCACTGTGAAGTTGTCCATTGCAGGTCCTCGGATTTAGAACTTATGTTCTCATTTTATACGTGGTGACACGAAAACTTCATTTACGTGGTGGAGTATGTGCGATGCTTGACAGAGGGCAATACATATCTGATGAAAAATGATTTCAGAATTCAGAATTACGGCTTAACATTAGGAGATATTTCACCGCGACATCTTCAGATCCAGTGTTCCAACGCGGGGCATCAAAACACGCAGGCACTTCATGATACTAATCTTCTGATTTTCTCAAATTTATCTTGATAAGATACGAATGCCGGTGGCTACAAAGAAGTCACTGGTGAGGTTGGCAAAGATCATTGAACCAGACTTGATTTTCCGACATGAACCTTCTTGCTTATTTCAAGCACTCCACTTATTATGGATAACCAGCTGGGTACAAATTAGGTGAAAACCGTGAATATTGTAACGCTTTCGTTACAGGTCACTTTGACGAGTGCAGGTTACTGGTTCCAGCTTTTGGTGTGGTGTGGTCCACGTGCTCTGGGTAGCGTCAGTGAAAAAAATAATTCCACATTGGCTAATATGGTATAGACAAAAGCACAGTGAGTAAAAACGTAGACTCTACTTGCCTTTGCTTAGCTCAAACTTGGGTACCTGCTGCTTTCTAATGTATCCCTCACAAAGCAATTATTCACAATCGAAAGGAAAGAATTTATTCTGATTTTACTTGAACGAACTAACATTACGTAGACATTTAAGTGCGTGGAAATTTTATCATGTTCTACTCAAAAATAACTTGCGGCGAAATGACCATGCGGCAAAGAGTTCCCTTAGCGAAATTGTTTGCGGTGACATGTCCCTTTCCGCATCTTTGCGATGTCTGCCGACACAAAAAACGACTGTTGTCTAATCCTGAAGATACGGAATAAAAGATCATCCTGCACGACTAGTCCAACCATTTGGATGTTATTGAGATAGACACCTGAGATGTGAGAGGCGTCAAATACTACGCAAAGTTTAGTAGTGAGTTTCTCCTTCAAAACTACATGATGGGGAAGATAGTACTTCAGTACATAGTTCTGATAAAGTTTCGCATTAAGACCGCGGAAACTTTTTTCAGCGCAGGCCCTTGATTCACCTAATCTTTCAACGCATTAATTGAGGGGTATCGAGACGGCAAACTGACCCTTCAAGTCTCATTCATGAGTGCATTTGAAATGTTCCTCACACTCAATTCCCTCCTCAGAATAAAGACGTTTACTAGAAACTTTCATTCCCAAAACCGTGAGAGACCCTTTGAGGAGCTTGGTTTTTGGGGAATGGACCTGAGACAGTCCAGTTCAGCTTTGTTTTTTGAAGAAAAGATTTTTGAGGTCCCAGTTTTATCTGTCTTATTCAAACAAGGCCATAAAAGAGTCCTGCTCGAATCAGGAGCTTAATATCCGACGCAATATGGAAGATTTTATCCGACAATTGAATATTCGGAGGAAACCAAGGAGATATTTTAATTTGGTAGCCTAGGAACAGGTTTGTGTCGTTGAAAATGGGGAGTGGAATGAGCGAATTGACACGTTACACTTATACCACAACTATACACAAAAGTACTGAATTGCTCTGCGTATTACTGCTAGAAAGAACATCTTGGAAATAATCAATATGTATGAGAGTGTGGTGCTTCCTAACACACTTGTGACACTTACCATATTTACTATTTGTATTCTTATGACCAGAATGCAGACAATTTAAGCAATTTTCTAGCTTGCCTGGGGGGGAGATGAAGTTTGATTTTTGTCATACAACATACATGAATTGACTGTGAAATAAAAATTGAACTTACCAAACATCACAATATGTATGTTACACACAAATGTTGAATTCTGAGTAGATTCTGAGTAGATTTCGCTTCCCAAATAACAACCCTCCTTCTAATTTTGAAACTTAACCTCATACTTCATGAAAAACAGTTCGTTCAAATTGGTGAAAAAAGACTGAAACTCCACTAGAACGCTACAATATGTTCATGAAATATGCGACGTAGCTTATGATTTATTATTTTTCCAACCTTTTCATCACGTAGTATTCCACTACCATTAATTACTGCACATCCGTAATGCATTTATCGACCAATTCATTGACAGGCACTTTAGACGTAACGGTGTTATATACTCAGTTGCATAATTTACAGTATTCACTTTTATTGTGACAGAACACGCAACTATAGGAGTTGAAAATGGTTTATTCAAACACTCATCAGTGACTAGGATCGTTGGTTGGAAACAATAGATTATCTTTTTTGATATGGTTTTCTGAATGTTTCAATGTTTCACAGTCAAAAATTAAAAAATTCAATATATTTATGATATAACTCGTTAGGTGGAAATTATGTAGTTTATTGTCAATATGACGTCTGAATTTGAAAAAAATTAAAATCAATTTTTTTTTGAGTTTTGGATCCCACGAAAAGGAAAATCCTGTATTGTACAGAGAACATCGTGAGAACCACGGGAAAGTAGGTAGGAATTGGTGTTCTTATGAATTTCTGAAGGCTATATGCCTCGATTTGATATTTCGGAATAGCATCGTCCTAGAAAATATCATAGCCAGAACCTTTCTGCGATGTTCTAGAGACGTAAGCGAGTTTATGAGCGGGGTATCACCGACAAGACGAATGACTCTCTTTTGGACAGAAATTGAAAATTTAAATGTTTTTTTTTAATGTATTTATATCCAAACAGACCTATTGGTCTAATTAATATGCATAATATGTGTTCTGGGTAGGCCTTGTTACTAACTCCATACGCCACCTCAGGAGCATCACTGTTAATTTTTACGCAACAGTGAATCGTGGAAGATTATTCCCAGTCGGCGACAAGGTCCAATCATGCCGATTTTTACATCCGAAAAATGAAAAAAACCTTGGTCCTCTTGGGAATCGAGCCCGCGACCTTTCGCTCACGAGCTCCGGCACTGACCACTGCGCCAACCAACACTTCTACACTTCTTTTGGGTGCTGCACTCCATGTCTAATAAGAGTATTCCAGAACAGGTCGGGTTTGTGCCTCATAAATCATACTCAGTTGACGGAAAGTGAAATACTTCTTGGCACAAAACGGAAAACCAAGTTTTTGAGAGGCATTCTTGGCAATAGACCTCACATTAGTCTCCTATGAAAGAGTACTGCTGATAGTTATACCGAGCATTGAAATGGAAGATTTCATTAGTATGGATACTCCTGATATAGTTACGCTAGCCACTGTGAGATCAGCCTTTCTAGAGAAAAGGCATGCTTGGGTTTTGTTAGCATTGAATTCCACCAAGTTGTTCGATTCCCTTTCTAAAAATGCTGTCCGTATTTATTTCATTCACGATTCTTCCCCGTTCATTTCTGCATTTACAGGCTGATATCAGAGCTCTGGAAGAGAAAGCGGTATGAATGGTCTAATATCATCCGCAAAGCTGTGCACTGGACATGAGGTAGCTCCTAAAAAATAATTTATATGAAGAAGGAACAGTGCTAGAATGGATCGCTAACGTCAAATTAGAAAAAGGTATTGGTCTTTGTTAAAACCGAGTAGAACTGATAATCATCTATGGATAAAAATAAAAAGTGTATCTATTCGGAGTGACTGAAGTTGCTCAAAAAACTGTACTCAACTCCTCTTTTCCAAATGGAAAGTACCATATTTGATATGTTTAATATGACAAGTGAACCCTCTTCTGAAATACTTCTCAGAGATACACAACGCTTTGTTGTCCATTTTCGAGAAAAATCAAAACAAATGGTTCGAGGCAAAATTTACAGGAAAGTTGAAAAACTGATCCATATAAAGTAAAGGCACCGATCAGTTTGACGCTATTGTGGTGAATAAAGCAAAATTCATTCATTATACCTAGATATTTCATAGCATTATTGACATCAGAAGGAGGAATCCAAAGCTAGGCATTTAGTTTGTTAGTTCATAGGGATTGAATTGTTTATTAGATTGACATTTAATCCTCCGATTCCACAAAAATTATCAATGAGCGGTTTCCATAAGTTTTTGATCTTCATCTTGGGTTGAATGAAGACCCCGTTGTGCTGGATATAAACAGACCCTTCAAATTTTCTTCTGAACCAGTGATTCTCCCTATATGATACTCTCGCATTCTTTCATTCAGTTCTTTCCAGACATGGTCTGCTTTACCGGATTTTGGCGTCTCTTGATCTCACCGATGTACAAAAGTCCGCATATGTATATTCCGGTGACCATTTGGCTTCACTTGATCAAATCAGGTCTAGAGATGGAATCATCTGTAGGTTTCTGTCAAAAAATAACTTTCAATGTGTTATCGCAGAAGAAATATTTCCATTTCCATTCCTGATGTGTAATTGGCCTGCTTCCAATTCTGTCAATCTCCCTGATGAGCTTTGCAAAGCAAAATAGATTTGCGTCGACGAAAATGTATTGGGATTGAATTCGAGAGAAGCGAATCTTGCTTCAACGAAATGAACGATTTCTGTGAGTGATATTTTTTTAATAACATTCTCCCTATCTAATTTATTTGATGAATTTTCAATGAAAACTAGAGATAATTAAGAAAAATCAACTATCTGAATGAAAATGCGAATTTTCACTTTAATATTTTAAGAGTCTTTTCACAATATCTATCAGATGTAGTTCAATGTCCAGCGTGGCTTTAGCCGGTGAACTAGTTGTTTTTTGTTAGATATTACAAAAAAATCATATTTTTCATTTTTCAATTTTCATGAAGAATGTTCCCCTTTTCAACATGAATACCTTCCAAGAGGTTATCTTGAACGATGGAAAATAGCGACTAAAGTTTGTCTTTCAGCCGCAGATGATTCCACAACAGATTTTATGAATATCCTATCCATTTTTTCAAACAAAAATCAAAATGCAATGCCCATGACAGGTCTATGTCAAAAAATAACTTTCAAAGTGTTACCGCAGAAGAAAAATTTCCATCATTTTCATCCTTGATGTGTATAATTGCTTCTGAAGAGGCTGCTTTCTCTAATTCTACCAATCTCCCTGATGAGATTTGCAAAGCAAAATAGATTTTCGTCGACCAAAATGTATTGGGATTGAATGCGACAGAAGCAAATCTTGCTTCAACGAAATGAACGATTTCTGTGAGTGATATTTTTTAATAACATTCTCCCTATCTAATTTAATAAATGAATTTTCAATGAAAACTAGAGATAATTAAGAAAAATCAACTATCTGAAGAAAAATACTTTCAGAATTTTTCTTTTCAGTAAGAGTCTTTTCACAATATCTATCAGATGTAGTTCAACGTCCAGCGTGGCTTTAGCCGGGGAACTAGTTGTTTTTTGTTAGATATTACAAAAAAAATCATATTTTTCATTTTTCAATTTCCATGATAGAGGTTATCTTGAACTATGGAAAATAGCGACTAAAGTTTGTCTTTCAGTCGCAGATGATTTCACAACAGATTTTATGAATTTCTTTTTTATATTTTCGAACAAAAATCAACATTACGAAATGTTCCACTCAATGCAATACAAAGTATTGCACAAATATTATTATTAGTATTATTATAGTATTAATACAAAGTATTACATTGAGTGGAACACTAATTCAGAAAAAAATAATTAAAAGGCTGTTTATATCTAAGCCAACGAAGCCTTCAGTCCATCCAGCGTGGAGATCGAAAACGTTTGGAAACCGTTCAATAATGATTTTTGGCGGGAACGATGAGTAGAAAATCAGAACTCGTCAACTAGTGATTAACACAACTATAGTATTCAAACGGTTGTAAACCTTTGGAAACTTGTCAATATTCACCTGAAGACGACTGCATTTGATACGTTGGGAACAATACAAATTATAAGAGGATCTTAGTCCGAAATGAATTTACTCAAGTTACCTCATCGTCTATACAATCTTCAAACAAACATCTATTCCAACCCTGTATCATCTACTACTCTGTATCGTGCTGATTTGAGCGTATGCAATTAAGATACCATTTATGAGTTAGTTATCAAAGAGGTACTTAGTATGCATATCATCGGACCAATGGCCGCTCCGGGAACATATTTATCCTCACGGGGATTCAATGAGTTGATTAATATTCTGTTTGAACAGATTCTCGAACGTTATCTGAGATATTTCACAGGCTATCTTAAGACTAATCAAGATGAAGATCGAAATGGGTGTTATTTCATCAACTAGATGGCACCAGTTTGATTGCGTGAGTATGACGTCTATTCGCCGTTTGTTTGGGATAAAAGTTTTCAATTTGGAACATTAGTACTACCTCTGGGTACTGGAGTTATTGTAGGATCACCTGACAAAGAGCAAATGGTATCCAATGGTTTGATTTTTGAGAAAAAAAAAATGATTAATCTATTATCGAGCAACAATCAATCACTT
This sequence comes from Chrysolina haemoptera, assembly GCA_958298965.1. NCBI lineage: Eukaryota > Metazoa > Arthropoda > Insecta > Coleoptera > Chrysomelidae > Chrysolina > Chrysolina haemoptera. The sequence goes on along the minus strand of OY282600.1, from coordinate 8,829,176 downwards.
TTCATTCTAAATACACAAATAGCTATTAAAGAACTAAAGTAGAAGTAACAATAATGTTTGATTTTTAGCATAATACAGGATATATAAGATGTTCTAGAAATTATGGAAACAATTTGATTATAATAGATTCACAAGTTTTATCGTTTACAACTTACTCGACATGAGGGGTAGAAAAAGTACTTCCCTCTCTAGGAAGGAAAAGTATGAGTTTCTTCCCTGTGTGTGAAAGTGTGTACTTTCGATAGGAGTAGGAGGAAAAGCATATTTTTTCCTTCAATAATGCGAAGCGCTTTCTAATTTCGTCATCTTCAGTGCTTCAAGTCAGGTAACAGGAAGTATCACAATAATTCGTGAATATATCTCAAGTTTAATTGCTTACATTTTTTCATTTAAATTCTACCGATGATGACCAAAGTCGAAAGCGCTCTGCATTATTAAAGAAATATATACAGTTCTAGGAATCGCACGTTAAAAGGTAAGACCTCGTTAATCCTTGGTTCGCACAAGTTTCGATTTTTGACGGCTGCCGTTCGTAAGGGGACGACAGCTGGTTGAAGGAATAAACAATTTGAATAATTTTTTTATAGCAAATTCTCTTTCATTTATTTTTCGCGAGTGTATTCAGCTTTCTACGTTAATATTTGGAATATTTTTGAGAATTCGCAATAAATAGTTCAACGATATGTGGTTCTGTGGATGATTTATATAAAAAAAAATCATAAAAAAATTAATAATATTTATCTTTGCAGGCTAACCATCACCGCATCATGTCCGATGAACCTTCAGTATTTTCCGATGGACCGGCAGCTCTGTCACATAGAAATAGAAAGTTGTAAGTTTTTTTTCGAGAATTTCCATAACGATGTATAAAATGTAATCTGTATACCAAATGACTTTTCAAATGAATAATAATAAGGTCGTCAATAGATACCTGTGTCAGTGCTTTAAAATACTATGCCCAACATTGTGTGAGCACAAGTCTTGTTTTTAAGGTGCACTGAGTCCAATGGCGGTGTGTTCTTATACAAATTTTGTGGTTTTTACACGAACTCATTATAAGTTTTGGATGAGAGGAGGTATCTGTTTCATTTAAATATGTGTTTCTATCAATGGGGAATTCTCCTGCATAGAAGAATTGAGTTTTTTTATAGAAGATCTGAAATGAACAACATTCATAACTCACTATTCCAACCTTTTCCCTTAAGAACTTAGAAATAAAAATAAAGGACCAGGCAGCAGCCTTATTGGAATATTGTCAGCGGTTTATTTTTTTTTTTTTTTAATTTTTGGTATGTTGTAGAATATGACCTCCTGAACAGAAGTGCCCGTGAAGTGGCCATTTCTTTGAAGTTATATTGCTTTCGGGAAAACATCTCAATTGAAAATATTCTGCATGACAAAAAAAATTCAACGTTTTGTACAGGGCGAGTCAGAAGTGGCAGTTGTTTTTGTGGCATTTTGTATATTTTTATTTAATACTTCAGCTTTAGGGATACTAGACTACGATTGTTTGTCTCATACTGTATATCATTTTCGGACAAAGACTATGATGAACGGTTTGTGGTCGAGTATCTCTAAAGCTTAATGTGTAATAAAAATATACACAATGTCACCAAAGAAACTGTGACTTTTTTACTCACCCCGAACAAAATGTTGAATTTGTCAATTTCGCCATATTCAAACGATAAACATTTCAGTGTTTTACTTGGTTCATTTTGAATAATGCTTGACGATTGAAATTTTTCGTTAGAGCAATATTACTTCAAAGAAATGGCCACTTTCCAACTTTGACACCCAGTATTTCGAAAAGTAGAAATAGCCCATGCATATTTCTGTTAAGTAGGTCACGTTCTACAACTTACCAAAAACTCGTAGCCGGCTGGGAATAATCCTCCACGATTCTCTGTTGCGTGAATGATCAACAGCTCCTAAGATGGCGTATGGAGTTAGTAACACAGCCTACCCAGAACACATGGCGAATGATCACAGAAATCGATGCCAAAACACCACAGAAAAAAAAGAACCACCATTTCCTTGAATTATAAGTCACTATTCCTAATGTATTTGAAAACCAGTCTGTGCAGATAACTGATTGATGACAATCAACACTATTGCCATCGACAGTTGGGATAACCAGAGAAGCAAATTGATGATAACCGTGAAGCTACACAGGTATGGCCTGTGACAAAAAGACCAAGCTCTTTCAATGAATAAAGGCGTTATAAGCTTCACACAGTTATTGTTTACGAGCGTGCGGAAAAGTAACTTTTCCGCACGATTTTTCGTTTTGAAAGTTGTACTTTTCCGTACGATTTAAAATCGCGCGGAAAAGTTACTTTCCCGCACGATTTTTACTTTTCTGCACGATTTTTGTATTGTTGAAAATGAGGATATTAACGACTAACTAAATGATCTATGTATCTATTTGTCTTATTAGTCATTTTGTAGCATTATTATAAAAACTTGTTTATTAAAAACCTTGTTTTTTCATAAATAAGATGGACAAAAACACTCGCAGGAAAAATATTGTACCTAACTCTTACGGAAAATATCTTTTCCGCCCTTAACGGCTTGTCCGAACTCCGCTCCGCGTCGTTCGTGCAACTGCCGTCGCGTGAGGGAAAGTACTACTTTCCGCACTTGTTAGGTAAATAATTATTACAATCGGCCTACTTCCTTGATCGATAAAGCGCATAAAATGGGTATATTTCCATGTGGTCGTATAAAAATAGTCTTTATAAAACAACAATCCAACAATTACTGATAAATCCTGTGAATAATTGATGATATTAAATAACCCAAAAAAAATTGTTTATATTGACAATATCATACAGGTAATTGGTTTGTTTTGTTCCAACTTGCATTTGCTGTAATAACCCATATTGAGGAGAATTCCCCATTATAGTAATTGTGTAATTCAAAAGAAGATGTCACTCTGATTTGATGAACCAAATTATATTAAAACATTAGCTTCATACATAAATGGTGGGAAAAATGCAAAAAACTGGTATATACAGGGTGAACCAGGTCTAAACCACCAAACGTTCAGTATCAGTTTTTCAGGTAAAAATGAGATTTTTCTTCTTCATTCTTCCTGACAATTTTGAAACCGTGTATTTCGAAAACGAAGCAAGTTGGGATACATGCTTGAATGAAGAAAAAATGTTATTCCCACCATAACAAACGAAACTGAACTTTTGGCGGTTCAATCCTTTGTATCATCGATAACTAAAGGAACTGAATATTACATTCAGTCAGGACCTGAATTTATACTCCTTTATAACTTCTGAAACAAAATTCAAATGAAGTTAACTAATTCTTTTGAATAATATCAACATTGAATTGGTAATAACTTTTTTTTTCATATTATGTCAGATTGAATATCGAACTCTCTAGCCAGTTTTCTCCGTTGATTTGACTTGACAACTTGTTTCTGGATATATCTTCTTCTTAAAAAAATAACCCGCCACTGGACTCTCAATGTATAGCACCCAGCACACAGATAGCTCTTGATCCTGGCAGAGCAAACACGCAGTGGCCATACTATCAGTCGAACTGAAGATGATTGATCGTTTGTGCCAGCAGCCGCAAATCCTGATGTTTAATTATTTTCCTTATGATTTCAGTTGTTTCCTGTAAGCGTAAGAAAAATGTTGGAAGTTGGTTTTTCATTGGATACAAAAATCATTACAAATATATCCTCTTCAAGTTCCGAAAAATGATAAGTTATATTTATCGAGATTATTTCCACACAGAAGTAATCATACCAAAATAAAAAAATTGCTAGCGCTACTCTTCGTGGTAACGACGCGAAATATCTCTCAGTGGTTGAATTTTGAATAATGACTATCGATTTTACATATTGAACATTGCACAGTTGGCCAGTCCAGTAAAGGATTACGAATATTAAAAAAAGAGTCAATGAAATCTTTGAATTCTTGTGTTTTTCATTCAGCTGGCAATTCGTGGTGTCGTTAGAAAAATATACTGCCGGACATGTTCCTGAGTAAACGTAATTTCAGGAAGCATGACAGTCAAAACAAATTTTTGACAATTTAATTTCCGATTCTTCTACACTAGGCATTGAATGAACTCTGAACAAAATTTCAAACTTTTTTACCCATAACCCGAATTGATATATTTCGTGAAGTACAAAATAATGTTTCACCGAAAGTGACATACGGCCGTTTGCACAAATTGTAGTTATGTTACAGTTAAAATTAAATTCACAATTAAATCAATGTACAGGGCGGATTTTGACGAAAGTTTGTTTGTGGTTATTTAAATTCAAATATTGAGTTTCACATAGCACATACATGTTCACCAGAAAGTAAGAGTACAATCATATTTTCTCGAAATTTTATGACTGAAATCAGTGATTTGAACATATCCATACAAAAAGAGACAAGCAAAGCATGGCTGTATTCAGAAAAATTTGTGTAGACAAAAGAGTTAAAAATATACGAGGTGTCCCGTTCAGGAAAGTTTATGTCACTTCTGGTGCATGAAGCTGAGCCACTAGCTAAAATTGCAGTTTTATGTCGTTTACACTCCTTCCAAATTCCATTTCATTATAAACAATAACAAAAAAGTATACGGGCGAGCCACTTTTCGTGGACACCTGGTAAAAAAGTGTACATGGCAAGTTTTAGAAGAGACAAGTGTGCGTTAACATCAGAAAAAAACACTACTCTTTTTGAGTGTCAGTAATTGTTCATAATTCACCAGTTAAACACATAATCACCTCTATGGCATAATGACTATACAGTGCTAGTCCGTTCCCCCCTACTAATTTTTGAACCACCTGGTATATCGCAACGAAATTTGGAAGGCTCAAATAGGAGATAAAAACCTACTTTTTCAAGAGAAAATTTCAACTGAAAGTTTCAAAATGGCAGCTGAGCGGCATCTTCAATAATTTTTTTAAATAGAACACCCGGTATATCATTGCATGATCAGTTAAGGACTATCATAAGGAATCCAACAACACCAAGTTTGATGCTATCATCTCCAAAGACTATGGAGATATCGCCTATTATTTTTTCCATAAGCCGAATGAGCGTGAGAGAGAATTTATTGACCCGCGAGAAAAAGTTTCTCTCTCCCACTCATTCGGCTTATAGAGAAAGTAATAGGTGATATCTTCATAGTCTTTGGAGATAATAGCATCAAACTTAGTATTGTTGGATTCCTTATGATCGTCCCTAACGGATCATGCAATGATATACCGGGTGTTCTATTTAAAAAAATTATTGAAGATGGCGCTCAGCTGCCATTTTGAAACTTTCAGCTAGAATTTTCTCATAAAAAAATAGATTTTTGTCTCCTATTTGAGCCTTCCAAATTTCGTTGCGATATACCAGGTGGTTCAAAAATTAGTAGACTAGCACTGTATATTATAACTATATGTATGGAAAATTTGCTATTCATGTGTCTGAAATATGTATCAGTTCATTTTATCGCACCCGAATTCGTAAAATCTAATGAAACCTCAACTGCCAATCCAACATTATTCCCCAAGTATTATTCAGATTGATATTCTTGTGGTTTGTTTCGGTTTCCTTCTCTAATACAGCACTCGCGGAAGGACCGACATATTCAGTGCGTTCGTGAGCTTTGGCGCACCAATACGGCGTACTGAGCTCACACTTGAACCTGGCTGATGCACCCTCTGGTGGCGGCACCCGGAACCACCACGAACATTAACGAACATACGGACACATTGACACGAAGCTCCTCGCCGCTGTTTACTTGTTTTTCGGTTGGCCGGCAGCCACTAGCATGCTATCACATTGCATGTTCCATCATAAATAAAGAAGCCTTATAGGGTACGAGAAAAAAGTTTGTATGTTCATACCTCCGAGCAAGAAATTATAGAGGAAAGCCTTCCCTTGTGAGATAGAAAGTTTTCATATATCTATCTGCGTTACTGAAATATAATTCAATAACTGGAAAATAACGACAATGGATTAAATGCCATACAATCACAATCCCCCCACCAACAAGTGATCATACCGTTTCCATCAAATTTATCACAGAGGTTGACTTATTGAAATGTCCGAAAATATTGACGTCTCAATTTTTCTCACGAAATTTCCAGATTAGGAAAATGTTCGAAGAACGAGATCACATCATGAAGATATCATGTATTGTAGGTTCCATGACATAATATCGTAACGCGACAGTTCGTAACGCCACAAATGTTAACGGGCAATTTTTCACGACGACACTTCGTGATGGCGAGCATTGCATTGAACGACCATTGAAGAAGATTAGTACCTAGAGCAGAGTCTCAAGAGCAAAATGTCTATAAAAAATTTCTAAAAAAATTTGTCACCTAACTCCTCAACTCTGTATGATGGATTTTGGCTTCTCCGTCACTCTATTCACGTCTTCATGTAGACCCTCTAACAGGTATTTTAAGAACTCCTGAGCATCTTGCTGGGCATAACAGAATTAACAACTGGATTTGTCGAATCCTCTGACCACAGTACTGCAAATGATTTGATCAAAGCTCGTTTCTCATCGAAAATATTCGTGTTTATATCCATCAAGTAGGCATCATTTTTCACTCCAGCCCTCTTGTGTTGGATAAACACTGGATGACACTGTTCATGAAAAACGTATTTTCAATTTTAAAGTTTAAATGAAGAAATCCTACAGATCTTTTTTGCCAAAGCTGAGTACTGGTGAATTCCCGACCTATAACACGAGTATCTAGTGATCCAATAGATATTGAGCACTCACGCACAAAGCATAGAACTAGGAGGCCAAACCAAAAAATGGAAAACTTGACGTGTCGTCCCTGGTGCAAACGCGACAATATCGAATATATCTAGAGCATGCAGGTCATTAGTAGTTGATCTCTGTGATGACAAAACTTCGATAACAATTGTTCACAATTTCTGAGCATCCCCAATGATTCATGAGATTAATGTTGATGTCGTATTCCACGACTCTGGTTGTACACTCGCAATTTTCCAGTTGTATGCATATATCCACAAATTAGGGTTCTTCTTTTTCTTCTTCTGGCATATGTTTCGAAGCTCTTGCACGTAGGCCTCTCTGTTACGCCCCCTAGTGAACCCACATGTATGGTTCCTCCAGCTATAACTAAGGGGACCCTCGAGAGGTTCTCCCGCTAACTTGTGCTTTGAGCTTACCTTCGATGATTTCTCTGTTGCCTTTTTCCGGGTGTCCGCATCAGCATCTAGGGATACACTTCAGAGGCTTCCTTGGGGTGCCTCTGTCCAACAGCTTTGGCAAATGACCAAAACAGACTGAAACCTGTCAAGATGATTTGTCCGTAGATAGTATGCTGCCCATTAGGAAGTGACAGCTTCAAAGCAGGGTTCATCACATGATCTCTCAAGTATAGTATTTGGTACATATATTCTCATCCTTAGCATAGTGATATCAAAAATTGTCTTGGCACATAGTGTGGGATCTCCTGTTCAGAAAATGAATGTTTTTTTGCAAAAAATCATATGAGCTGAGGGCTCGAAGAACAAAAATAATGGGATTTATATTGAAGATACTGCTGCAAGTAGAATAAAAATAATCAGGTTTATGTGAGGGTAAACGTGTTGAATACTATCAAAGACATGATCTCGTCTCAAACAAAAGTAATGGAAAACTTTCTTTACCCTCACTAGGTATAGTATTTGTGTATATTGCGAATTTCAGGAAAACTAAAGACACAGAAATCAGGAATGATCTCATTTACAGACCAAGCAAGGACTGCCCAAGCTTCGCACCTAAACTGAATAGCACAATATTCGAATTCTTGGGTAGGTGTAGTTGATCTGGTGTGGATCAAATAAACAATGAAATTGCAAACACTACTTGATATTCCTCTCACCAACCAAACACTACATAATTCAAATTGAATACCTATAAAAGCTGGAATAATGATATGACAGATCTCATGACTACTTTTTACGTGACTCATAAAGAAACTTGTTTGCTCAGAAACAGAGATAAGGAGGCCTTTCTATATTTATTCTTGCTCTGAGAGTTACATACTGTGGAGATAACAGCTTGAACCAAGTTTTCCAGGAAAATATCGACATTTCTGATGATAGTGTATTGTATACTTAGTAGAAAAAGCTGAAATACCTGGACCCAACGCGTCGACAAAATCATTATATCGTCCAATAATACCTGTTTTTTCTACATTGTATTCAAATACTATTTGTTGTCCTTCGTCTTCTTATTCTTTGTCAACTTCAGGTTAATATTTGAACAAAAAATTTTGATATCTTGGAAATATCTCTATTACGTTCCTGGGCGTTTTCAGAACACTATTTTGATGATAACACAAATTAAGTAAACCTAACCTCTTCAGTGCTAATACTTCGAACACCTGTATCGTCTAAACTTTCAGTCCCCTTTTGCATGAACATTGATAGAAGTTCAACAATAGACTCGTCTATCACTAGGTCATTCGTCAGAGCTAGAATTCACCATAGCAAGACACTCTGTTATGAAATGTGTTCTGTAAAAATATGAACTGGTAGATTGAATAGGAATACGTTTTGGTATAAAGAGATAATTTTCATAACTCCATAAAAAACTGTAAAATGGCAGCGATTGATTTATTTCAAGTCAAGTGGATAAACTGAATTGAATAATTTTTCAACCAAAATTATCGAAATTATTGAATATATTGTTATTTAAGAACTGTTTCTGCATCCAAACATATCTTTATATACATTGGAAACTTTGAAAATGGATATTTTCATATGGGATAATCAATTTCTCAAGTTTGGACACCAGAATCAGAAATATATTCTCAATTTCAGAAAAAGGGAATGAGAGAATACATCAAAGATAGAACATTATTTCAGATGAAAGTAGAATAAGATTCTTCGAAAGTACTTCAAGGAACAAAAATTTCTTCTTGATCTTGATACTTTTTTGCATTATTTCAATGGCATATTAATCTCTTATTCTCATCATTTTCCAAAACCACCAAATGCGGGCTTTTTTTTCTTGAATTTCTTCATTTTGAAACGTCAACACGACAACTTTTCCAAATTGAGTTATGGAGAGTCCAATTGGGCTGAAATTGCTCCATAAACACATTTCATCTCAAAGTTAACATGGATCCAAAGTTGTAATATTCTTGAACTTGAACTAATAAGTGCATGGCCCTCACATTTCTGAATCACAAGGAAATTATCATTCATTCGCATCAGAAAAATCTCCAGAATGATTTAGAAAAAACAGATCATAGAAGCATACGGAAGAGATACAAAGAAAATACTCGAAACCGCGGTCATTTCGATTGAGTTATACAAAGTAATATTCATGTATTCTTGAAAATAGCAGTGATTCTCAAATGGATTCCAAACAAAAGGTAGTTTTGTTACGTTGAAAAAAATCTATCGAACTTGGGAGCTGATAAGATGTTATATCGTTGAATTCACAAGCATTACCCGTCTTGGGTTTGAAACCGAAGCGACATCGAGAATTTTTCATTTTCGATATATTTAGTAGTAGTAGGCTTCAAGAGCGCTTGCATGTTGCAATTGTTCATGGGTGGGTAAGTTACACTCCTTTTCGGGTTTTTCTTCAGCTGATTGATACACTCATCTTAGTGTTCGTAATTATTGATTGATCAAACTCTAAAGTCGCCTTAAGGAATGTATTGTATCAATGATAATATAAAAGATACCATTTTATAAAATGAAGCTAAAAATGAATTGACATATCGATGCATATTTGCAAATAGTGATTTTTTACAGTCAATCCCGAAATATTTTGCCACTTTTTCTTATGAAGCATGTACCAGAGAAAGTAAAAGACATTAAATTGGACTTTCAGAATATAAAACACAAAATGTTTCGGAAGTTGACATTTTTTAAAAAAAAATTTATCACTTTTTCTTGGACAAAAATATTAATTTAAAATAGAAGACGAATTCGACAATAATTCAGTAATGAACAAGAACAAGAACTTGTGCTGTACTTCCATATTTGCAGTTTCAAAGACTATTCAAAATATTCTTCATATATTACATGTCCATGGGGATTTTTCCAACGGAGTTAATTTCCATTATTCTATGACACGCTGTATATAAAACAGATTTTGTTGGGAATCCATATCTCAACTCGAACTCAAACTAGTTTCAATACTATCCAGAATATAAATATGTGCTTTCAATTGAATAGGTGCTCTCTACCTGAAGATAGAAAGTGAATAAGGGTTCAATGAAAATTTTAGCAGTGATATAAAATAATTCAACCTATTGACTCTGCAATACATATATCAATTATAAACAAAAAAATAACAGAACACAAATTCTTCAATCAAGAATTGTATTGAGCTTTTTCCAATCCAAGGATCAAATTTTCATAGTCCTGGAATCCAAGTAAATATAATTAACGAGGTGTTATCTATCGGTATTTGAACAATCGTGCAGCAAACTGAATTCAAGTCGAAAAAATTCAATATCTTGGCGGAATATAGGTATTTATCATTGATTGTGAGATATGACTTAACACACATTAACCTAGTTACTCCGGAGCCAGACAACACTGCCCTACGTACTTATGCTACTCACCTGCTTATGCTTTTCTTCTTCGCTTGGTTTTGTTTTCATGTAGAATTTTTATATCTATAGTGATTTTTGTAGTATATAGATTACCCATTCTGCCCTCATACATTGATTACCTTCTCGAGTTGTTCCTACGATATGAGTTGATCGAAGTATCGTTGAAAGAAATATCATCCCATCATTAATCGAATTCACGAGTAAGAGATCATGATCATTTTCTCGGCTGAGCACATTGAGTAGGCATTTTTTCCACGGAATAACAATAGTAAACTCTCATCGTACACACTGCGACGGATTCATCATATGCGGTGGCTAAGTACTTCTTTGTAATGAGCTAGTCTGCAAGAAGTTTATGAGTATTGATGGAAATTTTGATTTCGTGGAAAAATTGCATTTTTGGGAGAATTTTAACCTCCGATGGTCTAAAAATGAAATCTCAGAATAAGAAGCAATACACGATCTATTTGAATCGACTAAATCAACTCAAATCGCAGGATCAACTGAAAAATTCGTCTCTAGTTGAGCTGGTTTAGCAGCTCCTTTACAATAATTCATAGTATCACACAGAATGTATTAAATACAGCGGTCTTGAGCAAGCTCGTCACAGGATGTAACTACACATACATGTCAACATAACCTGCACCATAATCCCTTCTGAGAGATTGAACTTTATTCAGGGGATATCAGCATTGTAGTTTCGCGTAAATGAACTAGTGCAAATAAAACCTATTATAAACTGTCAGATAATGACAGATTTTGCTGACTCCTCTTTGCTAGGCATAGGTATAAAATAAACTTTTTTGTTGAAACCATAATGTTCACACGTCCTTTAAGGGTTGAAATGCTAAAATGAGGGCCTCAACTTGTAAAAGAATACTCGGTTGCTGACGTAAGAATGAAATTTGATATCGTTTGGTACTCAAAAAAAATCCCATTAGCCGGTCAGCTGTTCAAGTAAATTTTCCGGCCGGAAATTTTTTTTTCAGATGCCTAGCATACGTCCGATCGCTAAATATTATTTTTTGCGATCAACACTGACACCATTTTCAGTTAAAATCCCCGAAGAGAGAAAATGAGTCAGCAAAATATGTCGTTATCTGACGGTCTACTATTTCCCAGATTTGCCAAGCTGGAATATTGATGAGAAAAGTTACTAGGACATTCTTAAAATAATATTAGTGGAAGACTTCAGAGCAATAATGGCTTCAAAACAGACAGCGCTCTTGGTATATTGGTAGAATTTTCAAAGAAAATATGTTTTCTTGAAAAAATTTATGAAACAGGTATTTGAAACCATTTTCAAATTACTCAAAACTGCAACAATTACATTTCCCCTTCAAGAAACTCCTGAGTATACTGTCATGAAAAAAATTCAACATATTTCCCTAGAATTTAGCTGACATTCTAAATGTAGAGCCACCTAGCAGTTTCTCGCCCAAGTTTGATCAGAATTCATTTCAATATTGTTCGTTGAATATTCGGCCAATATTCAAATATCAATAATTGTGATGAGCTTTATATGTTATATTGTATTGTATTATGATTCCAAAATTGGCCTCAGAATTTCGTAGCAATCTTTATCAATATGGGATATTATATTTTGAATATTGATAAAATTCAGCCTAGATGCTATATCAATCTTGTACATACAATAAAATTGTATATATCATACGAGAGAAATATTGGAATCGCAATATTATTATTGATGTTGCAGACAATATTGTTTTATCAATATTGGCCAAAATTATTCAACCAATATTGATATATGTGACAATATACATTCAAAACAGCCTGGGTCGATATGTCACCAATATTATTCTCCCGGATCCAGCAATATCGGTTGAATATTATTTCAACATTTACAATATATCTACATATATTGGCCCAATATAAATTCAAGATTTAGCCAATATGAGGTGTTATCTGGAATTCTCTATTTGGACAGGAAATACAGAATCATGTAACATATTTGTCCTACAGTTAATAACAAAAAAAATTTTAAGTAGGAACTACATTTTTTAAGCGTGGGACTGAGAAAATATTCAATTTGTAGTATGATATCGTAATATTTGATTTTAGAAACTTCTATCGATCCGTGGAATAAAAAATGCCGGCTAGGAATAACTACACGTATTTTTACTCGTCACCTCGTTAGTAGGACATATTGTGGATGAGGCACCCCATTCATACCATCGATTTCGTAGGGTATAACGTTTTTCTACTTCATTTTCTTCATCAACTCCATTCGATATTAAACTGAAAAACTGTCATCTATAATTTGTTAGCTCCTACCAACAAGAATTTTCATGAAGAGAAAAGTTGGATGTCTCATCAGAAGCTTTCTTCGTCCCTTAAAAATTCAGCCCGTATTTAGTTTGTAAATTGTAGATAGTGACTCATCGTACATTTTCAGGCTTCTATGGAAATTGAACGTGTGTAGAGGATGTGAGAAGGTGGCAAATAAAATTTTATTTGAAACCTAAGTACCTGTTATATTTTTCGACCTGCTTTATATGAATAATTATGAACTGCTCAACCTATGAGTTACTAAGTATCTACAATTTACGAATTCGAGTATAGTAATCATCAATCAAAAAGGCCCTGTACGGTATGTAAACTATCGGTGCCAAAATGTACTCTGTTACTCCATCACACAGAATAGCACAAAATCATCATACACACAGACAGTTGGTAAATAAAATGAGATCGCAACTTTTTGTGAACATTTTCTTATCGGGTTAGTAAACAAATCAATCGTTCCCCATCCCGTCTGTGACGAGCTCGCTGCTAGACGCCCCCGCATCATCCGATGAGCTGTCGAATGACCTGCTTTGTCTGTTTTGGCGGCCGCTGGGGTTAGTCGGGTATACGATGAGAGATATCCGCTATAAATGGAACTCGGGAATAAAGAGTGTTGGAATAAGCAGCGAGGTGGAGCTGCCGCAGTTCCGGGTGCTGGGCCACAAACAGAGGCAAACCGTTATTAGTCTTAGCACAGGTAACTGACAAGACTTAGTTATATGGGGGAACGCCATAATTAAGTGCAATTTGCGTTCGGCGAATGGGAAATATGATCTATTCATGAATGTGGGTGATTTTGCGTTGAATAGTGGATACCGATGGGAGGAAAGAGGTGAAATGTTCGTTAAAGGGGTTCATTGAACATTGATTCATATTGATAATCGTATTCTCCAGCAGTTGCATTTATTTTTAATAATAAAATATCTCATACGGGAAACGACTATGCTGCTCTGATTATTTGAACATAAAAATACTTCCAATGCATTATTCATTACGAAATATGCTTGTTCGAAGTATTATATACAGTAGGGGTATGAAAAACTGTCCGATAAAAGTTCATCTGATAAACCCAGATTCAGCACACTGCTTCAGTGCTTCTGCCTTCAAGCAGCAGCATACGGTCGATGGGCCCTGAGAGCAGATGGGAATATGTTGAAGCAATAACCATCTGCAAGAAGACAATGGAATCCTCGAATTGGTCATTTGTCAGAGCCGTAGGACGAGATTTCACTTCCAGCAGATTTTCTTCCCTAACAAAAGAAGAAGGAACACTTCCAACTGCCAATATATTTGCCAACATCTACGCTTTAAATTCTACGCTGGACCTAATGGAAAACCAATCCCAGAACATCATTCCCATTGATAATCATATGCCTGAGATGAGAAGGAATATGCTTCCGAACTAACATCAGTTCTTTGCAAGTTATTCAGCCTCTTTTATGATTTGGAAAATTTTCTTCCAACTTGAAAATTGCATTAGTACAACCAGTTCTCATAGGGGGGCGAGAGCCCCAAGCAACACAGACCTATCGCATTGCTATTTGTTATCTCAATGGTCAAGATAAGGAAAAGCCATCAACATCGAGCTCATGAATAATAGATTATCGGCAAAATAGTTTTCGGCATCAGAGATCAATCTGTAACCTGGTTACTTATGTCTCATATGTTTGGCAGCAATATATCAAAATATATGGTGAAACACTGGCTGTTTCATCAGATAAATCCAAATCATGTTATCGCGTTTGGCAACAGAGACTCCTTGCCAAACTTCTATCTTCCCACCAATTCCTCCCAGTTCCTTGCTATCTAGCTTTCTCTCATTCCGATCTTGCCATGTGATGGCCGACGCTCCAATAATAAATGCTGGTGTTCCGCAGGAACCAAAACTTCACATCAATGATTTGCCAAGTTGTGTCATGCCCAGTGCACAGCTTGGCTTTCTCTTCAAACGCTCCGATATCAGCCAACAAAGGCAGAAAAAAACAGGGAGGAATCGTGAAAGAAAGGAATACGTACTCAGCAAAAATTCTAGAATGGGAATCAACTTGGTAGAGTTAAATGCGAATAAAACCCAAGCACATTATCATCTCTCTAGAAAAGCCAATCTGACAGTGACCAGCGTAACTATGTCAGGAGTATCCGTACTAATGAAAATTTCCAATTCAATGCTCGGTATCACCATCAGCAGTACCATTCATAAAAAATCCATGTCAGGTCCATTACCAAAATCTGTCTCTGTTTCATAGATTTTTTCATAGATGATTATCCTCTGAAATATCAATCGTTCCACCGTTAGCAGTTCCATCGAGCTCAGTCCTCCATATGCCGCCACTTTGTGGATATGCCAAACATCTCTTCACTAGGGCTCTCACGATCTTCTCTGAACATTACAGTAGCTTCCTGTTCGTGGGGAACAGAACATAAAAAAATTTCATCTCTTATGTAAATGAACACGGTGAAGATCCAAGTCCATCTTACTATTTTTGTCCAATTCAGGATCAATGATCCGCCTCATACTTCGAGTGACCGGTCGCCTCCTCATTCAACTTTTCAAAAGTCCTATGAGACAGGCATTGAAAAATAAAGCTGAGTGAATTTTCAGTAGGAAACATTTTGGTCATCCAGCCACTTAGCTCAGTAGTCAACAACAAAAAGTGGCCTTTTCACAACTTGGCACTTTTTTGCTTTTTGCGGAAACGGTTGAAAACGGTTATTTCAGTCCCTCAAATAAGCTCATAATCAGCTTCGTTTTTCAGTAATTCTTTATGAGACATTGAAAAAGTTCAGTAAAACTGACTGAGATGGCATCCACTAAGCTTTCACTCGGTTTTAACTCGCTGTTCAAACTAGTAACATTTTAAATTTTGTATAGCTTTTTGAGCAGAGAAGTGCAACTTTTTTGGCAAAAATAAGAAAAATAAATCGACGTGGTAGTTGATTGGTTAAGTGGTGTAATGGCCACTGAGTGAGAACGAATCAGATACGAATAAGCAGAATAGACTTTTCAGCGAGTTTTTCACATAAGAAATGGTGCAGTTCTCACGCAAAATCTCTAGTTTAACTCTGTGTAGAAATACTGAAGAAAAATATGAAGATTAGCTAGTATGTTGAGCAGTTGTAGTTCAGTATCTCAGACTTGTTGGTAATCTTCAGTACGGTGCCAAACGCAAGGATTCACCAGTTGCGCAAGAGATAAAACATCACAGTCGAACGATGGCTTTACTCAAATGAGATTTTCAGTGGTAGAAAAACACTACCGGTATTGAGATACTCCTACGAATGATTGCTCATTCGTTGGATGTCTCCTAAGTCGAATATTTCAATATTTGATTAACATTGACCATCCTTCGAGGAAGCAGTAGTATCATTGAAGTATGCTGAAAATAATTGTACTAACTCGAAAATTATTTATTTGGGGTACCTACAGCATCAATTCGTGGATTTAAATAGGAGAATTAGTTTCATTTTTATATAAATCAAAGTAAGTTTGTGCGAAAATGTGTGTTTTGCGGTATTTTTGCATGAATCAATAGTAAATTTAACGTTGATAAAGGAAATGAAGTATGAATAATAAGGGTTCATATGAAGCAAGAAAATTATCGAAATATGAATTGTTGTCATAAAAAATTGTTATTTCACTCAAGTGATCAGGTTTTTACGAACATTTCAAATTCAATATTATCCATGTGATGAAAACCCTTTTTTTTTTTAATCATAAATGAAACTGAATATTTTGATGACACATTTCCCATTCGTTCTCATTTTCCGAAAAGAAATTGCACTTACTTACGATCCCTCAACATGACATGTAAATACGAAAAAGAGTTGGGTTGTTCTGATGGTTCGAAGAAAAGGATCATTAATCCCTATTATATGTTAATGGAATATACTTCACGTATGAAAAAATATACTGAGTAAATAAGTATATGCATGAAATGTTCGAAATAGTTTGAATGCATAATTCTTCACGCACGGTACGGAAAAAAAACTCTCATCAGCTTCGAATAAATACCAGAGAATCCATCAAGCAAAATCACTGACACTTATCGAAATAACTACACAATAGACTTATACCAATAAATGATCCATATTTTAAGTCGAAACGCTTTCATTAATCATTGTAAAAAAATGTGAAAAATGTGTACTGTAAACTACCTTGCTTGGTATTTCTTTGGAGTTATTCAAAGTGGAGAATTTACATTGCTCTTGCATTTATTACAAAAAAATGATAATTATTCATTTAGTAAAAAACGCTTATTGAATATCCACAAAAAAAATTCATTTATTCATCTCAAAGTGTCTCTATAATACCATTCCTTTTTAAGACTTCATCAACTCAACATACACATTATATGTTCCAAATGAGAAGGGGCATTGGAAAATATTCAGAACATGGTATGTTTAATATGATACGTCTGAAAATAAGGAGGGAGAAATATTCATGTATTTACCGTATGGCACCAGAACTGGTTTCTCAACTTTTCTTGGTTTGATCTGGATATAAGATGAACATACAGTTCGAGTGCACAGGGAGTGAGACGAATACGTTTTTGAATCTTTTGGTAGTTATTTTTACCTGATTCATGATATTTTCCTCTGGAAGATGAGGATTCAACAATACGCGAAAAATGATGTACCTAAACAGAGAACTCCACAACCTTTGGAAGTTTTATGGAATCTGTATATGAGATGAAAGATATAGTTGGAATATCATAGGCAAAGTTTCTTGAACATCGTTAAATTAAAGTGTCTATCAGTACAAAGTTCAATATTTTCCAGTTTTGTACATTATTTTCTACAGCACATAAGATGCTGTCATCCAGATAAAACCAAATCTCCTACACTTGTGTAGGTACGGATTATTGTTGGTCGACTAATCAATATAGATGTGAGCATCACAAACCTTCTGCCTCACACAGTCAAAATATTCCCATTTTATAAGAATCAGGCGAGACGAGAAAACCATTTCAAACACATCATTTCTTGAGAGTAGTGCCTCATTTATTTCATCGGTGTTTCATATTTCAGTTTTGTTGCAGACCGTTCGGACGATTTAATAGGAACGTAATGAAAAATGTAATTTAAGTATTCAATTGAAGAACGTAATTCCTGCAAAAAAAATCGCAATATTTTCGCTTCGTCAGTGAGACATAAAGTAATATTGGATGAAAATAGCAACTGAAAAAAATCCGCTCCAACATTTCCGCAGATTAGCCCATTTTCATTTCAGTCTATAATAATTGTTATTTTGAAAGGATGTAAGTAAACTTATGTGAACTAAAAAAAAATTAATCATTAGGATCAAAAATAAAACACGAAAATCGATGAATGGTCAATGATTTACTACAGTGTAAATATCAATGATCATCGAGAAAATAATCATTTTCTTCATTCAGTATTTTCAGTAAATTGATCATATCAGAATTCAACTGAAATGTTTGAATACATTCCTTCTAAAGCATATTAAAAATGTAGATTTTCCATCCAAGAGTAAAAGATTATTAAGGCCACCCATTATATTTTGCACTCAGTGGAGTCTTCGGCCTCACTTGACAGAAAACCATTGAATTAATAATGAAGAAAACTGTTGAGTCGCAGGCAGTATATGTTCTCAGATATCATATTTTCAATAACTAGTATTTAAAAACATGATTTTTCACGTATTGTCTACTTCATCTATCCACAACTTTCTGTTGCATATGAAAGTGAAAAATTAGTACCCAGAGTATTTCATTCATCTGAAACACCCTGTGTATTACTACAATCAACAGATTAATTGATTAACCAATTACATGCTTGTTGGCTATGGTCTATCTATACTTATTTTTCTTCTACAACTGCGATTGAGATCAAAGGAAATGTGACAACGGTCAAAGTGACTGATTTGGTGAAGACATGCGTCGATTCCATGCCTTCTACCAAAATTAGCAAAGACTCTTCCTATTCCGGAAAGTTCTGAAAGGAGTAAGTATGCTTATCTGGAACCCCTCTTCCTTGTGATTAACTGATGATGATTATTTTGAGTATATTCATATGTGATGGCTTGTGATTTAATCCAATACCTGGGTCCATTCAATATAATCTCATAGCACAAGAGCTAGCAAGAGGCACCAAGAGCCTCGAAAAACCACCAATGAATCGTTGAGAACCATCAAAAGCCGCCAATAGCCGCAAAGGGCTGCCAAAGAGTCACCAAGAGCTGCCAAAGAGGGGCCATGAGCCGCCAAGGGCTGCCAGTAGCCCCTTGTGTGAAACGTCGTCAAAATCCTCTTGAGTAACAATCAGTATTTCAACATATTTTCCGACAGATAACTGCTATTCAAAAGACTCTGTGCTGATGGATTTTCCAGGACTTTTTGATATACCAAGTTATAGTTTTTTGTAGGTCTGAATATACTGAGTAGTGACCTCTTCCATTTTGATGATTTCACCCTAACTCTCACCAATGAAAATTCAAACTTTAAATCACTCGCATAGAACTGGTGGTACTTCACTGACTTTTTTGTTGTTGAGACCCAATACATCTGATAGTGCGCTGGCAAAAGGTGAACAAAAGCATATAATAGTCAATAAGTGTAATATTCGAATAAAATAGTTTATAGAAATATTTCTGGCAAAGATGCTTATTCCTAGCTTCTTCCTAGGCTGCCCCATCTCGTCAGGGAAATGAGCTGAAAGTTGAATTTATCCTCACATCTTCGAGGAAAACCAAAACAAATAAAACCTTTTATCAAGGGTTCAGTTATCCTTCTGCATATGTTTCTAGTCTCAATACATTCTGCTCTGGACTCAGGGACCGGATTTTTGCGCCATTGATGGTATGCTGTTTGTTTTTTGATGAACCAGATGTCATCAGATGATGTTTTGCTTCCTGAATTTGTTACATATGTCCACACCTCCAGCATGGTGATCTCAGAAATTGTCAAGGCTCAACATGGTAGATCAGCAGATGATACATACACTCTTTCGCAGGTATAATTGTATACGTGATGAGTCGGTATCGTTCTGCTTCATGGTATGGAAAAAAAATAGTGGTGATGAGGAAGTAGCCGAAATTCCCAAGTGGAGAAGCAGATTCCGGCATTTTTATAAGTTCCAAAACTCATTTTATACGAATAATACAATATTGTCTTTACACAAACGCAAAAATTCGAAAAACGAAGAAAATTTTATAGTCTGAGGATATCTACATCTAGTGAATGCCTTTCGTGAATGTTGATGTCTTCTCGGTAAAGTATTGTATACAGTTGTCACGGAAACTCCGACAACTACCAAAACAGACTAGTATAAAATAAGTGTGGTTGGGAAAAAAATCCATTTTGTAAGGATCAGGATTGGTTGTCAGTATAAACAGACAGGTTGTTGTAATAAGGAATGGTGGATAGCTCAACCGGCTCAAAGGATTTCTGGTACCTACATCGGGTTTGACGCTATGCTGGAGTTTCGAACGGCCTGTGCATCAGATCGCTGAGCTACCCGCCACCGGAACAAAGCATGAAAAAGATATTGAAAAAATCCACATAATATCACACATGTATATACCAAGCTGCTATACAGTATCGGAAAGTTTTCACCTGTGGTATGCTGGTTTTATGAGAGCGTAAAAAAAACCTTGCTATATGTTGAGAGAGCATTACAATTTCTCCTCTACTCGCTTGGGATATCGACGCGCAGTAGTGCGTCTCTCTCATTTATGTGGTATTATCATATCATTGCCTTCCTTGTTGCTCGTGTAGATTTCTGTCTAAATCACAGATGAAAAGTTTTCGATACTGTATAATATAAATATCCTCAAATTACAACTGAAAGGCAGAGGGGCTCATTTTGAGCAAAATCTGGGCATAAGTTTCAATCGAACAAAAACCCACAGCAGAGAATATGGGAAATAATCCCCACCAGTCATCGACACAGATGCATCAATCAGAATACCAGAAAACTCCGTGAACTTTGGCAAGATTACAAGCAACACAAATTCACGTACTCAAATCAGTTCAGATTGTGCCATATGGGCAACCAATTGCTATAGGTTTGTTTTGGTCTCAAGGAATATTGCTTCTGGGACGTCAGGATCACGCTCATTTCATGAGATGGGTTCACTTTAGGTCCATATTAGTTCACTTTTTTCCAAGTGCGTATGATCCTCACTCCCTAGAACTTGTATTATTCGAAAACAGGACAAACCTTAAGTGAGGAATCACACTGATCGACCAGGACCGACCGTCCGCGACCGTCCACCTACGACCAAAAGTAAAAGAAGATCAATAAAAACTTTCAAAGTCACACTGATCGACCATCCACGACCGACCACTAGAATAATTTTGTAAATTTGACATTAATTTGACATTAGAAAGGTTATGTGAATTGTCTGTTAATTTATTGAAAATAAGTTAAATTCATAATATCAATAGTTTTGCTTTAAATAATGAGCAGTAGTGATACTGAAGAAGAACATTTTATTTTTCCGCTAGGAAATATACCTATTTACATGAGTTTTGTTGAAGTCAAAAGTTCATCATAAATGTGTGTCAAAATGACATTACGTCAGGATAGTGTGACACCGACCAAAATTTCCAGCAGACTACAATTTCGAACATGGTCTTTGAAAAACGGTCGAGGACGGTCAATGACGATTATACAGTGTGAGTTGTGCGATAAGAATATACGTGTTGGAAATTTTGCTGGTAGGTGGACGGTTGCGGACGGTCGGTCCTAGTCGATCAATGTGATTCCTGGCTAAATCACCTTATTGATAATTTCGTCGCAATTGTAGAATAAACCTCAGGTAGACTTTCCTCTATAATCCAGTAACGACAGACAAACTCGAGCAAAAAGTGAAGAATGAATTGTAGCACTCTGAAACTCGGCATATGACATCTCGACATCATGTTTCATTGGAAAAAAAATTGTTTACCAAAGAATCAGGGGTGGAACCTAAAAAAAATATAATTTTTTTTTGTTGTTGTTTCAGAAAATATGAGATTTATCAAAAAACGATTTCGGTAGGTTGAGAGATAATTCAATTCTCCACAAGAATGATTTTTAGTATTACCTTATAAAATACGCTCGTTTTCTCCGAAAACGTAGTTTAACGCCGACGTCATATTTCATGCTCGAGCTAACCCGCCACTGCAAGTTCAGGCAGGGCCGAAAATTAGATTTGTCATAACTTTGCTAAAAATTATAGTACAAGGAAAAGAAAAAGTGCATATCGTTCCTGAAGACTTCTACTTCCTCACGCAAATATAACATGTGAGTATTTAAGTACCTAAAATATGTTTTGTCCCACTTCACATAACCATTCTACGATACTTACGGAGGATTCGAAAGTCATGGATATTTTAGTTGGTATGAAATAATTATACTGGAGCAGAAATCAGTACCCTCTTTGGACCATATGCAACGATTTAAGACTAACAAGATAAGTCTCACTTATACATACCAAAGAAAAAACTGGGTTTCACTCCTGCCACAGTTTTCAACTCACCCATAATCCCGGCAATGTTTTCAGTAAATGTTGAAAATAATCGCTCATATACATCCAACATAAAAAATTAAGTATGTGATTTCAAGCTTGAGGTTTGCGCTTCACAATAGTGTTATTAAACATATATGCAGGATATGAATAAGCGATTATTTTCAACATTTAGTGAAGAGAATGCCGATTTTATGGGTAAGTTGAAAATGAGGTAAGAGTAAAACAAAGTTTCGTTTTTGGCATTTATAAGTGGGACCTGTCACGCTTCTTTAAAATTACTGCATATAGTCCAAAGAGGGTATGGGTTGTTGCTTCAGTATAATAATTCCATATTCACTAAATTATTCATGATTTTCGCAAACATCTCCGTGAAGTGCGACAAAACACATTTTAGGTACTCAAATACTGGCATATTAAATTTGCATGAGAAAGTATGAGTCTTCAGAAACGATATGAACTTTTTCTTTTCCTTCTCCGATCATTTTTAGCAGGGTTATGACCAATCAAATATTCGGCTCCGCCAGAACTTTCAGCGGCGGGTAAGGTTGAACGTGAAATTTGATCTCGGCGTTCAACCACATTTTCTGGGAAAACGAGCGCATTTCATAAGAAATTACTAGGAATAATCATATACTTTCCAAGATTACAGCAAAAATCTATTTATATATTTTTAAACGAAAAAAAAAATATGTCCACCCCTGGAATTTTGGTAAACAATTTTTTTTCGTATTTATCATGGTTCCAACTACTATCATACCAAATTTGGTGTTGCTAATATCGATTCTTGTCTCAAAACCCGATCGTACCAGCTGTGAAAACCTCCTTTTTTTCTGACGTACCCAACTCACTGTCCATGCTATCAAACAACCGAAACAATCCTCCGCATTTTCTCTAGTTTTTATTTTATTTTTTATTGTTTTTTTTTTTTGTCCTGTTTGGTTTTACTATCGGCTGCGGTGCGTTGTTTTTTCTGCCTGTATCCGCAGCTGGTACACTGGCTTGTGATTGCAGTCGGTTACACCATGCGGGATATCCGGTATAAGTGGAACGAGGGCCCCAACTCGGTGGGGGTGTCCAACGAAGTGTCGCTGCCCCAGTTTAAGGTGCTTGGACACAGGCAGAGAGCCATGGAGATCAGCCTCACCACAGGTACCTCATCTGGGACACGGTAACACTTACTGTAGCTGTTTCCATTAGGATACCCTGTTGTTTTTTTTTAATCAACGATAACGAACAGAGGAGAATCAAAGATAGTCTGGGAGACTGTGGAGTTTGTTTGTTCTGTCCAAATTATTGAAGATAATAGTATCAAACAACAAGTTTAGGAAAGCAAAGTTCCAATAAATCAGTACAGCTTTTATAGCTTTTGAGTACGAGCGAGCACAGCGAGCGAGTAACTTAAAAGCTATATGAGTTTAATAAAACTGCTTTTTCACGAGGTTTCCTAATACTATATTTCCGCATTTTGTTTTAAGAATTCTAAACAGATAATCATAAATATAAAATCATTGAAAAGTAAGAAATTGAAAGAAAAATCATAGTAGGTACTTTTGTACACTGAAAGAAAATTCTCAGTTATAGTTATTAAATTCATCGATGGATCCATCAATGAGCACTGCATCCTTATTCAACTAATGGAAAATGACAATGACAGAACGAATTCGCATCAGCCATCGATGAATTTAATAACTCGCCCATAACGAATTTCCATTCTAACCGAGTAACAGACTGTGCTTTCTCCACAACTACAAATTTTACGTATAATCAAATGGAAAACCAACGAAAAATTGTTTTGACATTTCATTTCACATCTTGTCACTATGATGCCAGTCAAGGCTAACGTAATTATTGCTACATGTGATTGAATGAAATACACGCAAATGCATAATACAGCAAGTGTTGTAGAATATTTGTTCAATATCAAGAGCGAGAATGTTACCATTCTGTTATCAAATATGATTTCAAAATTGGCAAATTCTGTAATTTCAAAATGATGTCGATCATGTTCTTCTCACGAAAGTTGCATTGGTACAACTTTCGTTTTGACACGATTCAGGTAAATCAAGGTCATATTAGGCACCTGGAAATTAACTTCTTATTAGGATTGAAAAATTCTCAATGATGTAGAAAACTCAATGTTTATGAAATAATTATCAGGACGACAGTGTGTGAAATCAATATTGCCCTACTTTAATGTCGAACATTTAATATAATAATAATAATAACAGTCTTTATTTCCCATTAGATAAATAAAAAAAAATCAGGTATCAACATGGAAGTAGTCATGAGAAAATTAAAAAATTAAAATGAAAATGAGAAAACGTAGTAGTCAACAATTCACAAGATTCATTGAATATGGTGAGGAGATGGAAACCTATACTTGTTCCAACTATTGAAGATATTACAATATGATAAAAAAAAATTCTTGTGAACATTATGTTGGCGTCAGCCAATTTTTCCTCTCCCTTTCTTTGAAAATCGGATAGATTGTGAAATTCTGATTCTAGCAATTTGTCCATATATTCTTTTAAGGCCGATAGTTTTGGGGATGATAATTCTATAAAGTGAAAAATTCATATTATTTTAAAAATGGCATTTCAACATCATTTTAAACTTTTTATTACGGAAGTATCCATAAAATATCTCGAAATATTTCATCCCAAGGTTAAACAATTTTCTTGCGTGCTTTGATTTTTTCCTTTGATTCTACAAACGTAACAAGTGTCGAGATATGGAAGTTTTCATGAACTGTTTGCGTGTGGTTTTAAACGACAATTGGTTAGTATTAGAGTGAAATCTTACTGAAATCCAAGGTGTTTAATAGATGTTACAATTTCAATTTTTTCGTTATTTATTTGCCAATTCATTTCGTTAAATTCAATAGAGTTACACTCATATTTGGTTGTTATTTGTATACTTTTTTGTTTTTGTTGTATTTATTTTCAATTTAATTGTGATAAGATATTAATTTTCAGTGCAAAATTCATTTTTTCAATAGTTTCATCTGAATTAGAACCATAGCATGGCAAAAGTGTATCATCTGCAAATAAATTTACGAAGTCCGCATTCACAAACAGGTTTATGTCATTGAAGTATAAAATATTTGGACGTTAAAATTAATTTTGTGATAATGAAAAATCAAATTCACGAAATTTGGAATACAATAAACCGAAACCCTCCGCCTAAAAGGTATACTTATTAGTATTGCTGTGGAATTCCATAATCTATTCAAATGTTAAATAAAAATCAAATTTGACATCAAAATGTGAGGAACTGAAAAACAAATTTTCCACTTCAAAGCAGTTTCTGAAAAGAAACATACGAAGTTTTAAAATGACGTGCCATATTTATACCGGTCACTTTATTTGTTTCCATATTGTACGATGAATTGTTTTTACTGCTACAATAATATTGTTTCATAAATCGCGTTCAATTTCTGAAATTGAATAAATAATTATTAAACAACTAAAATTTATGTTCTCCACAACCGTTACAGAATTTGAAATCATATTTGATAACAGAATGGTTACATTCTCGCTCTTGACTTTGAAAAAATATTCTGCAGCACTTGCTGTCTTATGCATTTTGCGTGTATTTCATTCTATAACTAGGTTAGGAATAATATTCTCACATTGTTGTAGCAATAATAACATTAGCCGTAACTGTAATCATAGTGACAAGATGTGAATTGAAATGTCAAAATAATTTTTCGTTGGCTTTTCATTTGATTAAATGTGGTTGTGGAGAAAGCACTTTCCACTCGCATCGAATTTTTTATTCCAACTTTGCTACAGAATATACTATAAGATAATCACTAGTAGTGTTGAAATATTAGGTATTCACAAAGATCAATTAAGCTTCTTTCATGAACGAGTTACATGATAATCCCTGTATGAAATAATATATTTCTCACACTCAATTTACTGAAAGAATGTATTGTTGCGTCTTGTACAAATTGTACATATTTCATCTGGAAAACATAATTTAACAAATGATCTTCCGTGGGCGACACATTTGATGTTATCAGCACTGTGAATACAAATATTGAATTTAAAATTCTCAATACCATATCCTTGACATATTGTGTAGTGTGAAAACTTTGAATAAACTAAAAAAAATTATTGGAATTAAACATGGCCTTTTTCATTTTCTTAAAAACTAACAGTGAACTGACACTGATCACAGAGAAAGCGAAAGAAAATATGTTTTAATTGAATAACAAGAAATTCGCAATTAATTTACGTGTTATGATATGTATACCGTACGGTGAAGCATTTTCACGCCATAGGGAAATGTATTTATACAGGGTGTTTCCGAAATTGGAGCGAGTAATAAAATGGGTTGTTAATGTAGCAATAAATAGCAAGAGTATTTGTTTTTGAAGCAATCAAAAATTTTCGAAATTTTCATCAAATCTTTTAAAATTGCTTTTCAGGTAACTTTGTTTGTGTGGCACTGGCGTGTCTGCCCGCTGGCAGTATTTCAGCGCGGTTTGCGCAAGCTGTAGACCTCTGATCAGTGGTTATCAAAAGTCTTAAAAACTTCAAAATTCAATGTCTCCCAAATGTTTTTTTTTTTTTTTTCGACAAAAATGTATTCCTTAATTTCTTTTATTTCTGACATCTCCTACTTCCCATTTCCTCCAATTTCAGAAACACCCTGTATACCCTGTATTTGGCAATATGGGCCAGACTAGCACGGCTGCCCCACTTTTCTGGGAGCTCGATAGTGCTATTCTGAACCTTATTGCTCATGTACATAGACACATAGGATTTCCCTATGTTCTTAGAGTGATTCACCGTAGGGTATGAATACTTCGTGTGGGAGGATCAAAAAAATTACATTTCATATGATCACATTGATAACAAAATCAATCATTCCGTGTGTAATATGCTCTCTGAAGGTTTGAAGAATTTCCCTTTTTTCATACAGTTTATTGGTTACGTACATAGTAATAATTGAATTAGTGAGTATTATTATAATATCCCCAGATAGTGATATGACTTACAACCAGGCAAAGATTGTCCGACCACTGAAAAGCCATAATAATCGCAGAGTGAGTTATTTCTTTGGGATTATTGTGAGCATTTCAAAAGATAAGTCAGTTAGATTAATTCCACAGAGGCGAATAATAAATAACTCTTCATTGAATCAAATGAGCCAAGCTCAATTGTTTTTCTCATAAACGCTCACTTTGTTGAAAAGAAAATTACCTGTTCCATTTCGTCAACAGAACAACAGACAAATACAACTCCAAGTCTCCCAGAAATTTCACTCCAGGTTTTTCTAGATTATCGACAGGAATGTACATCATTTCATTCAGTAGAATAGTTGAAATATACCACGTCCCTCTTCAAAAAGTTGTAAACAAAATTATTTACTTACGATCCCTACTTTGAGTCAGCAGCAATCGTAGAGCTTCTATCGACACTGATGTATCTCGTACAGGGTGTAACGTGACATATTGAAAATATCGATACCAGAGTAATTTTTATTAATGTTATATTATCTCTTTTTTCAGCATATGGAATAAATAAATATTCCACATGTGGAATTGGACGTACTTGGCAAAAAGCCATAATTTCATCAAATCAAATGGTTTATTGATAATACAACCTTTCGCAAATATATACTATACGATAGAAAAAATCAACCGATATACATTTCTATCAGTTAACGTAGTTTATTTCCTGGTAATGATATTTTCTTCTCCAATAGTTATCCAGTTGGCGATGATAAACTATCTAACCTAGAGGGTATTCAAAATTTGTTTTTCCTTCCCTGTACAGTGTCATTGAAAGCTCTACTAATACATGACAAATTTGTTGTTAATGTAGCAATAAATAGCAAGAATATTTGTTTTTGAAGCAATCAAAAATTTTCGAAATTTTCATCAAATCTTTTAAAATTGCTTTTCAGGTAACTTTATGTAATTGATATGTACCTATCCAGTCATTACTCGATATTATTTATAGCTCAGTTCAAAAGCTCAGAACAATCCTAATGAGGGACTCTTTCAATTATAAATATTTTTCGACAATTTTTTCTGGAAGTACTAGTTTGAAACAATGGTAAAGTACAGATAAGGTGACCCCAAAGTACCTGGAAAATATCAACTGATATATTCATCATACTCTGATTACATCAATTGATGATTTGAGACTATATCGATTATTTGAACAAATATTTTGAGTATTTTATTTATCAATAAAAGTGTTTCTTCTTCTTGACTGCTGCCACTTTCAAGGAAACCAGAAGATGAACTGGGGACTTAACATTATTTGTCCCATATATCTAATTTATTTTTGGATATGTTGAGTACAGAAATATCATCACGGTTGAATAGAAAGTATAATGAAACAATAGCTACTAGTTACAATTAAAAATAATAATCACTCATTGTAAATGTTTGTAGCTCACGCTGTAGAGCCAGAAAGAAAGTCCAATGCTTAAGGCACTCGTTTTGTTCTGCATCTAGGATCACCAGGAATAGTATTTTGTGTACATGGTATGAGTATAAAATTCGTATCCATTGCTAAATACATACATATGTAAGATCTAGTTAACTGAGATATTATAATGATTTGTTCATCTATGACATTTTTCACAAATTGCGAATTATTTTGGTAGGTATTCACCTTCTGTTCTGCTATAGAAAGTGCACCAGTTGTATAACTGTTCATACGACTGATATAATTTTTCAGCCAATTTAAAAAAAATTCTTTCTCTGATGATTCGATTTTATGTTGTGATATCACAGTTGCAGTCATCTAGTCTGTACGGATTTCACTACAGCTTCCAGTAATAATTGAATAATAAACAAATATAGAATGTTGAAAATAGCTACAAAATTGGTAGAATCTAACGCATTTTTCAAAGATGCCAAAGAGGTTATGACTTCTCAATCATGTCACATCTTGTTTTCAAAGTTTACAAAAAATAATTATCAAAGCGTTCACTAACGTCATTTCAGTAGTTTTTTTCAAACCAATTATGGCTTAAAACTATTGAGTTTGAAAATTATCAATAACTATGACATGACTGGGAACAACAGAAGAATTCCATTTCCTGAATATGCTTTTCAAAGGTCAATCATTAATAATTCAGATAAATCAGATTGTAATACTTAATTTGATTTTAATATCTTCAAACTATTACTTTTTCAAAGAGTTAGTAAATCGTTAAACAAACGTGTAACCCGAACCAATTTTGTAGCTATAAAACCCATCAATAATCTCGAAACGATCATAATGTAGTAGGTACATAAATAATACCATAGCGATATCAACATCCATTGGTTGATATCGTTATCACTTCCATCTGAGGTTTGCATGTTCAACAAACATTTGTGTTTTTTTCCCAATACAATTTTCAATAACATAAAAACTTTCGAAATAATCTTCCGATAATTTTACCGTTGCTGTGCACGCAATATATGGAGATAAATCGATATATTTTGCCCCTGCATGTTTACAACCGATATACGCTGATATTTTGTAAATCATATTTCCATATGAGATTCAAAAACAGAAAAGACAACTAGTGTTGCAGACTTTCTCTTGAAAAAAAAAGGTGGAATAGAACACTGAACAGTTAGTTATTACTCTGCGTTAACTCCACTTAGTTAAAAAACTGCATAATATAAAGCCTACCAGGACGAAATTATATATATTTTTTTGCGGTCAAATTATTGAAAAGGTGGAAATTTGGAGTTGTAATATACATTTTCTTCGGATCAAATCGAGATATGAAAAAGTATCGAGTAAGTAAAAAATGATGTTTAGATTTTAGTTCGAAAATATGAATAGGAAATTAATAAAATCTATTGCAGTTCAATGTCCAGCGGAGCTTGTGCCGGGGAAG
Organism: Chrysolina haemoptera; assembly: GCA_958298965.1. Lineage (NCBI taxonomy): Eukaryota > Metazoa > Arthropoda > Insecta > Coleoptera > Chrysomelidae > Chrysolina > Chrysolina haemoptera. The sequence goes on along the minus strand of OY282600.1, from coordinate 8,798,976 downwards.
TAGTTGTTTGTTATTACAAATAAATCATATTTTTCATTTTTCAATTTTCATGGAGAATGTTCCCCTTTTCAAGATGTTTAGATATTTCAACAACTACTTGCACTCACCCCAAGTCAATAAATATTCCCCGGTGCACACTTGTCAAAATATCATTTTTCGAAGTGCTTGTCAGTGTTGCCGCATCGACTGTTGAGCACTAAAATTCATTATTTGAAACTATGTTAGGAATGATATGAGGTGTCTTGTCCTCTCCAATCATATTAGTCGTGTTCTAAGTCATTTCTTTTCCTAACACTGTGTTTCATAATTTCCTTAACCATCCCCTCTTACCCCCTCTTACCCCCTATACTAGGATACATATGGTTTTTTTACATTACTTCCATTGCGAACTTCCATTACCCGGAATGTTTCTATGAGCACGACGTTTCAATCGGTTCAGTATCTGCGAGTGTTCTCTTAAGCCCGCTACACACATAACGATATATCGCAACGATTTCAAACTGCACAGTTAAATCGAATAGCGGCGATCTTGTCAGTTGTCCACTGAGACTCACGCAAGAAACATGTTATCGGGAAAAATGGAAGATGATGAAGATGCACTTATATATTTTTGGGCTTGATGGTATGAAAAAAAAGTCACGTAGTGTGTGGTGTAAGGACTGGCTTCTAAAACAGAGGCACTCTCTTATAAATTTTTTAAATATGTTGAAATTCGTACCAAAAGATTGGCATAACTATTTAAGAACGAACGAGAAAAAAGACTTTCGCACGGACTTGTGCGCTCACAGCAAACTTTTTCATAAATATAGCGATCGTTCGGATCGATCGCGGCGTCGTATCCACACGAAACGATTAAACTGTGGAAATGCAAGTGGCGACGATTATCGAATAGAAAATGCAACTGACACCGATGAACTGTGCAAATGAAATTATCTGCAACGATTTGTCATACACGTACGATAAAACTGTACAAATTGACCGCACAGATAGATCGCAACGTTAAATCGTTGTCGTCTGTAGCGGGCTTTAGATGTTTATAAACAAGCAATATTTTTTCACTGCTATACTTTTCGGCTGTTTAGGTTCCGCTGTCATTCTTTCTTTTTTTTTCATGTTTCTGCTTTGAATGTATAAATGTAGATTACTTCTTGTTCATATATTTGTGTTCCAGTTCCCTGGGAGTTTTTCTTTTAACGATATAATTCGTATTAATTCATCATTTGTTTGTTTCTTTCCAATAACAAATTTCCAAATATTTCGATCAGCTACTTCCAAAATTCAAGCAAACAGAAGTGGGCTTGTACACAAATTTGTAATCTTACTTATTCAATGCAGATTTTTTATTTTTCTGGTTTTTCTCCTGCCTGTTTTATGGGTAGATTACTGTTTTGTTTGTCATCGTGGTGAGTGGTTTCTTCATATTCTGATGTTTTTATCTAAATGGAATCAGAAGAATACTAATAGAGCATAGAGTAGTTCATTGAACTGAAAAAGTCATCACTTTTCTTTATTCGCGAACAATTTTTTTCTAATCCTGTTATTCTTTCATGAACAATGGCAATATTTCATTTGTATTATAAAGTTTCAAAAATTTTCTGCATCATGTATTCAGAATGTAACTCATTCAAAAAACGGTAGGTGAAGAGGGTGTTCTATTTGAAAAACAAGGATGTTGTAGGGCAAACCGATGAAATAGCCTATTAGATTCATTCAATCTGTACCAACATGACTTTACAAAGTAGGCAACGAGGCTGGCGCGTATGGTGGCACTATCAGCTTACGTTTAAATCTCCAAATCATTCAAATCATCACACTTAATACGTTTTTGTCCTCCACTTGGCATACTTGAAGCTTTCAATCCCTGTCGGCAAGGAAGGAATCTCTATTACCGACAAGAAGCGGGTGTCCAAAAGTCACTGAAGAGCCAAGAGTCTCAAAGAACCGAGAACAGCCGCTGAATGGCACCAGGTTGAGGAATATTACATCCCAAGCTGGAGGACAAAAATGTTCCAAATTCTCCTTTGATTTTTCCCATATTAATTTAGATGGGAGATTAGGGAGAACTCTGATTGTTATATCTACTAATCTACGAGGTGCAATGAATAATGAAATGTCTGCAATCATCTATCGTTGAAAGTTTCAGTTGAACAATGTCAAATTGCATATCTCTCACCAATACTCGAGTGTTGTTGAAGAAATTGTCAAATGAACATCATTATGCGTACATAATACAACATATAAAAAAATTCTGGAAAATTGGCAATAGAGTTACTGAAAAAAAATTATTTGGTGTTGATATAGTCGAATTGATGCAAAGTAGATCAAAACTGTGAAGTAAAAATTCGAGGAAGTCTGAGTTAGTTGTCATGACTATTTTGTTGTATGCCACAAACTTTGACATTTTTTTGACAGGAAACTACTCAAGATTGGCCTGTGAGATACAGTTCGTTCGTTCTATGGGCTACTACCTCATCCAAATATATATCCCGTCCGGCCTTATTGTCATCATTTCTTGGGTAAGTTCAGCAGGTTGTGATACTGCGCTGAAATTCTATACTTATATAAAATTAGCGGCCCCGACAGACGTTGTCCTGTATATCGATATGGATGCACAGAAAATTTGTTTCCCGTTTCATGTTTCCTGTTTCTCATTTCATGTTTCATGTTTCATGTTTCATGTTTCATGTTTCATGTATCATGGTGTTTCATGTTTCATGTTTCATGTTTCATGTACTCATTTCCTTTATTTGCAAACATCAAATGATAACGAGGAATATTTTATTAGGTAATAATGTTTGATCAACTTTTCCAATATATTTTTCAATTTATGACGAAGTAGGTGGCGAAGGCGCTAACAGCGGATTTCAACTTATAAATACAAAATTAACCGAAAAAACATTTTGTAGTGGACCGAATTGTGACTTCAAACACACACACACAAAATTTCATCAAAATCGGTCCAGCTGTTTAGGAAGAGTTTACGGTCGTATGGATGCACAGAAGATTTTTATACAGGGTGTAATCCAACCTCTTGCCTCGTGAAGAACGGATGTATAATGCCATTTTATATCGAATGGCAGGTGTGAAAAATTCGAAAAAAAAATCGGAAAATTTTAAATTTTGTTGGAAAATTCGGAAAATCTTGGAAACCGCTGTTCAAAATTATACAGTTTTTTTCTATTCTGCAGTTCCAATATTATTGCGGCTCTTCTCCAGTCAGCTGAAGTCCAGCAGACAGCGGTTTCCAAAATTTCGACGAATTTTCGAACTCAACTTAAACTTTTTACAAAGTTTTTAGAATTTCCCACACCTGCCATTCGTTATAGAATGGCATTATACACCCGTCCTTCACGGAAGTTCAAGAGGTTAGATTACACCCTGTATATAAAAATAAAGATATTCAGTCGGCAGGAATTTCCGATCAGAACTTGGAATTTATCATAGAGCAATGATTTTTCAAACAGAAAAAGTCTTGGCAGTGTGTGGATGGTTAGAAAATTCGGAATAAGTTATGAGTGAATTGAGAAAATTCAAGACGACTCGGTAAAAGTTCCGTGAAAGTTGTTGATATTTGAATCAATTCTGAAACTATTGTATTTTTCTTTAGAACATAATTCCAAAATCAACGAGAAAAGCTGTAAATCTATTTTTTTGTTGTTTTTCATTTTCAACACCTACAAAACACCATTTTTTCATGAAATTTGCTGAAAATGTTCTCTTTTGTGTTTCAAATGGGCTGTAGTGTTTTCAAAGCAAGATATTTATTATTCAGCTTAAAAAAGTGATTTTTTATTGAAAGAGTTGGTTTACAAATTTTCAATTTTTCAACTTTATCACTTCTCATTTCCTTCGTTGGAACCTCAACTTCAAGCTGGTAGGAAAAAATGTTATTGCCTGTATGGAAAAATAACGTTAAAATGCAAAAAACAAAAAAAACGACTTTTTCATTATCAATTTCTGCTGAGTTGTCTTCATTTTTCTTAATTCCCTTATAATTTACTCTAAATCCACGTAGTGATAATAATTACATGAATTCAAGTATTGAAAATCGTTTTCACCCTGGTCCATCACTGCATTCACTTGATGAATATTCTGCAATGTTACATAGAAAATAATAGCTATAACACCCTGTATATATACATAAATTACGCAAATAATCTTTCTGTTTAGTTCAGCTAAACTCCGCCAGAAGGAATGGAGACTAATTATTATTTATTATTCTGGGGTTAGGTGGAAGAACAGGCAGTTGCCTGCATACACCTGTGTGAAGGTAACTGATCTGAATCTCGCCCTATTTTTCTATTTTAGTAATTATTCTGATTGTTAAATTGAATTAAATCAATAAAGGCCTTTATTATTATTATTATTATTATTATCTAGGTGAGCTTTTGGTTGAATCGAAACGCAACCCCCGCTCGAGTCGCCCTAGGAGTAACCACCGTGCTGACCATGACCACCCTCATGTCTTCTACCAATGCGGCGCTACCGAAAATTTCCTACGTCAAGTCGATTGATGTTTACCTGGGGACCTGTTTCGTCATGGTCTTCGCTAGTTTATTAGGTGAGTTCTTTGCGGCAAATTAATCGATTTCAATTCAAGTAATGTAGCTTTTTATTTATTTGAATTTCTCCTATTAATCCAGTACGATTGGGTTTTGAGACAAGAATCGATTCGTGACATGATTTTTTGGGTTTATGACCTTCCACAATCTGAAAATGAAAAAATTTTTAATTCAAAGAAATCTGTACAAGTGTAGAAGGGCAAATTAATTAATTTGCCCGATAAGTTACTGCGTTCACAAGACTGCTGTCTTGAAAGAAATTCATTTTTGTCAGTAACGTACCCTACACTGAATTTGCCTATCTGAAAAAATGAGATCGAATTAACAAAGAATACTTCTCTTATTTTGGAAAATTGTTGACACTTCGGAGGCTGTACCTGCCTCCGTTATCAAAACTTCTTAGAAAGACGCTGAAGAAACTGAATTTGAATTGCGGTTTTGGAAATAAGATCTTTCTTTGACAGATTTCATTTGACTCTGTCAAAGAAAGATCTTAGATAGAAACTGAATTTGAATTGCGGTTTGGAAAAAAGATCTTTCTTTGACAGAGTCAAATGAAATCTGTCAAAGAAAGATCTTTTTTCCAAAACCGCAATTCAAATTCAGTTTCTTCAGCGTCTTTCCAAGAAGTTTTGATAACGGAGGCAGATACAGCCTCCGAAACGTCAACAATTTTCAAAAAAGTATTCTTTGTTAATTTGATCTCATTTTTTCAGATAGGCAAATTCAGTGTAGGGTACGTTACTGACAAAAATTAATTTCTTTCAAGACAGCAGTCTTGTGAACGCAGTAACTTATCGGGCAAATTAATTAATTCGCCCTTCTACACTTGTACAGATTTCTTTGGATTAAACTTTTTTTCATTTTCAGATTGTGGAAGGTCATAAACCCAAAAAATCATGTCAAGAATCGGATTTCCTCCCAAAATCAAACTTTCAATCAATATTTACAAGAATCGATTGTAGCACCACCAAACTTGGTATGCTTGTAGTTGAAATCATGACAAACACGAAAAAAAATTGCAATAGTTTTTTAGTAGTATACAGAGTGACCCATTTGAAAGCGGACCACTTCTCTAACACTGTTATTTATTATCCGATTCAGAAGTTTTTTTTTTTCAATGGATAGAGTTTTAATCGTTCTACTTGAGTGCAATAAATTCGAAATAAAAATTAAAATTTCAAGGCCTACTTCGAATTTTTTTCAAGGTCAAAAATCCAAAAAACATAGTAGCCATTATTTTAAATAGAATTTGGTGACGCCACTGGATTCACGATATTTTAAAGTGGTGTATGTGAAAATTACGTAGGAAAGTTATATGGGTATAAAATTTGAAAATTTTGTCAATAAATCAACCCACCACTTCAATTTCAGAACTTTCACCAAAATTCTGACAACACCACTGGATTCACAATATTTCGAAATATATTTGGTCAGAATTTCATAGAATTCTATTCATAAATAAAAAAATTATAAAATAATAAAATACATTTTTTCTTAAATTCCACTAATTTCAAATTTTATTATTTTATAATTTTTTCATTTGTGAACTGATTTTGATGAAATCCTGACCAAATGTATTTCGAAGTATTCTGAATCCAGTGGTGTAGTCAGAATTTTGATGAAATTTCTGAAATTTATTGACATAATTGTTCCCATATAACTTTTTTGTTCATAGACACATTTCTACGTAATTTTCACACAAATCATTTGAGAATGTCGTGAATCCAGTGGTGCCGTCAAACTCTATGTAAAAAAATCGCTAGTATGTTTTTGGATTTTTGACCTTGAAAAAAATTCGAAGTAGGCTTTGAAATTTTTATTTCAAATTTTTGTCACTCAACTAGAACTTTGTATGCTCTATCTATTGAAAAAAAAAAACAAATAGGATAATAAATAACAGTTTTAGAGGGTGGCCCGCTTTCAAATGGGTCACTCTGTATTTGACGAGAATCAAAAATATATAGTTTCAGTGGTGGTGAGGGTTATATTGGACAAAAGTACATATTGAAAAGGTAAATTTGAATGTCTGGATTAGGCAAATTAGTTTTCACAAAATTGAGTAGGTATTTAAGAATTAGTAGGAACTAGTTTTTCCTCTGTAACTGTTCTTGGAAGTTGAAGTCAAATCGAAACAACTATCTGTGATTTCCGTTGCTCTCATACTCCAGGCATAGGTATTTTATTCACTTTAAACGCGAAAAACCATATGTTAGATTAATAATAATAATAATACCCTCTCTCATATTCACACGTCTGTGTACGACGAAGAGATAGTCTAGGCGAATATAAGGCGGTTATTGCAATAAATTTTTCTTATATCCTCTATTTCATTCTGTGAAAGAATGTATATAGCATTTATGTTATGCAAGTAAGGAAATGGTAGGACTGAAATAACAAAATCATAACTTTCATGGCACATCAGTTCCTTCTAGTCGTAATTTAATATCACGCTTTCATCTCTTCTTCTTCCTTTCGAATTGCAACATAACGCACCAGACACATTTCATAAACATTAAACGGCCAGAATATAAAACGACCCTGTACATAAATAATACTTCGGCCTCCATTCATCTCCCCTATAGAAAGATCCTTTTATCGAGTCGTGAAATTGTTGCTCCTGTGAGACGCTTATCTCAGCCTTTGACCTTTAACATTTGCTCAGCTAGGATTACTAAAGGGAATATACATTTTATAACCGGAGAGACTTTCCGCTTTTCCACTTTCAAGCTGTTCTTTGTTCCAACTACTATTTGAATATTCACGAAATTGAGTGCAAGCAGGATGATTTCGCGGATATTATTTTCGAAAGGAGGTCTTATTATGTCAGTTCCAGAGCACTGGCGATGATTGCATGAATTTTCAGGGCCTTTTCAGCAATGTGCATGATGGATATCGTTCAAAGACTGATTGAAACTGTGACTTGAATATTGAAGTAACTGTTTCACGTTCTCCCTTTGTTTTCTATCATTCTTCAGTTTTGATGTAAATAGATTGGACAAAAGCAATGTCGAATTAATTGTACCTACTTATTAAAAAGTTGTTATTTCAAATCCTTACAGCATCAGTCAAAGGACTCGATGGCAATTCACAAACCTTTAGCTGATTAAAAGAATTGTTTGAGTAATTGGCAAATGACCTTATACATTTTTCGTGTTAAATCCAGATCTCGATTTAGTTATCGGTTGGAAGAAAAATGCCCGAAGACCCACTACACTTTCCCTACTCTGGAAAATGGGTTGCTAAATCATGTGTTGGAGTCCGACGATGATGGGAAAGAAAGAACCAGACAATTGCACCCAGGAACAGCAGATAGAAAGTGCTTCAAGAAATCTACGATGGCTTCAACAGAAGACATATGGGAGTGACGAAAAACCTCTAGGAAGAGAGGCAAAGTTTTAACTGAACGAATTATCAAGCTGGCATTGAAGACTGGTACAGAACGTGTGCTATATGTGCTGCCACCAGTAAGGATCCTCGAACAATTGAGAAGATCGCCATTGACAACTCTGGTCTGTCAAGAGATTCCGACCAGGGGAATAAATAAATGGACTACTTCAGTAATATGACTGAAGCCCAACCAGGAAGCCACCATCGTCGCCGACTTGGTAAAGGGGTAGATATGTCGATTCATGTTTCATTGAAGCAGTATTCAGTCCAAGGCAAGAATTTCAAACCTGTTCCAGGAAATGTGTAAAATACTGAACATCCGAAAGACGAGAATCACGGCTCTAGAACCACATTCGGGTGGAATGGTAGAGCGGATGAATAGGACGATAAACCTTCACTCGTCCAAGGTAGTGACCACCAATGTTACTGATGGCCTATCTTTCAGCAGTACATGAGTCAACCAGCCAAATCCCTGCCAGTAATTTAATATGTCAAGAGGTTTACTCCTAACACAGTGAATCGTAAAACCAAGTTTGTACCCTCAGACCACCGGAGGATGAAATGGCTTTCCAGATGTTTATGTCTTTTCACTGGGACGGGCAGATAATTCTATCTTGGGTAACTCGACAAGGTGCCTATTGATTACGTCATAGCTCACCGTATGGTATAAGATCTTCCAATATCCAGAAGCATCGTTGTGGTATTCTTCATGAAGTTCGGTCGACTCAAGGAACTACGGAAACGGAACCCAAAGTTGGAAGGGTGCTACAGTTGGAGAATGGTCAGAGAAAGATCTAACACCTACCTGGTTATCAAGAAGCATTCTGGAAAGAACTGTCCTATGAAGATGTCTGAAAGAGCCACACCAAACTCAGACATACTTTGGTGGAGCAGAATTTTATGGATCTGGAAATCCCAAAATTGTCCTGTGGGACTAATGGGATAGATTGGAGATTCATAAGAAGTATGTTGGAGAGGATATTCAGATCGGCATCTTCTATAACCGAACATAAAGGCTTCCTCATGGTGAAGGTAGGGAGAATCTTTTAGGTATCGACACAGTTCAGGGTGACATTTCGGGCCAAAATACGATCCTGGAGCCGGGCCTCTTGCGCGGCGTTTCTCTAATGAGACACCGCCTCATTTCGATGCACCTAGAATTATTAATTGCATTAAGATGCGCGAGATATAGGAGCGACTGGAAAAATAATACACACACAGTAATAAATTACCTTGTTAATATAAATTATTGATTTTATTAGTGTAAATGAATTCCTATTACTATATTTTGTTTTCAGCTCTGTGAGACATTGAAGTAATATCATCAAAAATATGAAAACTTCCATTAAAATGTAATTGTAATCACCAGGGTATATATTGGATAGTAGGAGTCCCGAAGCACTACCTTGAGGTACCCAGTAACCAAAAATTATGAGAATCTCAAAACACAAAAGAATACTCAAACACCAAAAATACGTCAATTGTACTCAGCACGCGTTTCATAGATAAAGTTAGTATTATGAGGAACTATAAATTTTCAGAGATCTCTGAAATAACATCGAAAATGAATATTTGGAACCTTTGGTGTGAAAACAATTCAAGAAATAGATACCCAAATCACCAAAACTACTTACTCGAGCTCTTGAGGATACTTACTTTTGTTGGCGAAACGTAGTTTTGGTGTTTTGGGTAGCGTCTATTTCTTGTATCTAAAATAACAACTTACACTCTTCAACAGGTCTGTAACTTCTGTCAAGACACCCGGCACACTAAAATTATATACGGAAAAAATCAATAATAATAATAATAATAATAATTTTATTCACAAAGTGTTACAAGATCATTCAAGCACTTACAGTAATGTAGTGAATAAAGGGATATACAAGCAGTAGGTTCTCCTTGTATGTGGACATATACACCAAGGGTATATACAAACAAACAAATATGACAAAGATTAAACTAAAATTATACGCATTGACAATTATTGATACACCTGATAGATATATACGTATTTCATTTTGGGTAATATTAAAATACGGATAAAAATACAAAAGTATAAATATATATAACTTTCATAATATTAGATGTAAAGATATAAAATTTCCAAATAAAAAAAGCTGAAGAGTATAAAAAATTCAAACTAAGAAAAGTACAAACTCGTGTTTTTTTTAAAAAAAAAGCAAAAAAATACATGATATAAAAATGTGAAAATGTGAATTTTCAATCGTAAAAATATATAATGTAGATATAGTTAAATGTTAAAAATAGTATTATACCAAAGAACAGGGATGTCAGAATATAAGAGGACAGTATTGTAATAATAATTTTTAATAATTCATTTTTCACATTTACCGAATCTATCACCATTAGAAGCTCAATGAAGTCTTGAAAATACCACTTGGACTCTGTGGGTGCCTATCTGCGATTAGTTACAATCCTTCATTGTAGCTAATTGATAATTTTTACTGACTTATATTCAAACTATGGTTCAATTGAAACTAGAAAAAATATTATATTTCCTTGCACGTTGAAAAAGTATAGGAGCATTTCAATTTATATTTACTCGATTTTAATTTTGGAGATTAGTTCACAAGGGATTCTATAAAATTATTAAAAGACTGCCTACAAGAATCTAAGAGCCATTGTTTGACACTCTTCTTGTATACATTAATATTGTTATTTTTTTTAGGCTGTATGGAATAAATATCTCTAAACACAAGTTTTTTGTTGCAGAATACGCCACTGTTGGATACATGGCAAAACGAATACAAATGCGAAAAAACAGATTTCTGGCAATACAGAAAATTGCTGAACAGAAGAAAATAAACGTCGATGGTGGTCCAGATGATCATGCTCCCAAACAAACAGTGAGTAGTCGTCCGGTAGGCAATCAAAACCCGAATAAATATATCGTCTATAAGAAAATTAAGTGTGGCCTTGTTGATTTTCTTTTGCTCTATTACCAAGCAAATATGTGAGCATGGCTGTAAAGTAAAGATACATAAGCCTTAGAGATATCATACAAGATTTTATATACTAATAAAATCGCAACAACTTTCGAAGAAAATTAGCGCTTCTGTCCGTAGAAATGTAATAATCAGACAGTTGCGTTGTAGAAAACCCATCTATGAAAACTGAAAGGAAACTGAGTTCCGAACATTCATGTTTTCAAAATATACAGGACCCCGCATCGTTTCAATGGGAAATTGGCTTTCGGTAAAATTGCTCGAAATTTTTATATATTGTAAAACTCGTGATGCTGATCAAATGTCTTCATCGCGCAAATGCTCTAAATTCAACGGTTTAGATCATACAGGGCGCTGAAGTTAACTTTTCCAAAATTTCAATTGACTATTGTGAAGCCATTTCTTCGACTATATAAACCAAATCATAATAATAAAATGAATTTCAAAACCCCAACTACAAAGAAATCATCAGCAAAGGCCATTATTTTTGATAGACCCTGTTTATTTTGTTTATCTGCAGAGTGAACTCTCATCATAAACGATCGAGTTTATCGCCAAGTTATCCGAAATTCTAGGCATTTGAATATATCAACAAGCAGGACGGGTTCCTGAGAAATAAAACAACTTGTATAAAATATGGCAATCTGATTCAATTCAATCTGAGATGCTAACATCATCAATTGAATATGATCTCAATATCCTTCGAAATATCTAGAAATTAATGGAATTCCTCCGCTGTATTCTTTACAAATTTCCGAAAATTTGCTAGCCTTGGACTCACCCTGTATATCGTGGATATATGCAGGAATTACTATCCTCTATAGTGGATTTGTATTGGCCATATAAATAATCGATGCATTGATTTGGTTTATATATTCCAAGAAATGGCTTCACAATGGCCATTTGAAATTTCGGAAAAGTTAACTTCATCACCCTGTATGATCTAAACCGTTGAATTTAGAGCACTTGCGCAGTATAGACATATGATCAGCATACGAGTTCTACAATATATAGAAATTTCGAGCAAATTTACCGAAAGCCAATTTCCCATTGAAACGGTGCGGGGTCTTTTTGAAATCCTTCCGTAAAAACTAATAATTACGTTTCTGAACGATTAAAGCTCAATACTAAGTCACAATATCAACTTTTATAAAATACACCACTTTCGAAATGAATTGTGCTATATACAGTGTGTCGCAACTTGTCACCTCCTTATCTCCGAAATCACAGAAAAAAATGAAAATCTCTCAGATCCGCCAAATTTCACCTCGAAGGGGAACTCTTTTACCTAATTCTTCATTATGGGGCCATCCTTCATCCTTTTCATCCTTTAGAATTGTGAGATAGTTTCAAAGAAAAATAAGTACCTATGAGCAAAATATTTGAACTTGGAATTGTGTACTTCAGTATTGTAGGTGATGACGAAATGTTCGTTATAGGACAAATAATGAACTTTCTATTAATCAGCCAACGTTTCGTTTTATTGAGTCAAAACTTCAGTCAGTCGCAGCGCCACCCGCGGGGTGGCTTTGCTACCGAGGATTGCTTATTGATTTCCCCGCGGGTGGCGCTGCGACTGACCTTTACTGTAAGTCGCTGCTTCATTTATGATGAAATATTAGTTATACAGTGGATTATAATTCATTAGGCTGGGGCAGGACGACTCTAATGTTGTCTGACCTACCCTGTCACTGACGAGCGGCAAGAACCTCTGAACGCGTCTACAGGTGGTCTTATCCAGCCAAATGAAGGATAATCTGCTGTATAATTGCAATCAGCAATTGCAACTGGGTCTTCTTGGAAGAACGTTGCACAAATATCTGTCAGATGTAATTCAATGTCCGTCGTGGTATTAGCCAGGGAAGTAGTTATTTTCTGTCGGATATTTGCCTCATATTCTCCACATGGTGGAGAGAAGGGTACTTCGAGATTGTCGATTTTACTATTTCATTTATTTGATACTCTCCGGCAAAAATTCTCGAACCTTCGATATAGTAGTGTGATAGGTCTGTATTTGCTTAGTATGATATCATTTCTATTTTCTAGAACTAGTTTTACTCATAGGAATTCTCTCAGATCCACTAGCTTGGTCTGAATTTTTCGTTAGTGAAAGTTAATGACTTGGTGATGTTCTTTTTTCATCCATCATTCCAGTGTAGAATATGCAGCTAATATATTGGCAACATTTTTAGCTTTTCCTAGGCGTTTGTTGCTATTGTTCCATCTTCCTTGATTTGGCAGAAGACCAAAACGAGAAGGACTCTTCAGTCCTTCATGACATCCCTTTGTGAGCCTCCTTCGACTATTCGATTGTCTTCTGGCATGTTTCTAGCTTCAGCATATTCCGATCTGGTTTTTAGAGGGACAATTTCCTTCGAAAGAAATATCGACAGATCTGAACAATTATAAGTTTTTTCTACGATTTCAAACATACAAAGAATGACAAGTTATAGCTGGGACCCATTGTATGCACTAATGTAAATGAGCATTCATAAAAATATCTATAACTCTCCATTGTTTTCGAATTTTTTTGTAAAACCAGTAGTTTGAAACATCAGCTCCGCAACAATACCCAGAAAAATATTGCCAAATTTTTTCATTTACGTCTCATGCCAAATTCGTCATTTACTTCTATTACCTACCTAGGTGAGTATCTTCTGGCTGCCACGGCAGATGTGACACTTTTGCAAATCGTGCTTGGCACTGCCTTGTTTTCCACCCTGTTTGCCACCCTGTACATTCGAGTGTGTCAAATCGGCTTGAAATCTGCTCACAATTAATATAGGATCCGAAAAAATGGACCTTGTTTTTGCCCTCATTCATTTCCAAGAACCGTAGCGGATTACTCCGAGTGGATACGCCAACCCCTTTGTTGCCGAGACGGCATTCATCAGTGTATCGAGGGTAAAATGAAAAATACCTCCTTTCACAATGTGACCAGTCATGCGGGATGATTCCGCTGAAGTATCTCTGCTAATTTATTTCATTCAGTTTTTTTAAGTATACGGGATGCGTCCGAAGAGTTCCTTGGATATGGAAGTATCTTTTAGTTGAATAAATAAGTAGTTGTAGTTTAACTATAACCCACACACTTGGTCTAGGATACAGATTTTGTTTCCAGTTTTATACGTTCAGTTTAAACTCCGGATAGACTTGCTCATGGTTAGAATGGGAACCCTATAACCATATTTGATGAAAGTCATTCACATTCTAAACCTCTAGCTCAACTGAAACCTATAAAACTAGTCCTAATTGGATAGAGCGGATTCATATACATACTTTGAACTGATGGGTTGCTATTTCGATATTTTATTTTTGGAGTGAACTACATGAATTGTTTAAATGTTAATTCCACAGTCCTGCAGAAACCGAAACTCATATATACAGTGTGTCCATAAAGTAACCCCCTGTTAAGTTTTGAATGGATTGGAATTTTCGAATGATATTGTTTTTGGTTGAATGGTAGTTCATAAGCTTCTTTTTGACAACAAAAAAAATAATTTTTTTCATTGTGACTTCGATCCGCCATTTTGATTTTTTTTTTAATGGCTATGGTGGTCAAGCGATACATCATTTGAATTGTATTTCAATTCTTTACACGACAACGAAATTTTAAACAAAAATATTCATACAAAACAGAATGGCGGTACATAATGTTAGAGCTCTGCTATGAGGATCCTTCGGATATTTCAGTTCTAGAAAAATTATCAAATCTTCTAAGGTACCCTTCTACAAAAGTTTTCTGTAATTGATTTATTATGAACAAACAGATAATAAAGCAAAATGAATGATATTAATATTGACCCAGGTAATCGGGGCAATTAGTTATAATAAAATACAATTCTTATGATATATAATGACGATTTTTTGTGCCAGTAAGTAGATTATAAACTACCATTCATCAAAAAAAAAAATCAAACAGAATTCCAATCTCTAAGCGAGTTCTTACATTATGTACCGCCATTTAGTTTCGGATGAATATTTTTGTATATAGAGAATTTTAAGACCTTTCGAATAAGGTATCACTCGAACCTCTACGCCATTAAAAACAAATATTTTAAAATGGCGTCGTGCCGCCATTTTGAAAGATAGACATTTTTTTTGTCATCAAAAACTAGCTTATGAACTGCCATTCTACCAAAAAAAAAATCAGAAAATTTCAATCCTTTCAAAAGTAACAGAGGGGGTGGGGTTACTTTATGGACACACTGTATGATGTCTCTCATAATGTAATCCGGAATAATCCTAAACCAAAATGAAAATTCTTCAATATTAAATATATTTTAATATATGAATCTTAAATCTTCAATTTGTTGCATAAGCATAAGATTTTCATATAACTTCTTGTACACCTGATGATGACTTAACAGTCGAAAACGCTTTGCTACGATTTTATAAATA
The DNA here is from genome assembly GCA_958298965.1 of Chrysolina haemoptera. NCBI lineage: Eukaryota > Metazoa > Arthropoda > Insecta > Coleoptera > Chrysomelidae > Chrysolina > Chrysolina haemoptera. The sequence goes on along the minus strand of OY282600.1, from coordinate 8,783,657 downwards.
ATTTTGTTTGCATCAAATACAAATTGTCTTCCTTCAAATGAGTATATCTTGAACATGCTCATATTGAAATGGCACATACAGTGACCGCCAAAAAGTATGTACCAAATAAGAAAAAAGTTTATTATTAGAGTATTGAAAAAAAGATTCTGGGAAAAAGTTTGTGCATGTTCGATAATCTAAAAATCGATTTTGACACATGTCACGTGATTGCTGGTATGTCGGCAAATTGAAAAAAATTACTATGAAAAAGCAAAAAGTGGGGTAAAATGGCAAGACATCGAAAAAAGTTAATTGAAAAAGTTACTTAGAATTGAATTTTATGATCATAAACGAAGTTTGAAAAAAAAATTAGAGAATATTTTTCAATATTTTTCTAGCTGAATAAAAATATCAAATTATTATCTTAAGAATAGCTTGACCATACTAAAAAATTTGTATTTCAATGATAATGACAAACTCTCTCATTTCTGCCTCACCAGTGAGCACTAAAATGAAAAAAATTAAATTTTTTTAAAATCCTGGAATTTACATTGGTTCGTATCTAACATATATATCAGAATTACGCGACCATTGTGATGACAGGACAGTCCAGAAACATGGCGTTTTCCATATTATAATCAAGTTTCGATGATAATCGTGCCAGAGCGTTTCACTTCGCATGCAATGTTGGAAATTCTCTATACAGCTAAGAAAATATTAAAAATAAATAGCTATTTCAATTCAATGCGATCACTTGCCATGTGTCAAAACCAATTTTTAGGTTATCGGAGTTGCACAAACACAAGCCTCATTTTTTAATTTTCCTTGTTGGACTTCACGACCTGAGCCCCTATATCCCGACCAAGTTAACTGGAGTCCTGATTGGTACATGTTCATGGACTCAATGGACAAGGAAAATAGAAAACCCAACTCCTAAATATATGCTTCTCTTCAGAAGGGTTGCTTGGCTGGAAACAAGATTTTGATAAAAAAATTAAAACAAAAACTATATATTTTTTTATTTGGTTGTATGAATATGAGTCTATTAATCAAACTATTTGAGATATCAACTTTGCTTTAGCGACTCTCCTAATCATATGATTCTCTTATACGCTATCAAAATTGTGTAAAATTTTAAATCAAGCGAAATACCAAAAAATATAGAACTTTGCTGAATGCCATTTTCATAGGGTTTTGTGCACCATCCTTTCATGAAATACAGGGTGGCTCATCGAAAATTTGACATGGGGGTTGTGGGTAATAATATCGTATAAATGGAAAAACTCCCGGAAAGATCGATTTTAGTTTGAAGGGGGATATTTTGCTGTTCTACCTGCAGCACCGTCACTTCAACATTAGAGCAGGGGGATGGACAGCCCCTAAAAGTTGAATAGGGAATAGTGGTCGAGTGGCACATCCTTTAAAAGCCCGTGAACCATGGTGAGAATTTTTTTAAATGGGACGAACTAAGTTGAATTTATTTATGATGAACAGATAGACAACCTTTATTGACCAAAATTAAAAAATATTGTCAATACAGTCAATAAAAGTTACAGTATTCTCATCTCAATAGTTGCTCGAAATGTGAACCTCCAACTTCCATGGAATTATATAAATTCTGCTGAAAACGTTCTCATACATTCTGGTTAGATAAATACTGCTTTCCAAATGCCCCTACAAAGATAAATATAGGGACAGGTATTGATCGTGGAGGCCATTGGATAGAACCTCACCTACCGAGAAAGTGTTCTAAATACTGCTGAACAGACAGAGAGTTCGGAGAAGTGTCATCTTGTTGAAATACCAACAGCTCCTCCAGATAATTTTCGCCATTTCTGATATTGATTCTACACAGACAAAAAAAATCAAAATTTTTGCAAATTTCATCTAGTTTAAAGTTCTGGAGGCGCCCTGAGGTCGATAACTTGATTACAGTACCCTGACATCATCTCGAACATTGTAATTAAGAATAGCAACTACCTGATTTCACGTACGTGAGATCTATTTTGGATTAAAATTTGACTGTATTATATCTGATCTGGGTACTTGTTAGTGGGGACCTTTGTTCCAGGAGGTGCGCTTCAAAGTTCATGACCCGAAGGCGCACAGCAAGGGCGGCACCCTGGAGAGCACCGTCAACGGCGGCCGCGGCGGCGACCGGGGCGGCGGGCCCGACGAGGAGGCGGCCGGCCCCACCCCCCAGCACATCATCCACCCCAACAAGGACGTCAACAAGCTGTACGGCATGACGCCGTCGGACATCGACAAGTATTCTCGGATAGTGTTTCCGGTGTGCTTCGTGTGCTTCAACCTCATGTACTGGATAATCTACCTGCACATCTCCGACGTCGTCGCGGACGACCTAGTGCTCCTCGAAGTCGACAAGTAAACGTCTGCGCCAGTTCTCGAGATGGACATGTTGAAGATTTGCCGTTCCGAGGTTACGGAACAGCTCGATCTGAGGTATTCCGTGGTATTGTTGACAAGTGACAGGTCTTCGATTCCGAGGTCACAGAACGCATCGTTCTGAGGTGTATTGACAAGTGAGAGTTCTGGGTGTTTGAGGCGTCACGGTGAGTCTGACTGCGTTGATAGGCCAGCGGTTTGCACTAACTAGTTTTTATATAAGCGGCCTATTGACTTTTTGATGTTATTAGTATCATTATAATAGGTTGCTTTTTTCGATGTATTTCAATCATTCGGGTAATGACATGTACAGATCACAGATATGAGGTACTTGATGCACAAAATAATCATTCCGAATTCTCCATAAAATCGTATACTTCTATTCAAAGTTTAAGGTCCGATTGTATGGTTGCGATTAAAAACATGGTTCTACTAAACTGAGTTCGGTGATGAACGCGGTTCAAAAATATATTTACGTTGTACATGTCAAACTGAGCACGGTATACAAAACTCATTTTGAGAACAAAACTTATGTTGGAAGCGCACATGATGTTTTCTGTCAAAAATCATGTAGGAAGATATATGCAGTTTGTACATGAAGTAACGCCCTGTTTAACCTATCATTGAAACAACTACTTCTCTGGCTATAGCCACGCTGTACATTGAACTACATCTGATAGATATTGTAAAGAGACCCTAACTAAAAGAAGAAATTTCAGAGTGAAAATTTGCCTTTTCATTCAGGTACTTGATTTATTGATTCTTTTTAGTTTTCATTAAAATTTTATATAATAAATAAATTGAAAATAAGGAGAATGTTATTCAAAAATATCAGTCATAGAAATCTTTCATTCATTCTGTGAGTTAAAAATAAATCAAAACTTTTAATTTCAATGGAAAGTGTTCCCCTTTTCAACGACCCTGTAAACTATTGAACAGATTGAAGATTTTCCCTTAAAATAAAATGACAGATAGGTGCTCTCCTCCATAGAAATTCAAATGACAAGAGAGGTCGTTTTATTGAATTTAGGAAAAATTATCTGAAATTTGGCAAAACATTGATTTATGTGTGAATTAAAAAAAAAAAGATGAGTATGTATCATTATTATGAAGAATATATCCTCATGTCATCTTTGTAATTCAGTCAAAACAAAGCATTTGATCTCCAAGATTGATTCAAAGAATGAGGTTATCAAACAAACTGTCCACGGTAATAGAGAACATCAAAATCAATTATGGGGATGCTACAGGATAAAGTTTAGAGTTTTTTTTATCAAACACCAATTCATTTCTATTCATTCAATTTTTTTTTAAATAAATTGGTTTCTAGGGGGAAGGTGCTTTCGCATCGAAAGTACCCCGCTGGGCTGCACCACTAATCTACGACAAGGGTGGAGTACAGAGTTTTGTGGGTGGTTATTATAGTAAAAATCAATGGGACTTGAGTTTTCTTAGCTGCATGTCCCAAAATTTCGCAATGATAGACGATCACTAGAAAGAAAAAATAACTAAGTATAATAGGTATATGTACTATCATAATATCGGGGTGAAGGCAAAAATTTGAAAAACAAAAACATCAATACTTACCTATTTTTCAAAAGATGGCTGTGATATTTTGATATTTTTGGGTTGAAACTTATTTTTGTGTATTTCGAAAAATAATTAATCTCCCCTTTGAGCAATAGGAATATTCATGACGAATATAATTGCTGCTCAGCTTCTGATGTAGCTGGGAATAAAATAAAGTTATTCCCGCACCGAACCTGAAATGTTTACACTTCGATGCCTATTCCTAATATCAATATCTCTTTGGGAAGAAGACAAAATTGTTTCATCCCCTCCTAAAACTTCAACAAATGGCTATGGAAAAACGTGTGGGTGTATAGGGATTACAGGTTTCGTGTATTATTGTATTACGACATCGTAATTAACTATTCGTTTTCTGAACCCTGGCATAAAAGGAAGTGATTACCTAATCTCAAAAAACGCATCTCTATGTATATACTCTAAAGGTGCTTCCACACTATTCCGTATGAGGCTTGGCGGCACAGGTCGTATGTCAAAATCGCATAGACGTACTTGTCCGAATGCAGCCGAATCAAATCGGCATTGATCAAAGAGATTCGAACCAAATGGTCCAGTGTTTAATTGCAATGTTAGCAATCACATGATCTATGATCTATGATCGAATCATTTACTGGAACTTGGGTGTACCGCTTGTCTTCAATACCATTCAAGACTCACCAGGCGTGGATAATGGAAACTAAATGCATTGAGATCATTGAGTATGTGAAGAGAAAATTGTTCGTCTCTGCCCAGGCACTATCATTGTCAAATTGTGCTATTGACGATGTTTAGATCTTTTGCAAGAAGCAGAATAAAATATATTATTCCTCAGTTAGTTGGATAATAGCTATTTATGATACAAGTTCGTAAAATAGGACTTTTTTGTATGAGCGTAAAGTTTCGTGAAGAATGGTTTCCGGGCTTTGAGGCCGTGGTCGGTTCACCTCCCTGGAGGCGGTTTCTTTGGACGTTTCGCTCACAACTGCGGTGAGCGAGTTTTACGCCGTGAAAGCCTTCACTCTATGCTCAGCGTAAAGTTTGTTGAATGAGGCGCAGCCGAGTTCAACACACACGCGAGTGCAAAAAAGCCGTTGACCAAAGTGTATCATACGAAGTTATTATATTACCAAATTGTGGCACTTGTGCGCAAAAGTGTTACTTTACACACTGTCAGCAGTGCGTAAACACTTAGTTTACAGTGCGTATACACTTAGTTTACACACTGACGCGAATACAATTATATTTTCTGGAAACTATTCTTTCCACTTATGATGCAGTGAGATGAAAGTTCAAGTTGAGATACTTATTCAGCTTTTTAAACAGAGATGTTTTCAATACTAAATATTGTATTGTAAACACAACATGAACTAATTGAAATTGTCTAATGGGGTGAGATCTGACATATAACACATTTCAGTTGAACTGAACACATTTGTTCATGTGAACTCTGAAAACTTCTGAAAGGTGTGTGTAGAATTCTTCTGGAGTTCTATTGTTTATAAACAAAGAAAATTGAATATGTGCATGTGTTTGAGTCACGACGTTTCAACAGTTAACATCCAATGTCGTTGGCAAGTGTGTGAATACCACAAGATACCTCGAATACGTATTGTATAGCAATCTTTGTCATGAGCATGGCACTAATTTACCTGCTATAGGGTACGCTATCGCATACCCGTTCCGAGATTACGAGTACGCTATCACATTCATTAACATTGATGACCTGAGAGGCCCCACGCAGATAATGATTACCCTTCAGCAGGTATATTCGTTTCAGTTCATGACACAGATTTCTATATGATTAGTACCTATACGAGATACATATCTTGTCGCATAAGGGCAGTAGATGTTTACTGTTGAAACGGCTTGACTCGAACACATACAGAGAATTATTTTTTTCTACAAACGTCAAAAAATGACATAGTTCGCGCATTGACAACAATATGCGAAGTGACACTTTTTTTTTCATTTTTCTTCGTTACCAAGACACCATGCGCGAAGTAACTGCATGTAAACTATTTGGGATTTTCATATTCTAACCTATATGGTCCTCAATCAAGCAAAAATTCAAGATATCGTTTATTTCTCACTTTATGGTCCTCAATCAAACAAAAATCCAAGAAATTATTGATTTCTGAATATTCAACAATAATTAAGTAGGGTTTTTGAACACTTCTCAAATTGTGACAAAATTTTATACTAGCTATTTTTGCATTTTGCACAGTTACAAAAATACCTTTTCTTTGTTTCTAGACAATGAAAATAAGTGTAGAAGAACTCTACTCATACTAGTCCGAGTGCCGACCGCTGAATATGGCACCTGATCAGTTAAAGGACATATATAATTGGAAAAGGTAGTATTCAAATAGATGAAAACAATGATGTAAGAGCCTTAGTCCCCAGCCAGGCATCCATTTTTTGATTTTTTAAATTTTGGAATAGTTGCTTAGCTCATTGATTAAAGCATGATTTTAGCATCAAATGAAAGCTGGAAGTTACTAGTTTTATAAAAAAAATTGGTTGCCAAACCTCTGACCGTTGGCAGCCCACTTTAAAGACGGGCAACCCGAGTGTACACTATAACGTACTCCATAAGAAACTCTGTAAGATCTTTATGTCTTAATTCATGAATATCCCATTAAATTTTACCAACTTATTTTTTATAATTTGAATATTTAAGAAATAAATAATAAAATTAATTGTTTTCACATTTCATAATTTTTTTTTATTATCACGTACCTAATTACAACATAGGAAATAAATTACAGGAAAACAATTAACATTAAATCAAGCAATTCATTTATTGAAAGTATAATATAATCTTATATAGTTGTACCGAATATTTAAAAATTATTTTATAATTTAGACTTATATTTTATTATAGTAGATTATGAGTTACAATAACTTATTCTAATTATAAATTTTTCATTTTCGTGTTCTTCCTCTGTAACATCAAAATTATGCTGCTCATCAATTTCTTCATCATTGTCATAGTTTATAATATACGATTATATGATACGAATCCAATAATAAAGACTCATTATTTCACAGACATGTCGTATGTTTTCAGTCATCATTGAATAATCAATAATATTCAAGTTGTTGGAATTATTATAATTATAAATATATGTATATATAAATTGCGAAGAAAATACTCTCATGTGCAAGTAGCATTACATCAAATTCTGCCGTCTTATAACAGTCGGAATGATAACCAATCTCACCAATTTCCCAATATTTGTGCTTCTTAATTTTTCGAAAACGACTCATACGAGTGCGTTTTTCTAAAGTTTCTGCATCGGAAATATCAACAAACTCTTCAGATTTACCGCACAGAAAACAACTTCATGGTGATATAATTTCCACAACACAACTTACACTCCAAAAATCACAATATATCTTAAAGACTGATCAGTGTTGCCAGGAAGACTATACCAACCTAACAGAACAAAATGTACCACATTGTACTTTGCGCATAAAGAAAAGTAAAAGTTTATAGTTTACGCGCTTACCTGTATTTAAATAAGTTGAAGTTTCAGGGAAATAGTTATTTTGAAAATATATTTTTTTCCAATTCATTTTATCATTTATTTCTTAAATATTCAAAATATAAAAATAAGTTGGTAAAATTTAATGGAATATTCATGAATTCAGATATAACGTTCTTACAGTTTCTTATGGAGTACGTTATAGTATACACTCGGGTTGCCCGTCTTCAAAGTGGGCTGCCAAAAAAAAAAAACAAAAAAAAATCTATTTGAATACTACCTTTTCCAATGATATATGTCCTTTAACCGATCAGGTGCCATTTTCAGCGGTCTGCTCTCGCCTATACTGATACATTGTCAACCATTTCCAAATTAATGACAGTTGTCTTTCACTGTGTGTTTGGTTCATCACAGAAGTGAATGTATCAGTTTCTCATTTCATTCTACATTGTAAAATAATCAAAGTTTTATAAAGTTAAGGTCAATTGGAAATTCCGTTCAACTTGTCGTCAGTAGCACAATTGTACCGCTCTTGTCGATTCTCATGAAAACAATAAAAGTTCTGAGTGACCCAAATGGACGCTATTCGTTTTTTACTAAATGAAACATTAGACTAGGTGGATCCAAAGTCATCAACGACCGTACCGTTACGTAGGCCTTAGGGCAGCTTCCACGAATGAGAAGCTTTCGGAGTGTATGCTTTCATCGTCATACTGGATGATTGTGGTAACCTGTGAGAAATTATTTGGTTCAAAAGTGGTTGTTTCAATGTGTACTTTGTTTGGTTAAAATTTGTTTGTATATTGCATGCGTCATAAGGTTTGTCTCCATTTTGGGATATATTTATTTCATTTCCATATTAAAAAATCAATACTGTGTGCCAGCAGGTACATACAATAGTTCTCTGCCTACCTACATTACAACTCTCACTATTAGATGGCGCTGTTTGTGAAACAAATGCATTATTGTGGTGTCGCAACAACAAAAGTAGAATATTAGGAAACCTAAAGTGTTTTCTCACGCTCAAATTCAAGTGATAAATCCGTTAATTTATAATTTCATCCTAGAGTGTTTGTTTATCTGCAGTGCCATCTAGTGGTAAACATCGAAAACTTTAGTTATGAAGAAATTATATCAAAATATGAAATATTTGAGAGTTGAAAAATAGTGAAGAAAAGTTATTCGCGGGAAGCTACAAATTGAAATATTAAAGGGTGAAGTCAAGATGAGTACTAATTTTGGCCAAACAGAAAAAATCGGCGATCACCACTAGATTGCAATGATACCTCATAGCGTACTATGTTCATTGTATGTTTCAAGTTCATTGTGGCAGTTCTTGTCAATTATCTCGATTTTTGTTTTTGTTCAAGACAAAAATAAAAATGCTTTTGTCAGCATTTCCCTCATCAAGATTTTTTACCGGAGGGTATCAAATAAATGAAAAAGTACAATCGACAATGCCAAGTACCCTTCTCTCCAAATATTTCCACCATGTGGAAAATATGTGGAAAATATGAGCCAAATACCACGAGGGTCAAGTAGCTCAGTGTTTGAGACTGAAGTGTTCAAAACCATTGACTGCTAGTCGGCTAGGTTCGAATCCTCAGCAACTTCAGATTTTTATCTGATGGCCCGAGAAAGTGCTAGGAATCGCACGTTAAAAGGTAAGACCTCGTTAACCCTTGGCTCGCAGCTGGTTAACGGTAAAAACAATTTTAACAATTTTTTCAACATTGAATCACATCTGACAGATATTTGACAGATTATTATTATTATTATTCATTTGGTAGAGTCGTCCTGTCCCAGCCCAACGAATATTTAGTGGATTAAAATTCATTTGGGCTGGGGCAGGACGACTCTAATGTTGTCCGACCTACCCTGTCACTGACGAGCGGCAAAAACCGCGAAACGCGTCTGCAGGTGGTCTTTTCCAGCCAAATGAAGGATAATCTGTGTATTTACAATAAGCATTTTCAACTGGGTCTTCTTGGAAGAACGTTGCACAAATATCTGTCAGATGTGATTGAACATCTTAGTATTAGCCAGGGAAGTAGTTGTTTTCTGTCACATGTTTGCCCAATATTTTCCACATGGTGGAAATATTTGGAGAGAAGGGTACTTCTACATTGTCAATTTTACTTTTTTCAGCATTTCCGTTGTTAATCTTCCTGAGTGGGTGTACATAATTTGTATATACAGGGTGTTTCGAATGCTAATTCCGAGAGCTCCTATCATTGAGGAAAATTCCTCATAAAAACGTAACCGCCTCTATTCCGAAATACAGGGTGTTGAAATAATAATGATAGGCTTTTTTAAATAAATATTATATTTTTAATTGTCCTTTATTTTCTTATAAAAATGGTTCTTGACTTGATTTCAAAAACAAAATGCATTCTATTGAGACTTACAAAAAATCGCATAAGTACAAGCAAATGAAGGTACTTCATTTTTCAAGTAGAAAACTGTTTGCCGGACGGAAAAAAGGCAAGAGAACATTCCTATGACAGAATATACGATAATCACATAACATTATATTCATTTGATAAAAATAAAGTGGCGTATCATCATTTTAATCGAAAGTTTGGCAGGGCATGTTTACAGGGACTGATGAAAATTAGGAGAACCTTTTTCATGGAAAAAATTTATTATCATCCGTACTTTGCATGTAATAAAATGAAAAAACAAAGCGGTTTTAGAGATATTGGGGAAGATTTGATTTCAATAGACGCTTATATTATTTTCACTTGTATGTATGATTGTTTTAAAAGGAATCATTGAACGTGATTTGAAATTTGGCATGTGTTCATAATTCCGGTGACAATGCAATTTGACATTTTTGTTATAGAAAAAAAAACAAATTGCGGCTCCAAAATGGCGAACGAGATTTGGAGTTTTCGGGGTCAGATATTATCAATTTTTTGTCAAAATTCATATATTCAAGATGCAGGATGAGATTTTTGATTATGGACAGATTCGATTCAAAATTGGTATGTGGGGGTTTTTAGGTCGTTGATTTTTAATTTTTTGTCAAAATTTATGAAATAAAGATGGCGACTCCAAGATGGCGGACGAAATTTGTCATTATTTGTTTATGAATTTTCATGAAAACTCATAAATTCATGTTGACGACACAAGATGGTGGACGAGTTTTGTGACTATGGTAAGATTGGATTCAAAATTGGTATGTGCGGGTTTGCGGAGTCGATTATTTCGATGTATCAGTCAAAAAATAAAATAACAGTTTGAAAAACTAAAGAACACGTTTTACTTCGAACATGGACTGAAAAGTAAAAAATAATTGATATTGTAATTACTCAAATTTAAAAAAAGCGTGGGGTTGTTGAAAAAGTCTCAGTGTTATTAAATTAAAATAAAAAAAATCATAATTTAGATGGAAAGCTCCCTCGCTTTTTTACATTTGATTAATTACATTTTCAATTATATTTTATTTTTTAGTCCATGTTGGGAGTAAAGCGGGATCTTTAATTATTCAAACTACTAACTTTGTTAAATATCCACATCCTGTATCTCAGAAGTAAGGCGGTTGCGGATCTATTTTCATATTAGAATTTTTTTTTAAATCATTCAAGGATTATCACCGTTCAAGATCAGCATTCAATTATGAATCACCCTATGACTGACTACTCTTTGTATTTTCTAGAGCGATATCTAGAATCTAGAATTTTTTTTTCCAAAACTGGATTATTGGTACTGGCAATAAACTTGAAAGCCAGTGTTCAACATCTTTAAACGACAAAGAACTGAGTACACTCTATTTGAAGCTTCTTCTTCCAAGACGAGACTTGTAAATAGCTCCCAGTTACCCTTTCTCGTCGTATAATATCATCTCATTATATAACCGGCACATCACTGTACAAGGTGGTCAGAAAATACCTGACGTATTTTAAGTCTACTAATTCAACCTACATAGAACACACGTATCATCTTTCCACCTTGTCATTATCATTAATTATGGTCGAATAAATTGAAATAGATAATTTATTCTTCAGTTGAGAATATTTCGAAGAGTTTATTTGTCGTTACGTTCTAGTCGCTGGTAGTCTAGATTCGACTATAGTCCATATTATACCCAAAAAGTGTATTAGTCTAGGAGTCACTGTAAAAAATTGTAGTTATTTAATGAACTCTTCCAAGAATACTGTAAACAAGTAATAATTCCATTAAATATAAAATAAATTCAACTGAATCAATTCAATAACTTGTGGCAACAATATCTTGCCTTTGAATTCTCAACTTTTGTGAAGGTCAACCTGTTCACTTCAGAAGTTGCATATCCCTTCGAGTGAAAGTCAGAAGTGAAGCTCCCATTCAAAGGTGCAATTTTTCACGCTGACTCCCTGACTAAATATTGTTGATTGCAAAACGAATGAGTTCATCAGGAACACGGAAAATCAAAGAAGTTAGACACTATACGAGATGTTCATCAATCCAAAGTTATTTGTATTGCAAATATGCACCTATCTTGATATATCGTTACAGCACACTTGTAATATGAACAACATGATCTCTCATTCCGAACATTTCGTCGTTTTTTATTGCAACTGACAGCATCTCATATAGCATGTCGTTCACATTCCAAAATGACTACTGGACTATACCCTAAATAGTTAATTTAAACCCATGTATATATGACGTTCCTGTTTTATACTCCTTGCACAGATCCCAACAGCAATTTAGGGTAGTCCGCACGCATTTACGATATTCCACTACCCCCTTACGGAGCCAGATGTATCCGTTTGTGATTTTTCGGTATTCACTGACAAAAAAGATTGCTCACCTACCCTTGACATTCCCGGTGAGATCAGACGGCAATATTAGACTTCAAGAAGCTTCCACAGTAGAAGCAATTGATAATGAACAAGCGTCTTTCTGATGTGATTCAATAACCGTAAAGGAAAGTAATTGTTTTCTTCGAGATATCCACTCCACATTCGAATGGGATTTCAGTAATTTCAACTTTCTATCAATCAGTTGAATTACCAGTAACGTTGGTAATTCAGGTTGTTACACATTTACTGACTGGTTCAATAACATTTTGTGGAGTGACACTACGGTATATAAAGTTTAGAAGTTTCGTTGAAATGGAGTATATTTGATAAAAAACTTACTGATAATCAGTTCTCTTTTCGAAGAGGCTGAACAATTCAGGTAGATTGATATCAAATCAAATTAAAGGAGGCACAAAAATGTATTTGAAAGAAGCAATAATAAAGAAAAAAAATAATTTTTGAATATTCACCTACATTTTTTTTAAACCTACCACTGAAGACATGGAAAATTTGATAGCACTTTGTCATTGTCATTTCTGAAGACCTACACAATGATGTATTTAGTTTACCAATATAACGTTTCGTCTCTTTGGAGCTATCATAAACTTTTTTTAAATAGGTGCATGGAAAATTCCTATTCACAAAGAGTATTTCATGCTAAATGTAATGATTTTTCACATGTCAAAATTATAAGAAGTTTCGTTGAAAGTTTATTGATATTTCCAATTTTTCATAATAATGTGATTCAAGAAGCACATTTTTGGGTTAACCTGTTCTGTTTTGGAATAATACCCATTGTCAAAGCACAAATTGAATATACTTAGATTATCTCTCACAGTTTCAAGCCTATCAAAAACGACACTTCTGCAAACAATACCAGCAAACACGTCTCTAATATGACAGATCATGACATGTCGCAATGAGGTTACACTGCAATATCACAAACGTTGCGTCGCTGCTATGAAGAGAAACAAAATAAATACATCTGTAACTTGACATATCTGAGATGTCGCAAAGATACTACACTGTGATATCAAATACGTTGAATCGCTGCGATGTTGCAGTTTCAATTTCACAATTTTCAAGACGGGCAAGTTTTGATGGACATATTGTACAAAACTAATTAATTCAAATCCAACCAGATATTATTGCTCTATTAGAATCCTCGTTTGTCACAACGTTATCGTAAATTGTATTATTTTCAAATTCATTAATTCGTAAATGTCCATCTTCGTTCATTTTGCTTCTCGAACATAAATATTGAACATAATCAAAAACGACTTGTTGCATCAAGTCCGACGTTCTTGCATGAGTGGGCAAGGGAACGTAGATGGTGTAGCACCAGAGCATCAATCCAGTCATTTTCTGAAAAGAACGCTCATGTATTCGTACCCAGCAGATAGCCAAATAAATAGGTGCTATTGTGTTCATCGTTCATTTGCATTCAAGAAATCCAAAAATATTCAACCATATTCGTGATCAGTAATACCAGTAATAGAATAAATTTTCGATATCCTGTGAAAATATGTTGCTTATCATCTTAAAAAATGGACGATTTTGAATAAAATCAATCACCTTTGACAGCACTGATGTGGAAAATTCAATTAATAGTATTATTTTCAGCTTCCTCTGGAAAAAACATCACAAAAACACATATCACAAATATTTCTTTGTTACATCGCAAAACTTGTCACAGCGACGTCCTATGGAAAAAATTTGAATGGAACAAAATAACATCCCTGCGACATCGCAGCAACGACACACAATGCGATATGGCAGGTGACACTGTTACATCGCTGCGATATATCTGTGATGTATCATGTAACTGTGTTTGCTGGGACAGTATATTCAAAATTGAATACCGCTCAGTATGTAAAGTTTTTTTGAATTTATCACTGTGAGAGGTACGTTCTGGAAAGTCGTTCCACTCCATATACCAGAAAAAAATCAATCTTAAGTTCAGTGAATGCCGAAAAACCGATATCCGTTCTCCTTCAGGGATCCACGCATAACTATGCAAGCCGTCGGGAGAATCGCGGCGAAACGAAATTCTAAAAATGTAATATAAATATTATTGTAATTAAAATTATATATACAAAAGAACTTAGGTAGGACACGCGCTCGTAGCCAATTGAATACCTAGTAACACTGACTGTAAATATTATTTAGAGCCACAAGATATTAAGAATTATAACGCATTAAGTCAAATTGAGAGCGCGTCAAATCAAAAGAGGGGAAGAGAACAGATGGCTCAACAATACAGAACTCTTTCCACCAGATTGATTTGATGACCTTGAATAAGTTTTCAAATTCACCAACAGATGGCGCTACAAGCAAGACATTTCTGTACAATTTTACGGTCGAATTCAATAGCTGTTGGTAATCTTAAATTTTTGCCGAACTAATATATTTGTATATAGTGTCCGTCAGATAAATGGTATACCTACATATGGAAACATTTTCATTGAAAACGTATTTTACTTCAAATTCATGGCAGCAATCGAATTTTATGAATAATCAGAAGTGAAAAAATTATATGTATCAAAGTATATGGCGCACACTGTATATCGCACATACAATTTTTCGTAAGTTTGACTTCATCTACTTTGGAACACAAATTGATTCTTGGTTGTACTTTTTCAAACATTTTCGAGGTTATGATGGAATTCAATTTCAGTAAATATGAGAAATGTGAGATAAAATTTTATTTAGTGACTTGTTCTTTTGTAATGTTAAAGTTAAAGTTAAAATTGATAAGAAAATGGATAAAGAAAATGGCTGTAAAAATGCCAATAAATAATCTGGAGCACGAAATAATTGTTTGTAATTGTGATTTACAAGTGTTACCTGGTGGGATGTAGAGTACAAACAAAAAACTGAATTAATGATATTTTTTGCAAGAGATATTAAACTATCTATAATCGAGCGACTTTTCGCAGTCCCGTGTACTCATTGTGAAGGACAGGGTGTGTCTCAGTTCATGAGAAAAAATTCAGGCCGCGAAATATTTTTGTGAATTATGAGAGGGTTATCCAATAAACTCTCCTCACCCCTTACGAGATTTCTGAGAGAAAAAGAAATAGTTAATTAATATTTAATTTTTTTCAAATTCGAGTTAATGTAAAAACTTAAAATTTTGGAGATCACATTCATTCGTTAAGAACTAATTAGGTTTTTTTTATAATTACTACTATGTTATGGAATAAACAACCCTCGGTTATATTTTATTGGCTTAAATTTCATGAAAACAGAATATCACTCGAAATTTATGTAGTATTTCCTAACTTATTTGTCTTCAGTTTTCTTTTTATATACGTACCTGATGGTTCAGGAACGAAAAAGTTATATAATATTATGTATGGCAATGGTTAGCTGATACGGAACCTTACAATAATGTTTTGTAGACAAATTTTTATTTATATATTTCCATTATACATCCTGTTTTATACATTCGAGAACACTTTTACTTACATGTTTTTCTACTAATGATTGAAGAATAGAAGAATACCAAAAGGCTCTCAAAACTGACTGAAGTTGTATATTGTCCAACCTTGCCGAACGATTTTTTTTTTTTCAAATTCGTATTGATGTAAAGACTTAAGATTTTGGAGAATACATTCATTCGTAAAAAAGTGAATAAATTTTTTTTTTATAAAAACTATTATGCTATACAATTAACAACCCTTAAATTATTATATGGGCTTGAATTTCATGAATACAAAATATTATTCAAAATTTCTGTAATATTTCTTCACTCTTCTGTCTTCAGTTTCCTTTTCATAGGACTGATAGTTCTAGGATAAAAAAGTTAAATAATATTATATATGGTATTCATATTGTCGCGAATAGGGTTGCTACCCTTAACTAATACGGAAATTTTTTGTTGTTGTTGAAAGTATAACAATTAGTGAAGATATTTCAACTTCAAATCGTAAATTTTTACTTGAAATATAATGGAAAACGTATTAGAAATTGGGAGATCATGTGGATATGACGGATGTTTTTAATTGACACTATTTCAATTGAAAACACCTGACATATCCTCGTGGCCTTTAGATTCCTAACATGTTTTTGAAATCAAGCGAATTGCGTTATTAATTAATATATACTTTACTACAACATACACTTTTTACAAAATTCCCACTTCATTTATCAAAGTCTTACCCTGGATGAACAACCGAACTTCAACGCCAGCAATCCTTTTCAGAGACGACTAAAGGGCCAAGCCCGTAGCTAACTAGAATATGAATTTTGATGAATGAATTATTTATAACAACTATGAACAACCTTCAGCAAACGCCTGATCAAGCAATAATTACCAACAGTTTAACAATTTTACCCTTCTTGCTTGTTACGTATGTTAGCCTTCCATACATCACTCAGAAGCCTTCACATACTTCTTGTATCTTTTCGATATGGTGGAAAGTGTTCTTGTACAGACGCGCTTTCGAAAAAACATCTCCCTAGTTTGTACACCGTACCGTCACTCCAGTGTTTGATAATTTTAGGCACTCAGCACAGAGCAAGATTCTGGAGCAATACAGAGTAAAATTAAACTTCCTTCTTATGAAACGACACGCTGTCTTGCACCCTTATCGGCGAGCGAACCGAAAACTGACTTCAGCGTTTGACGAACTATCATGGGGTGCCCATTGTTTCGATTGTACGTATTGAGAATGATTGGCAATATTTGACGAAATACCATGGAAAAAACGGTTACGGAAGTTTTTCCGCAATTAATCAACAAAAACAAATACTACCTCCTTCGACCATTGTGTTACATCTGTGTGGAGATTCTACAAGAGTAACTTCGGATATCGACAAGTTCACTGTAATTCGAAAAAGACCAACTGTGTACTAGTTTCAGGGTTATTGCCCATTATGAGTACAGGTTACGTTACGCACAAGAATTACTACTGAATCACCATGAACCCTGAAACTGGTATGGAGGTAGTCGTCCGTTTCATATCAAACTAAATTGTTGCTCTTCATCACATTAGAGACCAATAATTTTTTTAAAATGGATTTCTCTGCTATGATTCTATGGTCGTAGGTGGAATTGCTGTTGTATAAGATATTGCAGAAAGATATAATTTGAATATTTTCATTCGTTATTCGAAGTAACAAATTTATGAGAAAACAAATATTTTCGAACCAATGGGCTCCTCATAAACTATTTAAGATGTTTGGGTTTACCATTGTGATGTGTAACACAATTTTTTAATAACTAATAAGAATAATAATAATAATAATAATAATAAATGCTTTTATTGGTGTAGTAATAAAATACATCCAAAATTTAGCGCGTTCTCATACTAAATGAGAAAGTACTCTCTTACACTCAACCTACTTACAGTTGAATTCAAATTACTGTGTTGTCATGCTTCTCTACAGAGTTTTTTTTTAGATAGATGGGTTCACTGAAATACACCAGTCTACATTTATACTATTATATGGTAATTGAAGGAGATTGAAATATTGTTTCAGCTCATTTCCATCTCTTCAAAAACCATCAAATTTCCATTAATTTGAAAGAGGCGTTATAACTCATAATGAATTTCCAACAACCTGAAATTGATCGATAAAACTTTTCCATGTTTCAAAGTTTCACAACGTTATTTCTAAAAGAGAGCATTTTCCCAGCAATATTTATATATACCAATGACACTAAAATTCCAAGTCTAATGTAAAATTTGGCAATTGTTACTACCAAACAAGACGTTGAGTTTTGACCTATTGTGGGACTTGAGTTGAAGTGCACATACAAAATTTGTTGTTTTCTTATTACGATATGGGCGTCCAAATACCAGATCAGTTTGAAGAACAGGTTCAACTAGCAATAACTAGTACAACATAATAGTGTCAAAATTACGTTAAAATTCGTCAATCAATGAAAAACTTTCGAGAGAACAAAATTTGACAAATATGCCATTAAATCAACACGCCACTGCAATTGTGGAATGTTTTATGGAAAATCCTGACTACATCTCTAGATTAAGTTAGTCTCTATATATCACTGATCAGAATTCTATCAAAATTTGTTTATAAATAAAGCAAATATATTGTAATGAAATTTGAAAAATAAAGTAATTTTAAAGAAATTCATTAATCATAATGATACCTACATTATTTTTCATTTATCGACGAATTTTGAGTGATTGTGGTAAGAAATATCTCATGTCAGAACTTTCAAAATGTCAATCCCTTATAACTTTTTTAATGACTGACGTATTTCAACGTGGTTTTGACCTAATCCATCAAAAACTATCTTGGATTCAGTAATGCTGAAACCGCCGAAAAGTTTTCAAAAATTTTTAGCAAAATAAATAGAAAATTTGCACTGAAACTGAAGACTCGTTCATGAAATTAGGTAGTCTTGTGGTCTTTTTGAATGTCTACCTAATGAAAAAATAAATAAATAAATAAATAAATAGAAAGTCATTTGAATTATTGGGGAAATGTATGTTTTATAAGTGTGTCTATTTCAAATGTATATAATTTTTCATTTCCATTTGGATTCAAGCTATCACCAATTCTAATTATATCCGTAACACCTGGTGAAGTTTAAATTTCATCTGAATATATCGATTTCAGATACATGATTTTGAAGCAATATAACTCATCGCGTTTCAGATGGTATGAACAACGCCATCATCAGGGACGATTTGATTCTTTAATATAGTTCTCGAACTAATTAACTTAATGTATTTTTTATCACTTTGGTAGGCCCAGCATAGACACGACTGACAGAAAGACGGAGCCAGAGCTTGCTAGTGTCAGTGACGGCGGGCTCGTTGGGGCGGGGTTCTCTCGGTGCCCAACGGAGGGCTCGGGCTCCGGGCGGGCCCCCACCCGCACTGCGAGCGACTATTGCTCACTATTAAATATTCTAAATGATAAGAAAGAGTTGTATGTACTATATTTGAAACATTCCAATTATTTATATTATTTTATAACTACGTATTGCGTAGGTATATACAGTTTGGCGTTTTTATTTAAATAAAAAATCATGAAACTGATATGTTGTTTATTATTCACACCCTGTGTCCCCATAGATCCGTGTATTCCACTGATTTTACTTCATCCAAGAACTGAAAGTAGAATGTCAGTAGAAAGCACATTCAATGCGTACTTCAAAATACTGATCTTGAATCGCCACATTAGTCGAAAAAAGTTTTAAAATAAACACAATGACCTCAACAGCAAGGCTAAGTTCTCTCCAAAGATACGGGAAGGGAGTTGGGCGTTTTATCCATGATCAATGGTCGAGAAACCGAAAAACTACATCGGCGGAGGAGACACTGAAGCACCTAATTTCCACGCATTTTCCGAATTTAGAACCTGTTAACAACGCAATTTGAAGGACCAGTCCAACGAAAAGATCTCAAGTGAGAAACTGAAATGGGCTGTAAGGTCCTTCGCACCATTCCATTCACCAGGGAAAGATGGCGTAATTCCGGCACTCATCCAGGAGGGGCTTCATACCATCATACCCCTGCTGAAAGGAATCCTACGATACTCTCTGGCCCTAAGGTACATATCAGTTGCCTGGAGATCGGTCAGAATCGTTTCTACTCCCAAACCAAAGCATATCGACGTATCAGCTTGACATCCTTCGTCATGTAGACGCTGGAAAGGCTGATAAACCGTCACATTAGAGAACATTCATTGCAGATATTTTCACTGCATGATGAACAATACGCCTACCAAACCAGAAAAATTAACCGGAACGGCACTCCATCACCTCATCCAAAGGATAGAGAGATAGAAGGAGCTTTTGACAACACGTCATTCAAATCCATATGTCAAAACGCTGCAAGATATGGAGTCAATCCAACCCTTATCGAGTGCAAACGAATGGTGAAAGCCGAGCTGAGTGAAAGTTCATTGGTTGCCATTGTATCAAGAGAATGTCCTCAGGATGGGGTGCAAGCATACCCATCAAGTCTCAAAACTTATCGGCTAATCCATATATGAAGCTCTAAGAATAGTGAAACAATAGTGATCCGCCGAAGGATTGGAAATCTACCCAGAAATGAAGGATTTGGTATTGTTCACCAAAGAACGCAAATTTCAGATATCTTCATCTCAAGAAGGTGTCTTCAATACAAATGGTCATACAATGGTATATACAATGGTAATACAAATATTTTGGAGTCATGATAGAGGCCATGCTGACCTGGAATGCATGAGCAAATCGCTCATTGCATCATATACTCGTACTGGGTTTGCATAAGAGCATTCGAAACAACGTGGGGTCAGACACCCAAGATCCTACATTGGATATACACGGCAACTATTGGCCTGACCATAGCATACGGATCCATTATTTGGGGACATGTACGATGAAAAGCATTAATGAACTAGAAAAAGTTCAAGGGCTGGCCTGCATGGAAATCACAGACGCCATGAAAACATCAACAACTAGAGCTCTTGAAGTTCTACTAGGACTGCCACCTCTGCACCTGTACGTTGAACACTCAAAGGCGCAAGCCAGTAGATCGAGGAAGAAATGAACCATGAACATTTCCTCTTCTGGAACAACGCACAGGAGAGCTGTTCAATCCTTCTGAACTTCAGAGAAGGCCCGAACAGTGTCATCGAAGAAATAATGGAATAATATAGCATCGAATATGCCTCCTGGTGACGGCGTAGTCTGATACACAGACGGCTTGAGGTGAGATGATCAAGGACAGAAATTTCTATTCCTCTAGTCGAATACGTCTCAGTGTTTCATGCTGCGTCCAAGAAAACTTCGACGAAAGATGTTGTAGACCAATTGCAATTCGCTTGGACAGTAAAGCAGCAATACTGGAATCACATAGGATCACATCCCAGCTGGTGTCCGAATGTAGAAATGCTGGCAAACGGAAGAAAACTGAGTCTCATATGGGTCCCAGGACACTCGTGTGACCACGGAAATGAAAAGACAGACAGACTAGCTGAAGAGGAATCAGGGAAACCATCAGTTGGGCCAGAACCTCCAATACCTTAGCTGGAATGAGACAACTGAAGTTCCATATATCTGGGCCTTCGAAAAAACCTAAAAGCGAAAGGGAAAAGGGAACAATCACCTGAAAAGACATAAATGGCTCTCGTTGGGGTCATAGATGATCTAACCTGTAGATAGTGCCTGGAACAAGGCGAGACCTCGTCACACAGAATGCCCTGAACTGATGCATCAGAGAAAGACAGCTTTTGGGGACGGTATACTGAACTCAGAGAATGTCAAAAAGGCTCAGCTAAGGAATCTACTGAATTTCACCAAAGAAGCTGGCATGCCCAGCTGAACCCAAACACGTGGGGTAAAGTCTTTTAATTATTTTTCTCTTTGGGGGGGGGTGGGGAGGTAGAGGCTTAAATTTGATTCAAAAATACTGAAAATACTGCTATGAAACTATACCTTGGGGGGGGGGGGTAATTGCTTCCATTACACCATCGACGCCCTTGCGTGGGTGCACAAAGGGTCCAAGCGAAAAGTCTCTCGTGCAGGGGCTGCAAAATCTGCCTAACAGGGCTAGGAAGTTAATAGATAAATTTCGAGATACAGTGTGACCCATTTGAGATGGAAACACACATTTTTCTACCCATTGAAATGATTTTGTTTTCGTTAGGTAGACATTCAAAAAGTCCACTGGGACACCGAATTTCATAAATAAATCTCCATTTCCAAGGCCAAATAATCTTATTTCACAAGGTCAAAAAACTAAAACCTCTGGATTTGCAACATTTTCATTTGATATGTGAATTACATTGGAATGCGTCAATCAATAAAAAAGTTATGAAAAAATTATATTTGAAAAATAGGCAGTTTATCAACCCACCAATTCAATTTCAGAACTTCTATCAAAATTCGGAATACAACACTGTATTCAGGAGGTCTCGATATATCACTGATCAAAATTTCATCGAAATCTGTTCATAATTAAGAAAATCATATCATAATGAAATTTTAATAAAATACAGGGTGTATCCGAAATTGGAGCACTTAAGAAAATGGGTTGTTATTTGGAACATAATGTAACCATAAATGGCAAGAATTTTCGCTTTGGAAGCAATCAAAAATTTTTCAAATTTTTATTAAAATTTAATGGGAGGCCACCGCGTGTCTGCCCGCTGGCAGTGTTTTAGCGCGGTTTGTGCAGGCTGTAGACCTCTGATCAGTGAAATAGAGATTTATCCATGAAATTTAGTGTCCTAGTGGACTTTTTGAATGTCTACTCAACGAAAAAGTATCATTCCAATTGGTTGAAAAATGTAAGTTTTATAAGGGTGCTTCCATCCCAAATGAGTCACACTGTATATCTGGTTCATCATATTTTCGTCAAATAAGGTAAGTAAGTGTTTTCTTATCCACAAAACGAAAGATTGTGCTATCTTCACATCGCTAGAGCTTGGGAAAAGTAGGTAGTGATTGGTGTTCTATTTGAATTTCTGCAGGCTATAAGCCTCATGGAACACCTCTCAAGGCGATGAGTTCCAAGGCTTTGCCGTTCGTTGGAAGAAAGATATGTCTTCGGCATGTCTCCCTAGTAACTACAAATATATGTGAATGAGGACTGAGCTCGACGGCTCAATCTCGATGAGACCGCTAACGGTGGAACGATTAATGATATTTCGGAAGAGCATCGTCCATGAAAATATCTATAAAACAGAGACAGATCGCCAGCCTCTCAGCCGTGTTCCAGAGGAGTGAGCTTGTAAGAGAGGTATCACCGACGAGAGAAATAGCCCTTTTCAGTTTGTGTTCAGAGACCAAACTCCATATATGAGAGCAGTACGACTGTGCACACCTTGCCGATCTCCCAACTGACGAAATTACCAGGAAATTTAGTTTCGATAATTTTTTTCGAACGGAAATAAACACCAAGCGAGAATGGAACACAGAATCCATTCGAGCACTGGGAAAGAATACCATAACATGGTAAACGGACGGGTCCAAAACTCCCAGGGGGACTGGAGCAGGAGTCTTTGGGCCTCGCACCAAATACTCGGAACCCATGGGCCAGTCCCCCAGCATTTTTCAAGCGGAAATTCACGCCATAGAAAGGTGCATTCAGTTCAACCTCAACAGGAAATACCGGAACAAGGAAATCGTGATCCTATCCGATAGGCAAGCAACCATCAAAGCGTTGAGCTCTTCTAACATCAACTCGAAGATGGTTTGGGAATGCCTAGACAAACTTACCATTCTGCGGACTTGGAAAATCTTACTTCCAAGAAGAACTCGAAAAAGCTGAAGAAGCACTGAGAGCAACATACTGGCTAAGACTTCCAGGTCTGGGCAGGCCAAAGATCCCCTCGGCAATTTCAACCGAGTAAGATCGAAGACAATGATTAACCTCAGCAAAACTAGTCTAAAGACAATCTCGGGATTTCTAACGGGGCATTGCAGACTCAAAGAACACCTAAGGAAGCTAGGCTTAAAGGAGGACAGCACCTGCAGATTCTGTGGGGAACATCCAGAAACACCCCACCATAATTTGATGGAGTGTTACTCTGTACATCATGAAATATTGAATATACTGGGATCATATCAGCTGACTGTGGGAGAAATTCTAAAATTCCTGAAGGAATTGAGGCTTGAAGGGCTGCTGTAAACAAGAACACCTTGTGATAGCAGAAGAAGATGGGGCACAATAGATCTAATCAGGTCGCAGCCCATCAGTTATCATCCATACCTACCAATATCAATGAGAGCAGTAAGTATTCCAGAATATCGGATCTGTGCCTCATGAATCATAAGCAGTTGACAGGAAGTGAAAAAGTTCTTGGCGCGAAACAAAAAACATTATTTTTGAGACTAAATTTTGGCAATGGACCTCACATAGTTTTCCCATAAAAAGGTACTGCTAATGGTAAAGCCATTCATTGAAATGTAGGAGTTCATTGGTGCGGCTACTCCTGACACTTGCCACTGGAAGATGAGGCTTTCTAGAGAGAAGACATGCTTGGGTTTGAATTCTACCAAGTTTTTGATTTCCTATTCTAACGTAAGTGGTAGTAGTAGTCGTAGCGAGGCCACTGCAGCAGACAAGCAAGTAGGCCCACGTGGGATCTTTTTATCATTTCCTGCTGTCCACATGCCTACAAATTTGGTGAAGGACAGTATGTCCGTCCACTTCAAATCAATGAGTTCGTCTTGCTGGAGTTTTTCAGGTCCAAAGATTTCAAATACCAGTCTACCATACGCCTCACAGTCGCCCAGAAAAGTGTCTCTTTAGTTTAAATGCCTATAAGGAGACGTAGTGCTTGGCTATCCTTGATATGCTAGAGCCGACCACAAAGTCTTTGGACGTTATCCCTCCAAAGTTCGTTCAGTATACTTTCCAAAGTAGGTATTTGTAGAAAACGATTTTTTTTTCTTTTTACTTGCATAGAAAAGTTATTGAACACCCTGTAAAAATTACACAATCTGGCACCGTCGCCAATTACTATTATTTTAATAAATCGAGAATGAATTGGTTACCCTCCAAATAATTTAAAAATTCAGGTCCCCCTTACGAATTCTATTTGAACTGGAAATTAGTCGAGCTATTCACTACTAGATGGCGGAACGTGTTTTAAATCCATTTCTCAAAAACTTCAGTTATTTTGGTATTTCTGTCGATTCAATTGGTCATTTCACAGAACATTATAGAAATACGGCACTTATTGATCCAACTGAGTAAATTATTTTCCTTTTTCATTATCAATTAAGCCCGTTTCATAACACGTCAGAATATGGAGATTTTTTAGGTACTCAAAAAGCACTTCAATGGTATTTAAACTATGCTCCAACCTTATTGTTGATAAGGAATCCTTTCGTTTCGTTATTTTTATATTCCTTTTCTTCCAGGCAGTGGCTTGGTTATTGCCAAAAGATATTTTATTTTTTGTTCTTAATTCAAGCTGGCAATAAAATAATCAAAATATTAGTATTTCCTTTGTTCACTATGTATTAGCTTAACAATTACGTCAATATAAATGTGCGTAAATAACTCAATAAGTGTATAAACGTCCCTGTTATCAGTATTTCCAAGACATGACGTACCTATTTCTGAAAATTATCAATATTGAGATTGACCTCATGAACTTGTAAACTACCACCCACGGACTGTAGATGTCAGTATCATGATCAGTGCTTGAGCACATGGCTGATAGATCTTCGACTGAGAGAAAGCGTTGTGCGACTCGTCAATTTATGTGATAATTCATATTATTCTTTGCCGCAAAATGGCTCTCCCACGTTTTTTTGTGCGTGCGACAAATCTAGTTAAAATGACACCAGTTTTCAGTCATTCTTGTAAAGTGATTCCTAGGTATTTCAATACGTCAAACTGCGCATTCACAGGTAAGTTTTGATTTCAGTAGTTGATTAAAATGCCAATTCCTGATCATATTTCAGAACGCTTTTATACCGACAAACACGAATGGGTGGAACTGAATGATAAAATTGCCACAATTGGAATCTCACAATACGCTCAGGTAAATGATTAATTAACCTTATTATTTTGAGAAGGCGGCCCCTATGATCAGCTGATAGGTATGACTAGGAGTTAGGTACATATACTGTTGCCACGTTGCCAAATCAATGATAAAAATAATATAAGTACTTGACAGGGTGATGTGAAAGATCGAAAGGTCATTAAAACTAAAATAATAGAGTTACTGAAATTATCACCAGAAACAGCAATGAAGATTGAATGATATTAAGAAATAATTGAGGTCAAAAAAACATTTATTTCTACAGTGACAGAAACAGACAGGACACGTGTCTCTTGTATACATATTTATACAGGGTGGATAAAAGTGTCCTTCAGTGAATAATCAAGGAATTAGCAAGAATCGAGAAGAAAATTCGATATTTTCACGAATACCTATACAGGGTTGTTCACTAAAAGCTTGATTTGAACATTTCTCGGTATTTGATTTACATTAGGATATTATTAAGGTAACTCATATGGAAATTTTTGTAATCCACATTTAATTCCCTTAAATTGAGTACCTACCAACTAGACCAGGGCCAAAATTGTTTTGTTGTTAAAATTGTTTTTTCCGTTAACCAGCTGTCGTCCCCTTACGAACGGCAGCCCTCAAAAGTCGAAACTTGTGCGAGCCAAGGATTAACGAGGTCTTACCTTTTAACGTGCGATTCCTAGCACTTTCTCGGGCCATCAGATAAAAATCTGAAGTCGCTGAGGATTCGAACCTAGCCGACCAGCAGTCAATGGTTTTGAACGCTTCACTCTCAACCACTGAGCTACTTGACCCTGAATGATATGCAATACGCGAATTCATGAGAAATCTTAAGCAGTATGTTAGTGAATTGAGAAAAATCAACACGGCTCCGTAAAAGTTCCAGAAAGGGGTGGTGGTATTGGTGGCTGAAATATGCATCCTATCTGAAGAAGTTTGATGCAAATCTAAACCTTTTGTATTAGTAATTTTTCAACATAACCTCACACGAGAAAAACACTATAAGAACTGTTATTTTTATTATCTCACGCAAAAAAATAAATTATATGAATCTTGGTGAAAACGTTCTTTTTTGTGTTTCAAATAAGCTGTAATTTTTTCAATGCTGAATATTCATTTTTCGAATGTATAAGAATTCAAATTAAAAAAATCCGAATTTTAATCGAAAAAGTTGGTTAACAAATTCTCAATTTTTCAACTTCATCAGTGCTCATTTTCTTCGTTAAAACTTCAACTTAGAGTTGGTATGAAAAAAATATTTGTTTATATGGAAAAATATCGTTAAAAAGGCAGGGGCGCAAATTAGATTTGTCATAACTTTCCTAAAAATTATAGTAGCACGAAAACAAAAAGTGTATATCGTTCCTGAAGACTTCTACTTCCGCATGCCAATGTAATATGTGAGTATCTGAGCACTCAAATTGTGTTTTATCCCACTTCACATAACCCTTTTACGATATTTACGGAGGTACCGAAAGTCATGGATATTTTAGTTGATGAAATAATTATACTGAAGCAGGAATCAGTATCCCCTTTGGACCATATGCATCAATTTTAGACCTGTGAGACAAGTCTCACTAATACATGCCAAAGAAAAAACTGGGTTTTACTCCTGCCTCAGTTTTAAACTCACCCATAATACCGGCAATTTCTTTAGTAAATGTTGAAAATAATCGCTCATATACATCCTATATAAAAAATTAAGTATGTGATTTCAAGCTTGATGTTTGCGCTTCACAACAGTGTTATTAAACATATATGCAGGATATGAATAAGCGATTATTTTCAACATTTACTGAAGAGAATGCCGGTTTTATGGGTAAGTTGAAAATGAGGCATGTGTATGTGGGACCTGTCACACTTCTCTAAAATTGTTGCATTTAGTCCAAAAAGGGTATGGGTTGCTGCTTTAGTATAATAATTCCATATTTACTAAATTATTCTTGATTTTCGGATCATCCGAAAACATCTCCGTGAAGTGCAACAATTATATTTGCATGAGAAGGTAGGAGTCTTCAGAAAGTATATGAACTTTTCCTTTTTCTTCCAGCGGCGGGTAAGCGTGAACCTGAAATTTGATGTCGGTGTTTAATCACGATTTCTGAGAAAACGAGCGCATTTCATAAAAAATTTCTTGGAATAATTTTTGTGGAGAATTGAATTGTCTTTCACCTTGTTGAGTTGTTTTTCCGATGAATCATATACTTTCCAAGCAAACATTTATTTATTCATTTTTGAACAAAAAAGAAATGTTACTCCTGGAATTTCGTGTTTATCATGGTTCCAACAACTAGCATACCAAGTTTGGTGGTGCTACAATCGATCCTCGTCTCAAAACCCAATCGTACTGGATTAAAACAATTACAGCACAAATTTGTAGATCTCAAGCCATACCCACTTGTGATAGCCACATCTTTTATTATTGCATCCTTTCGCAGATACAACAGATAATTTTCGAAAATGTTTCCGGAATTGATTCTTCTTATGTGTAGGTGTGTAGGGATGATACTCTTCTTTGGTTCTTTGGTTGCTTGGAATGTGTGGATCCGAGCTACACTAAAAAGACCCGTTTTAGATATCGATGTGTTAGTCAGTTATCATACATGGTAATGGGATAAAATCCGAAACCGGTCGTAACAATAAAATACCACTGTTTTTTATATTAATTTCATTAAAGAGGTGAATTTCCACAAAATAAACAACTCATTACTTTCACAAACATTGATTTTTGATTCTCTAATTGAAAATTATTTTAATAATCTCACACAAAATGTATCATTCTCAGTTATGATTGAATACTTCTGAGTAAGTCAATGGAAGTTTGATTTTTCAGGAAGCTTTGGGTGATGTAGTTTACGCTCAACTGCCAGACGTCAACACAGTTCTTAAACAACAAGGTAAACCAATTATCTACTTTTCATTGACGAGAATATTCCACATTAACAAAACTAAATGAAAATCGCCAAACCTTCATACTTGCTACATACCCTAGATGCATTTTATCATGTTTATAAGCGTTTTTGACGCAATGATTTTTTCTAATTGTTCCAATACATTATACATGCATTCAAAGAGCGAAAAAGCTGTCAATAATGACATTCCTTAGAAAACATTAACTTTGCGTTGAGATTTGAACGCGCCAAAGGTTATGCGGTTGTCGAAAAAAATAGTTTTCGTCTATCTGTTAATGGAGTCAGTTATTTCACCGTGTTTACTTGTGATTTTAGGGTAATTAAAAGCAGAAACCATCAGATTGGCAAATTTGGATGATTGTGACATATTTTTCCAAATAACCTTTTCCTTGACAGGTGACTCAAATATATTTGCATTCAAAGACGTACAAACGTGGTGCATGAAGGAGAAACTCAAGATCAACCCACAAAAAAACTCGATTGTTCCTTTGACCATGAAGAGAAACCTAGTGAACAACAGTGCCCCTCGAATCTTTGATGAAAGCTTACAGATGTCAGAATAGACAAAATACCTGGGGTTAATCCTAGATTCAAAGCTCACGTGGAATAAACATCTGGAAAAAGTGCTGACAAGGACATCACTGGTGGCCCAAACAATCTTCTTGGTTATATAGAGTGATAATGTATAGAGCCCTGCTATGGTGGCCAAACAATTGACAACCAGAGGGAAGCATGACAGTTCACTAAGACAGGCCATGATCGGGATCACTGGTGCTATGTCCAGCACATCTACGATTAGCCTGGAGATAATTTTGAACATTATTTCTGAGTATTTGCATATTGTAGCAGAGGCGAGAAAGGAAGTCTCTACTAAAGTGCCTGGACCAGTGAAAGGGCAACAATCTAGGCCACTTCAACATGATGGAGGTCATAAGAACCGACACATGGGCAATGTCGTTAGACAAAATGATTCCAAGGTCATACAAATGCTGCCAAAGGGCATATTTGGTACACGGATGGCTCCAAGAAGCAGTGAAGTATAAGCTAGAATATACGGGAATAGACCAAGGCAAGGCATTAGTCTGAGCCTCTATATTTCAAGTCGAGGTAATGGCTATTTACATTTGCAGGAGAGAGACTCTAAGGAGGGGTCCTAGAAACCAACCTATTTTCATTCTCTACGACAGTGAGACGGCAATAAAGGCCCTGTGATCATACAGGTTCTCTTCCAAACTAGTTCGGGACGCTGACAAATACCTTAGTGACCTAGGGGCACAGAACAAGGCGAAACTTGATTACTTGTACTTCGGACTTCTACAACCTTCATAAAAGGTGAAACTTGTATAGGTACAAGGACACAGGAACATATGGGGGAATAAGAGTGGGAGGCAGCAACAGCTCTCTTCATACCGGAACCAACCTGTGGAATCCCATTTGGGGATTCCTGAGAGAATACCCCAGGAAATACTTACGAAAAGATGATGATGGGGCCAACCGACCAACCCACAAGACAAATTCTTGAACTTGACTTCTTGACTGGAGAAAACAGCTGCATTTGCTGGGGATACACCAAGACTCCAGACTATTTAGGCTCTGTGATGAGGAGGAACAACCAGCCTCCACAATGTATTTGAATGCAAAACTCTGGCTCGCATGGGGATTGATATCTTTGAACACTGTTTAGCAGAAGATGTTTCACATGGAAACCCCGTGAGTGATCTCCAGGAGTTCATTGAAAGGTCCGGAGTACTCATGAGATAGAATGACAGTGAGTAGGAGAAAGGAGGCCGAAGCCAGTCTTGCCGCGCAATAATAATAATAAAAAGTAAAACTGTCAGATAAATGGAGAATTCCATCTCTTTTAATAACACATAAGGATACTGCTGATATTATTCATTTTCGGAAATATCTGACATTATAAAATGTACGAAATATCCAAAAGGCTAGCTAGCCTGTCATTATGAAAATCTCGCGGAATATATGACAGAATACGGAGCATATCACCAAAACAACTCTTGTACCACCAATGATCACGTATGATGGATTTGTAGTTTGGTGGAGCAAAGGCCAACAAAAAATTGCCCAAGATAGCCAGATGAGCTAGCTCGGATAACAGTGCCATTCGCGTCTTGCCGACGACAAAATAGAAGTTTGGATTACTTCATCTTCATGTAGTTCTGGAGCATTTCTCATAAGAAGCACCAGCATGTTGGGTGGTATGATAGTTCACAACATTTTGGAAATGTCCTCAGATATGCAAAAAACAACGAACCACCACACGTCCTATAATGGGGTCTTTCCTAAAGATCAATTACTCAAGAGGAATCATTTGTAAAACATACATTTGGCCGTTTGTGCAATTGGTAATGCTAATTCCTTTTGAAGTTACAAACGAAGTAGTATTTAGTCCAACTGTAGAAGGTCCTTCATCACTGACAAATAATGACATTCATAAATAAAGAGCGTTGGGGTATATTATATTTGAAGTATCTGTCAGTCAGCCTTGTAACCCAAAGATCGTGTGTTCGAATCCTTATGAATCTTATATTTTTTGTTTTTTTCTCACTAGCAGTAACTGTTGTACAAAAAACTGTGTATGATACATTTGTTGAAAGTGATTTTATTTTGCTCGTGGGGTTGCTCCACTCACTAACGCTCGTTTCGCAATATTCCCCACTCACAAAATAAAATGCCACTTTTCACACTTGTATCATAAAAATACTTTTAACACTAGTGTTAAAAGTAAAATGACAGATCAGATTATCCATACTCAGTAATATAGATCTATTTTCCATTACAGATGAATGTGGCGCACTGGAAAGTGTCAAAGCAGCTAGCGAAATTTACAGTCCGATATCAGGAAAAGTTATAGAAAAAAATGATAAAGTAGAAGATACCCCATCTCTTATCAATACATCTTGCTATGATAAAGGTGAGAAAGCCAGATTGTTAAGATATATGAAAATGTATTTTAAAACAAGATGAGCTAATTATAAAGAGCGTATTTTTTGTACCAGACGTGGTATTGAAAAACGAGCGTAGCGAGGGGTCCAACACGTCGTGTGCGAAAAACTTGCCGTTTTGTAATGTCTTATATAGAAGTATTTTTGTAACTCCGTTGGCATCTTCATTCGTACAGTTTAATGGCTAACACGCAATGCGGGCATAGGGCTTTAATAATAATAAGCTACATTTTTATTGAATTGCATAACACGAGTCTCGAGTGATGGTTGTGATAATGTTGCCGGGGAGTCGGTAGATGAGACACTGCCAGTTGACAAGTTGTCAAGATTAAACTATCCGTAAGACTGTCTTTTGATCAGATTTATATTGTTTCTCATTATTTAATTCTCCAAAATCTGCAGCAAAAACAAAAGCAGTGATTCTGATAGGTACCGAAAATTCCCTTATAATATTAGAGCTGCCACAGTTTTTTCTTTGACAGTTATTATATTGCCAAATTGTAGCAATTGTATCATTAATTTGAATATTTTATGTTATGAATTGTCATCATATTATCAAATGATGACTTATATTTAACGCAAAATAATTTATTTTTCAAAAATGCATAAATTTATGAACAGTGTGTAAAAATTTACTTCATGCACAGTTGATGATTTTACGCACTGTCTTACGCACTCGTACGAAAAATTATCACTTTACACACAGTGTGTAAACTAAGTGTTTATGCACTGTCGTTGAAAATAACTATTTATATAATAAGTTACAAAATGAGCGTGTTTCTTGCACCAGACTAGCGTAGCAAGTGGTCTATCACGTCGTGTGTAAAAAACACACAAAAGACATTTTGTGATGTGTTAGATACAAGTCTTTTTGTAATTTCGTTGGAATCTTTATTTATATAATATAATGTATTTTACTGGATTCGGGCATAGGGCAATAGCCACATTTATATTGAATTGCATAACGTCTCGATTGATGGTTGTGATGTTGCCGGGTAGACGGTTGCGAAGACAATGGCAGGATCTAAGCTTTAATTGATAAGTTGTCAGGATTAAATTATCAACCCCCCCCCCCCCTTCATAATGGTACCCTTAACATGTGTTATTGTGCACGAAATGAAAGTTCAGACTTGTTGTTTTTTTTGGTACATCACTTTCCACGATATTCTTCCACGTTATTTGAAAAACTCAATTCCACCGCGGAAACTGGCAGAGCAGTTTTGAATTATCAGTTTCGCGCACTTTTGTTGAGTATTTAGGGGTGAAAAATTTCTCAATCTTAGAAGAAAAATATGTTAGATGTATGAATGATTATTTCTTGCTTAAAATGTTCTTTCGAATGGCCGCACTATTTAAAAAAAACACCCCTTCATGAATAAAAAGGCGTTTGAAAGTTCATGGAGTAGTTTAACCCCCTTTTCGAAATATCTCAGCAAAGATTCTACGATTCTTCGATACTCTGCCTCAAGATAAACTAGTAAACCAAATTTCATCAACTTTGGTCCCGGTTAAAGGAAAACACCTCTAGCGAATGGACTAATTTTACTTAAATTAAGTGCTGGAAGTCGATAATTGAAATTCATAATTTTTTTTAATTGCCTGGCTTGTGACCTCCTGCTGATTACGTTCCGGCAAAAACCCATTTGTTCAATTCCAGAAAAGAACTAATGTATTTTTTTTATTTCCAGGGTGGCTATTCAAAGTGGAACTAGTCAACGATAGTGAATTATCGAAATTGATGTCAGAAGTACAATACACTGAATTTCTCAAAACAGAACAAGAACATTAAGCATTAAGTTATTCGTTAGTATTGTTATAATTCAATCATTTTAAAATAAATTAGAGATTTATATCGTTAGATTATTCGATAAATTATTATTGTATTCAAAAATATTTCACATTTTGAAGAAGTGATCATGATCTAGGGGTCATCAATGTTATTACTGATAATGAGATCTCTGAATTGTACATATTTCGATAACAAATGAACAATCAAAATACTAATTGCGTTATAGTTAATACGTAAATGATGAATCAAACTGAAAGCTTCATACAGACCGGGACATTATGACGAATAACAAACAGAACAACGAACCGTACGGCGAACAGAACACTAATTTGGGTGGGGCTACGAATGCGTTTGCAAACAATTCCGCAAATCCTGGCCGTTCGGAGAACGGCTCGTTGAAATCAAAGACGTCCATTCGCCGTTCTGTTTGCTGTTCGGTTCGTTGTTCTGTTTGTTGTTCGAAGAAATGTTCAGGTCTGTCAAAACGAATTTCAGCAACAGGGCGCGGGACATTTCTTACTACGTATACCTTTTCATTTTTCAAGGGACAAAAGCAGCGTTTCCATCACTTGTCGGTTTTCTCTCCGACATTAAAGAAAATACTCGCGAATGTGTTCGCAGGTTGGGACGGGTCGAAACAAAACAACGAATAGACCATTGCTGGTCTACTGAACGGAGCACTACTGAAACAATTCTGGGAACAACTCAAACGTTCCGTTTGTTGTTCGGCTCGTTGAAATCAAATACGTCCATTCGCCGTTCTGTTTGCTGTTCGGTTCGTTCTTCTGTTTGCTGTTCGGTTCGTTGTTCTGTTTGTTGTTTGGCTCAAAGCTTCGTATAGACCTGAACATCATGACGAACAACGAACCGAACGGCGAACAGAACACTAATTTGGACGGGGCTACGAACATGTTTGCAAACAATTCCGCAAATCCTGGCCGTTCGGAGAACGGCTCGTTGAAATCAAATACGTCCATTCGCCGTTCTGTTTGCTGTTCGGTTCGTTGTTCTGTTTGTTGTTCGAAGAAATGTTCAGGTCTGTACGAAGCTTAACAATATGACCAATGTTATCAAAACGAATTTCAGCAACAGGGCGCGGGACATTTCTTACTACGTATACCTTTTCATTTTTCAAGGGACAAAAGCAACATATGATTTGAAATCAAGTTGGGACATTTTTGTTTGATTGGCCACATTATAGAGCTTTTGAGTATATATACTATCTAGAGCATTGCGAAATATGGGCCACCACCATTTCCTTCCCAATATCTACAATGCTATAATTTTCAATACCGTTGCCATGAATCAACCCCTTCCATGGATCTCTTATATGCGTAAATGGCATGAGGCTGGGATACATTGAAGTATTTTCTTTTATATTATATTGTTTTACCTGATTTATTGGTTGTGCATTGAATTACCGTAGAGTTATCAATCCAGCGCATATGGTAAATTTTAGTGATTTCCTCAAATGCAGAAACATAAGAACCTCGCTTCCACTTGAAAAATTGTTTTGAATTTTCGAGTGGGCAGTGGTGAGTTCTATAATCTCGTATCTTTTTTTTTTCAATTGTTCAAATAGTTGATAAGACGAAAAAAAAATATCGAAGAAAATTTGATTACAGAGAAAAGACTAATTACAACATCGCCACCAAGGCCTAATTTTAAGTGTTTCTTACTAGCCCCTGCATATGGGAGAGAGTGAAGTGAATAACCATCATGAAAAATGAGAAATAAAAATTGCAGTAACGGAAGTGATACAAATATAAAGTGGTATAAAAACAGGAATTTTTTTTTTATTTTTCACGATGATCTCCCACCACGTTGTAACGGCTACATTTATCAATTTATTAAATAACCATCGGCCGAACAAATTCACCAAAGTTTGAAACCAAACCTCACTGGCTTGCCTTTTAAGAAGTAGAAATCTTTCAACTATTAGGACGATGGAAGTCCGAAGTATAAGTAATCAAGTTACTACATCGTCTACAACTTTGTATGTACTTATCTAACTAACTAGTGAATATAAAAATAATATTGAAAACTCATCAGTATTGTGAGAGCCTTTCTTTCATTACATTTTTAATCGACACAATTGATTTGGAGAAGTCAGTAATTCGGAATTTGTTTAGTAGATTTGCTGAAGAGTGAGTAAAGGAACGTTTAAAGAGTTCTTTTCTGTGAGACGGTATGGTTATGATTTCTCTTCTCCGAATATTAAGGTTATGCACATGACTTCTGAAAATTATTTTCCTAAACAAATATGGTGGACATTTGAATTTTATAATTTTATAGTAGAGGCAGGTTGCATGACGTATTCTGCGATTATACATGTTCAGCCAAATGGTCCATATATAGAGTCACAAAAATTCAGATGTGAAAGTACTATAGAGTCACATAACATTTTTTTGGCATTTTGGTTCAGGAATTTCCGATGTGGGTAAATCAGTTTCAAGTTAGCGTAACCGATTTTCAGCTTTGATGTGACATGGTCTGTGAATTTTAGCTTAGTATCAATTACAAGACCAAGATTTCGACAGGAGTTTTTAAATGGTATATATTCACTATCTAGATGGATATGCAAATTAGCTTCCAAGTTTTCCTTTATTTTATCATTACAAAAAAGTAAAGCCATAGATTTTTTAGGATTAAGTTGGAGCAAATGTTGTCTGGATATCTCAAGGAGCATCTGTAAGTCCCCGTTGATAATATAGTTTGCTTGTAGCACGTCTTGAGGGTTGAAAGAAAAGTATAATTGAGTGTCGTCAGCGTATAAATGATAGTTACAATTAGTTATGGTTGTCACAAAATTTGATGTATATATCGAATATAGAAGTGGACCCAGAATGCTTCCTCGCGGTACTCCTGAGTTGACGACTAATGCTGATGATATATTATTTTCGTAGACTACTCGTTGCAATCTATTACTTAAAAATGAATATATTAATCTGCATGCCCTATTCGAAAAGCCGATGTGATTTAAAATTGTTAATAAAATTTTATGATTCAACATATCGAACGCTTTGGTGTAGTCTAGGAGTATCAAAACGATTGCCTTATTTGCATCGGTCGCTCTCAAGATATCGTCTATAACATCAGTGAGTGCAGTATCACAACTGAATCCTGGTCGAAAGCCAGATTGTTTTTCAGGCAAAAAGTTAATGGAGTTAAGAAAGGGTACGATTTGAGTTTCGATTGCTCTTTCTAGTACTTTCGACATCACAGGTAGAATTGAAACTGAGCGGAGATCTGAAGAGAGGTTACTTTCGCTAATGGATTAATGAGTGCTTCTTTCCACAGCACTGGAAAATATGAGTTTAGGATACATGAATTTAAGATATAGTTTAAGTGAGGTACAATATGAGAACAACATAATAATATCAAAGTGATATTGAGTTTATCACACCCAAAGGCCTTTGATTTTATTTGATTATTTTTCTTTAAAATGCACCGTTTTCGAGTAAAATGTGCTCAAAATTCGAAAAAATGCAACTTTTTCAATTTTTAGTGCTCTCTCATTCATCTCATTCAGTCACATGATTATATTTCCAGGATCACCTAGTCTTGACTTTGAGTAATAAAGGAGGCATTCCTGAAAAAAACATTCGTGTGGATTTCCCGGCACTTAATTTAAAAAGTGCGCATTTTCACGTATTTTCACTTGTTTAAAACCCATCGCGCTGCGCTGTCATGTAGTTTCCTTAGTTTAATTTCGCTAATAGGATATTTTTCTTCTGAATCCGTTGGATTTCGAGTTTTTTGGAGAAGGTTTGAAATTTCGATACCCTCAAGTACAGAATTGGTACCGAATTGTACTTGGAAAAGTTGTACCCGGAATACATGCGTTTGTAAGTCAGCAAAAAGTTCATGCTGCTCATTTTGTTTTTGTCACCGCGGAAATACATGCCAGAATAAAATTTGAATAAAACTCAATTTTTTCATTAGACCTTAGAAAAGTCTTGGGCAGAAATTGTGTCTGACATAAAGTAAGTCCGATATTTTTTTTTTTTTTTCAACGTCAAAGTGAATTTTCTGAAAATTGTACTTTCAAGCAAAATGTTCCTTCTTTTCGCTACTGAAACGCTCTGCAATCATGACAAAAAATGTGCTGAACCCGTTTTAATTGACACTTTAAGAAATTTGTCCACTACGTGAGCTTCGCAAATAAAAAAATGCCGCTTCCATGCAAGGTAAAAATGTCGAGAAATTCAGAACCGAGAACACTAGTTATTGATTTTTTTAGGAATGTCACTTTTATTATTCATAGTCGCCACAAATATGAATAATTTGGCACAAAATGATCCTGAAAATATCATTATGTGACTGAATGAGAGCACTAAAAATTGAGAAAATCGCAATTTTTCGACTTTCGGAAACGGTGCATTTTAAAGAAAAATTTGTGGAGACGTTTTTCGTAGAGAATTTCATGGAATATATTAAAGCGTCAATTGTTTTTGGAAGATATTGATTTTTAGATTTTCCTCGGAAAATTATTTTTCTTTTGAGCAACATTTTCCGTTTTTCCGCTATTGAAATGCTTTGTGATCATGACAAAATATATGCTGAACCCGTTTTAATTGATACCATAAAAAATTCGTCCACGTGAGCTTCGCGAATAAAAAAATGCCGGTTCCATGCAAGGTAAAAGTATCGGAAAATTCAGTACCGGAAAAACCACACGAATGATTTTTTTTCAAGAATGTCTCTTTTGTTATTCATAGTCGAGACATATATGAATAATTTGCGACAAGGTGATCCTGAAAATATCATTATGTGACTGAATGAGAGCACTAAAAATTGAGAAAATCGCAATTTTTCGAGTTTCGGGTATGTTTTACTCGGAAACGGTGCATTTTAAAGAAAAATTTGTCGAGACGTTTTTCGTAGAGAATTTTATGGAATATATTATAGCGTCAATTGTTTTTGGAAGATATTGATTTTTTGATTTTCCTCGGAAAATTATTTTTCTTATTTAAGCAAAATTTTCCGTTTTTCCGCTACTGAAATGCTTTGTGATTATGACAAAATATATGCTGAACCCGTTTTGATTGACAACATGAAAAATTCGTCCACGACGTGAGCTTCGCGATTAAAAAAATGCCGGTTCCATGCAAGGTAAAAGTATCGGGAAATTCAGTGCCGGAAAAACTACACGAATGATTATTTTCAAGAATGTCTCTTTTGTTATTCATAGTCGAGACATATATGAATAATTTGGGACAAGGTGATCCTGAAAATATCATTATGTGACTGAATGAAAAGCACAGAAAATTGAGAAAATCGCATTTTTTCGAGTTTCGAGCACGTTTTATTCGAAAACGGTGCCTTTTGGAGAAAAACTTGTAGAAACCTTTTTGTAGAGAATTTTATACAGAATATCATGACGTCATTTGTTTTTGGAAAAATGGGTTTTTCGATTTCCCTCGGAAAATCGTCCATAACAATTTTCATGGGTGCATCAACGGGTTATCACTCTCGAAATTCAGATTCAGCGGATCAAAATACGTAATAATAACTTGGGTGATCTCGTCGCATTTCATCGGCTACGAAAACCCTCCCTGCCACCGGACTAAATCTGATATTCCTATACTTTGACAATAATTGTCATTTAGTTTAATGAAACAACGAATACCAATTCGAACATAGTATACATAAAGTGCGTTAGTGATATACGTATATAATCCTGGACTCTATTTCACAACCTTGAAGATAAATGCTATCGCCAGAAAGTCTCGATCATCCGATCCATACTTCTGTCGGTCATCTTCAGCCCACGACCCACGTGAATCCAAGTCTCTTCGCCACATCGCAATAACGTGCTTATCAGGATCGCCGAAAATCGTTACAAGGACTCCGGAGTGCGCAACTCGTCCACAGCGAAGCGAATGGTGTAAATTCACGGAATGAAATGCGCGGAGACAGTTCAGATAGAAGACTCGGAAAGAAATACTCGATAGACCGCGCTCCCAGCGAAAACTCGC
The DNA here is from genome assembly GCA_958298965.1 of Chrysolina haemoptera. NCBI lineage: Eukaryota > Metazoa > Arthropoda > Insecta > Coleoptera > Chrysomelidae > Chrysolina > Chrysolina haemoptera. The sequence continues at coordinate 8,744,325 of OY282600.1, read as the reverse complement.
GCGTCGTCGAACATCCGAAAATGCCTTCCGAAAAATCCGTGTACCACCCGCATCCGGACATTGCCAAAAACGCGTACGTGTCATCCTTCGCCCAGTACAAGGATATGCACCGGAGGTCCTTGGACAATCCCGAGGAGTTTTGGGGGAAAATCGCTAAAGAATTTTACTGGGAGAATCCGATCGACTATAACCATTTTTTTAAGTTCAATTTCGATATTACCAAGGGGCCGATTTTCACCAAGTGGATGGACGGTGCTACCACCAACGTTTCCTACAACTTGCTGGACAGAAATATTAGGAAAGGATATGGGGATAAAGTTGCCTTCTATTGGTGAGTTTTTAGTTTGAATAAATCAACGCTAGTAACTATGCAAGTTATTTTTTTTCCTACGAGTGTGCGGAAAAGTAACTTTTTCGCACGATTTTTCGTTTTGAAAGTTGTACTTTTCCGTACGATATAAAATCGTTCGGAAAAGTTACTTTTCCGCACGATTTTTACTTTTCCGTACGATTTTTACTTTTCCGCACGATTTTTGTATTTTTGAAAATGATGATATTTAGGACTAACTAAGTGATCTATGTAACTATTCTATCTTATTAGTCATTTTGTAGCATTATTATAAAAACTTTTTTATTAAGAACCTTGTTTTTTCATAAATAAGATAGACAAAAACACTTGTAGGAAAAATATTGTACCTAACTCTTACGGAAAATGTCTTTTCCGCCCTTAGCGGCTCGCCCGAACTCCGCTCTGCGTCGTTCGTGCAACTGCCGTCGTGTGCGGAAAAGTACTACTTTCCGCACTTGTTAGGTAAATAACTATTTGTTGTCGCTAATTTATGGGTTTTTCACTTGCATAATATAAAACAACTGAATGCCTTACAATAATATGTATATGACCCCAGAAGAATACTAGGCCAAGCTGTATATAAAAATAAGAGGCTCTTTTCACACAAAATAAAAGACGCAAATGGCCTATACAACTTTTTTCCTACGATCGTGCGGAAAAGTAACTTTTCCGCATGATTTTTCGTTTTGAAAGTTGTACTTTTCCGTACGATTTGAAATCGTGCGTTAAAGTTACTTTTCCGCACAATTTTTACTTTACCGTACGATTTTTACTTTTCCGCACGATTTTTGTATTGTTGAAAATGACGATATTTAGGACTAACTAAATGATCTATGTTAACTTATCTGTCTTATTAGTCATTTTGTATCATTATTATAAAAACTTGTTTATTAAAAACCTTGTTTTTTCATAAATAAGATGTACAAAAACACTCGTAGGAAAAAGCGGAAAATGTCTTTTCCGCCCTTAACGGCTTGGCTGAACTCCGCTCCGCGTCGCTCGTGCAACTGCCGTCGCGTGCGGAAAAGTACAACTTTCCGCACTCGTTAGGTAAATAACTATTATGAGATAGATAGTTCGTAAATGAAAACTCCGGTTTTCGCCCCAGGAAAATTGCTTTGTGGAATTTTTTAAACAAGAAATAGTGAAAAAAATTACAAATTTTTTGTTTTTTTGCAATTATCCCAAAAAGTATTGAAGGAATCATTTCACAGTCAATGTAATTGTAGAGAATCGTAAAACCTACAAAAAGTTTTTTAAGCGAAAAGGTCGGTGCATTTTCCACTGAGAAAATCCGGAAAAACCTCAAAAACGATAGCATTTTTCAAAAATTCATAATTTGTACAAATCTGAAGCTGAACAAACAATATTGTAGAAACTGATAGATTAACATTAATTCAGTAACGGCAGACAAACTCGAGCAAAAAGTGAAAAATGAATTGTAGCACTCCTGAAACTCGGCACATGACATCTTGACATCATGCATTATTAGAAAAAAAATTGTTTACCAAAAAATCAGGAATGAAACTTTTTCAGTTGAAAAAAATAATATTTTTTTTGTTGTTATTTCAGAAAATATAAGATTTATCAAAAAACGATTTCGATAGGTTGAGAGATAATTCAATTCTCCACAAGAATGATTCTTAGTAATACCTTATGATATACGCTCCTTTTCTCAGAAAACGTGGTTTAACGCCGACGTCACATTTCATACTCCCGCTAACCCGCCACTGCATGTCCAGGCAGGTTCAAAAATTAGATTTGTCATAACTTTGCTAAAAATTATAGTAGAAGGGAAAGATAAAATAAATATCGTTTCTGAAGAAAATGAAGAATACTAAGCTTTCTACCAACAATTTGCAGTAAAAATTTTCGTAAAATTATATGACATTTTATGAAATCGCCTTCAGTTGCCTTTGTTTGGGAGACACTGGTTTGATTCTCCAGGCCATAGCGTGTCTGTTCGCTGGTAGTGTTTCAGCGCGGTTTGCGAATGCTGGAGATCTTTTATCAGTGATTACCAAAAAAAGTCTTGAAAACTTTAAAATTCAGTATCTTCCAACATTTATTTTTTTTTTTTCGACAAAAAAGTATTCCCTCATTTCGTTTTGTTTTGTCATCTTCTAGTCCCCATTTCATTTATTGCTCCAATTTAGGAAACACCCTGTATATGTAAGTATGCATTTTTGATGAAAGCTTCTTCAAGTTATGATCATTATAGCTTATTAGTTTAGTATTGCTAATGGTTTTTATGACAATATGAACTGATGAAACTAGGAAAAAAAATGCATACGCTTCTCTCGTATAGAAATGACTCGAAGTAATCAATTGAACGTGTAAAAAAGGTTTTCAAGGACGGTTATTGAACGTCTGTTTTTCACAGGCTTGTTTTTGGTGTTATATTGATCACAGAAAAAAAAATTGCATACGTTTCTCTCGTGTAGGAAGCGCTGCTATTATTTTGTAAAAATGCAACAAAAATAATTTAAAAATGTTTACAAAATTGTTCCTGCGTATACAAAATTTTCGTGATTCATATAACAGGAAGAAAATAAGCTTGTGAAGAATCAGGCGTTAAATAATCATTCTTGTATTTTTATTGTTTTTTTAATATTTAGTTCATATAATTTCGGGACTTTCCACATGAGAGAAGAGTATGCAACTTTTCACGGGTTCATCAGTCAAAAACTACCTTGCATACGTTCTAAAATATTAAAATTTTCAATAAATATAAAAATTTAATTGGTAACGCCCTGTATACGAGCATTCTAAAATATTTGGGGAGGATATTTAAAATCCTATAATAATCATAACAAGAAAAAGCATACATCATAAAAACGTTGCATTATCGGTCTATTACTACACCAAAAAATCCTTTACATCACAGTACAAGTGTAAAAAATATGTTGATATATAAAAATATGTTACTGAATATAAATGAGTACAATGAAGCTTATTTGATATAGACAACAAAGTCATCCTCATGAGCTATAAGTTTACTGACTAGTTAACCCTATTCTATTTCTATATACAACAGAAAGAAATCTATTATTTAACAATGAGCTGCTTATCAAGTTAGAAACTAGATGTCCTGCCATACCAGGATGCTAACTGCCATTTTCTTATACAATATACGAATATATTTGGGTCAAAAATCCATCAGAAAACAATTACTTTCCTGGCTAATACCACGACGAACGTTGAATTACATCCAATGAATTTCCGTGCTATCTCCGCAATTGCTAGTTGCATGGGAAATGTTAATTCAAACATTTGGACCACCTTTAGATCGATTTCTGGGTTCTTGCCCTCATCAGTATAGTGTAGGTCTCTATAACTAATGTCTGCAACAAATGGTCCAATTGTCACCACCCGCAGATCGGTGTTATCCAAACTACGAGCGCCTACCCTATACTGATGAGGGCAGGAACCCAGAAATTGATCTATAGGTGGTCCAAATGTTTCGATTAACATTTTCCATGCAACTAGCAATTGCGGAGATAGCCTTGTAGGATTCAACGTTCGTCGTGGTATTAGCCAGGAAAATAGTTGTTTTCTGATGGATTTTTGACCCAATTAATGTATGTTGTGTTTATTACCAAATAATGATCTAATTCGTTGCCGGATTTGCTCCCCCCGCGAGTTGTTTTCCTTCTTCTACTGAAAGTAAAAACCTTGCGTGTAACCCATTACAGTTCCTTCGAAATGAAATATTCACCCAATGTCAAATTGTATATCACGATCCAATTGTCTAATCTATATAATCAGGGTCTCTTATATGATACAAACAGATAATGAAATTGTTCTCTTATAGGTTTATTCAATATTTACTTTCACTCGATTATTGTTGTGATATTAATAGTTTTGTCAGATAATGAACTTCGAATAACGCCATTGCAATGACTGGCCAAAAATTCGTATTTCATTCACTTCCTGATTGTAGGAAATGAAGGACGTTTTATTCCTTACATCACTGGAGAAAATTTATAGCAGAAGAATAATTTTTTTTCCGCTGGTCAATATTTTTAAAAATTTGTTGAAACTGTCAGTGATATAATGGTTAGTTAACGAACAAGTGTATTAATAGGTGTCGCGTCAATTGGAAACGTTTCCCTCCGTTGAGTTCACTTTTTGTGTTCAGTTATTCTTACAGATAATGGCCGCTTGGTCTCTCCAATATAGGAATCTTCAATTCATCAATTTATTCAAACCTGATATATTTTTGTCATTATCTCTTTGTTATTTGTTTCAGGGAAGGAAACCACCCAGATGACTACAGTCGTTTAACTTACAAAAAATTACTAGAAGAAGTATGCCGTTTTGCGAATGTGCTGAAGAGCAGAGGGATCCAGAAAGGGGACAGAGTGGCCATCTACATGCCCATGGTCCTAGAAGCTGTGATAACTTTCCTAGCTTGTACTAGGATAGGGGCCATACACTCCGTTGTGGTAAGATATATACAGTTAGTTACCTGCCTAATTATGTGAGTATGTACACCATAGTTTATCATACCCAAAAAATCAAGAAAAATCCACCCACAGACAGTATTTTCCATAATTGCCGTTATATATTCAATCTATCACCTTGTAGGGACACAAATTCTAGGGAAGAAAGTTGCTTCTTCTGACATCTGGAATGACAATTTCAGAAATAAAAAAAATTCTGACAAGCCCCAGGAATACAGGTATTCAGTGCCGTACCAGGTGGTGTGGGTTCGAATCCCAAATGGATCAGCTTTTTCCCGGAGAGGTTGATTTTTTTTTTCAATATCAACTGTAGTACGAATTATCTCTTCATTTCTCACTAGGTAAAAAATACGAATTATTTGGAAAGATTTTGTTCTCTTTTATTGCAGAAATTTCAATATCAACAATAATTCGAATAATTTCTCAATTTTTTTACTGTGCAAAAATTTTTTTTTTTCTCTCTACTAGAAGAAACACATCGTCTGCTTCAACTGAATGGGAAACACTGGTTATAGTCATATGTATAATGGAAACAGAATTGGCCCTAGAACTGATACTTGCGGCACTTCCGCATCTTTCTTGGTAGTCCTGTAGTCTGTAAGATTCAGAAAGACAAGAGTATTCTGTGATCCGCGCTGTCACAAGTTTTAGTTAGGACTGTTAGGAGTAAAGTTCATGCAGAAACTAAATAATTGCATCATGTGTATTGTGTGTTCTTTTTAACGCGCTTTTATTAGCTCATTTGCATCTACGTATGTATGTATGTATGTAACGGAATCTTTGAACTGATTTTCACCCACTTCCAGAAGTCCGAATGTTTTGAAATATGGCATGTGTTGTTAATTCCGGTGTCGATGCAATATGACATTTTTGTTGTAGGAAAAAACAAAATGGCGGCTCCAAGATGGCGGACGAGATTTGTGATAATGGTCTGATTCGATTCAAAATTGGTATGTAAGGGTTTTCGGGGTCAGAGATTATGATTTTTCATCAAAATCCATGAATTTAAAATGTCGGCTCCAATATGGCGGGTGAGATTTGTGATTATGGTAATATTCGATTCAAAATTGGGATGTGGGGGTTTTTCAGGTCGTAGATTGCGAATTTTCCATCAAAATTCATGAATTATAGATGGCGGCACCATGATGGTCGACGAAATTTTTCATTATGGTTCGATTCTATTCAAAATTAGTGTGAGGGTTTTCGAGTTCAGAGATTGTGAATTTTTTGTAAAAATTGTTGTTTTCTGGCAGATCTTTGCCTCAAATTTTCCACTTTGTGGAATAGTGCGGAGAGAAGAGTAATTCGACTTTGTCGAAATTTTTTTTCATTTAACTCCTGGGTGGTTTTCAGAAAGTTTTATGGAAGTATCAACAAAGCCAGCTGCTGTTTTTTCTTTCTCTCGCTATCTACAACGATTCGTCAATATTTGTATCATCAATAAAGTTTTTTTTTTTTCATGTTGACCGAGAGAATAATAATACTTGTGAGGGACGTGGGGATCCGGGTAAATAGCATCTGCGTGTCCTCCGGATGTATCAGGACTCCGGAATCAGGGCTCGAGTATGATATTCGCAACGAAAAAAAAAATTATCATTATTCATCCGTGGAGCTAGTGCCATATACAATACTCATACAATATTGCCATATACAATACTCGTTCGATGTAAATGAGGCACCGATTGTGCCTTATGCTCCGGGGGATATTGAGTCCTTTATGGAGACTGAGAAGTACCAAATCTATTGGAAGTACTCATTCCTCAGCCTCAGGCAAATACAGGCCAACAAGTCCTCCTCCATCATCAAAGTAAGATAAAAGTAAGAGTTTTCGGCTGTTGGCGAAACGAACATCGTTCGGAAAGAAGAGGGAAAACGAACTAAATATCGAGATTTACTCTTTGAACTCCGCAAGCTTTACCCAGCAAACCACTCTGTTTGAAATGGTGGTTCTGATCATAGGGGTCCTTGATGGAATGATGGACACGCTGCTCTCCACTCTGAAATTAATACCGGTTTGCCTTAATGCGGTAAAAATCTTAGCCAGAGCACATGATTCTCGGAACCAGTAATCACACACCCCACGGACGCGGGGAGTGACTATCTGGGGTAATAACACCAGCGCGCCCTCCGGATCCCAATGGGCACAAGGACGTCGAAATAACGTTGAGAAATGGCTGAAAACCGAACGTTTTTTAAACGAAAAAATGTCGCGTGTAACAACGTTATATTAAACTAATCGCTTACTAATTATCGCTTTATTGCCGTTTTCAATCAGGTTTTTTGAACGTCGATACTCGATAAAATAACATTGTTTTTACCAAATAAAAGGTTAAGGAACGTATCATAAATATTGATAAATGAATAGCATAAAGCGGGTTTGATTAACAATTCTTTTTGAATTAACATAACGATTGTTAAATGTATATTTAACGAGTTGTTGAGGAAGTAACGTTGAAAATACATCTTTATAACGTATTCTTTCAACGTTGAAGATTACACTAAATTATTGACGTTTAAATTTTCAACCAGAAACGTTTATTTAACGAATGCAACGTTTATAACACGTTTGAAAAACGTACGTGTGCCCATTGGGATGTATCCTTACGGAAATAAAAATATTTTGATATTGATAAATCAACTAATGCTCAAAATTATGCCATCACTAACTTCATCCGAATAACTGGCATTAGACCAAATTGTTCGACTTATTCTCGCAATTATATTTCATGTCAGTTTTTCTGGTTAAATTACTGATTGACAAAAGCATTTCGTGGAAAAAAAAATCAGATAAAAAAACTCTTGTGTATTAACACAATTACGCACGACTACACAAATAAAAAAGTACTTTTTTCGTCGACCTCTACAAAAAATGACATTTTATGTACTAATTTCCGGACGAAAAATCGACTATTTTTGAAGGCAAATACTTTTCGTCCGTAAACTCTTTTCGTCCGCTGTGGTCACTATCATAAAAAAACAGTCGATTGTCGATTCGAAAATCGGAAATTAGTAGGTAATTTGTAATTGTCTCGCCTGCTTGCTAGCCTCGGCTGCGCCTCAGCTATCAATTTGCAGGCTCGACTATAATAGACAGTTTTTCGTCCTTGGTACGTAAATAACTATTATGATATCAGTCGTATACATATGATTCTATTCGCCCCCATATGCATATTTTGTTATTTTAATTTTCTAGGTGCAACTGCTATATTCCGAAGCGTCACTGAAAAGTTTTTCGGAAATCGTGAATGAACTTATTTGATTGATTCGACTTGATTTCAATATACCTTCGTGTATTTTATTCATTTTTTTTTTTTAGTTTGCAGGATTTTCATCCGATTCCTTGGCAGAAAGAATCGCCGATTGTGAAGCACGGGTCCTAGTAACTGCCGATGGGGCTTGGAGAGGAGAAAAACTGTTGCAACTCAAGGCTATCTGTGATCAGGCCATGGTGAAATGCTCTCAAAAAGGACATAACGTTGAAACATGTGTGGTGGTTTCCCACTTATGCAGAGTTACATCCCCGCTTGGAACGCCATACAAGAGTAATAAGGTATGAAATTGATTTTCCTGCAAGTATTACTAAAAATAATAATTATTTTACGTATTCATTATTCTCAAACCGATATTTTCAACACTTCAAGGCGTGTTTTAATCACCAATGGAAGATTAAACTAAATGTACCTACAGAATTGTCCTTATTTATACCTATTAGATATCTCTGCTAGAGACCTGCGTCTTGTTCGTCTTAAATCAAAATTACAATATTGTCTTATCTACTAATTAGGTAAATGTTGAGTTGGATGGATATGCTAATTATTAACATAGTGTGAAAATAAACAATAATTATTTTATCAAGCTATACAGTAAACTATTAGGTATTGGCCCACCATCGTAATTCATAATTTTAGTATGTTCACTTAAACGGCGGCTTTGACGTTGTTATTGAATGCGCGTATACAGGGTTTTATGTAATAAGTGTCCGATTTTTAATATGACGATTCATCAGTTATTTATAAGGTAAAAAGTTCATATAAACATGGGTCCGCAAGGCCTTCAGTTCTGAGATAGAGGGTGTTTATTTTTATTTTGGTTTTTCGTGAATAAATTTTGAAATAATGTCGAAATTTGATCAAAAATTGGTATTTGGGGACTTTTTAATATGAGAAATCCAAATTTGATCTCTGTTTGGCACTTTATTGTAGGGGGCGCCACCTACAGGTCTTTGTCTCTTTTGGGAAGTCACAACTTTTCCGTGCCTGTATGTATCACATTTTCTAGAAAAAAAAACATATTCCACTATCATTTTTACGTGGAAAAGGAATACTTGTCAAAAGTCGCTACAAGCAGCCATTATCGAGATATTTTAATTTAAATTACCCGATGCATCCAATCGCCTTCTAATTGATTCGCGAACTCTTTGAAAATTACCTAATCAAGTAGGCTAGTAAGTTTATTCCAATGTTTTTTTTTTGTGCTGTCATTTCAAAAATTATATCTTGACGCATAGTTAAATAGTTTTATTTGTTACTAGTGTGATTATTTTATTGAAAATGGTAAACTTCACCAATGCAGATTATGCTGACATACATTTTACATACGGACTTGCTAACGGAAATGCATATGAGGCTAGACGTTTATATCAGAACCGCACAAGTCCTACTTCAAAAACTTTTTCAAGAATTCACACTCGGTTAAGGGAAACAGGAAGTTTTGAGAAAGCTAGTCATCTGTCGGGTGCACATCGGACGGTAAGAACCCCAGCAACCGAGGAAGCAGTTCTTAATCTGGTAGGAGAACACCCGGAAACAAGCTCAAGGAAAATAGCGCTGACGTTGAACATTTCTCATGTTCTGGTATGGAAAATTTTAATTGATAATTTGTTATATCTCTACCATATTCAGAGAGTTCTGACACTCCTCTCTCGTGACTTTCCGTTACGTATCAACTTCTGTCGTTGGTTTCTCCAACGCTTTATTCAAAATCCTTTATTTGAAAATCAAATCCTGTTTACCGACGAAGCAAATTTCTCACGCAACGCTATACGCAATTTTCACAACAATCATTTGTGGTCAGAGGAAAACCCCCATGCGATACAGGAATCACATTTTCAAGAACAGTTCTCTCTCAACGTGTGGGCAGGAATCCTTAGAGATTATCTGATAGGCCCATTCTTTATTACGAGGAGATTAAACGGAGAGAGGTATCGTCTTTTCTTGAAGCAGATTTGCTTATTTTACTGGAATATGTGCCACTTAGACTACGAGACGCGAGAATTCTTAGACCAAACTTTCGGCAACCGTTGGATAGGTCGGGGAGGGCCTCAATCATGGCCCCCTAGGTCACCAGACCTTAATAGTTTAGATTTTTTCCTGTGGGGACATCTAAAATCCTTAATTTACCAGACACCTATCCAGAATAGAGAAGAATTAAGAAATTGAATAATTAACGCATGCAGATCGATTCAAGATACTCCAGGAATTTTCCAAAGAGTTCGAGAATCAATGAGAAGAAGATTGGATGCGTGCATAGAGGCAGGAGGTGGACATTTCGAACATTTATTGTATTTTGAATTAGATTAATATTCAGTGTTCCGTTATTTATGGTTTATTAGGAATTAGCTTTTGAAATGTTTCTAGGTTAAATAAAAAAACAAAATCTTTTTTTTTTCATTTTTGGACAAACGCATATATCGATTAATTTAAATTAAAATATCTCGAAAACGGCTGCTTGTACCGACTTTTGACAAATATTCCTTTTTTACGTAAACATGATAGTGGAATATGTTTTTTTTTCTAGAAAATGTGATACATATGCACGAAAAAGTTGTGACTCCCCAAAAGAGACAAAGACCTGTAGGTGGCGCCCCCTACAATAAAGTACCAAACAGAGATCAAATTTGAATTTATCATATTGAAAAGTCCCCAAATACCAATTTTTGTTCAAATATCGACATTATTTCAAAATTTATTCACGAAAAACCAAAATAAAAATAAATTTTGAACACCCTCTCTCTCAAAACTGAAGGCCTTGCAGACCCATGTTTATATGAACTTTTTACCTTATAAATAACTGAGGAATCGTCCTGTTGAATATCGGACACTTATTACATAACACCCTGTATATTATCATTCTTTCGTTTTGAACGTGTTGATTTTTCAGACGCCCATGACAACTGGAAGAGACATTTTCTGGGAAGAGGTAGTTCCTGAAGCTTCAACCAGCTGTTACCCAGAATGGATGGAAGCCGAAGATCCTCTGTTCATGTTGTATACCAGTGGGTCCACAGGAAAGCCCAAGGGGGTTCTCCATACGACTGGCGGCTATATGATCTACGCCGCAACCACTTTCAAGTACGTCTTCGATTATAAACCCAATGATGTCTATTGGTGCACTGCAGATATAGGTTGGATTACTGGACATACCTATGTTGTTTATGGTCCATTAGCCAATGCTGCCACGTCTGTTTTGGTGAGTTTTTGTTTATTCAAAAGACTGTGTATTGTTCGGGAAAGTTCTTCGACATTGGCATTGATGGAGTATTATTTCTTGAAATGTTCAATGGTTATTATTGAAAATAAGAACATAATTTTTATATATAACTAAAAAATCACTTACGTAATATTTGGTTTTTTGACAATTTGTTGTTTTCAACAGATATATATATATATATATATATATATATATATATATACAGGGTGTTTCAAAATTCAGTATCAAGAATTAGGGGGCGTATATTTCAGGTCAATATAAGACTTTATTTCCTATAAACATATGTCCGCAACTGCTTAATTTCTACGATACAGGGTGTTATAATTTAACAAAAATGATAATGATATGCTACTGTTTTTTTTTTTAAATGAATATTATATTTTTCATGGGTGTCCTCTATCTATTCATAAAAAAGTCCCCTGACTTTTTTCCCTACGAAGACCAGTTTTCGATTTAAAAAGCAAAATGTGAGACATACAAAAAATCGCATAGGTACAAGCGAATGACGACCTTTTATTTTATAAATCGAAAATAGTCAAGAGACTATGTTTGTGGAAAAATAGAAGACAATTATGAAAATTATACTAATTTGCCAAAAAAAAACAGAAGCGTATCATTATTTTGATCAAAAATGACAGAGCATGTTTACAGAGACGCCACTGATGAAAATTAAAAAACGTTCGCCATGGAAAAAAATTATTTTTATGTGTACTTTGCATGTACCAAAATTAAAAAGAAAAACCAAAGTGGTTTAGAGATATTGAAAAAGAACTGATTTTTTTGTTAAATTTCAACATCCTGTATCTCAAAAATGAAGCGGTTGCGGACACATGTTTATGAGAAAAAAAGTATTTTTTTGACTTAAGAAACACGCCCCTGAAATCTTGATACCGAATTCTGAAACACCCTGTATATATATATATATATATATATAGGTGATACAGATATAAGTGAAGAGTTTTCGATTCAATTCACAAGAGGTCCATCATCCACCGACAGCTGTTTCGTGGTCTACCACTCGTCAGGGAGGCTTTATGGAGTCTCTTGGAATTAAATCGAATACACTGAAATAGTTGTGCACTAACACAAAGAAGAATAAGGTGAAGAATTGCTTCTGACATCTACAGTCGAATAGCGGAAACTTAATTTGGATCGAACCCTAGACCAAAGACAGATGATCATCTGCTACATTGACAGGCCGACAACTGCCGACTGGACGAAAGGCCGAAAGGCCGAAAGGCCGACTGTTTAGTTATACTGACCAACTTAAGGTTCCATAAAGTTTCTAGTGCGTTAGGGGAACGCAAAGACAGTATAAAGATATAGGTGAAGAGAAAAAGTTTTCGATTTAATTCACAAGAGGTCCATCATCCACCGACAGCTGTTTCGTGGCTGACGAGTGGTTAAAAAGTTCTGGGGAAAATTGGCACAGGGGTTGCATGTTTCGCCTCTTTGAAAGACCACAAAAAAAATTAACATGCCCAAATAATTATATTTTTTTAACTCTTCAACAATTTCCCAAAAGCAAAAAAATAGTCAGGTCCTACTAATCTGATTTTTCAAGGTCAAGAATATTAAAAAAAAAAGTTTTATTAAGTCTTCGTCGTCTTCACATTCAGTATTTTGCCTACTATTTGTTGGTTCTTCATGTGTGGTGTCTTCTGAATTACTTACATCTTCATAAATCATTTTTTCAACATCATGACAAGTCTCAAACATAGCTTAAGATGCATAAATTTATGTACACAGTAAGACACCACACACGAAGAACCAACAAAATAATGAATATGAAGACGACGAAGACGATGAAGAGCTTGAAGATCCAACAGATGCCAAATCAGATAATGAAGATTTGATTGTGTTTTTGAAATTAATTTTTATTTGCATTAATAATTACCTTTCTCAGTTTACTACTACTAAATACTATATAATAATGCATCAACACTGGTCTAGTATTCATATGACAGCATATAAATTCCACTTTTTTTAAGTTACTAGGGATTTCTCATACGTACGTACATAGATAGATACACAACAATGAATAAATAATTCATAATATGAATAGAACACTATTCAAAACATTATGCAAAATACACATGATAGTCAAGGAATAAAAGAATGAGGTCATGAAAATGGTTGCGAACTTGTTTTTGTTAAATAAGTTTTGAAACGTTTTTCATTCATGGATGTGATTTGGCAAAATGCAATTATTGTTTCTCCGATTCCGCTACGTATAACGTGGTACTAATAAATCATCAGCCTGTGTTGTGATGATTCTTTCACGCATTGAGACAATTTTTTAATACCTCCAAAAGTAAATAAAACAGAGTGGTAGAATTCTCAATCTCTTGAATAGTGGATGTGAGTCAATAATCCTATTGCTTATTTCTGTAACCTAAATATTTTTTCAAAATTAAAAACTGTACGTACCATAGCTGATCATAGAGTAGAAATGGCCAAAATATAAGATTTTCGAAAAATTTTGGTTCAAGCAAAAGTTTAATGAATGTTCATGATCTTCCAAATCATCGACTATACTTTCCAGGATCTAAAGCAGTGCTGTCACTTAGACTTATAACTACAATATCCGAAGTAGGGGGGCTTTTAGATCAACATATTATGTCAATTCCACATTTGAGCATGGACCTGAATTCACAAGAATGTGGAACTGGGTATCCTAGAGCTGCAGAATATCAAAAGTTTGGGTTGACATATTTTTATAATTGTCGAAAATCTCTTGAAAAATTAGTGATGATAATCAAAAAGAATGTGAAACGTAATAAAACCGTCATAAGTTATACATCAAAGAACTGAAGAATGCTTCAAAAAAACTGCATTCATCAAAACCTGCGGTATTCGAAAATATTAGGTTGATGATGCTTGATCAATAATGAAACGCCTGAACTCTAAAACTGATATAATCAAGATAAAAAAAGTTATACGCCAGTACAAAAAAATCCAAATCACATAGTCAAAATACTAGAATTTTAAATCACTTCCACTTGGATAATATTCATTCGAATAAAGGAAAAGCGAATCCAATTTTCAGTTCCATGGAAACTTTTAAAAAATTACCAGAAAAAATAAAAAATACAAAAACTATAATTTTATTTTTCAATGAAAGAAGATTCACTAGTGAAATTATTTTCATCAAATAGTATCAAAATAGTACAAAACTTTTTGAATTATTTCTGTTAGGAGGCATTCATTAATTACTTGAGGCGTTTAGAGGGGTGGGGGGGTCAAACGAAACCTCACCCATCTTTCGAAGGGGAGAAGGTGGTCTCGGCAAAATCTAGCAATTTTTTTTTTCCGCAAGAAACAGTGTGAAATTCGCTAGAAAACTAAGTAAAAAATAATATATATATATATATATATACTAGTTTTTTTTTTAATAAATCTAATGCAATCGAGCACAGATCAACTCATTTACATTACAAATACGCATTTTGAAGAATCTCACGTGAGATTGGGGGAGGGGGGGGGGTCGAGAAAAATCTCACGATATCTCACCAAGAGGAGTTGAGGAGTCGACAAATCGCCAAAATTGTCTCGCGTAATCAATGGATAACCCCTTCTATGATTAGGTAATTCAAAACCGTATACTTGATTACTTTCAAACTTCCTTATACCGAAACGTCTTCTAACTGGAAGTTACTTCTTCAATGAATGAATAAAATAAAAGAATAAATCTTGTAGAAACTTGATAAAATGATTTTTGTTTGAAAATGAGAACAGGATATTCGAAAAAGTACTTGTGGAATCATCTGCGGCTGAAAGGCAAACTTTAGTCGCTATTTTCCATCGTTCAAGATTTAGCTGGGGAAGTAGTTGTTTTCTGTTAGATATTACAAAAAAATCACATTTTTTTTAACTTTAATGTAGAATTTTCTCCTTTTCAACTTGATACAATGCTTGTGACAATTATCGTATTATATGCCACAATAAATAAAAAAGATAATTGTCTGTATATGAATTATTATATTAAAAATTACAGTGTTTCCGTTTACAATGAATTAATTTTGATCGGTTTGCGTGCATTTAGAACAATTACCGACGAAGAAAATTATTCAACCTCAATGTCAACCAAATTGTTATGTAAATGACCATTCTGTTATTTTCACGAACAATTACCCTAAACGTTCACATTCGAGTTCCACGAAAACGCAAGTTGTGACCTTTATTTTCGTAACAGTGACACTATACAAGATGTCCCAGAATAAAGGAAAAAACTCCGATAGTACATTCCTCACTTCATCTTAAGGCTAAAGTTTTCGTAAACCCATCTTCTAAGATGACTATTAACTGAGTTACAGGGTGTTGAAATGAATTGAAAAATAATTTTTGCATATGTAATTTCCTTCTACTACTCCTGCGAAGTCTTACAATTACCTACAATCACAAAAGTTTTGGCATAAATATTCCTCCGTAATTGAATTTTTGAATATCTGAAATGACGAAAACAGGTCGTGCATAATTCATACCTTTTCAATGTAAATGGCTTTGCATTTTCTTATTTTCACGTAACGGTTGTTAATATTCGATAACCTATAACAATTACATCGGAATGTACGAAGTCAACTTAGCACTGGAAACTTTTCATTCATTCCTTCCGCTTCTGGCTTCTGGAATACCTGTGGATGTTGGGGGGGGGGTTGAGATGCTTTGTCATTATAATGATAATAATGTTATTAAAGCCAGTAGACTCTAGACTTTGGAGTGTGGATATCCTTTTCTATGGCCCTTAACCATAAAAAAACACTGTGGCTAGAAATATGCTACTAAACTGGAATCCATTCTCCAAAAATATCACATATAAGATCTAAACTGAGCTGTGCCTAAAATTTTTACACACTGTTCATACATTCATGCATTTTTGAAAAAGGCAGTATTTTGCGACAAATGTAACTCGGAAGTCATCTTTTCATAATACGACGACATAATACGATACAATTGCTGTCGAAGAAGAAAACTTTGTATGATAAACTTTCGTAAAGAGCTTTTGTGTTTGTTTAACTCGGCTACGCCTCATTCAGCAAACTTCACGCCCATACAAAAAAGTCCTAGTTTACGAACTTGTATCATAAATAGCTATTTTATGATACACTTTGGTCAAGGGCTTTTTGTACTCGCGTGTTTGTTTGAACGCGGTTTCGCCTGACTTAACAAACTTCACGCTCATACAAAAAAGTCCTACTTTACGAACTTGTATCATAAATAGCTATGTTATGATACACTTTGGTCAAGTGCTTTTTGTACTCGTGTGTTTGTTGAACTCGGCTTCGCCTAAATAAACAAACTTCACGCTCATACAAAAAAGTCCTACTTTACGAACTTGTATCATAAATAACTATTGTCTTCATGCATGTGCATTCTGCTCGTTTTATTATATTCCATTTTATTTTGTGTGGTTATATTATTTTTAGTGTAATAATTTTGTTGAAGAAACAAACTTTCTATGATACACTTTCGTGAAGGGTGTTTGTTGAACTCAACTTCAACAAACCTCACGCTCATATAAAAAAGTCCAACTTCACCAACTTGTACCATAAATATCTATTTCATAGTTATTCTGTTTAGGCAAGGTTAGTCAGGTCAGATTAATTCAGCTGAAAATTTCACACCTCTACTTTTTAACCAATAAGATGCCTTAATTTTGACTAGTTACCATGGCAACTGAAAAAATTCGGAAATTTTTTCGTGGCGCCACGATATTTAAGTGGATATTTTTTACAGTTGAACAGGTAAACATATGATCTACAACCATTAAACATTGTAGATATACCTGTGAATAATGCAAAATTTCTATAAGAATTAACATTATTATTTATTATTCGCTATAAAGTTTCATTAAACAGAAAACACAAATTTGTTTAATTATTATGCATTAACAATTTATATTTCAAAAAACGTAGGATCTACAAACGTAGTCAGATTTAAATGTTGCTTGAATTCTAACCCATCCTCTCTTCTTAATGGTGAATAGGAAGGTGACGAATTAATTAGATGTCTGTGTTTTAAGAAAAATATGTAATATTCTGAAACAATTTTGTTGAAATCTCTTTTACGTAAAACTTTCCTCGATTTTCGTAAACAAACCATTCGACTCTAACGCTTCCTGGTCGCAATCTTCCATTAAATTCGTTAAATATATTAATTTTGGATAACATATTTGCACTTGACTCTTTGCAGTATTTACATAAATTGTACTTTCCAGCATTTCATTTTTCTCAAATTGTTTAACGCAAATGCTTACAAGAAATGTTTTATATAATATCTTTGTTCACTGGTTTACTATACAGTAACTCAATGTAATTTACCAATATAAACCTCATCTGTCAAAAGCATGGCCGCCTATATCACGGCCACCTACTGCAACAAACCATGTTAATATTATATTTTTTACATTAGAAGTGTTATGGATTACTTCAACAAAACATACATTTCTACCACCTTTAGTGACCTAAAATTATGAAAGGGCGATAGACTGATCTAATACCCATCTGAGTTTTAGCATTTGGTGTAACTGAAGTTGGTAATATTTTTTATTTAACGAAACATGGTGGACTTTACAAGCAGTAAAATTAATTTAAAATGTCAGATTGGATTAATAATCTTGTTCCAAATTATGGTGTGAAATTTTCTTAACGAATACCACGCAAGCTTAAATTATTCCTGAAAATTTCCGGAAATAATTTAAACTCTTGTGATATTATAAGTGATAACTCACGAATTTTCAGTTTCTTGTCCTCTAAACTTTCTACCATTACAGTCACCAGTCACAGAGCGCTCACTTCGTGCATTTTACTGTCGTCTTCACAAGTACCTGGAGACTTGGGCTTATATAAAAATCACAACTTTGTGTTCTTCAGAACTGAAAACATTAAGTCGAGGACCAAGGGATACATAATAGGCAGTCACTTTGGTCCACCGAATATACTGGATGCTGGACATCCCACTGTTGTCAATATGTCTAGGATATACTGTCTTACTAGGACAAAAAAATGATAAAATAGTACATTATACACTCAGTCCTGATGAGGTGTATATACTACTTTATGCACTTTAGGATAGGTAAAACGTTAGAGAAAAAATAACGAAAAAAAAATAAATGCTACTAAACGGTAGGTATTCTATTTCTAAAACATCATTGAAGGAGCTGCCATTGTTCCCATAACAACGACCTCATTAGTGCTATTGATCCAGATCATGATTGTCACTGTCAAATGAAAATCTTGGTGTGTTGTGACAAGTAACTTAAGTAAAACAAAATTCGCATTTTCATTCAGA
Organism: Chrysolina haemoptera; assembly: GCA_958298965.1. NCBI lineage: Eukaryota > Metazoa > Arthropoda > Insecta > Coleoptera > Chrysomelidae > Chrysolina > Chrysolina haemoptera. Next base: position 8,725,731 of record OY282600.1, on the reverse strand, counting down.
GTTGATTTTTTTTATTATCTCTAATTTTCATTGAAAATTCATTAAATAAGTTAGATATGGAGAATGTTATTGAAAAATTTTCACTTTCAGATTTTTTCTTTTCAGTCAGAGTCTTTTCACAATATCTGTCAGATATAGTTCAATGTCCAGCGTGGTTTAAACCGGGAAAGTAATTGTTTTCTGTCAGATATTACAAAAAATTCACGGCTTTCAGTTTTCAATTTTCATGGAGAATGTTTCCTTTTTAAACACCAAGATTATTTCAACAACTCAATTAAATTCGAATAAGTGAGTTAAAAAACTTGAATGGTGATTATAGGAGGGTTATAATATACTCACGGAAAATCAAACATAGCGGACTACATGCAAAAAAACATTCACCTATGCATAATATTTCTGTAGGTATATTTTCAATGTTGTTGGGTAATTTTTTATATTCATGTTGTGTATAGGTACTCATTTTGGGTAAAATAATCGTCAATTTTCCAAATGGCATTTCTGTAGATCATATCTATTTTTTTTAAACCAGAGTGTGAAATTTTCTAAAAGTTCAACTATTAGGATTTTGACGTCCATAAGAATAAACGTGAGTGAAAGTTTTCATATTACTCTTTTCTTTTTCAGTATGAAGGAACTCCATTTTACCCGAAAAACGACCGGTTTTGGGTGGTTGCAGATAAATATAAAGTGAATCAATTCTATACGGCGCCGACTGCTATTAGAACTTTGATGAAATTTGAAGATGAACTTGTCAAAAAGTAAGTTGAGATTATTTCATCGTAATATTTAATCGAGCACCAAAGTTATATTGATATAATTTTCAAATATTTATCTTGTTTCACCAAAAATCATAGGTGAGCACCAAAATTGAATTACCAAATTATTTAATTTTGAGCCCCAAAGTATTGAATTTTTGAAGTTTCTTTATGTATTTCAGCAACAACTAATTATTGTTGACGCCAAAAATCATACTTGAAGACTAAATAAATATTTGAGCACCGAAATAAACATAGTTTGCGAGTCGAAAATGCCTGAATTAGTTTTTCGCTCGCGCTTGACACACAAACCTATCCTGAGCAACCCAAGAAGCACACTCATATTGGGACAATATTGGTACTATATTGTGAAAATATTGGCAAAATATTCAAATAACAATATTGGCGAGAAAAAAAATGTGAACAATCGTCGATATTGCTCCAATATTTTAAAGATAATATTGGTGTAATAAGCGATGTTAATACAATATCGCTGTAGCACACTTACATTGAAATAATATTGGTAAAATATTATAAAAATATTGGCAAAATATTCAAACGTAATATTGGCGAGATAAAATTATAATTATTTCGGGATATTGGTACAATATTACTTGGACATTATACAAATAATATTAGTGAAATATTGCGGAAGCAATATTGGCCTCAAAATATTTAGCGATATTGGTACAATATAATTTGTTTATATTGGTAAAATATTAAAAGTTATTATGTTGCCTTGGAATGGAAACAATCATGAAATATTTCCAGAAAATGTCGAATAATTTGAATGTTCTACAATTTCACTTCTTAAACACTGAGTAGATTGACTTGTAAACGCATTGCGAGAAGCCTAATTCAATTTATGTTACTATGATTCAACTGTTGTTCTATATGTGGGGCCACCTAGCGGTTTCTTATCCAAGGTTAATCATAATTCATTTCAATATTGTTTATTGAATATTCGGCCAATATTCAAATTTCAATGATAGAGATACATTTATTTTGTAATATTATATCAATATTGTCTTTCAATTATTGGCGTGAGGTCTTCGTAAAAATCTCAATCAATATAAGGTCAATATAATTTTTCGAATATGGATGAAATAATATTCCACCAATGTGCTATCAAACTTGGAGATACAATATTGTTTTTTATCTCTAAAATCGATATGAGAGGAATATTGAAACCGCAATATTGGAGCTAGATGCTAGAAACAATATGTAGGCAATATCGCTCTATCGATATTGGTGAAAATTATTGAACCAATATTGACCCAATATTTTATAAATCAATATACATTCAGAACAGGTTGAGCCAATATTCCACCAATATTATCTATGAAACATTGTTTTCCGAATATGCACCCATATTGGTTCAATATTATTTTCACATTTACAATATATCCATATTGGCCCAATATGAAAACGGTATTCAGCCAATATGAGGCGAAAATGCGTGAATTAGATTTTCGCTCGCACTTGAAATACTAGAATCTAACCTAACCTGAGTAAGCTAACCTAGTTTGCATATTGAAAATGCGTGAGAGATGTGTTTAGTATATTACATCAGGTACGACTTTAATATTTATGCCAACTTATTAACATTTCAGGTGCTCATAAATTCAATTTCTGGTTGAGATTTTTTGGTGCTCGTTTATTACTTTTGGTGGCCAAATATTATTTTGGAGACAGAGTATAAAACTTGGCACGTAACGTTGTAGCACAATAATTATTTTGATGCTCATTTAAAATATACCCATTGTTTTATACATTAACAAAAACTCAAGTGAATTATAATTCAGTAGTAGAGTTTTTAATCATACCATGGAAATTTGAAACTCATTTTCCGTTGGTGTGGACATTATGTGGATAAAAAAAATGGTTTGCTTGCAAAACAACCTAACTTTCTAAATATCGAAGATGCTTTGTCAAATAATAATAACCGTTCTCTACACGAACAAACTCTATAAGAGTGTTAGTCAGGGAGATTAGACACCCTTTTCTGAATTTCTTCCACAATAAGGCTTTTCTGCGTATTAAATCATTCCAAGTTTTGATTGATATCCGTCCCTTCGGAATGTTCAATTTGCATTTTAAATATTATAAACTATTTATTCCAACAGCAATAAAATATTTGTCCGGAAAATTGAAATAGTGGATACTTCTATAAATAATTATTGAATAATGGTGATTTCAAAAAACTGTTCTTCAATGACTGTATTCTTTAACCTTTACGCAAGTTCATGCAATATTTTTGCTTTAGAAACATCACTATCTTGGGTAACATTTTCCTGATAAGAATAGCAAATAATTCGAATAAATTTTGAAATCAACTAATGTTTTGACTAAAATATGATTATATAATTAAGAAGTTTATTTTCGTAGGTGACAACAGACATTTTATGTTATATCAGATAATATAGCTTTTGTTGCTGCAAATTATTCCTATTCCTTTACTATAAGGTTATCATGAAGAGTTTCACAAGAAACTGATTAAATAAATATGTAGTGAAGTATAGTATAGTTTTTAACTTATTTGATCATGTTTCCATGAGACTTTTATTGCTACTTTTATTACCAATAAATGAATAAATAGAGTAACATGAACAATTAGGAAAAACCAATTTAACTATTTACGTATTTCTCCACTATATTTAGAAGTGCCATAAAAATGAAAACTTCACTAGAAATTTCTATTGTTACTGTTATCACTCAGTTTATAACTCGCTGAGAAGATGGCAGAATGTATCGAAACAATTTTTAGCAATAAATATTGATGTTGTGTAAATTGCGGAGTATTATTTTCACTCAAATCATTAATTCAAAATGAATTTACACATATCTGAAGCTCAAAATATTTCTTTTGTGGTAATTCAAATCCAATAAAAAAACGAGATCAAGAAACTTTGGATGATCAACATAATGATTACCGACGACAAAACACCGTCCGGAAAACACTGTTTTTTTGGACGAGTGGAAGTCTGCGAGTCCAAAAAAACTGTTTTCGGACGTGTTGCGTACACACTTTTTTCGGCAACCGTGTAGAATAACAAATCGAGATACATTTATTCATTATATTTCTTGGTAGAAGAAAATTTCGAACATTTTAATTCTTATTTGTATTAAATATTGAAATTGGAACAAAAGATAGGTACTAACAGAAACATTCTAATTCTTATTTATATTAAAATTTGAGCATTTCACGGACTAGTCCGGAAAGTACGTACTTCCCGGACTAGTCCAGGAAGTGATATTTTCTCAAAGAAAAATCGTCCGGAAAGTAGCTACTTCCCGGACGGTTGCCGAAAAAAAAAATTCTAGGCATCCGATCTAGAAGAAGGAACGAAATGATTAGCTTTTTATCAGAAAAATCCTGAGCATAATACTGGTTAGCTTGGTTATTAATTATTGTCTTCCATTCGATTACTTTCCCCACTACTATTTCACTTCTTGCATTTCTTATTTACTTTTCACATTGTTGTTTTAAACTTACGTTATTTACATATAATCCAGTACGATTGGGTTTTGAGACGAGAATCGATTCTAGCACCACCAAACATGGTATGATAGTTGTTGGAACCATGATTCCAGGGGTGGAACATTTTTTATTATTTTTTTTTTTTTTTCGTTTAAAAATAAATTAATATATTTTTGCTGTAATTTTGGAAAGTATATGATTTATCGGAAAAACAACTCAACAAGTTGAAAGACAATTCAATTCCCCACAAAAATGATTCCAAGTAATTTATTATGAAATGCGCTCGTTTTCCCAGAAAACGTGATCGAACGCTGGCATAAAATTTCAGGTTCACGCTTAACCGTCGCTGAAAGTTCTGGCGGAACCGAATATTTGATTGGTCATAACTCTGCTAAAAATGATCGGAGAAGGAAAAGGAAAAGTTCATATCGTTTCTGAAGACTCCGACCTTCTCATGCAAATATAATATGCGAGTATTTGAGTAACGAAAATGTGTTTTGTCGCACTTCACCCATATCCTCTTTGAACTAAACCAGTTTTTTCTTTGGCATGTATTCTAAAATCGGTGCATATGGTCCAAAGAGGGTACTGATTCCAGCTTCAGTATAATTATTTCATATCAACTAAAATATCCATGACTTTCGGACCCACCGGAAATATCGTAGAAGGGTTATGTGAACTGGGATAAAACACATTTTGGGTACTCAGATGCTCACAGGTTATATTTACATGAGGGAGTAGAAGTCTTCAGGAACGATATGCCATTTTCGGCACTGCCGGAAATGGCAGTGGCAGATTAACGCGAGACTGAAATTTGATATCGGAATTCCATCAGGTTTTTTGAGAGAACGAGCGCATTTTGTGTGAAATTACTGGGTATATTTCTTGTGGATAATTGAATTATCTTTCGCCTTGTTGAAATTGTTTTTTGATACATCTTATACTTTCCGAGACAACAAACAACAGCAAAAAAAATTGAAATTATTTAAATACAAATTTTTTGGGGTTCCACCCCTGATTTTTTGGTAAACATTTCTTTGTCTAACAATACAAGATGTCAAGAACTCATGTGCCGAGTTTCAAAAAGTGCTACGATTCATTCTTCACTTGTGGCTTACATTTGTCTGTCGTTACTGTACTAATACATTTTATATCAAATCACAATGTATGTGAATAAAGGCTGACGAAAATGACGAAGACAATAGACAATAATTTTTTGAAGTTTCGTTTAGTTTTTGTCAAAAAAGTTTTGAAAATAATACCTTCATAGTAATTTTTCCCACTTCCATATATATTTTTTCTACTCCCCAACCAGTTATTATGCTATGTCATGAACACCCCACTCATTAGTTCAAAAGTATGAATATTGATGAAAATAAAAATATCTTGAGTACGATAACATTCATTCATAATTATAATACATGGATATGCCTTTTTCAGGCATGATTTATCTTCGTTGAAAGTATTAGGTTCCGTAGGGGAACCAATCAATCCAGAGGCTTGGATGTGGTATTACAACCTAGTAGGCCATGAAAAGTGTTCGATAGTTGACACTTTTTGGCAAACAGAAACTGGTGGGCACGTTCTGACTCCCCTGCCTGGAGCTACACCAATGAAACCTGGAGCAGCGGTAAGTACAAATTGATTGAAACAAAAGGTCATCTGCTTTAAATTACACATGATCTACAAGGAAATTGTATTGTGGATTATGATGCATTTTTTTATGCGCGAGTAAGAGTTATTGACGCACGACGCAGTGGTAGACCACTTCATATTTTTCTTTCAAATATGGTCTCAATTTGGCATATTTCTAGATGTCGTTATTATCATTATTAACAATGGCCTAACTTCCAATTAACTGGTCCATGGGAGGAACTTTTCATTTCATCAGAACTATCTTAAAAAATAGCTAATAATGTACTCTGTGAAAATACGAATACTTGTTTTCTTTACGCTATGTCAAGAAAACCTTATATTTTCACTATGAATAACAATATCCGTTGTATGGTATGGTTGTATCATCAGCAAATATTTAGATTTTCCAACTAGTTCCAAATCGACTAATGAATTAATATATATGAGAAAGAGTACAGGTCCAAGAATTGATCCTTGTGGCATACAACCGTTTTATGCAATCCTTCAGTATCTTCCATAAATAACTGTTTTATGTCTAAGAGATAATTTCTGACCCATTCGTGAGCACTTTCTCTTACACCTCAATTAAATTTTGTGATCAACTGTGTCAAAAGCTTTCTGAAGATCAAGCGACAGAATACCACATTTTTTACCCGAATCTATACTGCTGCAACAACTGCTGATTTTGTATCGCTAGATCTTCGAAAACCATATTGCCCATTATACGATAATTTTGATTTTTCAAGATATTCAAATAATCAAAATACAATGCTTTTTCAGTTATTTTCGAAAGAATTGATAGAATCGAGATGGGGCTATAATTGTTCATTTGATCTTTTTCACCTACTTTGAAAATTGGTGTAGCTTTCGCAATTTTCATTTTATCTGGAATTATGCCCGTTATGAAAGTTAAATTTATTATTTAGGTGCAAGTTCTGGTTTCACTGCTGTAATAATTTTGGTGCTGATTTTGTCAAATCTTGGAGACTTTCCTATATCAAGCGAATTTATGATTTGTTTTATTTCTACATGATCTGTAGGCTTTAGGGACAGTTATTCACAATCATCAATACCTTTTTTTACTGTCTCTCTTCAATATTATATTTCTAATCCCAATCTTTCAATCAGTTTAAATTCAACCCAGATGGATTGTTTTTATTCTATGTGCTCATATTATTTTTCAAATGAAATATGTAATATGTAGCTTTTTGTATCCATACATAAACATTATTGTATCTAGATATATTAGTAGAGTAAATACGACTATTGTAAGTTCCATATCTCGTCTTCAATAGACAAAATCTGTCACATTATAATAACAACTTCGATATCAATATGTTCACTGAACATTGCAAATAGTCCATTGTTTTTTAATATAACGTAATTTTTATCAAATAAATACAATTTTGAAGACTAAATAAGAAAATACAAGTCCAGAAGTTCCGATTTTTTAACGACTCCTCCTCACATAGAAATTTATATTTCTAAAACGTCCCAATTCAGTCAGTAAAATAAATCTTTAATCATGAGATATTAATTACACTTTGTTTCCAGGCGTTTCCATTTTTCGGCGTGGAGCCCGTTCTGTTAGACGAAGGGGGAAAGGAAATAAAGGGTGAAGGTGAAGGTTACTTGGTTTTCCCGCGTCCATGGCCTAGTTTGATGAGGAGTCTGTACAACAATCACGATCGATACGAGATGACCTACTTCACGAAGTACCCGGGATATTATTTCACAGGAGATGGTATGTTATTGAAGGTCGATCCTATTGTGGAAGAGGGTCAAGTAGGCGGAATTTTCCAATTACTTACTAACTTAGTTACTACTTACTATATTTCTAATCTAGAACTCGCGCTTATGGTCTCATATGGCGGTATGGGCTAATCAGGAAATACACATTCGCGAATGATCTCCACGCGTACTGTGGACCGTGCGAAGAGATCGCTATTATTCTTATGGAGCTGATGAGATCAGACGTTTTCGCTCGATGCAAATTTCAACTAGATCACAAAGAAACCTGATTCGGTTGTTTCCGGTTTATTGGCGAGAAAAAACATATGGAAATGAACATATCTGAAAATATATGTACATTGACCACCAAAAAGTATGTACCATATGGGAAAAAAGGTTATTATTAGAGTACTGGAAAAAATATTTTTGGGAAAAGTTTGTGCATGTCCGATAATCTAAAATCGATTTTGATAACATTTGTCACGTGATATCGAAAAAAGTTCATAGAACAAGTTGCTTAGAATTCAATTTTATTTACAGATACAAAGTTTTAGAAAATAATGTGGGAATATTGAAAATATCAATTTTTTTTTAATATTTTTCTAGCTGTAGAAAAATATCAAATTATTTTCTTATGAATAGCTTGGCCATACTGGAATATTTCTATTCCGATGATAATAACAAAACTTTCTCATTCTCTCCACACCAGAGAGCACAAAATAAAAAAAAAATAGAATTTTGTCAGAACCCTTGCTGTTACATTGGTTCGTATCTGATAGTTATATCACAATTCCACTATTATTGCGATGATGAGTAAATCCAAAAATATCGTGTTTTCCCATTATAATCAATTTTTGATGATAATCGTGCACGAACGTTTCACTTCGCACATAATCTTAAAAATAGTGCGTCAAATTAAAGAGGCTAGAGTTTTCAACATTGCATGCGAAGTGAAACGATCTGGCACGATTATCATCGAAACTTGATTATAATCTGGAAAACACCATATTTTTGTAGTGTCATGTCATCACAATGGTCGTGGAACTCTTAGATACGAATCAATGTAACAGCCAGGTTTTTAACAAAATCCAATTTTTTTCATTTAGTAGGTACTCAGTGGTGTAGAGAAAATGAGAAAGTTTTGTCATTATCATTGAAATACAAATGTTTCAGTATGGTCAAGCTATTCATAGGATAATAATTTGATATTTTTTTATACAGCTAGGAAAATATTTTTAAAAAATTGCTATTTTCAATTTTCTCCCATTACTTTTTCAAACTTTGTATATGTGTATATAATTCAATTCTAAGCAACTTTTTCAAATAACTTTTTTTGATATCTTGCCATTTTACTCCACTTTTTGCCTTTTCATAGTATTTTTTTTTCTAATACTCTAATAATAAACTTTTTTTCCACATGGTACATACTTTTTGGCGGTCACTGTATATAAATAAATCAGTAGACAATGAAAATACTTAGTTAAGATTGAGACTGATGATCTACATTTACTCTGGCACTGCGGAAATATTTCAATTATTATATTCATGACCTTTCAAATTGTCTCAGTTCAGATTTGATATTAATACTTATGAACTGGAGTTATTTCAATCACAATAATTCATACACTTGGACTTAGTTTAGACTTGAATGATAATAGCTGACAGAAGACTCATGTCATCATCTTCACCAAAATCTTCCAGAGCACACCAAAACTACGTCGTTTCTATGCGATGACATTGACTTGTACCTCAATGAAAAACAACTGAAGTGGCCTGGTCGATGTCTTAATAGCCCCGAACTCCACTTATTTCAATGAATCAACTTGTTTTTTCTACCAATCTTCAATTGCCCCTTTTGTGAAACCACAAACTCAGCTTGACTAAAGTTCCCCACTGTTGTATATTCACTGCACTGTATTTGATATATTTTCTTGTACTATAATAATGATAACTGTTTCACATGGATTTGATGATTTATATATACACCTAGGCAACAGAAGAAAAAGGTTTGTCATTATGTAAGTAGAGGAGTAAAAAGCAATTTATCCGAATCTGAGTACTTTTCTCTATTAGAATAAAGTCTACTACACCCACTCCTGGTGACTTAATTCAGGGTACCGGGACTCCTATCGGTTGCTTCTTTGGCAAAGCCCTTGAGTTTGTTCGCCCCCAGGATGTACTACTACACTCTTACAGTGGTTTTGGTAAAGACGAAACGTTTTTTTTTAACAAACTTTCTCTTTTGAAACATATTTTTGCTACCATCGACGCCATGACTGAAATATAAATGACAATACAGGGTGTCCCAGAATAAAGGGGACAAACTCCGAGGGTAGAACCCTCACTACATTTGAAGGCTGAAAGTTCCAATGAATATATACTCTAAAATGAGTATTAACACAAAAAAGGAATACATTCCGTTTCACAAATATCAACGGTTTTCGAGATATTTGATGTTGAATAAGTGCGTGCGTATCAAAATCTTGACTATTTTTGAAAGGAATGTGACGGTAACTTTTTGAAATTTTTTTTTGTTTTTTTTGTTTTTTTTGTTTTTTTTGTTTTTTTTGTTTTTTTTCACAAACCATCGCATACAGATATCACAATTCATAATAGCTCATCGCACCCATATCAACACAAAGTAGCAGCTTATAACAGTATGATACATAGATTACTTAGCATTCCTCTTAGTACTTCAAATTTTAATAAAGAATTTAATATTATTAAACGAATTACAGTTAACAATGGCTATAAATCATCTGTGATAGACAACATTCTGACCAAGAAGAAATACAGAAAAGCTATTGAAGAAGTTTATCCTACTACAAAAGACCACCAAAGGTTCACAACAATTACATATATCGGTGAACCAAGCAATAAAATAAGTAATTTCTTCAAAAAGCAAGGTTTGAATATTGCATTTAAGACAGACAGTTTGGGCAGACATATCAAAAACAACAAAGATAGGGTGGAAAAACAAGAAAAGTGTGGAGTCTATAAATTAAACTGTGGTAGTTGCCCCAAGTTTTATCTTGGCCAAACAGGTAGAACCTTCAAACAACGCCTAGCCGAAAACAAATTCCACGTATGCTAACCATTTATTAATCGAAAACCATATTTTCGACAAAGATTTTGAAATCCTTCATGTTGAAAACAAAGGTAAGAAGCTGAATCTTTTAGTAAGTATGGAGATTAATAAATGGAAAAATTCTCAGTACTTGCTCAATGACCAACTCGAATGAAATTCGTCACCACTCATGAATTTGTTTTCCTGGAAAGGTTAGATGTAATTAATAGAAATGTAAAGGTACTTATCGTGAATTTATTGGGAGTTAGGTATACAACCGAAACCTCATTAATTTTAGATAAGTATTCAAAGTAACATAGCAAAATGTAATTCAGTATATGAACAAACGAAAAAGAAAACAATAAATCACCATATAATAATCGGAGATATAAACTTGAATTTGTTAGATGATAGTGATGGAACTGTCAGTGATTATTTAAACATTCTAGGTGAATTCAACTTTTGCTCGCTCATAAACAAAATAACGCGCGAACAAAACGGATCTATGAGCTGCATCGACCATTGCTTCCTGAAAAGTTCAATTACTAACATTACAAAAAATTGTTTACCCTGCATAATCAAAAGTCACATAACTGATCATTATACTGAAGTTATAAACATTCTTCTAGAAAAAAACTGCGAACAACTCGGTGTAAACCTTTCCTATAAAAAATTCATTGACTATGAAAAAATAAAAATCGACATAGATAACTTTGACTGGACGATATTTTATAGTATACAAGATCCACAACAAGCAACGAAGTACTTCACACAAATGCTACATTTAACCATTGAAAGAAGAACAACCTTGGTCAAACAGAAAAAAAAAGATATTCGCAGGAAATGCTGGGTAACGGCTGGGTTACTACGTTCTATAAATCATAAACATGAATTACATGCTAAATACAAAAAAGATCCAATTAGATACACTGATGAGTATAAACACTATAAAAACTATCTGAACCTACTAATAAAAAATACAAAAAATAATTATTATAAAGAAAAAATAAATGAAAACAAATATAATTCCAAAAATCTCTGGAAGACAGTTAAAGAAATAATCCCAGTGAAACATGAACATGATATAAAACAAATAATCAGTAATGGTAATATTTCAGTCAGTGATAAAGACATTGCCAATGCTCTAAACGATTATTATATTAACGTAGGTGTGAATATGGCAAAAAAAATAACTCCCTTTAATGGGCCGATGCACACACTCGAGCCAACTCTTGAATCATTCTATTTAGAACCGACTAACCACAAGGAGATTGAAGAAATTATATCAACCCTCAAAACAAATAAGGCCCCTGGATATGACCTAATCAGAGCTGAAACATTAAAACATATTTCCAAACAAATATCTCAACAATTAACGCACATAATCAACTTGATAATAGTACATGGCTGTGTGCCAGAAGAATTCAAGTTAGCAGTAGTCAAGCCAATTTATAAAAAAGGAGATAAAAATTTACCTGTTAATTACAGACCGATTTCGTTGATCACCATTCTTACAAAAATATTTGAAAAAATAATAAAACAGAGGCTAGATAATTATCTAAATAAATTCAAATTATTGTCCGACAAACAATATGGATTCAGGGACGGGAAATCTACTAATGACGCTATTAGCCATCTCTTAAAGAGTATATACCAAGCCGTCGACGATGGAGATCCAGCACTCTGCATTTTTCTTGATCTCTCCAAGGCGTTCGACACGGTAGATCATGCCTTGCTGTTAGATACTCTGGAGAGACTAGGAATTCGCGGAACTCCCCACAAACTCTTCTCAAGCTACTTATTGAATAGAAAACAAATTGTTCAAATTAGAGATACATATAGCTGTGAGAAGGAAGTTATGTGTGGGGTTCCACAGGGAACAGTGCTGGGGCCCATTTTGTTTATAATATACCTCAACGAACTTCTGCATCTTGACACGATAGGGGAAATAACTAGTTTTGCGGATGACACGGTCATATTCTATAAAGACGTCAGTTGGACGAACCTGAAATTGAAAGCGGAATCCGATATGGGACAAATTACAAACTGGTTCGTGTCACGGAAGCTTACTATCAACTATGAGAAAACAAATTATATGCCTTACACCTGCTATAAAAACCGGCTACCTGTATTCAATACTCTTTCTATTACACAAAATAAAAGCTCCAAGATCCAAGCGGCTTCAGAAACAAAATATTTGGGTGTAACAATAGACCATCATCTCAGATGGGATAGGCACATAATAAATGTTGTAAATACTCTTAGGAGTTTGCTATACAGATTCAGATATTTCTCAAATATATTGGAAATTTATCATATGAGGATATTATACTATGCTCTAATAGAATCTAGAATCCAGTATGGAATACTGGGATGGGGGGGTGCTCTAGATGTTCACCTGAAACAACTATTAACAATACAAAAATACTTTTTGAAAGTTATTCACAAAAAAGAAAGGAAATACCCGACCGATAAATTATTCAGTGAAACAAAAATTTTTGACTTAAGACAACTATACCTTTATCACATAATGATACATACCTACAAGAACAAATCTACCATCCTTCAATACCTAGACCATACTTACCAAACCCGACAGAAAACACACCTCTATACCAAAACGAGTGCGCCAAAAAAGAATATTGGTCAGAGGAACTATACGTATATCTGCCAAAAAATGTTCAATAAAGCTCCAACAAAACTTAAAGAAGAAATGGTCACAGTCAGTTCCATCAATGTTATCAAAAAAAGAATTAAAACATATGTACACAGCCTACAAAGAAAAGATATTCAGCAATTCTTCTGAGAGAAAGAAAAAAAAAAAAAAAAATATATATATAAATATAAACACATTTTCTTACCCCCCTCTATCTATCTTAAGAATTAGTTTTATATCTAGATTACACTTACTTTTTTTTCCTCACCTCCTTTCTATCCTGTAATGAGTTTCGCCACTTGTTTATATTATTATAGTATTATCAATCCACTTTTATATGTATATATCGTACTAACTTACTATATTTGTACCAACTAAAATTTTTAAACATAAGTATACACTGTACTCCCATGTACAACTTCGAGTTTTATGGGATTCCTGTTTGTTTTCTTATATGTTTAAAATGTAACCGTAACCTGTATGAAATTGGAAATAAACATTATTATTATTATTATTATTATTATATCTTCACCACTTGAAGAAGCTTTCTTAAAGCGAAACAATTGTCGTGGTTTTGTAAACCCTCTTTATGTGAAAATCATTTGAACTCTAGTTTCATTATAGAGATCAACATGGATTTTCATCAAGTATCGGCTATATCAATTCAAAAAATACTGGTATGTTGTTTCAAAACATGCCTTGAGCAAATGTTCTCGTGTTGAAATCTGCTTTATTTGAATGACTCAAGCAACCAGTGGCGTAACTGTTGAGGAAATCCTGTGCCTGTGGTATTTTTTTTCCAATAATATATTTTATTATTTGTTACCTATATTAATTTATAATAATATGTCTTTGTTTCCCATTTTCAGGTGCAAAACGAGACGCAGACGGTTATCTCTGGGTGACAGGAAGAGTGGACGATATGCTGAACGTTTCCGGCCACCTCATGTCAACAGCGGAAGTGGAATCCATTTTGACGGAACACCAGTCCGTCGCAGAAGCAGCAGTAGTGGCGAAACCTCACCCGGTCAAAGGAGAGTGCCTGTATTGCTTCATAACGACGACGGAACATGGAGTCTTCAACGATAAACTAGTCAAGGAATTGAACCTAATTGTAAGAGAGAAAATTGGCCCGTTCGCCACACCGGACGTGATACAAAATGCTCCCTCTCTACCAAAAACAAGATCGGGGAAGATCATGCGGCGAATACTCAGGAAAATCGCTGTCGACGATAGGGACGTAGGAGATATAAGCACTCTAGCTGATAGTTCTGTGGTTGAGCAGTTGTTTGCCACTAGGCCACAAAAGGCGTGAACGAACCCATGCTAAATCTAGCAAGGAAATTGTCTAGTCCACAAATGTGCATGAATTAATGCAGAATAGTGTACCAAATAGTCTTAGGTATTGTTTTTAATTGTGAGCCCTTGCTTCAAGGGCTGATTACTGCTCTCGTTCCACGAACAGGGTGTCAAAATGAGACGTGATACGAGAAATATCGAGCCAAAGGAATTTAATTCTGGAAAACAGAAAGATTTAAGAAAAACTGTGTGTGGCATATTTTTCATTCCATTGGAATTATCAGTTTATTCATTTTAAAAATGAGATGTTTTGAATGAAATAGTTTTTTTTTGTTTTGTTGTCCTTATTCTTCTTCATATAAAATGAAATGTTCTTATATACTCGGACATAATCAGTCTGATAAAATATTCTGTACATAAACGACAAAATTTTAATTTTTTCAGTATTTATTATTCTTGTTATTTGAATTTACAAAATTGAGATATATGTTTCGCCGAATGAAATCAGATAAAAATCAATTTTTTTCTGTACTGTTTTCTACTAGAGAAATAGACTCTGATGATGAATTAAACTAATCTTCATAAAAAAATCTAATGAATAATTTGAGTATATAAGGTAAAAACGCTATCAATAAATGAATACATACTCACAAAAATAATTCAACACAAATAATAAACTGAAATGAAATACGGAATTATCAAAATATTTATGGAACCGCATCAACATGTTATGCAATGAAAAAACAACATTGGACTTAAATTCTGTAGGGTAAATCAAATTGAACAATAGAACGAGATCAGATGAAAAAACCATATCTTAAGCATTCATCAATTATTTCTTAGTGTTGAACAGAAATTAATCCGCCAGCCCCTATTAATATCGTACGATTATCATCAATTTAAATCCATTTTATGAAATTGAAAATTTCGACGAGTGTGCCCAGTTCCACGTATTGTAATATTTATCTATTTCACATCGTAACAACTGAAGATATACAACTCTTAAAAATTAAAAAAATAAACAATATTAGTATTGTTATCATTTTATTTGAGACCCTATCGCATATTTAATTAATAATAACTTAAAATCAGGAATATGTTTATCATAGTCATCATAAAACCGATTCATAAAAATGGCATGTGAAATATAATATACGTATAGCAGAAATAAAAAAAATTCTTAAAAATAGAATTAAATAATATCTTAACCAGTTAATGTGCTGTTCTTCAAACATTTC
Organism: Chrysolina haemoptera; assembly: GCA_958298965.1. Classification (NCBI taxonomy): domain Eukaryota; kingdom Metazoa; phylum Arthropoda; class Insecta; order Coleoptera; family Chrysomelidae; genus Chrysolina; species Chrysolina haemoptera. The sequence goes on along the minus strand of OY282600.1, from coordinate 8,709,869 downwards.
GAATTTCGATAGAATGTTTCAACTGAAAACGCCTTTTGTCATCTCACTAATATATAGTGAATGGAATAAGCTATTGAAATAGGGTAAAAAGGTACCACTTTTACTACTCATTGGCATAAAAATAATCGTGATCACGTGACCTAGTGTCAAGAGGGCACCATCAACTTTTTTTATATAAAGGGGGGTCACGTGGCACCTAATTTTGAAGGCCTGATTCTCTATCTAACACCGCTTTGTTTGTGGAAATCGGCCAAGCCGTTTTGAACTGACAAGCGTGTGAAATTTGCTTGAAATAATTGACAAATACATTAATTTAACTATTAATTACAGCAGAATTTTAACTCCGTTACTGATTCTGGTCGAAAAGCTAATTTTTAGAGGTAAAAATTCTATTCATAAGTAATTCATGATGTATTTGTTCCATCTGCAATTGTTAATACTTTTTATTATTGTATGTGCACTTTCCTCATACCAGAACTTCTTGATGTAGGGTGTGAATGTTTTTGTTACCCGAGGTGGTGCTGTAGGTTTTCCGGGTTTTCCTGCAGTTGAAAAGTGAATACGCCACCAAAAATCAGTAAGTCGCCCCGGAGCACCACGACAAAATAATAATAATAGATGTGCTCTACCCGCACAGGCTGTGCCTTTGGGTACACTCTACGAATGTTTATGAGGGAGTAGTAGTATTATTATTATAATGTTTTTGTCAATCCTGGTCGTAGTATACTCACACTAGACCGTCAGTGATAGTAATTTTTGCTATTGGTTTGATAGTAATGGTAAGATAAGTCAATAATTCTAACTTCGTTCTGGTTTTAATATTCCCTAACTTCAACAGTGAAATGCTTCAAGTTAAGTATTTCTATCATCAAAGGCGCAATTCTTACAATTATTTAACCTATCTGCGGCACTGAAGTACAAAATAACCCTTTAACTGAAGCCCTAATCCTTTGATAACATGCCTAGCTTGAAGAGAGAAGGCCCTAAGTGGAAAGAATCATGGATTTAGGGTGTTAAAGGTATTTATTTGTTACAAAGGCCCTTCTTTCATCAAAACGATCTTAAAACGGAGTTAGGGCCTATACACAATATGTGTTCATAACTCATATGGGTCTTGGTGGCGCACAGGTTGCTATGCCAAGGTACGTCGAATCGCAGCGCCCACTGGCTTCGTGTGGCATCACACGTTGAAAGGTGAGGGCTGCGTCTTCCCCAGCTCGTACAAGACTATCGAAGACTTCTGAGGGTTGCTCGTTAGGTGGCAGCCAGTTAATGGACAATTTCAACAAAATCTCTTTAATGGATTTCGGATTCTTCATGTCATAGAAAGGTGTCTTTTTTTAACTGAATCGGAAAATTTTTGAATAAGTATTTTTTCTGAAATCGCTCATTAATACGTACTTTCTCGGAGAAACTTCAGACCCCAAAAAACGCTAATCTAGTATTTTAGTCCGTTGCTAAGCAACGAACTTTCCCGTATCGAAAACGGTCCGGGAAAATGTTTGCCGGCGTCTCAACAATAATGACATCAATCAATAATTGTTATGCATTTATAAAAATTTCTTAATTTATGATAAGGTTGATTGCGATTTCAGAAAAAATATTATGTGTACCTTGTAGTAAAAGCACATTCCCAGACTTCAATGATTGTTCGCCTCGGCTTAACGCCTAGGCCAATAATTTACATTGTCGTCCGGGAATGTAATGCTTTTACTGCTAGATATACAATATAGTATCGAAAAAATTTGGAGCTAGGTTCTTTTAACTTATCAGGGCACTATGTAAAATTATTACGCCAATTTCATTACAAAGTGAACTCTAGTCACAAACCAATTTCTTATCGGAACATATGTCGTGATTTGGTAAAATCAAGTGGTGAATTCGTTCAACATTTAACAATTTTTTTTCTTCCGTCTTTTTTTTTAGGTGTGAATGAAATAGTTTTCGTCTGATAGAAATAATATTCACTCGAGAAAAATATATAACCAACACTGCTACCAGAATAATATAGCTAATCAATATCTAAATCCGGAAGATCTTTCCATGCATTTGAATCACATGGTGTATGCAAAGAAATTAAGCATTATGAAAGATATTTCATGTATTTTAAGTTATATATATTATAAAATTATTATTATAAAAAAATTGGGAAGAACCCCATTGGCAGAAATTAATCTTAATATACCAAATGGTATCAAAAACTATATTTAAATTATATTTAGGTTTTTAATGGCTTGTTTCATGGTAATTATTTTTCAATTCTATTCCTTAATTGAAGTTATACACTAAGATCTCAGTTTATATAAAATGCCAATAATAGAAATCAAACTGAGATCACCTTCCATTTGTTCCTTTATTTCTTGGGCACTTTTCCCATTATAGTAAATGGTAGTATCATCCGCAAATAATTTTAAATTACCTTTCAAATTCAGAGAAGCTATCGAATTTATATAAATAAGGAACAAAATAGGCCCAAGGATAAACTCTTGTGGTACCCCACAAGAAATGGCTCTTTTCAACACTTGGTCTAAGAAAATTAAATACTTTCATATTGTGAGAAGTGATTCTTCAGTAATAATCAACTTTACTTAGAAACTTGGGCACGAGGGAATTCGACAAATATTTTATTCTGTTTTAACCAGAAAGAACTAATCTAACGTAGATACTTAGGGGCGACTCAACGACTGAAATTTGTCAATATCTACAAAAAAATAGGTACTTTATCAGTCCGCAGTCCATTGTTTTCAAATAAGGTCTTTTTGGTTTGGTCCGCAATTTCAGTACCAAATTATTGAAACCAGGTATAGTCTACTAAATCGCAATTTCATCAACTACAGACTATTCAGGTTCCTATTCTACGAGTATATCAACTTGAGATCAAGTTTCTGCCACTACATGTATGCATGTTTGTGGGACAATGTGGTCAGAGTTTTTCTAACAGATATGCCGAACATGAAAATTACCTTTTTTTGAAACGCATTCATAAGTTACTGAATCTCAACGATACGGAATTTTTGCACTAAAGGTGCGTATTTACTAGAACATTCGTTCCGCATGAGCACCAAACGAGCGAATAATAATAATAATAATAATAATACTCCCTCATAAACACTCGTAGAGTGTACACAAAGGCATGGCCTGTGCGGGTAGAGGACTGCTATTATTATTATTTGCCGTGGCGCTCCGGGGCGACTTACAGATTTTTGGTGGCGTATTCACTTTTCAGCTACAGGAAAACCCGGAAAACCTACAGCACCACCTCGGGTGGCCGGCGTGCATTCCAAGCCAGCACTAGCCGAGATTGGCATCTAGACAACACACAATACACATGCTTTCAACAAGGACTGTGGTCGTCTATCGATTCCCATATTGGGTACTTGAGAAAAAATCCCTCGTACCTAGATCGGGCTCGAACCGACTACCGCTATACTGAAGCTCTGAACGGCCTGCGCCTTAGACCGCCAGACCACAGACCACCAATGCTTAGACACTGTGGACGCTGATTTGAGCACGAACAGAATGCGCGTGCGGTGCTCGGGCCGATCCGTTTTTTTCTTTTCGATTTTTTCGTGCTTAGTGTGGACGGTGAAAGTGTGCTTGTCGTTCTGTTTGTGGTTATTACAGAGTATGAATATTTGTACGCGACTGACTGCAGATCGGTGCTAATGCGGTGCTCGCCTGCCAGGAGACACTACACAACCTGAGCTTGAACCGAGCAACTCATGTGCTCATTCGGTGCTCATGCGGAACGAATGCTCTAGTGAATAGGCACATTTATATCATTAAAACATCATGAACATTAATATTCCAGATGTACTCTGCTGAATGATCAACTAGATTTGGTACATGAAAATAAAATATTCGCCAGATTTCAACCCACATTGCCGTCCCTAAGTTTTCATTTGGTGATATCCTTATGGGACGAAACCGCAGTAACGTTAGTGTAACAAATTTAAGTGGCATTGAAACATTGAACACTTGGTTTTTAATTGAAAAATGATTGTTTCAAAAATTGTCTCGTATATCTCACGGTTATCGTTATAATTTTATTAAATTTGGCAAAACTGTTAGAATGCAACAATAATTGAACTTGATTTTCAGTACCATGAAACCAGTCATTTGAATCCATTATTGATATACATGTTATATAGTCGTATTTTAAAATGCAAATTATGATTTATATTAGAATCGCTTAACATATATGGTCCCACTGCAAGAATAAGTAATCAATGCAGCATATTTCACCTTACTAATCGGAAGATATTCAAACAAAAACCTCATTGAATATTCACTTGCCGACGTACATATGACGACCTAAATAATATTACAATAATTCATCACAAAATGCGGGTAATATTTAACAATGAAATTAGTCTATAAAAACGAGGATTATGCAATGATATTTTCCGACGACCTGCTTGAAATATATATCATTTCACACTGAAAACTAGTACACAAAATAAGGTATTTTGCACTTGTGCGAAATCAAATAGGTATTAATTATAATAGTTCCTGAACGTGCTAAATATATTATATAGACCAATGTTCCTAAATACTGATAAATGAATTATAAAATTATTTTGCTTTGTTTTATACACCTTTCGAATATGCTTCTTCAATCAATTCGTTTGATATTATAGGGGAGCAGTATATAAACCCATACCCCTGAAACTAGGTTTTCCTGTAAAAATGATTTGTAGTTATAATATAAGTCATGCAAATTCAATTTATTTGAATAAGTTCTATGAGTAAAAACTCGTATTATTGGTCGCCCAGTCACATTGTCAAAATCCAACTTATTTTGTTTTTCAAGTAAATTGTCGGAAAACTATGGTGTACAACTCATGCAGAAACTGGATATTTTCCGCACTTGTTATACAATATACTATTTTCTACAACCGCTTATGATGCTTACAAATCTCAACACACAGTTTACAATACTAAAAACACGCTCAATCTCTACCGCTTTTTTTGAAAACGAACCTATTATTGCATGATGAAAAATAGTGACAGTTCTATGTATCCATAAAGGTTTGAGGCGCGCAATATCAAACTGATTTGAAGCTATCAATTCGTCCCAAAAATCTGTCATCAATGCCATCTTGAGATGGCAGTGTTATCCTGATTATATCAAGGTGTTATAGTCCTGATACTGAAGCTGGGCAAGAACAAACACCAAAATTCTAACTAGTACTTGATCTCATTTCTTGTTGTGACCGCAAAACTGGTAGATTGAATTATCTCAGAGGCTTCTGAAACTTAAGGAGACACTGAAACTCGTCCCGAGTGAGCATTTCGGTTTCCATCGAGGTCATAATACGAGTTTACAAATCATGTACATAAGGCGAAGGAAGCCTGTCATCAATAGATGAATATAGTCAGGATGCTGTTGGGCATGAAAAATGTCTGTACCACGGGCTTAGGTACGCAAGATGCCATGGGCTTAAACTCAATGAGATCATTCGACTAAGATTCACAGGGAATGTCTTTTGTGGTGAGTGTGAATAACAATTTCTCAGTAGGGTATAAAACTGAAGCGGGTGTCGCACAAGGTTCATGCTTTTCATACTTACATGAATCAGGAAGTCGTGCTGTATTTTGATGAGAATGAGCTCAGGGTGAACGCAGCCAAGACAGAGATCGTTAACTACCCGAAGAAGGTTCGTTTTTCAAAACTTCCTAGACGGTTAAGGATCAAGGGCTAGACTATGAGTGCATCGAACGGTGTGAATGTGAAGCAACATAGATATCCAGAAGGCGGGGGCTGCTATCGAGCAAACCTTTCCGCTGATAGCCAGAAACTCCAAATTAGGCAAGGCAATGAGATGTTGCCTGTTCTGTGTTCTGCACCCAGGGTACAGAACACCTTACCTACACAAGAGCATTATTCAAGCTCTCCACAATGTTTGGCTTGTATAATGGCATTTCTGCATAGTTAGTTCACATTAGGACGCTGCCTTTTTTATTGAAATTTGTGTTCGAAGGGCCCAATGCGTATATAGGGTAAGTAGGTAATTTCTATGTATCGAGAACTAGCAGAATATTTTCAAAGGCTGATCACTTGCAATTTTTTTTAACGGACATTCTGAATCTACCACCAAGAAATAACATCAGTCTAACCATATTATTTGATTGAGATCGCGAAAATTTTACCCCAAACGATCAAAGGACCGCCTCTGAATGACGATGACGCTTCTGTGTGAGTAAAGTGTTCTCTTGCCTGGGCAAGACATTTCTCACGAATCTTGATAGGATGCAGAATAAGGTAGTCCGTATGGCCACGAACAGTAATCATACATTTTGTTGGTTACGCTGCGGGGAGTTTGTGGCGTCTACACTTCTGTTCGACATTGATGAATATGTGTGTGGTTGGCGGGGAAAAAATGACTGGAATATAATAATAGAAATAATAATAATAACGTGTCTTTATTATTTTCAGCAAAAATAACATATGAAAGAGAAAAAATAAATAAAAAAAAAACAGATTGAGGTATTTCGCTAAAAATAAAAGGCGAAGTTCAACTCATGTAGCACAAGTGCTACTGAGTTGCTCTTCTATATGCAAAACATTTGTATTCACACGTTCCAAATTGTATAATTTCAAGAATTATCATAATAATAACTCAATGACATTTTCCAATTTCGATAGCCAAAGCACTTTGATGGATTTTAATTGATTTAATCATCTTTTATTTGCTAGCATATCATAATGTCATCGTTATGTCGATGTATTTTAGTGACATAATGAAGTTCATTATCGGCCAAGGACCATAATGAAGTTCGAAACGTCCTAGTATCGTAAGTTTCTGATTGTCCAGCATGAAGTAGGTTTGTTCAAACAACCGTCATCGGCCAAATGGGAAGGTAAACTATCATGAGAATTTTCAAAGATTTCATTGCACGTCTAATTTTACTTGACAGTAGTGTGTGTTTGACAGTGAGTGAATAATTTGTTGTTGCATTGTCAACGAAATGGTGAGGCACAGCTTGCTCACTATTTTTCATGATGAATTACTCGAATATATATGTACTTTCAAAATCACAGATATAGTTTTTTGTGTAATTCGGATCATTATGGTGCACGCCGTGTTATTGGGCTCGGCTATTGCCTCGTCTGATATTAATTACGGCTACTACCATAATGATCGTCATTAACATCCTTATAAAATGAATATCTATTGCCGGCGCTCCTTTTAGTTTTAGAATGGACTTATTGCAACCTTTCCCATACATATGACGTGATGTTTGTCGTAGCAATTCAGAATACGGATTGCCTCGATATTACAATTACAATTAATGAATTACAGTTAATACCAAACTTCAAATAAATCGACTCATGAAATGTACAACATAAAATGGAAATGAAATAGAGCTCAGATTGTGCTTTATTGAATTAGTAGAAAAATGCAGTTGCAAAATGTTTAATAGATCGAGGTAACTGAAAAAATATGAAATAGCAAGGGAGAGTATAGCCATTCCTATTCATGTACTATTACTATTACTGTTACTAATACTATTACTATAACCTACTATTACTATTAATATTACTATTACTATTAGTATTACTATGATGTTTGTATGTCTTATTGTAACATAAATATATTACCATGTATTTTACCCTTGAGCCCCACACAATTTTTTGATATTCATTCATATAGATCATGCACATGTGATATCTGAGACACTATAATAATCAGTAGTTGTGTGTCAGGGTTTCTCGATGTGAATTTTGGACAGCTGGAATTGCTTGAAAGATTGCGTTCATCCCACATATCATCTTATTTCTATAGATAGGATAAATATTTTTGGAAATTTATAGTTCTTATATACAGTATTATTTTTTGAATTGTCCAATATTTTTCAACAAAATTTGGCACAATTCTATGAGACCATAAATGCTACTTTTAACGATATTTGTCTTCTTTGTGACGTAAATTCATTATTGAGCAACAAATATGAAGGAAGCCATGGAATACTCGAATGTGGCTAAAGATACGTTACATCCACTTTCATTTTGCATGGGTGAAATAAGATTATACATTATTCATAATATAAATACTCATATCTCCCCTAACGGTGAACAAAAATAAAAAACTCATACACTGTTGGATACAGCATACCTTCCAATCGAGGTGCCACATGACCTACCTTCCAGTTTATTTTTTTTCCTCAAATGACATCACACTTGTACGCATGACGTCATAAAGAAGACAAGTATTGTGAAAAGTAGTATTTATGGTATAATACGAGTGTGCCAAACTTGGTTGAAAAATATTAAACAATTCAAAATATAATTTGGGGGGGGGGCTATTTACGTCCGCACTGTATATGAAAATGCCCAAATAAAGAATGTTGATATTGAAAGTGTAGTTTCATTCCTAGATTTTCATTCGGTAAACTTATGGGAAATCAAAGCTTTCTATAAGTAAAATACACTTATGATTTTTTTAGACAAGTTTGGATGTTGAAAAACGAAAATTCTTGCCATTTATGGTTACATTATGTTCCAAATAACAAACCATTTTCTTAATTGCTCCAATTTCGGAAACACCCTGTATATGCCACTCATTGAAATGGATAACTTAATTGGAGAAGTTACTTTCTACTTATTTACCCCAGAATTTATAGATAGAGTAGCAAATTTATTTATTTATTTATTGGTGTTCAAAATAACAAATACATTGTCAATATAATAAATAATAATAAAACTGCTTTGAATGTTATGTAAAAAAAATTAAAATTAAAACGCAATAAAATTTATGAAGTAGTTGGCCATTTAATGAAGATTATAAACAAGTATTATCCTTTAAATTCAACATCGATGATATTCCTCCTCAGTGATGATTGCAGTCACAGTGACCATTGAAGCAATATCTACAGTTGGAGTCACAGACATCTGGATTACAGCTACCTCTTTTCACTCGGACAGCTTCAAAATCTTCAGTCTGATCTACTTCAGCGACGTTCTCATTGTCATTCTCTTCTCCTGGAAAAACCAAATATTTTATTATTAGGGCGATAAGCAACAAAACATTTTCGCTCAGTACCTATAATCGTAAAGAGAGTTATGCTGATGAAAAGTTGTTGTGAACGGTGAATAAAATATGTAATTATACATAATGTATTGTTATTGCACATTTCAAGTTCTGAAGTAGTACGTCAGGGTCATATACAAGTCTGTCAGATGTCATTAGCATCGTAGTAAAATGGTCTGCCTTTGCTTTTCGCAAAGCTAGGGTTAGTCAAAATGGGATTATTTTTCGGGAGGTTAGCTACAGTGAGAGCGCACTCTGACCGTAACTAACCACATTCTTCTGCAAAGATTCTTTAGGGCGGATACCCTGAAGTTGGGTACGAGTTGGGTTGATACACCCTTCAGAAGTCACAGACTCATAGAACGAATGATGACAAAAAAAAATAACTAAGTAACTATTTCAATTAAAACATAACAATTCAACGATAATAATAATAACAACAATAGTGGCAGCAATAATATAAAATGATAAATCTGATATCAAAAATAAGATCAAGAAACATAACCGTACAGTTCTCTATATCAAACGACATAGAATAGAGAAGAGTTTTCAGTTTTTTCTTGAAGTAAATTATAGCGAAAGAGGTAGAGCATCAGTGGACACTGTCATGGAGTGGTTTAGTCACATCATTAGAGCATTTTGATTTTTTTATTGCAATAAAGTTATTTCGTACCCACAAAAACAAAATGGCGGCTCCAAGATGGCGGACGAGATTTGTGATAATGGTCCGATTCCATTCAAAATTGGTATATTATGGTTTTCTGAGTCAGAGATTATGATTTTTTCATCAAAATTCATGAATTCAAAATGGCGGCTCCAAGATGGCGGACGAGATTTGTGATTATGGTCAGATTCGATTCAAAATTGGTATGTGAGGTTTTTTTAGGTCATATATTTCGAATTTTCTGTCAAAATTCATAAATTAAAGATGGCGGCTTCAAAATGTCATTATGGTCTGATTCGATTCAAAATTAGTGTGCGAGGGTTTTCGGGGTCAGAGATAATGAATTTTTCGTAAAAATTTATGAATTCAAGATGGCGGCCCAAGATGATGGGCGAGTATTGTGATTATGGTCAGATTCGATTCAAAATTGGTATGGTTTTCGGGGTCGGAGATTTCGAATTTTTATTAAAAAAAAACAATAGAACACGCTTTACTTCCCAAGGACTAAAAAGTAAAAAATAATTGACAATTAATTTATTTTCTCAAATGTAAAAAAAGCGTGGGGTGCTTGATAAAATTCTCTTGAGCGGGTGGCGCTGCGACTGACTTTTACTGTAAGTCCCATTTGTAATGAAATATTAGTTATACAGTGGATTATAATTCATTGGGCTGGGGCAGCACGACTTTAATGTTGTCCGACCTATCCTGTCACTGACTGATTACAATAAGCAATTGCAACTAAGTCTTCTTGGAAGAACGTTGTACAAATATCTGTCAAATGTAAGTCAATGGCCATCGTGGTATTAGCCAGGGAAGTAGCTGTTTTCTGTCAGATTTTTGCCTCATATTTTCCACATGGTGTAAAATATTTGGAGAGAAGGGTACTTCAACATTTTCGATTTTACTATTTCATTTATTTGACACTCTCTGGCAAAATTTTTCGAAGAGAACGGCTGCCTGAAAGAAATAGCGGCATTGAACCGCCATAGATAGGTACTCAACTAACGAAAAAAAAAAGTGGGTAGTTTATTTTTATACTCTTCATTCATGTTCATTACGTTGATTGAAGTTCGCCAGCTCACTTGAGATGCAAAATCAAATATTTTTCAGAAAAATTTGTTGTGGGAATTTTCTGTCTTGAAACTATGTGATCGTACTCAGAATCGTCCCTATAGTGTTTCATTCCAAATTTCCAAGTTGGGGTAGTTTACGGTGAAACCGGAACTGGTGGCGGAAAATGAAATATTGAAGAATTTTCCAATTCTTGAATCCAATATCCCTGCCAAATTTAAATATTATACTTCTGAACAATATTTTTACACCCGGTATGTGAAAGTTATTTACCTAACAAGTGCGGAAAGTAGTACTTTTCCGCACGCGACGGGTTACACGAACGACGCGGAGCGGAGTTCAGGCAAGCCGTTTAGGGCGGAAAAGACATTTCCCGTAAGATTTAGGTACAATATTTTTCCTACGAGTATTTTTGTCCATCTTATTTATGGAAAAACAGCGTTATTAATAAACAAGTTTTTATAATAATGCTACAGAATGACTAATAAGACAGAATAGTTACATAGATCATTTAGTTAATCCTAAATATCATCATTTTCAAAAATACAAAAATCGTGCGGACAAGTAAAAATCGTACGGAAAAGTAAAAAGTAATTTTTCCGAACGATTTTAAATCGTATGGAAAAGTACAACTTTCAAAACGAAAAATCGTGCGGAAAAGTTAGTTTTCCGCACACTCGTAGGAAAAATGTGTTTCCGCTTATAAACTAACTTGACAATATCGAATATTTTGACTAAAACCTCTCCTCTCTAATACCTGTCATAACACATAGCAAAAGTAGTACCTGTGGATATTTTATATATAGCTACTTTTATTTTTGTTCGAAATTATTGATTCTGGTAATTTTACTAAACGAACCGAGTATTTATGCAATATTACATGTTACATTTGAAAAACTCACCTTTAACTTCGTTGGAGCTGCAGAAAACACCTACAACGACTAGTACCAATATTATAACAGCTTTCATTGTGATCTCGATTTTCGACTCCTTGAATACACCTGCGATGAAACTTGTTTTCTATGAGCCCAAATCGTTAACCATTTTATACATCACATACTAATTAAAAAAAAAGGACAATTATATTAAAATAAGGGGATTTTCTTTGTCCCAGACCGAAGATAAACCTTTAATTTCTGAACAAACATTTGTTTTATCTAATGTAAATAAAGGAATAAATAAACATCAAGAAGCAATAACATTGCGATATTTGTTATGTCAGATTTTACAAGATTTTGATACTATTCAACGGTTCTCCGAACTGAATTTAAATTAAGTATTTGGCATATTATTGTACAAACACCATTATGAAATAGATTCATATTGAAAGTCGTGCAATTTGATAATCTGATATGTCAATATAGCACAGGATTTAGGGTTTTTCACCTGACACAAAGTCCAATAGAAATAATTTTTGGCACACAAGCACTTCTTGAGGAGTACTTCAGGAAAAAAATTGGTCTGCCCGCGAACACCTATAGAAAGTGGGGAAAATTCCCGGAAAACTTGGAAAGACGGTTTTCCATCAATAACTTGGAAGGGGTTGAAAATTTCGATATGATGTATAGGAACAAACTCGTAAATTAAAAAAATAATGAGCTATGATTTGATACTATCAGATTTCCGTGCGAAAAACTCGGGATATCATAAAGGTGCGTAGCCATTAGAACATTCGTTCCGCATAAGCACCGAACGAGCGAATGCTCGGACAGTGTGGATGATGATTTGAACACGAACAGAATGCGCGTGCGGTGCTCGGGCCGTTTTTTGTCGATTTTTTCGATACTATATACCCAGCAGTCTGAGCTGGAACCGAGCAGCCTGAGCTTGACTCGAGCATCTCATGTGCTCATTCGATGCTCATGCGGAACGAATGCTCTAGTGAATACGCACCTTTAGATTTAGCCCGACGAAGGAAAATCCTTCAAAAATCATCACATATAGCATTGATTGTCTCGGCAGATGTCATCGATAAATGAAAAATGTAATTTTACGACTTTTTTACGTTTTCCTATCGAATTAGCTCGACAAGCTCAAAGTTTTAGTAGGTCAAATTTGAAAAATTGTTTACGCACTGTTGATACATTAATGCATTTTTGATTAATACCACATTTTGCGTAAAATATAACTCGGAAGTCATCATTTGATAAAACGACCACAAATAATAACATAAAACGTTCTAATTGACGATAAAATTGCTACAATTTGGAACCTCCACTAAAAGCCCTACTAACCTAACCTAACATGGCTCGTCAAGATATAATGGCATAGTTTTGATCTATCCTATTGGCATAATAACTGTCGAAGAAAAAACTTTGTATGATACACTTTCGTAAAGGGTTTTTTTTGTACTCGCGTGTTTGTTGAACTCGGCTGTGCCTCATTCAACAAACTTCACGCTCATACAAAAAAGTCCTACTTTACGAACTTAAATATACGATATTAATTTTGTTTTGGTTTTGCTGCTTTTACGATCGATATTTAAAAGACTGTAGTTTTAATTGGATCGCAAAACGAGCAAATCTACTAATACTACTGTTTTAATTTGGGAAACATAAAGTGTTTCTTCATTGTTTCTTGAATCTCTCAATTGTACAATTGCGGCAGTAGGTATTCCCTGAATATCTGTTCAAATTAATGGAATTTCAACACAATAGAATTCAGTAAGTACTTAGAAATGACAATTTGGACGATTCGGTTCAGTAACAAATTCAATTGTATACAATGCCCGTCAAAAAGTACGTTACATACCTATGAAAAAAATGTTTATTATTAAATTATAGAAAAAAAACTTACTGATCGATTGTGCAACTTGTCACGTAACTCGTATAGCGGCAAATTAAACAAAAAAACTATGAAGTGGCAAAAAAAAGGGTAAGATAAAAAAATAACAAAGAATTTCATTTGAAAAAGTTGCGTAGAATTTAATTATATACTCGTAATACAGAGTTTCCTAATTTTTAGAATATTATCTGATCGTTTCTAACTAAAAAAACTGGTTTTTGTCAGAACGCCCGTTGTTACATTGGTTCGTATCTTAGGGTTATATCAGAATTTCACGACTATGTGATGATATGGCAATCCAAAAACATCTTAGTGTTCTTAATATAATCAAATTTCGATGATAATCGTGCAAGAGCGTTTCACATCGCATACAATCTATATTTTTGGATTGCTCTATCTTCACACTTATAGTGGAATTCTGACAAACTGCACACATAAAAATGATTTCTTAATAAAAGAAAATCAATTTTATCGGACTTTTTTGAACCGAGAAACTAACGTTTTGGGTAACGATGTTTGCTCTATTCAGAGAATTTTCAGTTTATAATTCGGAAACTTTAATTTTCTTAACATATTTTCTTATTTTGAAATTATTTTCTCACAACAAGGAAACCGTTGTTTTCAGCTGAGAATTCAAATTTCTTCAGTTGAAACTTTTTGATTGCTTCCGTTGAGTAATAATGTTCTTGGAAGTACACGAACATTTTCTGCGAATAAAATGGTCTAGATGCTCGATATAATCATTATAAAATACTTATTATGAGCAACATTTCTTCAGTTTGACAGAATATTGTTTTTGAAACTTTCAACATAAAAACCACCTCAAGTGTATATATATTTTATTCAAGTAATTTGAGTTTTCTCGCTTTGTGTTTTATCCGCTGGTGGCGCTACGACTGACTTTAAGTAAGTTAAGTTATACAGTTTTTTATTTAAGTAATTCAAATTTCTTGTAACAAAACCTGATGTTCTGAAGTACACTTGTGCATTTAAATATTTAACATTTCTTATATTGAAGAAAACTCATAAAATTTATAGATTTGATAACAGAAATCTGTTATCTGTTATTCTGATTTCTTATATCGAAACCTAATGTTTTGAAGTAAACTTATAGAATTCATTGAATCAAAAATATAGTTTTTTATCCGAGTTATTTAGATTTCTTATATTGAAAAATTCTGTTATTTTGAGGTAAACTTGAAGAATATTTTATTTTAAATATACGGTTTTATTGTATGGAAATTGTAATTTTTCAATTAGGTATTTGATACAGTTAATTTAAGTACGTTATTATTATATATAAAAGAATGATTTTGACATGTTTCATAATTGATTTCCAGGTTTTCTGATACTATAATAATAAAATGTTTTCCCATATGTACTTTTTGGCGGGCACTGTATATCAGTTAGTAGTGTCTATAAAAATGTCGCAACCATCGCAACGTTGAAAAACAACATTGAAAAATGAAACCGGAAATAGTCTCATGTTTGATATTGAGATAACACGCCTACGACTATAGATGGGAATTGATCATCATTCAGCTCATACCAAAAGAGTTGGTTAATATATACGTACAAAAATGAAATACTCGCCGATTCTGTTGTTATGCATGTTTGTGTTGGTATGTTGTATTTCAACTAGCA
Organism: Chrysolina haemoptera; assembly: GCA_958298965.1. NCBI lineage: Eukaryota > Metazoa > Arthropoda > Insecta > Coleoptera > Chrysomelidae > Chrysolina > Chrysolina haemoptera. The sequence goes on along the minus strand of OY282600.1, from coordinate 8,694,671 downwards.
GCACTTCACCGATGTTAAAGAAACCATCAGTTGGTGAGTACATTTTCAACAATAAATATGTCCTCATAAAGATGATTTAAAGCTTATGTTTGATAATAATAATAACAATAATGACCTGTCGGGGAACAAAAAAGTTGCATATTAGTTGATATATGCTTGCCATTCCGTTCTTACTCTACTCCTTTGGAGTGGTGAAATGGACTCAAGAGGAGCTGCGACAACTCGACGTGAAAATTCGTAAAATAATTCATCTCAATTCACGGTTGTACTTTCCCAAAAAGCAGGGAGGCCACGGACTTTTGAGTTTGGAGTGTCTACATAACAGAATGGTACTGGATGGATACTCTCATATTCACCAACAAATAAAATTTTATAATAATTTATAATGAATTTTATAAATTTATAAATCTTGTCGGAAATGTACAGAAAGTGAAAAGAATTTTGAAAAATGTTAAATGGATATCTTTTGATCAACGCATTCTATTCCACAGACAAATTTTTAAAAATGTGACTTGTTATAGTTGTATTATAATGTATTTTATATCTTTCTGCAAGTTTTGTCTATTATTCACAAATTTTAAATTATATCATTTTCTTATTTTGACTAGTTTTTGTATGTAATGTATATTTATATTCTGTGCAAAAGTTTTAAGTGATGAATAATAAATTTGTATTGTTTTATATTATACACCTGTATATTTTTTTTGTATTCTCACACACACATACTTCTTGGAGTAAACCCGTTTTTAGAAGCAATACAATTATTATTATGTATTCCAGTTTTTCATTCCGACTATTTTCAATTTTTTTAGGGTTGGAATCCCACAACAGTGAATTGGACGTATACAAATGCACTTTCGACAGCCAATGCAGAATATATTGCACACTCAAACATCCTGCGTACACTCAGTATAAATGCATCAATGGAGCATGCGACTGTTCTTGAAAAGTTTCTTCAGCTGAAATGTTGTCTTTTGTGATTTGTTCCTTGAAGTAGAAATTTATTATATTTTTAAAAATAAATTGTTTTTAATCAATAAAATCAATTGTTTATTCAGTCTGCGAAAACTAACGCGTGAGTTACTATATAGGGTGCACTATGACCAATTACCAGAAATAAAATGGTGTTCTAACATACAGTGTCCACCAAAAACTTGGAACCATATGGAAAACTTTTATATTATTGATTTCACAATAAAAATTATTTGTACTCAATGAAAGTTGGTGCTCATTGAGAAACTCATAATGGGTTATCAAAAAGTTATTTTAGGTTCTTAGTTTCAGAAAAAAATTATTTTTTCGAAAAAACATCGAGAATAGAGAACATTTATATTTCAAAATACAAAAAAAAATCATTGTAGATATTTCTTTGCTTTCTCATGAACTATTCAGATTCAGATTTTCATTAATGTGCTACAGTATACAGATATCGTGCAACAACGTTGATGGAAAAAAAACATTTTTTTTATTTTTAAATTTATGATATGATGCCAATATTTCAACAATTGGGGGAGATCTCATCGAAAATGGTTTGAATGATGAGACGATGACGTATTAGGGGGATGTAAATGAAAAAAATTATGATAAATCAGTTTCATCAGAATCACTTTAATATTCAAAATCTGAATACTTCGTTCATTAGATAGCAACAAAATATTTATCTACTCATTTATATGAAAATTGTCATTTTTCAACCGGATACCATACATGAAAGTGATAGTTTTCCACTCTAGAAATTAAAATTGAAACAAATGAATATTATTAGGCGACCCGATGGGAATATACTAAAAACAAATTGATGGATTTTTGACACTAATCTCACTACTTGGCACTTGAATCAGCTAAGGACATTTTGTAAACATTAAAATCCCAAATACTCAGAAATATGTGTCTTCAGGTTGATGAAATATTAGTATATCCAAAATTTCAAAAACTAGTTTTCTCTATGACTGTTGCAATGGTTCATAACTTCCAAGTTCGTCTGATTTTTTCATACCTTTTTGAATTTGAGGAGTCCACATAGAAAGAACACTTTTCTCGACCGCAATCAAGTTTTGTGGAAAAAGAAGGAAAACTAGCTTTTGCAATTTTGCACCACCATTTGGGGACAAACCTAAAAAGTTCCATTTTATTAATTACATAAGTTTATATTGATTCCTAAAACTCAATTGAGACCAGAAAAGCAGTGGTATTTTAATGAATAAAAAAATATTTAGAAAAAATTGCGATTGTTAATTTTTTCAAATAGATGTTTCAAATTCCGCATGTGGGCCTGAAATTGAATTATAAACAACTTTCTCATTCAACTTTTTCTGATATCCTTAGAAATAACCCCACTTTTGCCAATTCGAAATCAATTTTTTCCAAATTGCCGCCATATTGGTAATCACGTGACGGATGTCAAAATCGATTATTAGGTTTTCCAATATGCAGAAAAGATCCCCTATAATTTATTTTTTGTAACTCTAATAATAAAAATGTTTCCAATATGCTGCAAATGTTATAGCCCACACTATATTAAAAAAAATTATCAGTTAATTTTTTCTACTTTCTTTTTTTTCAACATTTTAGTGAAAAATTAAAAATCAATAAAAAATTTCCAAATTTCAAGATGTTTTTTAATTTTAAAGGGAATGCTTCTATTTTTCATGTTCTGTGCATCAAACTAATACCATCCAACAAAACTGAATATATTTATAAATTATATTGAATCGATATGGCCTATAGATAAACGTTTCTGAAGAAGTTTCTTTTAGGAAATTCATGAAGCTTTCTTTTTTGTAATGAATACTTTTTCGATATTTTCAACGGTTGTAGGCGGAAACAGGCTTTTTTGACTAAAGGGGTGGTTTTAAGGGATGAAGCCATGTCCATCCAAAACGGATTATTGTGCTTGTATGATATTTGGGACCTTTCCTAACAGTTTATGGAGGAAAATTTCATTGCCGATTTATTGGGTATAATAATAGATATAAAGTACATTTTACTTCAGCGACTGTACTAAAAAGACTCCAACAAACTTATACGTTTCTCTGGAAGATTCAAAAATTGTAATATATCTATTAGAAAACGAGTAAAATTTGTATAATGAAATACTTTTTTATTCAAGCAGAAACATTGTTTTTCCTTTGGAACATTTCATGATTTGGAATTGTAACGTGCATTTTCACTAGAATGCAGATAAATGTGCCACAAAAAGAACCATTAGGTGAAAGGATACCGCACACTTTAATACTATTCAAGTATTGTTCTTTGGAGTTGGAACATTTGCTCAATTATACAGTGTGTTCCAGCTACTTACAATTTTTAAAGTTCAATAATTCGAAAATGTTTACAAATCGCCTTAGGGATCTACAATCAAAAACTGTTTATGAATCCTATTCTACACCGTATACTACATCACATAGTCGAAAAATATACCGAGTGTTCGTTTCAAAAGAAAGCGAAAGTTAAATTCGAAAAGTTCCGTACTGAAATAGGTATTTACCTAACAAGTGCGGAAAGTAGTACTTTTCCGCACGCGACGGCAGTTGCACGAACGACGCGGAGCGGAGTTCGGGCAAGCCGTTGAGGGCGGAAAAGACATTTTCCGTAAGAGTTAGGTACAATATTTTTCCTACGAGTGTTTTTGTCCATCTTATTTATGAAAAAACAAGATTTTTAATAAACAAGTTTTTATAATAATGCTACAAAATAACTAATAAGACAGAATAGTTACATAGATCATTTAGTTAGTCCTAAATATCATCATTTTCAAAAATACAAAAATCGTGCGTAAAAGTAAAAATCGTACGGAAAAGTAAAAATCGTGCGGAAAAGTAACTTTTCCGAACGATTTTAAATCGTACGGAAAAGTACAACTTTCAAAACGACAAATCGTGCGGAAAAGTTACTTTTCCGCACGCTCGTAGGAAAAATATTTTTCGACCATCCTGCATGATTTGAAGGCATGAGAAAGAATAAGGAATATTAAAAACATGTCAATAAAATGGCCTTAGGAAAATGTTCTTTCTAAATCTATCATTGTAACGTCATCTGAAAAATGGACTTATTTCGACCAAAAATTCGTAACATCCAACTGATTCAGACATAATCAATAGTAGTAGAGAGGTGAATGAGGGTTACGCAGATGTTATAACTAATATTTCAGTTTAAAATAATGCGTTCCACCATCCAACCCCATTTTTTTCTTATCGCCATGTATATGAGGCAATCAATTCTAGTTCTGGATCCTGTTTTAAATCGATATCACAACAGTACTCGGGAAATTGAACTTTGACGCATTATGAAAATATTATAGTCTAGATTCGTTTTAAAGATTGTTCAATCATTTTCGAGAATGGGGTACTGGATAATAAGAAAACATTGCATCCCTTCACTGCATGTCAATGTAGAGTTGAATATGGCGCATAATTTCGCAGTTAGATTCGAATGTTCTGAGTGTGAATACATCAATGGAGGGCGAAGAAACCGATGAAATGAATGAACTCCAATCTCATGTACAAGATAATAGGCAGAATTTGAGAAACATTTCATTAGAATTTGACGAAAGTATTGATATTCCAGGTATATGGAGGATTAGAGTAAAATTTCGTCATTGAAATACTATTAAATAAAAACTGTTGATCACCTACAATGTCAGTTTCTTTGATCGTATTGATATTTTCCCAAATGAAACACCCTGTGTTATTATTAGAGTTTGTTCGACAGTTTTTCATTAGGGTCAACGATACCAAGTTCAAAAGGTATACGTTAAATGTAACATATATTATATTAAGTTATAGCCCATCATTTTCTCCATATTATACTTATGCTAAATGTGCGAATGGAGGCTTGGTTGACCGTCAGGAGAAGTTTCTCCATTACACTCCTTGAGCATCAATAGAATAATCGGATATATTCACATAATAATTCGACAAAATCCTATTAAAATTAATTAAACCTATTTTTATTATATCCTCCTTGAGTTTCATTATCAACTTGAAGTATTAGTTTGACTATACCAGATAGAGCACACTGTATAATTGACCATCTGTAATGATACCAATGAAAAATACTTCTGATATTATCTTATATTGATGAATCTTATTGACAATAGAGAAAAAATGAGAATTTTCAACGTCCTCTAGCGTCAAAACTAGCCTACAAAAAAAGCCCACGGAACTTATTGTTTGGAATGACTTGGACTACAACATATCAAAAATTCAGTCGATTCGACAAAGGGCCACTTTCCCTATTAAAGTGTGCGGTGTCCTTTGACAATAGAGGAATGCCAATCAAAATTTAATTCAAAACATCAATTTTTATCATTACTTTTCTTCGAATATGTATGCGCGGACATAAACAATGTATGTATTCATAACAACATGAACTATCGACTGACCTCAAAAGAAGTTGTCTCTTGCATATTGCATATCTACACGGTTCTTTACGCTGTACCGAGAACCGAAAAATCCCCTGGTCGGCAGCGTTCCACAAGAGCTATATAACTGAGTTTATTCTCTAGAGAATTCATAATCATTGCAGTTTGTATCAACTCTAGTAATAGGATGAAAATCTCACTGACATTTTTGGTTGTTTTTGCAACTTTTTGTGTTTTCAGTTTAAGTGCTCAGTTGGTGGACGGTAACCATGATACAGGTGAGAATATATATATATACATATTTTATTTAAGTTAAATATTATTTTTCTCATCGAATCGTATATTTTCAGTAGCGATATACAGGGTGACCCAGGGTTTAACCGCCAAACGTTCAGCATCGGTTTTCAGGTGAAAATGAGATTATTTTTTCATGTCCCAACCTGCTTCGTTTTAAATATTCAGAGTGTCAAAGTTTCTAGGAAAATCAGTTTTTTTTTTTCATTCTAAGTACACTAAAATAATTCTTTTATTACTTGAATGACCATACCAAGTTTAATCAGAATCAACCAAAAGGTTTTTGAGTAATGAATAAAAAACTGTTTTTTCCTACAAACTTTGATACCCTGTATCTCGAATAGGAAGCAAGTTGAGCCAATTTCGTACTCATCTAAGATATTTACGGTGTATCCTCACGTTTGTTTATACCAGAAGTTTTAATTTTCTTATTTTAAATGAGATAGTTATCCATTTTCTTTTATTTTCTTGAAATCGTCTCCATAAAGTTTGCGAGAAAAAAAATTATTTTTTTCATTTTCTATACAGTAACAGCTCCTCAGAATTAAAGCTTGTACCTCACCTCAGATGAGTTGATGAAGTGTTTGCACTGTTTGAAATTTTGGTGTAGTAATTAATATAGTGGTGTTTTATCCCGATACCAATTTCTAGTTTCAATACTTACTCACGTGTTACAGTCACCACGTGACCATTTTCTGGACCAAATCGAAATAGAAACTTGGCCTGATTTACACTTGTTTGATACCTGCTAGGTACCTGCGTCTCAATTTGAATCTTTCTTGAAATAATTGTAATATTTTGCCTTATATTTACTAGTCAGATACTAAGTACATCGTTTCTTTTATTGCTTGCTCCTGAGAAAGGAATCTTACCGTAATCATTATCCAAAAATTTCAGCTGTTTCTACTAGGCATACCTGTATGAATTCGAACAAAGTTTGAAAAGTGTGCCAAAGAGATTTAAATAAATGAAATCAATGATTTCGAAAAAGTCAGACATCAAGCACTTGCAATAGTGTCCTTCTTGAGGAACATTGCTCAAGTATATAAGCCAGATGTAATTCAATTTCCTTAGAGGGAAATATCTGTTCTTGTCGGAATTTTGCCCCATATTTTCAACTCTGTGGGAATGTGTGGGGAGAAGACAACTTCGATTTCGTCGAAATTATTCGTTTCATTTATGAAATATACCATTGTTCGCCTTTTAACAACTGATAATATTTTATTTTGTTTTAATGCCTTTTTCATACGTTCGTGAAGGTTCTTTAGAACAATTTACAGTGCCTCATTAATTAAATGCATTTGAGGTGAAGAGCAGTTGTTTTTTTTCACAATTGAATTTAGATGACAGCAGTGTCAATTCCCATTTTGAACTGATTGATAGTTTGGCCAAAGATTTCGATAGAAATTGGTTTTCTTTTTAGAGAATCTAGAAATATGAGATTCTAAAACATATATGTTTTTTTTTAATATGATCTACTAAATAATTCGAAAAATTTCAAAATATAATATTTGGGTTGATTATTTTTCAGAACTGAGGCTCCGTAGATCAAATGGACGACCTTATTTACCAAGACCTACTCAGAGGCCTAACGCCCACAGAGGCAAAAGAGAAGTCGATTCACAGCTTGACACTGAAGACGATATACAGAACTCCGAGTTAAGACTTCCCAGATCAGTTGGTCGTCCTTATTTACCCAGACCTACCCAGAGGCCTAACGCAAACAGAGGCAAGAGAGAAGTAGATTCACAGCTTGACACTGAAGACGATATACAGAACTCCGAGTTGAGACTTCCCAGATCAAATGGTCGTCCTTATTTACCCAGACCTACCCAGAGGCCTAACGCAAACAGAGGCAAGAGAGAAGTAGATTCGCAGCTTGATACCGAATATGATTCACAGAGCTCCCAGTTGAGAGTTCTTAGATCAGTTGGTCGCCCTTATTTACCCAGACCTACGCAGAGGCCTAACGCCAACAGGGGAAAGAGAGAAGTCGATTCACATTTCGATATTGAAGACGATATACAAAACTCTGAGTTGAGACTTCCCAGATCAGTTGGTCGCCCTTATTTACCCAGACCTACCCAGAGGCCTAACGCCAACAGGGGCAAGAGAGAAGTCGATTCACAGCTTGACATTGGAGACGATATACAGAACTCCGAATTTAGACTTCCCAGATCAGTTGGTCGCCCTTATTTACCCAGACCTACTCAGAGGCCTAACGCAAACAGAGGAAAGAGAGAGGTAGATTCACAGCTCGACACTGAAGGCGATATACAGAACTCCGAGTTGAGATTTCCCAGATCAGTTGGTCGCCCTTATTTACCCAGACCTACCCAGAGGCCTAACGCCAACCGGGGCAAGAGAGAAGTCGATTCCCAGCTTGATACAGAAGACGATATACACAACTCCGAGTTGAGACTCACCAGATCCGTTGGTCGCCCTTATTTACCCAGACCTACCCAGAGGCCTAACGCCAACCGGGGCAAGAGAGAAGTCGATTCCCAGCTTGATACTGAAGACGATATACAGAACTCCGAGTTGAGACTTACCAGATCAGTTGGTCGCCCTTATTTACCCAGGCCAACCCAGAGGCCTAACGCCAACCGGGGCAAGAGAGAAGTCGGTTCCCAGCTTGATACTGAAGACGACATACAGAACTCCGAATTAAGACTTCCCAGATCAGTTGGTCGCCCGTATTTACCCAGACCTACCCAGAGGCCTAACGCCAACAGGGGCAAGAGAGAAGTTGATTCCCAGCTCAATACAGAAGACGATATACAGAACTCCGAGTTGAGACTTACCAGATCAGTTGGTCGCCCTTATTTACCAAGGCCTACCCAGAGGCCTAACGCCAACCGGGGCAAGAGAGAAGTTGATTCCCAGCTTGATACTGAAGACGATATACAGAACTCCGAATTGAGACTTCCCAGATCAGTTGGTCGCCCTTATTTACCCAGACCTACCCAGAGGCCTAACGCCAACAGGGGTAAAAGAGAAGTCGATTCACAGCTTGACATTGAAGACGATATACAGAACTCTGAGTTGAGACTTCCCAGATCAGTTGGTCGCCCTTATTTACCCAGACCTACCCAGAGGCCTAACGCCAACAGGGGCAAAAGAGAAGTCGATTCACAGCTTGACATTGAAGATGATATACAGAACTCTGAGTTGAGACTTCCCAGATCAGTTGGTCGACCTTATTTACCCAGACCTACCCAGAGGCCTAACGCCAACAGGGGCAAGAGAGAAGTCGATTCCCACCTTGATAGTGGAGACGATATACAGAACTCCGAGTTGAGACTTCCCAGATCAGTTGGTCGTCCTTATTTACCCAGACCTACCCAGAGACCTAACGCCAACAGGGGCAAGAGAGAAGTTGATTCACAGCTTAATACTGAAGACGATATACAGAACTCCGAGTTGAGACTTCCCAGATCAGTTGGTCGTCCTTATTTACCCAGACCTACCCAGAGGCCTAACGCCAACAGGGGCAAGAGAGAAGTAAATTGAGAATTCGACTTTGATGATGATTCCTTGAATACAAAGAGCGTGCGGGTTCAGTAATCGTCCTTACCTGCCAAGGCATACTCTAAGACCCAATAATGAGTGTGATTTCAACTATCAATGTAGATCGTACTCTGAATCACGTCATCCTGCCTTTATTAGTTATCTCTGTATCAACAGAGAGTGTGAATGTTCCTATATGAAATCATTGATGTATTTTTATTTAAGTAAAATAAAGCATATTGACTGAAATTTTTTTTTAATATTTCATGGAGAATACTGTATGATCAGAAGACCTCAAAAGAATCAAGGGTGAGGGAGGGAATAAATGAATATTTGAGCGTTGAAAATTTAGGGCCAAAAAAGTAATTTCGATGGAGATGAGTGTTTCCAATTGAAAAATCAAATAATGAAAGCTCTTCAAGGATGTTTGATAATATAAGTGTACATGAGATATCATTTTCAAAAGTATAGTTGCACCTGCCAAATAGCATGAGAAATGTTTTAACTTGTCCAGTACCAGTTGCCAGCAAATTGATGTATGAGAATAGCTTTGGTTAATCATATTTGCCACTGATATTATTGGACAGTAAATTAATACATATGTTTCCTGTGAACCTCAGGATTAGAAATAAAAGATAATAGAATAACATAGAAATATATTAACGCAATTTTTGATTATTCATCATTCAACACACGTGCAATATCATGTGTGTAACAGTGGGCAATGTTATATATATTGACGTTGTGCCCTGTATAATTCCGACCCCTACTTAGGATACTGCAATATGTTTCTAATTCAAAGAAATTTTATTTTACTTCCGTAGCATTTCTTATTTCGGAAGAATTCGTAAATCATTTACATGATGGAAACTTGATACAGGCTGTATTTTTTGTCCAAGCCAGCCGAAACAATCATATGGAATATGAGTGGTCTTTGTGTGCAACAATGTAATAATTTGCAGACGGAGATGAAACAAATTAATATTGAAACCTTTATTGTGAATACAATTGAAGAAACAAAAAACCCAAAACACCGAAATTACGTCAATTCTCGCTCGGCGCACATTTTGCCAACAAAGTTGACATTCTCAAGATCTAAAAGGTTACCTGGTAATGCGTCGAGCACGAATTGACGTAGTTTTGGATATTTCTATTTCTTTAATTCACGCGAAGATCCATAAATTGCTTAGGCATTCTGAGAAGGAAAACTTTCCTGGCCGGAAACCTCTGAACTATCACTGATTTTCGGGATTGTTGGTCGTGGTCTCGACGGTCCTGACGTTTCGTCTACATCTGCGGTAGACATTCTCAAAGGCGGTTCCGTAACGGACGAAACGTTCGTTTCAGCCTAACTGATTCGGTTTATGTGCTAGTTTCTCCTTTTATTGTGCTTACTCTAAAAAGTGGAGTGCGACTTCATAGCGGAATCAACCCCCTCCCCCATTAGAGTAAGCACAATAGAGAAGAAACCATCACAGGCATTAACGTTGACGAAAAACTGATCTGGCAAGAACACAGTTAATTTATATGGGAATCAGTATCGAGCCTTTCTCATCACTACGAAGTCTTTCGAAAATCGTGGACCTGAGTATTTTACTTACAGCCTTTCAAGACCTCATTCAGCCTCATATATCCTGTGCTATATTCTTATGGGGACTCTCAAGCCCATATAGAGTAGTTTTTGGTTTGAGATATGGGGACAACTGTAGGAACAAATTCAAACAACAATAGTTATTTATGCAACAAGTGCAATAAACTCTTTTTACACGAGTTTCATACAATATTTTTTCTACGTTCATGCAAAAACCAGAAAATGTTTCATTTAGGTGGCACTAAACTGTAAGGAAGACATTGTTTGTTTAAATCTATTTGCTAAAAGTAATTCAAAAAATTTTTGTGTAATTCAGATGATATTCGAAGGAAATAATTTCATTTTTAACAAATTGCATTTTCTAGTAATTTCATAGTCCATTATATAATAAATATGATGAAACATGCAACTATTTAAAACGTAATACAATCTCACAGAAAATGGGCTAAATTTGGCGTCGATTTGAAAGTTTATGTCTGTCATGATGACAGAACGCTATAGTAGAATGACAGATGAGTGCAATAAAGTCTTTATTGCACTCAGTGCAATAAAGAGACAGTTTTTCCACCATATATAGTTCAATAAAGTTTTGTTTTTTGCATGAACGTAAAAAAAAAATATTAACGCTACCCTGAATATATTAAGATTTGTAAAAATATTTTTTGTGAATCTAATTCTCGATGGAAATAATGATTTTCAAAAAAAAATCTATTCTTGAAACTTATGTTTTATTGCTAAATGAGAGAACGTGATTAATAATGACTTAGAATAAAAATCCTCAGTATCAATATGAAGCAACTGTTAGTTATAGCAGGTGCGTTTTTTAACAATACATTTTTTACATATGGATTTTTTTTATTAATAGATATAATGAAAATTTGACTTAACAATTAGTTCGTGCTTGAAAAAATTTTCAAGCAGGAACTTTATGTGTTACACTGTATATTTACAAATAATCAGTGTTACCTTAATTTTCAACAGGTAAAAATTAATTATTTAAGAAAAGCATAGTTAATTGAAAAATTGGGGTGGACGGATTATTGTTTATTCATGTGTTAAGATTGTACCAACATGTTTTTATTCCTTAAAATTCATATTTAAACGTTAAAAATATTTTTTTGACAATATATTTTCTTGCTTAACAACCAATCAGTGGATTTGAAATTTTGAAATTCAGCCAATAGAATCGGAACTACAGTGAAAATATAGCTTGTCGCTGTATTTTCACGGTGATAAACCTGCTAAGTTTTTGTTTTACTATCTGTCAAGTGAAAATAATGATTTAAATTCTAAACGTCAAATTTATGTGTTTTGATCAGTTATCTTTATTTATCAATATGAGCGATCGTTGGGGACAAATGTCCATTGGTATCATAGATGAGGCCGTGGAAATAGTTATTTACCTAACAAGTGCGGAAAGTAGTAATTTTCCGCACGCGACGGAAGTTGCACGAACGACGCGGAGCGGAGTTCGGGCAAGCCGTTAAGGGCGGAAAAGACATTTTCCGTAAGAGTTAGGTACAATATTTTTCCTACGAGTGTTTTTGTCCATCTTATTTATGAAAAAACAAGGTTTTTAATAAACAAGTTTTTATAATAATGCTACAAAATGACTAATAAGACAGAATAGTTACATAGATCATTTAGTTAGTCGTAAATATCCTCATTTTCAACAATACAAAAAACGTGCGGAAAAGTAAAAATCGTGCGGAAAAGTAAAAATCGTAAGGAAAAGTAAAAATCGTACGGAAAAGTACAACTTTCAAAACGAAAAATCGTGCGGAAAAGTTACTTTTCCGCACGCTCGTAGGAAAAGAGTATTCCGTTGAATACGGCTAGAAGTAAAGCATCAGTTACAAGGTGACCTATAATTTTTTGGAATATCTATTCATTGGCAATCCCAATGCAAGAAAATACAACTCGTCCTGCGGACTCGTTGTATTTTCAGCTTTGGGATTGCAATTCATTAATATTCCAAAAAATTATCGGTAATAATCATACCACTTATTATATTACCCCTGATAATGCTCCAGATTCGATTGACGCGCGTGCCAGTGCCACTACCCGTTATCATCTCAATATTCACCTCTAAATCATAATTATAATATAATATTTTTGCCGGCCTCAATTTTCCAGTTCAACATTTTTTCTAGATGCCAATTCGAATCGAACGAGACCAAAATCATTATTTTCCGTGGTCTGGGTCAGCTTTTTGACAAAGTATCACTTGTGAACCATACTCAACGCTTTTACCACGGCATCACCACGGCCCACATTATAATTATACTCCCTTGAAAACACTCGTAAAGTGTACTCAAAGGCATATCCTGTGCCGGTAGAGGACGGCTATTATGATTATTATTCGCCGTGGCGCTCCAGTTCAACTTACTGATTTTTGGTGGCGTATTCACTTTTCAGCTGTAGGAAAACCTACAGCACCACGTCATTATGATGTGACAAGTTTTTTATTTAGGTTGTAACATTTTGTGTTCTGGAATTGTAATTCATATTTTCACCATCTTATCAAAGGACTGTCGATCAAAAATGTAATTCGAAACGTCTATTTTTCGTTATCATCATTCGTCGAATATTTGAAATTCATTAATATGAGCGAAGAAACAAAATGAATTTATTCATAACAACAAATTATCGATTGACCTCGATATAATTCGTATCTTACATACTGCATATCTACACGGTTCTTTACGCTGTACCAAGAACCGAAAAATCCCCTGGTGGACAACGTCCGACAAGAGCTATAAAACTGAGTTGATTCTCTACAGAATTCATAATCATCGCAGTTTGTATCAACTCTAGTAATAGAATGAAAATCTCACTGACATTTTTGGTTGTTTTTGCAGCCGTTTGTGTTTACAGTTCAAGTACTCAGTTGGTGGACGATAAACCTGATACAGGTGAGAAAATATTGTAATTTTTCAATTAAAAATATACAGGGCAACTCACAACGAACTGGATTGATTGATGTCTGTCAGTTCCTTAAATTTCGAGATAATCTTTATATGAAATATTTTTGGTGAATCCTCACTTTCGGTTATACCGGAAGTTTTCATTTTATTATTTCAGATTAGATAGGTATCCAATACTTTATGAATAATGCTCTATGCCAGGAAAAAAAAATTCACACAGTAACAGCTTCTCAGATTTATTTTGTTTGGGATCTTTGGTTTAGTGATTAATACACTGTTTTATCCCAACACCAAACCTCTAGTTTCAACACGTCGGATTCCGTGACCGAGTGACCATCTTCTAAAGGGAAGGTTCATCTAATTCTAAACACAAAATTGACCTGATATTTATTTTTTTATCGTATCATTGAATATTAAGCTTCCTTTGAGTTAAATCTTCATTACAAATTATAAACATAACAACACATAAAATACATTGGTTACAATATTGAGCAGTGCTCAACTCTTTCATCATTCATTGAATTTATTTTTCAGTGTGTATTACTCACTATTTTTAGTGTGTATCAACCATACACATTTTTATCCTTCACTAAATATAATACGTTAGTTACTTTATAATACTCTATATACCAAATGGCATGCTAAAATGGCAACAACCAAAGTTGTTATTTCTATTTTCACATCATCGTTGTCAATGATACGATGAAGCTTTGAATGTAACTTGATTATTAAGTATGCAATTTAAATTAATCTTGATTATTATAAATCGCATAATAATCTCGTTACATTCACGGTATCAATTATATCAGCTACTTTAGACATGAAGAGCAGTATTTTTCACCATAGAATCAAATAGAATCTAGGCAAATATTTCGATGAATTCCAAATAGAGTTTAGTTTTCTTATTATCAAATTATTGAGAAATATGAGATCTTATAACACAAATGTTTTTATCATGATCTATAAAATAATTTGGGAAATTTCAAAAAATTACATTTTGGTTGATTATTTTTCAGAAGTGAGGCTCCGTAGATCAAATGGTCGCCCTTATTTACCCAGACCTACCCAGAGGCCTAACGCCAACAGGGGCAAGAGGGAAGTCGATTTCCAGCTTGACATCGAAGATGATTTACAGAACTCCCAGTTGAGACTTTCTAGATCAGTTGGTCGTCCTTATTTACCCAGACCTACCCAGAGGCCTAACGCCAACAGGGACAAGAGAGAAGTCGATTCACAGCTTGACAATGAAGATGATATACAAAACTCTGAGTTAAGACTTCCCAGATCAGTTGGTCGCCCCTATTTACCCAGACCTACCCAGAGGCCAAACGCCAACAGAGGCAAGAGAGAAGTCGATTCACAGCTTGACATTGAAGATGATATACAGAGCTCCGAGTTGAGACTTCCTAGGTCCGTTGGTCGCCCTTATTTACCCAGACCTACCCAGAGGCCTAACGCCAACCGGGGCAAGAGAGGAGTCGATTCACAACTCAGTACTGAAGATGATTTACAGAACTCCCAGTTGAGACTTTCTAGATCAGTTGGTCGCCCTTATTTACCCAGACCTACACAGAGACCCAACGCCAACAGGGGCAAGAGAGAAGTCGATTCACAACTCGACACTGAAGATGATTTACAGAACTCCCAGTTGAGACTTTCTAGATCAGTTGGTCGCCCTTATTTACCCAGACCTACACAGAGACCCAACGCCAACAGGGGCAAGAGAGAAGTCAATTCACAACTTGACACTGAAGATGATTTGCAGAACTTCCAGTTGAGATTTCCTAGATCAGTTGGTCGCCCTTATTTACCCAGACCTACACAGAGACCTAACGCCAACAGGGGCAAGAGAGAACTCGATTCACAACTTGACACTGAAGATGATTTTCAGAACTCTCAGTTGAGACTTCCTAGATCAGTTGGTCGCCCTTATTTACCCAGACCTACACAGAGGCCTAACGCCAACAGGGGCAAGAGAGAAATCGACTCACAACTTGACACTGAAGAGGATTTACAGAACTCCCAGTTGAGATTTTCTAGATCAGTTGGTCGCCCCTATTTACCCAGACCTACACAGAGACCTAACGCCAACAGGGGCAAGAGGGAAGTCGATTCACAGCTTGACACCGAAGATAATTCACAAAGCTTCCAGTTGAGACCTACCAGATCAGTCGGTCGTCCATATTTACCCAGACCTACGCAGAGGCCTAACGCCAACAGGGGCAAGAGAGAAGTCGATTCACAACTTGACACTGAAGATGATTTACAGAACTCCCAGTTGAGAATTCCTAGATCAGTTGGTCGCCCTTATTTACCCAGACCTACACAGAGGCCTATCGCCAACAGGGGCAAGAGAGAAGTCGATTCACAACTTGACACTGAAGATGATTTACAGAACTCCCAGTTGAGAATTCCTAGATCAGTTGGTCGCCCTTATTTACCCAGACCTACACAGAGACCCAACGCCAACAGGGGCAAGAGAGAAGTCAATTCACGACTTGACACTGAAGATGATTTGCAGAACTTCCAGTTGAGATTTCCTAGATCAGTTGGTCGCCCTTATTTACCCAGACCTACACAGAGACCTAACGCCAACAGGGGCAAGAGGGAAGTCGATTCACAGCTTGACACCGAAGATAATTCACAAAGCTTCCAGTTGAGACCTACCAGATCAGTCGGTCGTCCATATTTACCCAGACCTACGCAGAGGCCTAACGCCAACAGGGGCAAGAGAGAAGTCGATTCACAACTTGACACTGAAGATGATTTACAGAACTCCCAGTTGAGAATTCCTAGATCAGTTGGTCGCCCTTATTTACCCAGACCTACACAGAGGCCTATCGCCAACAGGGGCAAGAGAGAAGTCGATTCACAACTTGACACTGAAGATGATTTACAGAACTCCCAGTTGAGAATTCCTAGATCAGTTGGTCGCCCTTATTTACCCAGACCTACACAGAGGCCTAACGCCAACAGGGGCAAGAGAGAAGTCAATTCACGACTTGACACTGAAGATGATTCATAGAACTCCCAGTTGAGACTTCTTAGAACATTTTGTGGCGCTCATTTACCCAGACCTACACAGAGGCCTAACTGCAACAAAGGCAAGAGAGACGTTGCTTGACAAGATCTTCTCCGAGACCCAACTACAACAGAGGAAAGAGATCACTGGATGATGAGTGTGATTCCAACTATCAATATAAATCGTACTGTTACATCACCCTGTCTATAGTAGTTATATCTGCCTTAACAGAGAGTGTGAATGTTCCTTATTGATGTATTTTCATTTTAGTAAAATATGTCAAGTTGACTGATATTTTTGTAAAATTTTTGAAAGAGTGAACGACTGTTATTCTGTATTGTAATGGAAAAAGTTTCATGGATAATTCTATATGTTCGGAGGACTTCAAGAAAATTGATAGTGGAGGGAAATTAATAAAAAAAAGGTACTAATTGTCTGAGATTTCAAGCAGTGGAAAATTCAGACTCTCTATTCATTTCATTTGTTCACGGACAAGCCCCTCAAAAAATAAAAATAACTTAAATATGGAACACAGTAGTACAACCTCGACTACAATATATTTGAGAGCTATGAATTTGAGTCCAATAGTTATTCATAAGTCAATTTGATGGAGATAAGTTTTGAGACTCTGAAAAGAAGTATGGGCAATCATATCCAATTGAGATCTCTTTATTTTCTGCGGACCTCAAGAGTGAAAATAAGTATTTTCCGTTAAGGAGTATGTACAGTAAACATCACCATACTTGAAGTAATAATAATAATAAATCGCCTTGATTCACATGAAATGAAATGGTGAAGTGTCAGCTGAAAGCTGTTTTTCAACTTTACCAATAATTACAAAAAAGTAAAAGTTCTCTAGACAAGTTGTTAGAGTTAACATAATCATAATAATGATAATAATAAATCGCCTTGATTCACATGAAATGAAATGGTGAAGTGTCAGCTGAAAGCCAATAATTACAAAAAAAATAATACAAAAAAAAAGTCTATAGAAAAGTTGTTAGAGTTATCAAAGTAGACAGTTATCAACTCGAATATAAATGTTGATAAAATATTATAACATCAAGTAGTAAAATCAAAGAGAGCAATCAATACAACCAGTGCATTCATAAAGTATGGAAACGATCCACTATCTTACGAGTTAATTATTTTCGGAGGTACAGCTCGGACAGATCGATTTTGTATTTCAGTCTTCCATCTTTTTTTTACAAATAACTGATTTTTTGAAGGCCCCTATTTTTCTGAGTTCAACCATACCACATACGTCATATCTAACACTCCAAGTTACAGTATACTGAGTATAAAAGAAACCAGTGTTCATATTTCTCAACATTGTTTTCATTATTTTCAACTAACCCAAGGAACTCAGTTCGAGCATTTGCTGTAGATTCGTTTATTGTCACTACTTACCTATGATATTTTCATTGCAAATCAATAATGAAAAAAATTTTAAGAAATATGAAGACTGTTGTCTTCTATACTCAGTATACTGTAACTTGAAGTATTAGGTATGACGTATGTGGTATGGTTGAACTCGGAAAAATATGGGCTTTCAATTTTTGATATAAAAATATACCCTTTCAGTTAAAAAAAAATATCGATGACGTTATATATTGTAAGGTGGTGGTGGAAAAAAATCATTTTTTTTTTTAAAAGGTGGAAGACTGAAATACAAAATCGACCTGTCCGAGCTTTACTTCAAAAATAATTAACTCGTAAGATAATAGAGCGTTTGCGACAATTCTCGATAGTAGGGCGTTTTTTAGGGCAAAAAATTTGTCCGTTAATATTACCACTGAATTTTCTATATTTGTAGCTAGCGATTCTGCAAAAATGAGAAGTGAGGGTCTAAATTTTATGACATCATAAATAGGGCCGATTAGAATGTGGTCAATTCTTCATATACCAGTCGAATTGTATACAGATATTGGTTCTAATTTAATGATTGACCACCCTACCAATAATTTTGTCTCGATTATCAGTGAGTTAAGTTTCTGCTTTTGGGAACTATCGTGCAATGTTTCAGATAGTCCAAAGAACTCACACCTTTCTCTGCTGACTAGCCCGGGTAATAAAACTAGCGCAGACTACTTTACAATGTGCGCAGTAATAATTCGGTTTTTCGATTTAGTGATTATTTCCTCCGGTCTGTCCATATCTGCCCCGATTTCAACTTTGATTTTGTCTGCCTCTGTTCGACGTTTCCTATTCTTTCTTTTAATAAGGTAGTGTTGAGGAATAAAGCCCCGCGGTTAATAATTCCACCGCCTTTTCCTTGGAGACCATCAAACTTTTTAAAAATCTGGCAACATTGTTAGTTGCATCCTCCGAGTGTTGACGCTATACGAAATACGAAAATATCGTTGAGTTCAGTCCGCCATTAACAACACAATCTGTATCTGTAGTTTTGGGCTGAACAGATTATAAGTTCGCAAAAAAAAATTAATAGTGCTCGTTCCCTTTACTGTAACATTGGTTCTATCTTTTGCAGTGGGAGGAAAATATAAAGAATTGTTCATTTTCCTGGAAAATGCATGTTTAAGAAAAGTGCTTGCCCGGTAATAAGGCCCAACCAACAATCGCGTAATAAGGCCCATGGGCTCGGTTAATGTTTATTTTTGTTTTTTATTATAGTTTTATTGAGTTTCTACCGTTTTTGATCAATAAGAATGATCTGTGTACAGTGCGGCTTTTTATAATCCCCCCCCTGTTAACTTTTGAACGGTTTGCCGTAGAGAGATAAAAAAAAACCGTTTCGAGGGTTTCACCGATACTACTTTTTAAAATATAACGCATTGTGATTGCTCGATAGATGGCGCGGGGGGGCACAAAAACCTAATTTTTTTAAATGGCATGGGGGGTCGAGTGACACATCGTTGAAAAGAGAATTTGATTCTCTTTTCAACCATCTAATTTTTTTTAATTTCGTTGACACGTTTTTTCACAATAAGCATTTGAAGTGTCAAGTGTAAGAGCGGATCTGAATTCGTTTCCTTACCTTACCTCAATAACTTTTGAAGGGTTTGATGTGAAATAATGGGACGGAAAATATTTTGGGTGGTATTAAAATAATAATGTTTGAAGAAAAATACCTTAATTGTTCTAGTGATTCACAATTGCAATCAATACCACGAAATACGGTCAATAAAGACAATTCACAACATTAATAATTATTCATTTTGAATTCCTTTCAAAGCTTAATTAGGTATTATGATATCGAAATTATACCCATTTCATTTATTTTTAACATCCTATAACTCGGAAATATTTGAGGGAACTAGTTGAAAAATTCAACAGAACTGGCAGTGTTCGTAAGAAAGGTGGAACTGGTCGAAAATCAATTCCTTAAGAGACAAAGGTTTCGATAATTGCCGAAATGGTGGTAAATCCGTAACAGAGTACCTCTCGTGTAGCAAGTACAATTGGGGTCTCAACAGCTACAGTAAAAAAATATTTGAAGAAACACAAGTTCCATCCATACAAATTAGTAATGTTACACCAACTCACAGAAGACGACCCAGACCGAAGAATGGAATTTTGTGAAATTATGGAGGAAAAGATAGCTAGGAACCCCAATTACATTAGGAATATTTGTTTTTCAGATGAAAGTACCTTTTTTTTGAACGGAAATGTGAAAACACAAAATGTGCGATACTGGAGTGATATAAATCCCCATATCTTTCGAGAAGGTCACACACAGTTCCCACAGAAAGTAAATGTGTGGGCTGGAATTCTGGGAGACCATATTGTCGGTCCCTTATTTCTGGAAGAAAACTTAAACGGTAATTTGTACCTGGATTTACTAAGAGATACGGTTGAACCACTGATACTTGGAATATTAGAAGAAAATGAGAACGAATTTCAGGAACACATCACCTTCCAGCAAGATGGGGCCCCTCCTCACTTCCAACGTCAAGTTCGAGAGCATTTGGATGTAACATATCCTATGAGATGGATTGGACGTCGTGGACCAATCGAATGGCCGGCACGATCACCAGACCTTACACCTTGTGACTTCTTTCTGTGGGGAGCAACAATCCAACTCTTTGGAAGAACTTAAAGAACGAATAACACGGAATTGTGCTGGTATAACTGCAGACATGTTGAATAATGTTCGGCAGAAATTTGTGAATCGAATTTTTTATTGTCAAGAAGTATTAGGTGGACATTTCGAACACCTGCTTCGTTAATTGACAACAATTTTGCTTCTAATTATTTAAATACTACATGTCATAATAATTTGGTTTCTTTTTGTTACATTGACACTTCAAATGCTTATTGTGAAAAAATAAATCAACGAAATTTAAAAAAAATTAGATGGTTGAAAAGAAAATCCAATTCTCTTTTCAACGATGTGTCACTCGACCCCCCATGCCATTTAAAAAAATTAGGTTTTTGTGCTCCCCCACGCCATCTATCGAGCAATCACAATGCGTTATATTTCAAAAGGTAGTATCGGTGAAACCCTCGAAAAGGTTTTTTTTTTATTGCTCTACGTCAAACCGTTCAAAAGTTAACAGGGGGGGGACTATAAAAAACCGCACTGTATACATATACACACAATCAATATACAAAATTCTGCATAACTCATTATGGGCTTTATTACCTTACATGCAGATAATAAGTCACAGCAGCAAGTTTTTATTATTTGCCCTATTTTGGTTACCAAGATTTTGAAGGAGACGAGTATTATTGTCAACAGCGGCAAGTATGAAATATAAAGGTAAATAAATAATAAAAGTATACTGGGCTTTGTTACCCAACACTGCCTAACTCTAAGTTCATTTTTTCACTTAATTATCGAAGAGTAATATTATCAAAAGCGAAATAAAGAGTTATTGAAAGCAGAGGTTTCTCTTTATTCAATATTCCAGGGTTTTCTGAATTTTGAAGAATGCGATTGATTGGAGGGAGTGATACATTAATCGTGGTGGAGGAAATGAGTTAGTTCATTTATTGTGAATATTATCAGTGATCTCGTAAACAAATTGAGTTCATGTAGAGTGCGATTATTGAATTTGAACAATTGTATTAGTGTTCGTTATTATAATAATTAGGTACCAGGCCAAAGCCTCAATCCAGGCTGATCAGCAGCGTGTGTACAGCGTAACCCATTCTCCACATCTGAAAATGAAAATAACCATGGTTAGAATTCTTTTGAATCTTTGAGGTCTTTCTCACCTTCACTACCAGCTGATAATTAGCATCAAAGACCCCGTTGCATGACACTTTCAAAGGTGTTGCGTTGTTCAGAAGTAGCATCTGGAGAGTACGTCTGTTGTGGTGGTTGAATTGCTCCCATGGGCATTTACGGGCATTGAAGAAAACCTTCGCAGACTGTAATTGATGCCATATTAATATCATAGTACTTTGCTGTGAGTATTGTTTGAATCTGCCGAACTCAAGTCAGCCGATTGGTGAACCAGATACTATTAATCAACTCGTTGCCGTGCCTACTGATTATGCCAGACTCAGCTTTCGATATCATATTCAATGATGAGAAAGTGGTAAGTGTGATTCAATGATTTCTTTAGCTTATGTTAAAAATAGACTCTTGGCCGAAGAAGAAAGTTCGGTAAAGAATGGTGAAGATTCAGAACTGCGACATGCTTTTCCTGGATTTGGATTCGAGAATGAATATTACGGCGGTTGGGGGTCACAAATAACTGAAGGTATTCAAACTGCTCAGGGTAGTCAGAAGAACAAGAACGTTCGAGGGATTCGTGGCAAATGTTATAAGTGTAATCAGCGTGGATATTTCCGATTTCAATGCCCTTCGCAACACCCATGTAGTGACAGTCAACACAGAGCATTTTGCACTCGTGAAAAAGAAGAAGACGATTATGAACCTTCCTTTCTGACAGATCCTGATGCCAAGTTACCGACTGAATAAAGTTTTAAACAGACACAAATGGCAGAAATTGTTTTTGTTATTGATTAAACACGAATGAGTCATTCGTCAAGTTACCTAATGCAATCGCTGTGTGAGATATGTCTACAAAGCAAACAAAGTAAATTGTCCTATCTGAAAATTGTTTCTGAATATAGGAAGGCAAAACGAGTACTGCAGACTGTATCGTCTGCTATTTGTGGTCCTATTAATCCACCCACTTGGAAGCCATCGTTAGCTCCGCCTATCTCCCCTACGAAGACGCACCAATCCCCCAAGAACTGGAAGAGTTCACGGTTTACTGCAGGGAATTAAGAGCCCCTCTGATAGTTGGATGTGTTGTCAATGCCCACAACACAACACATGGGGCAGCAGTGACACGAACAGATGAGGTGAGTACATCTCAGAATTTCGGTTGGGAGAAAACCTCGTTGTTATGAATACGATGAATGCGGAAACTTTTGCCAAGATCATAGATATCACATGGGCAACCCCATGGGTGAGCCTATTCATCAAAGGTTGGCACGTTTCTGACGAGCCATCGGCACATAAGCTTCTGTATCTCCGCAAGCAGTGAAGTTCTAACCTTCTTTAGAAACCCGAGGAAAACCGACTGGGAGACACACAGAAGCTGCCCAAAAAAGGTCATCACCTACAGAAAGGTAGAATAGTCCATAGCAACCTTTAGTCCATTCAAATCACGAATAAATAGATTGCACTCGTAAAAGAGGCATTCAATAACACATTATATGTGTCTACCAAATCAGCCTAGTCGAAATGAAACATTGCTCCAGCCCTGAACCAGTGAATATCTGCCATGCTTGGCTCCAGGGTAGTACAAGCCTCTATATTCGGGAACACAATGGAGGCTGCCCTCAGGGGAATGACCATCCCCCTACTCTGGAATCTCGTGGTAGACAGTATCCTCATATACCTTACCGGAGAGGAGTATTTGCACAGGGCTATGCGAACGAGAGGCTGGCTTCAGGGGGTAGTACTATCCCCCCTACTGTGGAATCTCATGGTAGACAGCCTCCTCACAGACTCAAACCGGAGAGGAGTATTTGCACAGGGCTATGCAGACGATATCGTCATGATGGTCAAAGGGAAGTATATGGGTGTCTGT
Source organism: Chrysolina haemoptera (assembly GCA_958298965.1). Taxonomy (NCBI): domain Eukaryota; kingdom Metazoa; phylum Arthropoda; class Insecta; order Coleoptera; family Chrysomelidae; genus Chrysolina; species Chrysolina haemoptera. The sequence goes on along the minus strand of OY282600.1, from coordinate 8,670,949 downwards.
ATGGATATGATGCAATTAGCCCTCACAGACGTACAGACGTGGTGTACGAGGGAGAATCTTGAGGTCAACCCCCAGAAAACCACAATCGTTCCTTTCACCAGAAAAAAAAACCAGAGCTGTTCGAATCTTTGGTGAAAGCATACAGAAGTCGGGAGAGGCGAAATACATAGGGTTACTGGAAAAAGTGCTGATAAGAGCAAGAACATCATTAATGATGGCCAGACGCTCTTTGGCTAAACATGGGGACTAAGACCCAAACAATCCCCACAGCTATACACAGCAATAGTTAGGCCCTTCATGTCGTATGGAGCCCTGTCAAAGGTAGAACAAGTCACAACCAGGGGGAAGCTGGCTAGTTCACTAAAGACTGGCCATGCTTGGAGTCACTGGTTCCATGTCCAGCACATCGACGACTAGTCTGGAGGTGGTCCTCCCCTCCCCTGCATTTGCACATTGCAGCGGAGGCAAGGATAGAAGCATCCAGGCTGAAATGTCTGTACCAATGGAGTGGCAATAACGAAGGCCGCTCCAGCATACTAGAGGTCATAAGAATCAACACGTCTGAGATGCTGTCGGACAAAATTACCCCGACATACTCCTTTGATGGAACATCATAGAAGATGGGAAAGTCACATCGAAGGCAATGCTGTCAAGGCGGCAAATCTGGACACGGATGGCTCTAAGACAAGCAGTGGAGTAGGGTCTGGAATAGACGGGGAGAGACCGAGTCAAGTGTAAGCCTCAGTACTCAAGCCTCTATATTCCAAGCCGTAATATCAATCTCCGTGTGCACGAGAGAGATTATAAGATGGGGTCCTAGAAACCAACCCATATAGTGATTCTCTTCGACAGTCAAGCGGCGAATAAAGCCCTGCGACCATGCAGGTTCACTTCCAAATTAGTTTGGGAGGCACACAAAAACCTTAACTTATTATTTTTGTTGTAGTGCTTTCTCATATATTGATAAAATAAATAAATATCTAAGTTTCGAAGCTTACCTCATCTGTGAGTCGCTGGCAACTCTCACACAAGGCCCAGAGAATAACGCATGCTGTCAGAATTAATGAATACCACCTAAAGTTGCTCCTGGGACTGAAATCCTACAAAAATACATTGCGCTATATAATGAACACAATCACCTTCTCCAATTATGATAAAACTCCTGTAGAAAAAGAAATTGACGATGACGTCTGAGCCATCTTGACAGCGGTCGAAAAGATGCATCTTTTCTTATAAAAAAATGCCTGCTCCTTAAGATGCCTCAAAACTCTGTTGTAGCAACTTATACCTGTAAAACTGTGAAATAAAACGCGAGGCATTCTATTTTCCAAATAATTTCTCAGTTATAATTCATGTTATGTACGATTCAGTAATTTGAAGGCCATTATATCACTAGTTCCTAAAACTTAGTTCAAACATTTGATTAAAATCAAATATAGTGACATATTTGTTCGGTTATCAATAAAATCAGCACAGAAGTGTCACAATGTCCACTACTGAGAAATTAAAAGCACAAATAGATGCTCTAAAGCTAGTGTTTTATCCCCAAAAAGCAAATCTACCATAATATCATCATCTGTTGGAAATTTGGCAGAATCAAAACACTTTGAAGAAATGAATTATAATGAATGAAAGTTATGGAAACTTCGTCCGGTTTTTGATGTTGTGTTAAACCTAAACCCAATCAAACACATGACATGGACCAAAGAGCTTTAACAAAATCAACGTTTCGCTCAAATAACTTTGTTATTGTGTCCTCCGAACCGAACGGAGTCCAACTTGATATCCCCTTTTGATGGTTTTTCATCAAGGATTAATTCCATTTCGTAACTTACCTTACTCACCCCACCTCCCACTGAGCTAGCCAAGTGTCACTTCTGTAAAAAGAGTGAGGCACTATAAATATTTTTTTGTCACCTCACTAGCGACATCGACAGCGATAGCGATAGTGAAAAGTACTTATGATCAAAATGAAGATATGCCAAAATCTCCTATAGAGAAGCGATAGGAAGCTTTATGTACGTCGCTAAATACGCAAGACAAGATATTTCATTCACAGTTATAAATTTCTCAAGATATTGCAACGATCCAAATATTGATCACTAGACAGCTGTTGAACGTATGTTTCGATATTTGAATTGAAAAGTGAAATTGGTATTTGAGAACTTTGCAGGAGAATCAGCTAATTGAATTCCACACTCCACACTCACACTCCACACTCAAAGTGGAGTTTCGATATAATGGAACAAAGTAAAACGACTTTGAGTTTTATTTTGCTTCATGATTATAACAATGATTGTGTTTCAACAACTGCTCCCTCAAATGATTGTTCAATGAACGTGATTATAATTGTTGTGCATTTATATTATCGTTGATTTATCATTGCTGATTCATCCTGCCAAAAAACACTCATTCTCTACTTTTATTGCATGAATTTACTGGATGAATTACTGATGAAATTTTTTCATCAGTAATTTTTTTATTCAATACTTACGGATACAATAAAATATGTTGAGGAAACCAGTATACTCAAACCCAATACTGTCAGCGATAAAAGAAAAGCATCAGCATAGCCCGTCAGTATCTTGAACAACCTACAAAATGAAACATATTTATTGATGATAATAAGAACCATCGAACATCTCAGGAACATAGTGAGTAGTAGTGAGGAAAGTGATACTTTCTTTCGAGTAGAAAATTTTGTGTCCATGAAATCTCATACTGGCACTATCCACGATTTTATCTCGAGGTATTACGAGAGTTACACTAGTTTCATTGATCAGTTCCTGAAGGCCAAAGAGCCACGGCGTCCACAGCAACCCTGGATTACCTAGTGTGAATGAATAGGTCCAATAGACAATTACAACATTATAGTGCTATTTTGGCAAAAATTGTTGAAAATGTGAATCTGAAGTACGCCTTCGACGAGCACGTCTCACCTTGCTCCACCTTTGATGAATTCAGCCAAAGGCTTGTGTCCAAAGGGCGCTATCATCCTGGTTTTGACAGATATATTCAAATGTAATGCCTCTAGTATGTCAGTTGTTAGAAAAAAGTATTCTGTAGACATTCGTATTATTAGTGCAACATACCAGGGTACTCCGGGACTACATAGTCTGATTTTCTACAAAAATCCGAATTACTAGAGACTTTTTGGCATACAAGCAATGTACAGGTGCTCATTAAGGTAGGGTGAATCCGCCTCAGACGTATAAATACGAGAATCTGATTTAAAGTTTGATTTTGTGGAGGAAATCCGATTCTTGACATGATTTTTTGGGTTTATGACCTTCCACAATCTGAAAATGAAAAAATTTTAATCCAAAGAAATCTGTACATAAACCCAAAAAATCATGTCAAGAAACGAGAATCTGATTCATCCACTGTTCAAATAACTAACCCATATATATATATATATATATATATATATATATATATGTATATATATATATATATATATATCCCATCGGATCAATTGACATATAATGCTAAGCCTGTAAAATACGTGTACTGGGACGACGTCAATGAGCTAGTTGATAGATATGGGCTGCTCCTCTTAGCCAATAATGCTGGCAGCATCTCTGCCGACAACGAGATCGTGGCCATCATGAGCTGAGAGAAGCAGGCTATATTCGATAATATGAGTGTCAACGTTTCGCACCCCACAGTTCCATTATGAACATCAACAAGGAATCGACGATCTGTAGCAGATGGACCTGGCTAAGCTTCAAAAGTACTCGAAAGTCAATAAAATCTCCAATTATATTCCCGTGGTGATTGACACCTTCTGAATTCTACAACGCAAGCTTCCAGGCTCTCATGAAAAAGTACAACATCAAACACTACAGCACGTAAACGAATATGAAGGCGGCTATAGCCAAAAGAGTTATACGCACGTTGAAAAAGAAACTCTTCAAATACTTCAGTTTGAATGGCACCTACAAGCGGCTAAACATTTTGCCGGACATAGCCAAAAATGAAATGATAATAATGAAAAAAAGGTGTACAAGTTTGCGTATGATTATGCGGGATTAGCAATGTCAAACATGTGTTCGAGAAGGGGTATAAACCCAACTCAAAGACGGAACTTTCCAAAGTCGTCCCAACCAATCACGTACTTGCTGGAGAACTTGGAAGGGCGACCAATCAGCGATGCCTTCCATGAACAGTTGGCTTAATGGGACAAATGAGAAATTGACCTATTTTTTCGTGAAATTGGGGGCCTTTCGTCTCTCCGGCAGGCTGGCTGGATGCGAAATATTTCAAACCGTGAACCAGTGGCATGATGAGTCAGTTAATCATCATGCTTGGTGGAGTGCACTTCGATTCAAAGATCCGATGTCCAATTACGAGTCGATGTCTCCGTCATTGGTGTCTACGGAGAACGATTCTTCATCATCAGCATCAGCAGAGTGGGCAGAACGTGTTGCTGATTTGAATCGTGTTTATGACATGTACAAAATCGTTAAAGAAGGAAAGATTTTACGGGTGCACACAGAACCATTGTCTGTGTAATTCACCCTGTCTTTCAGTATGTTCGAGTAGGCCATTTTCGTGGGGTCTATTAATCGGCTTCATAGTAGTCGAGCTGAACCGAATGCGACCGACAAGACCGCACGAAACAAGCTCAATTGAGACGATGTCATTGACTTTGAATTACGTACTTATGAAGTTTCCAAAGATGACACCTACTTCTAAGACAGAGCCGTCGTGTTCCAAAAGTCGCGCGTGTTTGAAAGACCTATTTATCTACTTATACTTTAATATAACAGTGTTTGCCAAGGGACACTGATTGAACACCCATTAAAAGTAAGTGAAAAACTTATCCGAATTTTTCCGTAAATCCGCTGTTAGTATCGAATCAATGAACGGAGGTATACAATATCGTCTATTCACCTTCAAAATATATTTTTTGTACAAATACGACACGCTTTCTTCGATAGACATCCATCGTCGGCGGCTGAATGCGTACTAGTGTCGTATTTTACTGCCCAGGTGTGCATTGACTTGCAGCAGCACGGCAGCGGAAACTCAGCGCACCGCGCGTTATAAAACGGATGTGTATATCGGGCCTAAATGTAAACAGACTGTCCATAACGTTTCACCACCCGTCACCCCCCCCTAACCAAAACATTGTATAGAAAAGGATAGTTCATGTTCACTTCAAAACACGTATTTGTGGAAGTGTAGGCATGGCATCTCTATGTCTTTTACTACTCTGAGGCTTAACGTAAACAAGCCCAGTGGCGGCGGCGCTCACCAGTGGCAGCGTCAACAAGCGCTCAAAAATGCCGAAACTAAAATTCGAAATATGTCAGCCGTCGAAGCTCCCACGAAAACCATCTTTCGCAGGGGTATTTCTCGTAAAGGCCCTCTACCACCCGCGTCCTCATTCGATTGGGGACACCCAATTCTAGGTTCATACGCAGGGTCGTCTTTCGCCTATTAGAGGCCCTGGGCACATTAGGATAATGGGGCTCCTATGACCATAATAAAGCACCATTTTGTTAGAATAGACAAATAACGTAGATATGAAAAGTTTTGGCTTTGTTTTTATTTTTTTACAGTTACATTAGATATGATGAATTTTTTTAAAGTAAATTATTATTGAGAAAGGCATCATATATGAAATTTCTTAGGTACTTCAAAAAAAGTGCTTCAATCGTTATTGTCATCTTGTAGGAAATGCGCATGTCACTAAAATATCTAACTGTTTATAATATATCACCCTGGTGGTGGCACGCCACCCCATAGACCAGGGTCGTCTTTTTCAAAAAGACGATGTCAAATAAAAAATTGTGAAAATTTAACGTAGAACGTAAAAATATTGATTGAAATGAAATTTAATGAGATTAGAATTAATATAAGAATATTTGAATTGAGTGAATTTCATGATAATGCATTATTAACACGAAAATTAGCAATAAATAAAGAGACCTAATTTTATGACAAAAATTTATATATATAGTTCGTGTCTCGACTGAACAGTAGACAAGTAAAATAGGTATTTTACCGACAACCAAACAAACCCCAAGTTAATGCAAGCAAACACAATTCAAACTTAAAATTAGTAATTGAGTTAATTCAAACTTCGCGCTTCACGCTTTGTTTTATTTTTGCTTTATTTGAATGACGCGAATCCTTGCCGTAACCGTTGATCAAAGACACAAAATAAAAATAATTCATTGATGATTCTTTTAAAACAGTTAAAGTTAAAAGAATATAATTATATTATATAGGTACAGTTTTTATGTATTGAAATTTATTTACGGAATGCAGCATTTCGGTAAGCCTGAGAGAGTAGATTAGATATCGGTTATCGTTTGGTAATGAAGGAGGGACTAGGGAGCCCCAATCCATCGCGGGGCCCTGGGCACATGCACAGTGTGCATTGTGCCCAGTGGGGAAGAGGGGCCTGTCCATACGAGAATCAAGATTTTACGTTCATACGAGAATCAAAAGTATGATTGAAGAGGTATTTTTATTATGGAGTATTTTACCCAAAGGCACTTCATCAATATCAGTATTGTTTTTACTTCAGAGCGTTTGCAACGTTTGAGAGCAATTCGATTTACGTCATACCCTTAAAATATTTGCGCATGCTTTGAAGGATTACTGACATACTTAGTGAGGAATCACACTGATCGACCAGGACCGACCCTCCGCGACCGTCCACCTACGACCAAAAGTAGAAGTAGATCAATGAAAACTTCCAAAGTCACACTAATCGACCATCCACGACCGACCACTAGAATAATTTTGTAAATCTGACATTAATTTGACATTCGAAAGGTTATGTGAATTGTCAGTTCATTTATTGAAAATAAGTTAAATTCATAATATCAATAGTTTTGCTTTAAATAATGAGCAGTAGTGATACTGAAGAAGAACATTTAATTTTTCCGGTAGGAAATATACCTATTTACATGAGTTTTGTTGAAGTCTAAAGTTCATCATAAATGTGTGTCAAAATGACATTACGTCAGGATAGTGTGACACCGACCAAAATTTCCAGCAGACTACAATTTCGAACATGGTCTTTGAAAAACGGTCGAGGACAGTCAATGACGATTATACAGTGTGAGTTGTGCGATAAGAATGTACGTGTTGGAAATTTTGGTCGTAGGTGGACGGTCGCGGACGGTAGGTCGTAGTCGATCAGTGTGATTCCTGGCTTATACTATCATTGTAACGTCGTATGTATGTTGTAAATAAGCATTTGATGATGCAAAATAGACAGGACATACAAAATAACCATGATGAAATAACAGTTAGAGACGGTGTAATACTGAATGCTTCTTCATTAACTCACTTCAGCATTTCCACGTGCACCCCGATGCAAAATCTGAGTTGGACATCCACTTGCCTCTGGTACCTAACATCATTCACGTGATATGTTGATTTGGTGTGCAATCGGCAAATAAGAGCGTTCAGAAGTTGAAGCTGACATTCTGTATGGTTAGTGCAGTACAAAGAAATGCAGACTAGTGAAGAAATAAATATTCCAGGAAATATCGATATAGTCACGGAAAAAAGAATGAGTATAATATACATGCGGTCGTCCAGATACTTTTTCCACATCAACACGGTAAATTGCCATTCCGATTCGTCTCCTAGAACTGGTGTCAGTAGTGAGGCTGAGATCGTGATTAGGCAAGCAATTGCGCAACATACGACTTTGGAACGTCTGCCTTGCGTTGAGAGCTTTCTGAACGTCTTATCACCAGCCAAGTTCCACGACCAACTATTCTTTTTGACTATTTCCGAATACTCTTGATAATGTTCACACGTGAGTAGGGCAACCAAAATCATCATCATTACCTGCAAATTAATGTAGTACAGATATACCATTAATTATTGTGGATTCTTATTGATATACAAACTGCTTCCGTACTTCATGTAGTAATTCTACATTCAAAAATAGAAAAGAATTTTCTAAAGCGAATGCTTCCTAAGAGAACTTTTGTCATTCAAAAATCCCATAAACTGATTTTCATTCAATATCTCACAAACCCAATTGAAGTTGGTGTAACAAACAAACATAACATTAGAACTCTTATCGAGTTACCCCACCCCTGTAAACTTTTGAAAGGAATGGGATTTTTATTTATTTATTTTTTTTTTTTGTTGAATGATAGTTTATAAACTATTTTTCGACAGAACAGAAAGGTCTATTTTTAATATGGCGTCGGGACGCCGTTTTGAAACATTTTTTTAAATCGCACAGGAGGTCGAATGATACCTCATTTGAATCGTCTTTCAATTTCCTATACGATAATGAAATTTCAGACAAAAATGTTCACCCAGAACAAAATGGCTGTTCATAATGTTAGAGCTCTGCTATGAAGATCCTTTCTAATCCTAACGAGTTCCAGTAAAATCATCAAATCTTCCAAGGAACCCTTCTACAAAAGTTCTCTGTTCCTAAAATTTTCTTATTATCATGAGCAGACAGATACCCCGCGATTTCAAAAAATAGACTTTTTTTATTGTCAGCAAGTTGTTTATAAACTATTATTCAACCAAATAAAATGTCAAAGAAAAATTCCAATCCCTTCAAAAGTTAATAGGGGTAGGGTTACTCAATAAGAGTTCCAATATTATGAACCGCCATTTTTTTTTTTTTTTAATAATATTTTTGTTTGAAATTTTGCTGTCATTCAGAGAATTAAAAGACGTTTCGAATGAGACGCCATCGGAAAATGTTGGAAACAAAAATAAACAAAATATTCCAGTCAGACTAAATAATTTATCCATATATGAGTGTTATTGTTGAAGATACTGATTAACTGAAGAACAATAAGTTTAAAATATTTTCTTTTCGTTTTCATTATTATTATTGTTTATATATAAGCAGGAATTCCGAAAAAAACAATTTTACTGCGGTCACCCAGTAGAAGAACAAATTGCATCTGACAGGTACAAATATTTAATTGTCACTTAAGGAAGCTACTAATTATCTTAGCGAAACAAGTCGTGGTTTTAAATAAGAGTTTTGTGAGGATCGAATCGTCAACTATCTATAAAATTGCTATCCGAATCACTGTACTGGAAAAAGTCAGCGTTGTTATCAAACTCGTTAATTTCTATCGCAGGACTTGTCCAACGACGTGACATTTCAAACAGATAATAAAAATAAATATGAAGTAATTCATTATAACTGGGGACCCACAAAATAAAACAGCAACAATCTCAAATTTCAACACTCCAATCGCGATCAGCTCCTGAACCAAATAAACATCGATGAGACGACGGCGATAACCGTCTGCGATTTCTATTGGTCACCGTGAAAATACTTCAACTTTAATTTTATGACTCTTCAGCCAGTCATAAGACCCGATTAGTACAAGCTATCCAATACGAAAAGCCAATTCCACAGTGTACGTGGACTAGAATCTCAGCTGGTTCATTTTTACAACTTGTTTTTTTACCTTTGAGGGTGCCGTGAACTTTAATTGTGCACAATATCGTTTACTCCGACTATACTACTACATTTCTCGTTTCTGAGCATTTTAAAAGCATACCCTCTTTTAACCATTTTTTTTTCTTTTTTCTTTGCTACGAAGTGACCAACCAAGTGAAAGTACACTGAGTTTACATGACAGGATGTGTAGCACAAAGTACCCCGCATTGGTCTTAGGGGATTTTCGGTCCCCGTGAAATTGCTGAAACTGTAGTATGTTATTCTTTTCATTATTCTGATCAACTCGAACCTTTGTAGTAGTTTTCGAGAAAGGGATGATTTTGTATCTATTTCTGAAGTGTGGTACTTTCACAATCATTTCGTTTGATAAATAATTCAAATCACTCGAATACCGACCACAGGGTGTTGGCTGAAATATTGGTAATAAATTTTTTAATATGGTGGATACAATTTATATTTTCGTTTAGCAAACAGAAACAAAAACTTTACCTATATTTAGGTTGATGCACAATGGATAGAACAAAAATATAGTTAATTTGAATGTAATTTGAGTAACTGAATAACAAACATCAAAACATTCAAACATACAGTCTTTCACATATTATACAGTGAGACCCATTTAAAATGGAGGCACCCTTATAAAACATAAATTTTCCACAAATTTTAATGCCTTTTTTGAATTGATAAACATTCAAAAGACCACTACACTGAATTTCATGAATGAGTCTTTATTTTCAGGGCCAACTATTCTTATTATTCAAGGTAAAAAAACTGGAAATATTATTGGCTTTTTTATCTGACTACGCCACTGGATTCACGACATCATTTTCGAATAGATCATGTAAAAATTACGTAGGAATCTCTCCATCAAATAAAACAGTTATATAGGAATGAAATTTGAAAATTATGCTGTTAAATCCGCCCTCCACTTCAATTCCAGAAATTTTATCAAAATTATGACTGCACCACTGGATTTAATATGTTTCGAATTACATATAATCAGAATTTTCTCGAAATCCATCGATGAATAAAAAAATTATAAGTTTTTCAATTTTGAACAATGAAATTTCATCTTCTTCTTCTTGGTCAGACACGAGCACACCACTTGGTACGGGCGGGAAAGAATGAAATGTTTTTGCCGACACATAGGCATACTGAAAGTTCTTTCAAATTGGGTCCTTAACAGAACTGGTGGGTTAATTTAACGACATAACTTTCAAATTTTTTTTATTGATCGAGGCATTACTACGTAATTTTAACATGAATTATTTGAAAATATCCAGTCCAGTATTGTAGTTTTATCTAAAAAAATCGACAATAACTTTTTCAGATTTTTGACCTAGTTCTAGTGGAATTTTCGAAAAATAGTTTTCCGAAATTTTGAAGCACTTTCTGAAAGTGCTTAGTTCTCGTAAGCATTTTACTAAGTTCCTGATAATTAGTGCTTAGAAGCCATTCTTTGAGGTATTTGTGCTTGCGAGGGCCTAGTGCTCTCTAGGGCTTCGTGATCTAAAGGGCTTAGTGCCCATGAGGCCTCAGTACTTGCAAGGGCTCAGTACTCGCGAGGACTTAGTGCTCGCGAAGATGTTCATGCTCAAATGGTTTTTGCTCGTGAGGGCTGAGTGCTTGGAAAGGCTAAGTACTGGGCTTAGTGCTCGGAAGGGCTAAGTACTCGCAAGGGCTTAGTTCTTGCGAGCACTTTTTGTCTCGAATTAATACTAATGATACGTTTTCTCAATGCCAAATTTGTAGATAATTTACCGATTGGAGTAGAATTAGGAATGGTGTATGTCTCTTGTACATTTTTGGATTTCCACTTGAAAATATTTCGATAATTCCTGTGACTGATAATGATTGTCCTACCAACCATTGTAATAATAATAATCTTTTTGTTTGTTTCGTAGACAGCCAAGTGAAGCATGATAATCGGAATAATGAGAGCAGATGATCTTCTGAAAAATCAATTGAGATCATGTAAATCACTCATCCTGAAAAATATTAATTCATATTAGAGCCTGAATGTATTCGATTTTGTCTTCCTCGGATAATATAAATGAATTAACAGTGTGTTTTATCAGCTATGCCAGATAATAATTGTGATATAAATACCATAGCTTTCTCGTTAAAATCTTGTAGCATTATAATCAGCATATATCCGGCTTAGCACAATCCTGTTTCATACAATATCTGACGAAGCTTAGATACTATTCCGATTATAATAAGAACCAGAAGGAATGAACTATTAAAAAATTAAAATTTCTAACATACAAAAAATCAAATAAACTGAATTTTTGTTAATTCATACCATAAATTCAATTGATACCGACGTATATTCCAATTGAAACCATTACATATTCGATTGTTCGCGTACCATTCATACTGAATACCAAAATGGAAATTCTGAATTATATCAAAGGGTATATAGAGGTCATTCTGGTCCTCACTCCTCTCCATATCATGATGAGGAAAACTGCTTGGGAAGCAAACCTCAGGTTGGCTAAAGTCGGACTCAAAGGGAAAGCACACGGTGTAAGGGGCTCAACCCCACCGGCTCTGCACACCTTGCCGATCTCCCAACTGGCGAAATTACCAGGAAATTCAGTTTAGAAAATTTTTTTCGAATGGAACTTAACACCAAGCGAGAATGGAACATAGAATCCATTCGAGCACTGAGGAAGAAAACTCTTTGGGCCTCGCACCAAATTGGACATTCAGCTTATGTCCTTCCCAACCAACCGTCTGCTTTGTTAGAAAATCTGAGTCAGGTAGAGTTGTGTACATCGACACAAGTAATATGAAACACTAGCAACGAACGCTCAGGAGAAAGCCACTATCTTTAGCAACATGTTTGCTGCAAATTCTACGTTGGATTCATTGGGGAAGCAACCCAAGAACATCATTCCCATTGACAGTCATTTACTTGAGATTATCTTCCACCAATGAAACAGACGCATTTTGTTGGAAACCTTGCTTGGCGTTTCCTCATGGAGCGATTTTTCAATAATTACCGCTCTTACAGTTGACCGTGAAAAAGTTTTTAAGTCTTAGAGTTCTTTGTATTTCGACATCTCTCAGCCCGTTAATGAATGTCTGCATCACCAACTGATCCTTAAATGCCTCTAAGATCTTTCGGTAGGCAAGTTGAATCAGCTTCTGTACATCTGCTGCAAACTCCTGCAGACTTTCAGCGGGTTTTTGAACTCGTGTCCTCAACTGTGCCCAATACAGCTGTTCTCGATGGTAATCGTCATATCTCATTTCCTTAGCAGCAATCAGGTCTTCATACTTCAGCTGCTTGTCTTCAGGAATAATCTGTAACATTCCTAAAGCAGGTCTCGAAGCCATTATGAGTAAGAGCATCACTCTTCTACGCGTCGTTCCATTCATTAATCGACAGCACTACTTCGAACTATCTAAGATATAGGCACAATGGTGACTGTCCATCAAAAGTATGTGGTTTCACGGTTCCACAATATTGTATTGTGTGTTTGTGGCAACCGTTGGTCATGGATCTTTAACGATAAAAATAGATATTGTAGCTTCTCAAAATGTTGTATTGTTCTCTCGCTGGCTCATTTCGCTTTTTCTCATTACAATACATTACAATATTGCTTGTTCATCGCCTTTCAGGTTGTGTCTATTTCGCTACAAATTTTATCAGCATCGAACTGCAGGTCCAAATTTTCACCTTTGATTTCCTTGATAATCTGGCCATAACATTTAATTTGTTCTTTTATCAGCTTTTCCGCAACATCAGTCGAATCCACCATAACTGTTCTCGAATAGTCATAAACTCTGACAACTACGAATTTCCTTGGGTGTTTCCAAAACTTCCTTGGAAACCGCCTATATCCCCTGACAACTGCTTCCGACACCTCCTTAGATCCGTCCAAAATTTCCTGGAAAACAGTTTGTAGCTAATGATTACTGCCTAAATCTTCTTGGGTCCACCCAATGATTCCATGGAAATCGTCTCTAGCCAATAATTCTATTTCTAACACCAACTGTTACAATAGTGGGACTCGTGGTTACAGAAAATAATGAACAGTTATGCATTGTTTTATTACAGCTTTAAGATCAACAATAATAATAATACTCTTTACACTTGATGAAGAGCGTGTCGTGGGGCGCCTGAGACCCTTATGCATTTGCTGTCAGCATGTCCAGCATATGCGGTCTCAGCCCATATCCACAGGCATAACGCGGCTCTACCAGTAATGTACTACCATCTACGACACTCGTACGGTATAGACGAGACACCGGTGTTGCCTTGTGCTCCGGAGAATATTGAGTCCGTTGTGGAGAATGAGAAGTGCCGAATATATTGGAACTACTCGTTCCCCACCCTCAGGCAATCACAAGCCAATGAGCCTGATGTTGTCCTCCTCGACCATCAAAGTAAGACGATTTTTGTCATGGAGTTTTCGGCTCCTGGCGAAATGAACATCGTCCGAAAAGAGGATGAGAAACGGACTAAATATCAAGACTTACTTTTTGAACTCCGCAGGCTCTACACAAACCATGCTGTTAAAATGGTAGTTCTGACTATAGGGGTCCTTCGTGGTATGATGGACACACTGCTCTCGAACTCAAAATTCATACCGGCTTGCCATAATATGGCAGAAATCTTGGCCAGACGAATGTAGAAGGCTGTCATCCTCGTTTCATTCCGTCTGCTCAGAGCACACGATTCCCGGACACAATAGCTGCTAACCCCATAGTTTGGGGAGTGGTTATTGAGGTAATGATTAACCCTGCTCGCCCACCGAATGAATGTGTCGGTGCTTCGGAGAAAGGCCCCGACTGGAAAAGTTTTAATTTTATTACAAATAATACTCCCTCATGATCAATCATGGTGTGAGCCCAAAGGGATTGCCTATGCGGGTAGAGGACGGTTATTATTTGCCGTGGCGCATGTGTTTGCATTGAATAATTCAGTTTGTTGGAGCACCATTCTAAAATGTTTGCCACATTTGAATCGTTCACTTTCACTCTCGTTTTTTGTGTGTTTCATGGGCTGGTATCGAAGCTTTGAAATGGATATGAGGCAGCACAACTGGGAGATCAAGCCATATGATGAAAGCTTGGCAAGGAGTTTCTTGTGCCAAACGCGATCAAACGTCTTGGAAATATCTAATGCAACAGCTAGAGTTTTACCATATTTTATATAGATTCCTGCCATATTTGAGAGTCATAAATTGTTGTTGTTAAAATTGTTAAATTCACAATTCCTGAGCGTTCTACATATTTCACGAGGTTGATGTTGTTGACTTTTTCCATGACCTTCGCGGTAACATATAGCAGTGCGATAGTTTTGTAGTTGCTAGGTCATAGTGGCTTACCCCTTTTTATTCGACACTAGCATTATTAAAGTCATAGAATAATAATAATATTTATTTACCTTCTGAGCCAATTTTCAGTTGCTGAAAGACCTCCATCTTAATTTGAAAACAATATATACTTATCATACGAATACTTCCTGAAATTAGTTCGATCCAGTCGAAACATAAAATAGAAGTGAAGGCTAGAATAATACACTTAGTGAAATTCTGATCAAACAATAATCAAAATCGAATTATTCCTCAACAATTATTATCAATTATCTGTTTGTTTTTACTTGGTAACTTGATGATGGATATTTGAGTTTGTTTGAAAATTACCGAATCAATGTTAGGGAAAGTCAAATTAATAAATTACCTTACTTATACTCACGTTTCGACCTATTCTGTGAAATATCATATAGTATACGAAACATTTAGTCGGTTTAACAAACAACACATCTGAGTTGAGGATTTTGGAACCTTTGGTTTCTTCAATAATTTGAAAAATAGTGTCTCCACTTCACCAAAAAACGATGTTACGTTTTTCTTATGAAATTAATTATTGATTGAAAAATAATTTCTTTGATAAAAAAAGTTTGTTCTTTTTACTGTTGATGAAATATTGAATCAAGATGTTAAAAAAGTGTTACTGAAGTGCCAAAGAATAGTTTATATTAAATGTGCAGTAAAATGCGGATAAAATGTATGACTACTCTGGTATTGCTACTCAGAAAAACTCCAGAAAAATATTTCTTAACAGAGTCGAAACTACTGACCTCTTTAGAGGGCTAGCTACGAACAGAAAATGATTTCCTTTATATTTAATATTATCTGTTTGAATCTTGGCAAAGCTTTTACAATAACGTATTCATTCAGCATTGATTGGTATCTAATCAATAATAATAATAGTAAATCGTCTTTATTCCAATGAAATGAAATGGTGAAGTGTCAGCTGAAAGCTGTTTTTCAACTGTAACAATAACTACAAGACGAAAAAAAAAATTATTACAAAAAAAAGTTCTGTACAGTTAACAAAGATAGCAGATAGTTATCAACTGAAATATAAATATTAATGAAATATCGTAGTTGTTAACTATCGTAAATAAAGTAGTAGAATCAAAGATAGCAATGAATGAATATATACACACATAATTGACAGAAAGGTCCGAGAGAGGTTAAATGACTTGAATTTCAGACACGAAGAAAACTTCGAGTCCCCTCTTGAAATTGATGATTGAATAGTCCCTAATAGTAATGGCGCTACCCCATGTCAAGTGTGCCGTTATATGTCCCCTCAGTGTTGTTACGGGTCTTTGTAAAACATCTACAGGTGTATAGAAAAAAATTGGTAACATGGTCCAGATCATGGTAGTTTGGTCGCCATATGTAAAAATGGCCGCCAAATTGTTCTCCGTACCCAGTGGTCTGATTCACATTTTTCAAAGCTCATTTTACTCCTTTTCTAAAAACAAACAAATTTTGTGAATAGGCATTTTTGTAAAATCCTGTAGTTTTTACATGTCTCCTTTCTCATGGAAACACCCCCTTGTCTTCCGTAATTATTGGAGTAGAACTTTGTAAATTTCAGTCGTCGATGAGTCTGAATCTTGCCTAAGGTTTATCTGAATGAAATACACTGCTCGCCAGATGCGATGGAATAACCCAGTTTTGCTAAAAATAATATTAGAAAACAATATAGGCCACAAATTCAAACGAATTCGGAATCGGGATGCCAATTTTACTACCAGTACAGATTTTCACTGGAAAATTTTCGGTTCTGAAAAACCCAATTTGTGTCACTTCTCATGAAAACACCCTATCTACCGATCTTGAAATTCACAGAGATCTACTCCAATAATTACTCCAATGAAAAAAAAAAGTAAATAATTCTTGTGATAATTAATGTTACAAAATGTATCACTTATATAATTCTTTTTTTATTTAACAATCCCATTTTACAATTTTACAACTTTATCTATTGAAAACCATTTTATCAAATTTATATCTAATCTCCACGTACAGGTTATGCCTTTGTGGATTTTGTTATTTATTTGCCTCAATGGTTACAATTGCTGTCTTTATTATATTATTATATTGTGTAAATTATATTGTACTTTTGGTAAATAAATATTATTATTATTATTATTATATATTATTATTTGGTTTGCTCATCCCGATATGCTTCAATTGTTTTCGAAAAGTTTAAAAGTTTTTCTCATCTGAAGTCAGTTCTGGAAGCAGTAAGTTTACGCTCCCCTCTTAGTAAGAGGCAAGACACAGCCTTGTTAAAAAAATGTATTTCCATCAACAGGGTGCCCCCTTTCGAGCAACACACAGAAGTCCTCGAGAGAATTCCATTATTTTGATTACTCCTGAAATCCCATGAGTATCTGGGGAAATGAAGTCCGCCATGGTGGAGCCACGCCATGCCACGGGAAGGATTTAGTACTCTGGGAAGTTTGTTACAGAATATACTATTCTTATACAGTTCTGGTAATAGTGGACGTTCGCATCTAAAACACTACATTTTCAAAGTAGCTACTTGCTGAGCTTTCAGTAGTTGCTGTGTTCACAGTTTCAAGTCTTTTACTTTCGATTGGTTTCAGACTATAAAGGACCCCGCACTTTCCTTATGGAAAATGGCTTTCGGTTAAATTCCCTGAATTTTTGGTATGTTGTAGATTTTGACTTCCTCGGCAAAAGTGTCCACAAGCCCAAAAAAATCGGCCCACTAGTTTTCGAGATACAGGGTGTCAAAGATGAAAAGTGAAGCTTTCTGCTCAGAATTTTTAACAACTCCAAGAATTGACAAAACGCCCATTTATTCATGGAATAACATGCCTGAATGATGGTAAAATGTCATCTAGATCTCGTCTCCATTATAATTTTACGTTTTGGGCTCTACAACAAGGTGAACAAAGAAAAATCCAATTCGATTAGTTTTAGACCAACCAGGGTAAGTTCTTTCATGAGAATTAAAGATTCAATTGAGCCTGGATGAACTTCCTCAATCTCGATCGAAGTTTACTGACATTTTTTTTTATATACAGGGTGGTTTTAAAATAGGGGTACGTTAATCTAGCTCGAATATTTTTCAACATGAATTGTTGGAAAATAGCCCATTTCGGTCTTCAATGGAGTATATGGGGTATCAATAAAATCCGTACATTCAAAAGCATATAGCCGACAAACGAGTCCGGAGACCTATTCTAATATCGATGACAATATCTCGGACTCCTCAAATCGTACATTATATCAAAAATTCAAGAAAATTAACCGATTCTTTTTCGAGATACAGGGTACTGTATCTTTTTACTCACCTTATATATATGAAATGAGTATGAGACGTTCTCAACATTAAATAATGTTTGATATATATTGTTATTAAATAATTATAATGATGTTCAATATTCTGTCCCACGTTGTGTTGACAATTGTTATAATAATAATGATGGTGAGAGAAAGAATGAATACTATTTTGTTCAAAAAAATTTGTTATTTGTAAGAAATGTAAATCAGATAATAATAAAACTCAGATCAATCTTTTATTTGCTCAAATATATGCCCAGGCTAGATACTTACTCTCATTATTATTTTTTTTTTTTTTTTATTAAACCTTTTTCTCTGTTGCAGAAACTCTCTCCGCTCAGTTGATACCAACAAGAAACATGCAGTCTCTTCTCCTCATGGTTGGTTTCTTGAAAGGGCCTCCAGTGTGAAATTTTGCAATATTTATGACAATTGTATCAAAATAATAAATATTCAACTCAGAATCCAAAATATAAGCAATTTTATTTTATAATTTCAGGAAAAATGTTTTGATCTTCAATCAATAATACTTATTTTACTTCCCTGTGAGATACCTTAGTCTAAATAACCTCTTATCTCCTCTTTGTACGGAATCTGAGTCGTCAACAAGTTGAAAAATCTCTAAACCCGATCTTGTGGCTGCTTAGTCACCACCAAATGAAATGTCCGATTGAATATCGAACAATGAATCGAATGTTCCTACGAGCTGTCGACCTTGTTGTCGCTCCATGTGAGGTTATGTTTGAAATATTATTTTCAATTATAAAACTAATCAATTGTCCGTTAAATACTGATGAAATTAGTGAGTTTTAATATCAAAATAAAGTTCAGTTCAAAATCACCGAAGTGCACGAAATAAAGAAAGTTTTTCCCGAATAATAGTTCGTTCAAATGCCAAAAGTGAAGTTATATTTCTTTCTTGAGATTCAAAATTGTGTAGATACACCAGGAAGAAGTGTTGGTGCTGATAAATACCTTGCCAAAGCCTCTGGACTCAAAGCTTTTCTTCCAATCTTCCACGATGTTTTCTTCTCTCTCTGGAAGCTTTTCTGCTGGTAAGTTCTTGTTGAAATGTATTGTATACTTTATACAAAAAGTTGTCTGCTAGTTTGGATGGATATCAGGAGTTTTTCTCGTTAAATTTTGATTTTACGATTTCTGCAAATTTTCGACAAACTGCTTTTCTTCACGTTTTTTTTTGCTCCCTCGTCAATAATCAATCATCTTTTTTGTTGCTACCCAACTCGTTTCCTCTATTTTCGATTTCAACGCACTCCTTTCACTCTGTTCATGAATATTCATTTTCATGACCTTTTTCGACAATCTTAGCCTACTTTTAATCTAATTTGTACAACTTAAATTACTAATTATTTACAATAACATTCTTACTAAATACTTTCAACTGCTGGTTTTATTTTAGATTCTATGAGGTTCCTTTTCAAGTTTCTTTCACATTTTTACTGTTTGATATTTATTTTATGATCATAAATTTTGAGGTTATCTTATCAATTTTTGTTGATTTTCTAGACTTTTTCTTTTGAAATATGGTTCTAAATTGTTCTCTTCAGTCTTGTTTATAATGAGATTTTAATTTGAATTTATTTTACAGTTGGTGTTGTCTGGTGGCAGTTGGTTTCTACCATGCTACGAAAGATGTTGCGGAACTACCCTTTCTAGCTTCGGAAACAGAGTATTAAGGCTCATTGGATGGATTTTGATGGTGTTTTCACATTCTATGCATTTATGATGTTCTTTAGGAGTTGAGGTATAGTATTTAACCTTTCTTATTTAGTGATAATAATAATAATAACCTACTATTTCTTACACATAACTGGTTTCATAACAATATATATATATATATATATGACATGCTCTCTCCTTTCCGATTCAAAAAACTAGGGATTGACGTACCCCTATTTTCGAACCAACCTGTATATAAAAAAAAATGTCAGTAAACTTCGATCGGGATTGAGGAAGTTCATCCAGGCTCAATTGGATTGTTGATTCTCATGAAAGAACTTACCCTGGTTGGTTTAAAATTAATCAAATTGGATTTTCCTTTGTTCACCCTGTTGTAGAGCCCAAAACGTAAAATTATAATGGATCCGAAATCTAGATGACATTGTACCATCATTCAGGCATGTTATTCCATGAATGAATGGGCGTTTTGTCAATTCTCGGAGTTGTCAAAAACTCTGAGCAGAAAGCTTCACTTTTCATCTTTGACACCCTGTATCTCGAAAACTAGTCTGCCGATTTTTTTGTGCTTGTGGACACTTTTGCCGAGGAAGTCAAAATCTACAACATACCAAAAATTCAGGGAATTTAACCGAAAGCATTTTCCATAAGGAAAGTGCGGGGTCCTTTGTTGAAACGTCCACTGGGTCCAGATCTACTATTCTATTTTTGACGTAGGTGCCGGTTTTACCCTCTACTTCCGAACTCAGCTAGTTTTCTTCAGATATGTAATATTAAATGCTTTTTTCGTCTTCAATGCCTTGTAACACATCTTGTCCAAACATACTTGCAAAGAGCGTTTTTTTTACAAAAAATGCACAAGGTAACATATTTTCCGTCTTCGCTACGCTCCTTCTGAATGACCCGCTTCACTGGGTCACTCATCTTGGTCAACCTAAAGTTTATTTCCTAAATTGTAACAACACTAAAGAAGAAATGAGTTTTGTCTTGATTCCATCGCTAACTGTCAATATGAAAAACCTCATTGTATCTCCATAACTATTGAATTTATAAAAAATTGTTGATTACAAGATTTGTTGCCTTTAAAAAAGGAGTGAAAAGGAGGATGTTTAGAAAATTGAAATTGGACTAATGGTAACGAAGATAATATATTCAAATAAAAAAACTCGCAATTTGGCGGCCATTTTCAAATATGGCGAACAAACTACCATGCTTCGTGCCACGTGAACAATTTTTTTCTATACTCCTATAGGTGTTCTACAAAGACCCGCAATAAAACTAAGGGGACATATAACGGCACACTTGACATGGGGTGGCGCCTAGACTATAAATAATTCATTGCAAACTTTTGGGACTGCCCGACAACTAGAATGCTCCAAACAATTTGCCGGACAGTCCCAAAAGTTTGCGAGGGCCCTGAAAAAAACTACCCGCTATGATATCTTTCAGGCTCAAAATCAACAAAATATTGAGCAAAAAGGCCAACAGAGTGTGTTACAAGTTGAGTTTGCGTTACATAATTTCTTTCATAAATGCAATTTTTGAGCGCACTCCATATATTATTCATACAAGTCATTTACGATGTATTACATTCAAGATAAGCGTGGGTATAAACCTTGACCTAAACATCTAGAATATTGGTCTTTCCCATGCGATTCGGAATGACAAAACTCCCTGGAAAGATAGTAGTAATACGGAAGTTGTATAAATTTACTTCGTTTGTTCATGGGATAATTCTCACTTTCATAGAGATTGTGAAAGAATCAATATGAAGTTGTCTTCAATAAATCAAGTGACATTTTTGGTAACTATTTGTGTCTGCAATTCTAACGCTGAATCGTTTGAAAGAAGCCGAGGGTTAGGTGAGATGTACTGTTTTTTATTTTATTTTTTATTACATTTATCATCAACGTCCTACAAAGCCTGACCTGAAAAATTACTCTTCCTCAATTAGTCTCTGTTTAGTAGACAGGATGACTGAATGGGACGCAAATTGGTAAGTTCTGCCAGCGTGAGGCAGGACCGGCACTAATATTTTTGCGAGAATATTTTGTTATTTCAAAAAATTCATTACATTCCAGCTGATACCAAAATTAACAACGTCAATAATACAAACAAATTATTCTTGACAAACTTTGACATACAAGTTCAATTTAAAATGAATATTTATCATTTCATTCTCCCATGCTTATTAAATAATCTCTCAACGTGAAAATAATAAAAAAAATATTTCGATAAAATACAAAATACTCAGCTCCCAACACTTTTCCACAAAGTTGAGAAATGAGGCAAATATCTGACAGAAAACAACTACTTTTCCCTATGGACATTGAATTACATCTTACGTCATTTGTGCAACGTTCCTCACGGACATACTGCATCTCAAGTGCTCATTGTAACATGCATAAGATTCTTGCCCTTTATTGGTGCAAGGATAGCTAGCTCATAGAGCGGTCTTGTTCCTTGAAACGAACATCCAAAAATCTTATAGTGTCCACCTACAAATGGAGCCGCAACTTAAAACAAGTCTGTCGCAGCGCCATTGATATTGACCTACTTCTCATGCAACTGTCCTATGGTATGAGAGGTATTGCTTGGGATTGGGTTCATTACTTTCTTGTAATGAGGAGTCAGTTTGTATCCATAACAAAAACAACTAATGATAGATCGTGTAGAACACAGTCAGAGCAACTATAGCCATGGGTGTTCCTCAAGGATCAGTCCTGGGTCCGGTGCTCTTTATATTATTCACAAATGATATCGAAACTGTAACTAAGGGTGCCAACTTTGTGATGTATGCAGATGATACGTCTTTAATTGTGTCTGAGGGACATGATGACTTGTTAGAATTGAAATGCAACAAGGTTCTTGATGATATAAGTGAATGGTACTCTTTAAATAAACTGTACTTCAATATTCGAAAAGCTTACTTTATGAGGTTCCACAATTGGCTTGAGCTGACTTGAGCTTGAATGTGAATGACATAAAACTTCCCAATGAAGAATCACTTCAATTTCTTGGAATAACCATAGATCACGGTCTATAACATGGAAACAATATTGTTAATTATTGATATCAAAATTACATTCGTTATGTTACTTATTCAGAAACTTACATTCTATTTCATCTGAGGTGCAGCTGCTGAGTCTATATCATGCACAGGTTGGTTCGAAGAGTTATTAATCACTAGCCAAGATAACTAAGTCAATATTGACATTCTTACGTTTACTATGAATTATCATTGACCAGTATTCTTTTTTTAGGAGTGAGATTGCATAGAATAAATGAACGCTATTTCTTATCACAACCTACCGAAAGTCCAAACTCCAACAAAAAGAGAAAAAGAGGGTTGAATTCGTTCCTAAACACCGAAGATTATTTTATAATTTCTGACTTGACAGCGCACAAGTTGAAGGAAAATCCAATCCTATCACAGAAGTATATTCTGAGAACTTCTCATTTCAACAGTATTGAAAGAGAACTGTACTCTCAAAATGATGATTCCTTGATATCTAGGTTCATAATGCATAAAATGAAAACACGTCCATTTTTGTTGAAATTTACCCCAAAGTTAAATTTTTATAAAAGTGGACAATGTGATTTTGATTCTGAATGTAGATGGTATTGCCATCTTTGCCATCCCTTATTCAATAATTGTAAATGTATTAGCGGAATATGTGATTGTTCTTAATTATTTTGGGTCCCTTGTTTAATTCGGATATACAGAGGATATCATACTTTTCCATGATATTCACTTTCAAAGTAGTTAGGGGTAGGTTTGATTTTCATATTAATCGCACTAAAATGAAAAGAACTATGAATTTATTATTTCACCAAGGCTTAGTAGAGTACAATAAACTCTCCATGGAAATCAAGATGAGTCCATCTATCCCAATATTCAAATCCAAATTAAAACAAATAATTTCTGATTAGTTATGTATATCAGCACATATATTTTGTATATCAGATCATATTTATTGTAGTTATATTATATGTTGTGTTAAGTACCATGTTTATGTTTTTATTGTTTATCTTATTTATTTATCTATATATATCATTTTTTATTGATGATCATTTTATTTTGTAAATTAGGAATTCCTATCTTAATGAAGTTTATTATTATTATATATGGGACTCTCTATACATGTGTCCAAACAGTAGAAATCAGTGCGTATTTATATGGATTTAACTGACAATTATTTAATAAACGCACTGTTTTTGATAAATATTATATCTTGTTTCCAGCAGACACAAATAAGTGGAAACAGCAAATCAGTCAGACATTATGAAGAATCATAGTACCTATTTGAAATAAAAAATATAAAAAAAATTGAAAATTTGCAGAAGAACCATAGACACACATTGTTTTAATCCACCCTGTATTTTTGCCTATTAAACCAACCTATATTTTTGCTTTGTTGTAATTCCAAACTGTATATTGCTTCTAAAATAATTATTGCGTTTCATTTTAATTAGTCAATGCAAGGTTCTATTATTAATACTTGTTTTTCTCAGTAGACATATGAAACTCCTTTTTCTTATCAACCACGAAACTTATAAAGCTCACGAATCTTCATTTGATACGTAGGAAACGATTTGTAATACGTTGATTTTGAGTTGAAATTAAGACGGTTTAATAAAGTTAGATTATTAATTGATACTGGAGCTTCAATAAATTTTTCGAAAATTTCAAGCCTCAAACAAAATAATAGTAATTTACGTAACAAGTCCGGAAAACACTGTTTTTTTTGGATGAGTGGACAAGATTCTGCGAGTCCAAAAAAACGGTTTTCGGACGTGTTGCGTACACAATTTTTTCAGCAACCGTGTAACAAATCGAGACACATTTATTTATTATATTTCTTGGTAGAAGAAAATTTCGAACATTTTAATTCTTATTTGTAATAAATATTGAAATTGGGACAAAAGATAGGTACTAACAGAAACATTCTAATTCTTATTTATATTAATATTTATATTAAAATTTGAACATTTCCCGTACCAGTCTGGAAAGTACGTACTTTCCGGACTAGTTCCGGAAGTGATACTTTCTCAAAGAAAAATCGGTTGCCAAAAATTCATTTACACGAACATCCAAACTGATGTAGTTGGCATAACTGAGGGTACAATAAAAACACTAAGAGTCGTTTTTGAGAATTTAGGAAACGAAAAACAAATTTGTTTTCATTTGGTGGAATACGATTTCCTGCTTCCATTAGAAAGTGTAGGAATATTAGGCAACGAGTTTTTTGAAGCAATCAAGCGATCATTAGTTACGAAGATCAACACCTTCGCTATGATAAAACTAAGAAACAAATTCAGAATAAACTACTCTATAAAATACAAACTTAGGAAACAGAGCATTCGACAAAATAAATTCAGACAGAAAATTCGAAAAGAAAATTCTTATACACGCAAGAGCAGAACAAATATTCGAGGTTGACTGTCTAACAAAATACATCAATTCCATCAGAGATTTTTTTCCAATTTTATTCGCCCAATGCTCATCAAGTCCCAAAAACAGTCAGCGCCTAACAAATACATCAATTCCATCAGAGATTTTTTCCAATTTTATTCGCCCAATACTCTGTAACATATTTCATAATTTGGAGCACTAAACACGTTCGTATTTTTTCACCGAAAATTGTTCAATCACTGTTCAATCCGGTTCGAAGGACCAAAATGTTAGGTTTACTAGTGGACTGTAACACTTCTTACGATTGAAATAAATTTCTTTTAGTTTACGCTAGATGACAGTTAGAACGGTAATTTTGTATTGTACGTTAAATTCAGACGGTGAAAAGACTGAACTGTAAGGGTATTTACGGCATTGCCGATTGGAATGTAAAGTCCAATAAATCAAAAAACTGACCACTCGCTAACGCTAGCAAAAATGCTTTCATTATTGATATAAAAAACCTAATTTTGCAATCCATCATCAAAAATAACTATTCAAATCATTGCAGGGTGGAAACAGGAAGGAAATATTAATACCATCAATGAAATCATTTTAATTCTAGAATAAAATGAACAAACTATAGTTCTTCTATGAGTCGTCCAGGTACATAAGATAAAAACCTCAGTTCAAGTTGGTGAAAACCGTGCAGACGGAATAAGCCATTCTCCACATCTGAAAATGAAAATAATCATTGAATTTTCATTCATTCATTCACATTGTTTCTACCATTTTATACTTCAGTTACAAACTGATTTTTGTATTGAAATTTTCATTTACATTTAGACAGTAAGTTAATCTTTATTTACATTTATTCATTGACTTTTCCGAATTTTCCAACTAAATTTAAATTTTCCTCATATTATTTTCGAATTTTTCACATCTGCCATTCGTTATAAAATGGCATTATACACCCGTCCTTCACGGCAGTGCAAGAGATTAGATTACACCCTGTTTTAGGACGACGATATATCGATTTGAAATAAAGAAAAATCGTGTCACCTGGTAATTGATGCTTTACTTCTAGCAGTATTCAATGGAATACTCTTTTCCACGGCCTCATCTATGATACCAATGGACATTTGTCCCCAACGATCGCTCATATTGATAAATAAAGATAACATACATTTGACGTTTATAATTTGAATCATTATTTTCCCTTAACAGTTAGGAAAACAAAAACTAAGCAGGTTTATCACCGTGAAAATACAGCGACAAGCTACATTCTTACTGTAATTCCGATACTATTGAATTTCAAAATTTTAAATCCACTGATTGATTGTTAAGCAAGGAAATATATTGTCGATATAATTGGTCCCTTTTACATTTTTCTTATCATGGCACCACTCAAATCTTCATCAATAGAGTTAATTTCTAATAATGAGAAATTGTAGACTCGAAAATACGAAAACTTGAAGAAAGATTAAATTTTTTATCCCATTTGTATTGAGACGTTTGGTGTTTTTGGCCCTCAAGCAAGAAAATTTATCAGGGAAATAGGAAGGCGGATAACGAAAGAAACCAATGAACCCAGGGCTACCTCATTCTTGATTCAGCAAATCAGTATGGCAATACAAAGAGGTAATGCGGCTTCCTTTCTTGGAACTATTCCTTGGTCTAAAGATTTTGAAGAGTTGTTCATGAAGCCTAATCATGAATTCAAGAATTTTTCATCAAGGGGATTTCCCAAACCATTAAATGTTTCCATATTTTCATCTTATCCAATACAAAGCACTGAGCATTTAAATTCCTCCAAAAGTCACGAGTCCTACAATAACTCCGTCCAACCCAATTTCCAGCAGTCTTAACTCGAGTACCATATCACGCTGCTCTACTTATAGATACAATCACCACACTAGGGACTACTCAGAAGATTTTAGTAGTGAACGCAGCTTGAAGCCCATTATACATAGTAGTGTTAAAACTCTTGGTCTCAACGGGTTGGGAAATATTGGTAACTCCTGTTTTATGAACAGTGTTATCCAATGTTTGTCAAACACCAGATGGCTATTGGAGTATTGGAGAAGAGACACCTACACGGGAGATATAAATACAAGTATTTCCAGTATGAAGGGCGCTTTAATCAAAGAATTTGCCAAGGTAATCAAAGAACTATGGTCAGAAGATTCGTTAGATCGAGTTGTTGTTCTTACGGTTCCTTTTGGATGGTCTACATGAAGATGTGAATAGAATAAGTGAGAAGCCGAACATCTTTATGGCAGATATAGAGGAAAAGTTAAGTGACAGTCATGGTCAAGATATTCAAGGAAGGCCAGTTCCGAAGTTACAGATAACTTCGTTGGTCAGCTGAAGTCTACATTATTGTGGTCACTATTCAGTTACCTTCGACCCATTCTGGGACCTTTCTCTACCAATCCCTCACAAAACAGACCAAATAGGACTATCAAATTGTTTAGATTCTTTCACATGTGAAGAAACTTTGAATGGAGACGAAAAGCCGAGATGCTCCGAAGTGCAAAAAGAGAAGGAAGTGCACGAAATCCCTATCAATTCATAAATTCCCGAAAGTGTTAGTAATTCATTTGAAACGTTTTTCACCTACGGAAAGTTTCCAAGTAAAATTGAATGTCACCTTTAGTGGGATTGGACTTGAGTAATTATGCAGCCAATAATGTTCATCCTAATCATAGTGGGACGACCCGTCCACATCAGATTCACGTTGTTCTTTTTTATGAGGAGGAAGGCAATGAATCGCTTATTTAGTTATGCTACATATTTTTAAATTTTTTATTATTGATTTTTACAAATAAACCTACTATACTAATGTCAAAGATAAGAGTGTGGAGTGCGTAATAAAAATAGAAAATGATATCGATTAGACACCGACAGAAGTTATTGAAGCCACTCAAGCAACGTCAAAATAGCAATGGAATTATTTTTTTGTCTTCATATTATCGTATCTAACTATTAGTTTATATCTTTTTTGACATTGATTGACATGATAATGATAACTCACTCAGAATTCACATTGACACACTCATTATTCACATAATTTAGATATTCATGGTCGTAGAAAAAATAGCGTACATAACTAGGGAACGTGTGAACTGCTTCATATTAAAAATTCAGCCAAATCGGCCGAGAACCATTTGTGCGTGATTGTTCGAAAAGCCTAATTATATACTTATGAAAAAAGTCAAATATTTTCTCACCTTCATGACGAGTTTGTGATTTGCATCTACGACGCCATAGCATGATATTGTCAAAGGGGTGCTGGTATTCCGAAGTAGCATCAAGAATGTACGTCTGTTACGATTGTTGAATTGCTCCCATGGACATTTGCAGGCATTGAAGAAGATTTCCTCTGACTGAAAGTGAACCATTATTGAAATCAGGTGATAAATACAGGGTAAGTCAGGGTAAGTCAGAATAAGACCGACAAACTCCGAAAACAGATTACTCACATCATTTCGAGGTGATGAGTTTTTGTCAAGGTATGTCCTAAAATGAATCCCCTCTGAGATACAGGGTGTCAAAAGTACGGAATTTTTTTTTCTCCAAGTCTGTTGAAGGAAAAAATTTTAAACTTGGTACACTTCCCAAGATTCATCAACGTGATGAAAATTATCAGATATGGAGAAAAAAAAATTAATCTTAATTTTTTCCGCACTTTCAATACCGTGTATCACAGAGTGGATGCATTTCAGGGTATAACTTTCAAGTAAGCTGTACCTTCTTTGTAGCTTTCCTTTGTTTTTCGACATCTTCCGAAAAAACGACCCTATTTTCAACTGAAAACTTTCACCGGTAAAATTCGTATTTTCAAGCTCGCCATCCGCCATTTTTTTTTCTTTGAAGTATCTACTTTTAGATTATGTAATGAAAGTGTAGCATTACCATGGAAAAAATTTCCAGAAAACGCGAAAAAAATTTTAAAAAATATTATTTTTATTTTAAGCTCGTATTTATTCATCAAAATTATTGAAATCAACAGTTGAAACCCTTCGAGAATATCAATTTCATTTTACCTCAATAGGTACAAGTAATAAATTTATGATAGAAGGGCGAAATGAGGTGAAATTTCTGGGGGGGGGTGGTTTCTCACGATTTACAGCAAAAATTTACCTCCCACAAAAAAGTTGAAGAGAAAGTTGTTGGCAATAATAAAATCACAACTTTTGTATTCAAAATTTTTTCACATAACCTCAAATTTTCAAGGAAAATCCGAAAAACCGTTTTAATTTCGTTTAAAGTTTTTTCTGGTGTAAAAATTGTATGTTTGTCGCAAAATTTATTGAAAATATACCTTTTCAAGTTCTAAATAAGACTTTTTTTGCAGTAAAATACTTATTTTTCTCGTACCTCTTTGAAATTCTCGGCTATCAATTTCAAGGAAATCTGTACAAGTGTAGAAGGGCTAATAAATTAATTTGCCCGATAAGTTACTGCGGTCAAAATACTGCTGTGTTGAATGAAATTATGAATTTTTGCCAGTACCTTACGTATCCTACACTGAATTTCCCTATCTGAAAAAAATTAGTTCATATTAACCAAAATATACTTCACTTTTTCGAAAAACGTTGACGTTCCGGAGACTGTATCTGTCCCTGTTATCAAAACTTGCTGAAAAAACGCTGAAAACTGTATTTGAATTCAAATACCAATTGGTCAAAAATGCATTTTCGTTGAAGTTTTTTTTATTTGACAAATTTTAAAATGAATGTTAACTCTTGTGATTATAAAATAAATAAATAGAACATTTATTTTTCTGGTGGCAAAATTATCGATTTTTTTTTTCAAAATTCAGCTTCCTAGCTGACTCGAGTGTTAGCATTGAATGAAAATCATCATTATTGACATGATTTGTTTGGGTATTTAACATTCCACAACCTGACAATCGAAACGGAAACAAAGACATTAGTTAATAATAAATCGTGGATTAGGTCTACTGGAGATACCACATGAGCGGTAAAGAGTAAAAAACAGTAATGTATGTTAAATAATCGGTATTTATTGAAATTTCGAGACATAGTGTAGCGATTCTGCGATTCTGCGAATTGTAGAAAGAACCACACACACACATCTTATGAAAAAAGTCCTTCGGTGAAAATAGCTGGATATTTGATATGTTGTAACTGGAGGCATCCTGGGTAAAAGTTTCCATTGGCCCAACTTGATCGTATGACTAGATTCGGCGCTATCATGATCATGAATTTTGTGATTTTTGAAAAAACTCAGTTAAAAAAATATCTTATTTATATTTAATACTGTGTGTGACTGGGCAATCCTGAATTTCGTGAGAAATATTTTTACATGATACATAAACAAAAATGCCCTTAAATTGTTTATAACGCGATTTTGCAAAAACTACACATCGGACAGAAAACATCTTGCGCAGAGTTGAACCATATGTTATTATCTATCAGTTTCTGAAATATTGTTTGTCCAGTTTCAGATTTATAGAAATTGTGAATTTTTGAAAAATGGTTGTTGAAGTTTTTCTGGATTTTCTCATTCCAAAATGCACCTATCCGGTCGTTGTAATTTTTTTCACTATTTCTTGTTTAAAAAAACGGGGTTTTCATTAACGAACTATCATATAAAAATTAGCATAGGCCATTTGCGTCTTTTATTTTGTGGGTGAAAAAACTTCTATAGCTTGGTCTATTATGGAAAAGTATTTCTCACGGACTACCCAGTCGCACACAGTACTGAATATAAATGAAATATTGATATTTTTTTATTCAGCTGAATTTCTCCAAAAATCACAAAATTCATGATTTGGCGCCCTCTAGCACCGAATCTAGTCGTACGATCAAGTTGGGCCAATTGAGACTTTTACTCAGGACGGCTCCAGTGACAACATATCGAAAATCCAGCTATTTTCACCGAAGTGCATGTTTCCTTAAGATGTGTGGGTGGTCCTTTGCTGTGCTTGACTGTGCTTGTAAAATATTTTCCACAAAAATTTCAGAAAATTTTATGGTCTACAACTTTCATAATGACTATTTTTGGCCTAGGTGGCACTGGAGAAAAGATACTCTCGAAAAACTGTTTTTTAGTACAATTTCCCAATATGGCGGCGCAAGCGGCAGACGCTCAAGGTCACAAACTCGGATTAGTAATAAAGACACTTAACTATACAAATCAACCGAATTAGAACTCTCCTTGACCTTTTGTAAGTTAGAACCTACCTATTGCCTACCTTATAAGGAAATAAGTAAAATGAACCTCATATATTTGGTCATGACATTGAGCTGACTCTGTTTTTTTTTTTTTAATAACCACGCTTAAGATTATTCGTAATAGAGCTCACTTACCACATTTGTGAACCGTTGACAATATACACAAAATTTCCACATCACGGTACAGTTGTTGATAACGTAAATATAAATCCTGAAATTGCTTCTTGGACTCAAATCCTGCAAGTCATTGAAAAATAGCTAATTTATGACACAAGTTCGTAGAGTAGGACTTTTTTGTATGAGCGTGTAAAAACCATAGAAATTATAATATATATACTTACTCTAGAATGCCAATCCCCTCTTCGTGGGACACTGAAAAGTGTTGTAAAATTCCAAATGTTTTCATCAATGCGCATGCCCATAACCGGTCTCCTAGCTCTGCAGCGTTGACAAATTTCAGAAAATTTTATCTTTGTAGTCGAGATTCTATCGAAAATAATCTAACATTCTGTGAAGCCTACCCAAATTCCCGTTGACTTGTTGGGATCGTGCAACAGTGTTATCAGTTTTCAATTGTCGCAGAGGAAGGAAGGTAGTTTGCCAGAGCCGGTTCAGGTTAGTTTGGTGGTTTAGGCGATTTGTGTTCATTGTGAAATTAACCATTAATGTTATTGTGTTTATTTAGATGTGCTTTTGTTATTACTGTTGTTTACTTCATTATTCATTGGTAGTGTGTATGTTATTGGTTTTCGGGTTTTTCTGTAGTGACATTTTAATTTTGACAATGTTGACGTGCTTGGTTCTATGGTGTGGAAATAAAGGAAATATGTATTCCTGGAATTCATTATTTTTAGTAAGTACCTACTTGAATATGAATTGTTGATGGCAAATCTAATAAATAACATAAATAGAGCAGAAATAACTCCCATCTTTGATAAAACTGAGAATATTAATCCTTTCTTTACGTTTGGCTTATATAAATCATTTTAAGCTTGACGAGAGCAAAAGGCATGACATGGCATGGTGATCCAACAACTTCACTCACAAGCTAGCTCACTCCTCTGGAACATCGCAGAAAGGTTGGCGATCTGTCTGTGTTTTATAGATATTTCTATGAACGATGCTCTTCCGAAATATTATCAATCTTTCCACCGTTAGCGGTCCCTTCGAGACTGACCCGTCGAGCTCCAGTCCTCGGCACATCCATATGTCGAACATCTGTTTCCCAGAAAATCAATTCTTACCTACCTTTCTTTGGTTCTCACGATGTTCTCTGAACAATACAGGATGTTTCTTTCCGTAAGAATCAGAACTTCACCAATAGTTACCTACTCAAGATATATTTTTTCATTGTTATTTTATTCGATGAATTTCTCGGATATAATCAGTTTCACAACATAGGTATGCCCACCAAAACTTTTCGTGACTCATAGACTGCCCTGACACCAACGTATTGTTAAATCGATTTTACTCAATATCATGAATCGTTTAAAAATCGCACTGAAACCCACCCTGGTATGAATGACAATAGTCCTGATCATGCGCACTAAATAATGCATCGAACTTTTTACAACACTTTCGTCCCATTGAATCGACATTCTAGAGTAAGTATATATATTATAATTTCTATGGTAAAAACCCTTTACAAAAGTGTATCAAACAAAGTCTTTTTTTCGACAGTTATTATATTGCCAAATTGTAGCAATTGTATCATTAATTTGAATTTGAATGTCTTGTTATGAATTGTCGTCGTATTATCAAATGATGACTTCCGAGTTATATTTAGCGCAAAATTCTGTATCTTTTGAAAATGTATAAATGTATGATCAGTGTGTAAAAATTTTCTTTACGCACTGTTGATGATTTTACGCACAGGTGATTTTTTTACGCACGTGGGTGCAAAAGTGTCACTTTACACACTGTCAACTGTGCGTAAACACTTACTTTACGCACTGTCGTAGAAAAACACATATTTTACTGTTTGTATGTCAAGTTAAACAGTTTTGTAATGAGTAAAATGTTCAGGAAACATTCGTATTCTCAAAATTATATGAGCTATCGTATCAAAATGTTTCTTTACCCAAATATTTAGTAAGGGTATTTGTAACTTAATGAAAATATGATTTGTTGAATTCCAATTTCTAAAAATGTAATATTTTTGCGTTCTATATCAAAATTTGTAGATGCATTCATTTTCTTGATATTACGATTAGTTTGAAGGTCAACATTAATTGAAATGACACTGAAAAAATTTTGTTGACATTGTTGCTATGGGGTTACCTACCGAGTAATCCAAGTACCATGTTTATTTAACTCATCAAAATAAATAATTGTATTATTGTTGATATTCATAATACTGGGAAGTGCAAAAAATATCGTAAATGCCGCAGGACTAAAGTAATACTTTATTCCTTACATGATTAAAACATTCACTTCAGTCCCTTGTTATATAATATACTATTTTGTGTACCTCTTGGAATAGTCAGAATGTCACGTGTAATTTTAGTGCATATTCTAATTTTATATGAATTCAATCAATATTGATTTTTGTGCTGCTGTCCACTTCATCGTGAGATCCTGATGAAGTTTGGGAAGATTATGATAGTGCAAAGATGAAAATGCCATCTCAAAATTTTAATTTTTCACTTTTACTATTATAAGCACGATATAATTTTAGTCGCTTAAACTCCCATTTTTTTTTTTTGTCAAGAGCATGAAGGGATTCCTCTACATCAGAATTTTTTTGAATATAAACATTTTCAAATTATAAAATAAAATCAAGATTTGATAGAAATATCAGATTTGCACTCACAGCTATTAGGAAAAATGCCGAAAAAATGTATATACTCAAGCCGTTTAATATCAAACATAAAAAGATGGGGCCACTACTGTCTGTGAAGGTCCTGATCAGCCTACGAAAAAAAATCAAATACAGCAAGGAGAAACGTACCTAATCTAAAACAATAAAATTATATCTACAATAAACGTGTATATCTACAGTATCGGAAAGTTTTCATCTGGGGTATGGTGGTTTTATGAGAGCGTGAAGAATAGCTTGTTATAATGTTGAGAGAGCATTACAATTTCTCCTCTACTCGCTCGAGGAAAGGATATCAACTCAGCTGTTAATTCGTCGGGCGAACTTTCAGGGACGGGTAAGGGTGAACCTGAAATTTGATGTCAACTACTAGCATACCAAGTTTGGTGGTGCTACAATCGATTCTTGTCTCAAAACCCAATCGTACTGGATTACTGTTCGTTCTCAAGGAATGTGCTCCCAAACACACACAGTTCTCCGCAAGTTATTCAGCCCCTCTTATAATTAGGGAATATTTCCGTCCAACTATAAAATTGCAAGAGTACAACCAGTCCCCAAGAAAAAACCTTACAGACTACAGACCCATCGCACTGCTAACTTTTGGCTCGGAGGTCATGGAAAAAACATCAACATCGAGCTCATGAAATATCTAGAACGCTCAAGAACTATCAATGATCGACAATATGGTTTCCGGTATCAGAGATCAACTTGCTTATGGCTTACATATTTGGCGACAATCTATCAAAACATATGGTGAAATTCTGGCCGTTGCATTAGATATCTCCAAGGCGTTTGATGGATGGTGTTTGGCACCTGGGACTCCTTGGCAAACTCCATCTTATGGCATGCCTCGCCAGTTGTGTTCCATGATTCTCTCAAACCGATATACACACGGGGTGGTCAATGGAGTATCATCTGATACTCTACCAATAGATGATGGTTTTCGCAGGGATCCAATCTAGCACCAACACTGTTCCTCACTCACAATGATTTGTTGTTGTGGAAGCTACCTCATGTCCGGTACACATATTTGCGGTTGATAGTACCGATCATACCGCTTCCACTTCTAAAGCCGAGATATCAGCCAGAAATAGCAGAAATGAACGTGGAAGAATTGATAATGAAATAAATACAGACTTAAAAAATTTTAGGAACGAGGATCCAACAACTTGGTAAAATTCAATAAAAATAAAACCCAACTAAATCTTCTAACTAGAAATGCCAATCTCACAGTAATCTATCATGGGAAAACCATGTGAACCCCATTGCCAAAAGTGCCTACCAGAAACTTGATTTTCTATTCCGTGTTAGAAGTATTTCACTTCCCGTCAGCTGATTATGATTTATAAGGCACAAATCCGACCTTATCTGGAATACTGTTCCCTTATACGAAATGCAGCACCCAAACACACATTAAAACTTTTAGATTCAAAGAAGATCCATTCGTCTCGTTGGTGATACTTTGCTCGCTCACTTCTCTGGATCACCGCAGAAAAGTTGGCAAACTGTCTCTCATTTATAGATATTTTCATGGACGATGCTCCTCCGAATTATCATAAATCGTTCCACCATTTGCGGTCCCATCGAGCTCAGTCCTCACATCCATATGCCGTCACTTTGGAGACATGCCAACCATCTCGTTCCTAAGGATCGTTCCTCCAACGAACGACAGAGCTATAGAATTCGCTGCCTCGAGGTGTTTTCTGAGGCATACAGCTGCCAGAAATCCACACTCTCACAATCTTTTCTGAAAAATACAGGATTTTCCTATTCGTGGCATCCAGAAATGAAAAAATAATAATAATAATAAATTGTGAGAACGAAAAGAATGAACTGTACGTATGTGACAGTTCAAACTGTCAGTTGAAAGCGAACGTGTGTGGCCGACCTAAAGGCCGATTCAGATACATGGGTGCCCACCCTGCATTTTTGACCCTGCATGATAAATGCATACCCTACGATGTTCACACTTGTGACTGTCGGCGTACGCGAAAAACGCGGGGTGAGCATGCATGAAATCATAACATGTTCTAGTTCACGTAATGAAAGATTCAGTGAAATATACGATGGGATAATTAAAAAAACTCAAATGTCGTTCCAACAGTATTGAGAAAATTAATACAGAACCAGAGACAATATGATCTTGTGATAAAAACGCAAGTGAAAGGCACAGGTCTTGCAGTTTTCGAGCACACTGGTCAAAAACGCATATGCATGTGAATTGCACGTGCTTTATAAACTCTGCTTGGGCACCAAAGAAATTATAATATATATACTTACTCTAGAATGCCAATTCAATGGGACGAAAGTGTTGTAAAAAGTTCGATGCATTATTTAGTGCGCATGATCAGGACCAGTTTCATTCGTACCAGGGTGGGTTTCAGTGAGATTTTTAAATGATTCATGATATTGGTGTCAGGGCAGTCTATGCGACACGAAAAGTTTTGGTGGTCATACCTATATGTTGTGAAAATGATTTTACCCGAGAAATTCATCGAATAAAATAACAATGAAAAAATATATCTCGAGTAACAGGGACCACTTGAATAATTATTTTGTTTGTTAAAATTGATAAGTAGTATTGATTTGCATAATTTCAAATGTGGTTTTATAATTATCGATCAGAATTTCTTAAAAAATGAAATCCTTTATAAAACTTACGTCATGGAATGAATTGAACAGACTTTAAAGATTTGAAAATTCCTCAGTTGTTTCTTGGGTGCGAACTTCATAATTTTTTCGTGAAAAAAGACTTGGAACTGCATTTCATTTCAATAACATTCGACTACCCTTCATATATACATCGTTTGAAGAAAAATGTTTGCTGCAAATGACATTTTTTTCAGTGAGATGCTCCACGGTAGGATCTCTTCCCAATGCTCTCATCCAAATGTCATGCCTTGCTCTCGTCAAGCTTAAAATGATTTATATAAGCCAAACGTAAAGAAAGGATTAATATTCTCAGTTTTATCAAAGATGGGAGTTATTTCTGCTCTATTTATGTTATTCATTAGATTTGCCATCAACAATTCATATTCAAGTAGGTACTTACTAAAAATAATGGATTCCAGGAAATTTCCTTTTTCCTTTATTTCCACACCATAGAACCAAGCACGTCTACATTGTCAAAATTAAAATTTCACTACAGAAAAACCTGAAAACCAATAACATACACACTATACCGATGAATAATTGAAGTAAACAACAGTAATAAGAAAAGCACATCTAAATAAACACAATAACGTTAATGGTTAATTTCACATGAACACAAATCGCCTAAACCACCAAACTAACCCAAACCGGCTCTGGCAAACTACCTGCCTTCCTCTACGGCAATTGAAAACTGTTAACACTGTTGCACGATCCCAACAATTCAACGGGAATTTGGGTAGGCTTCACAGTAATGTTAGATTATTTTCGGCAGAATCTCGACTACCTACAAAGATAAAATTTTCTGAAATTTGCCAACACTGCAGAGCTAGGAGACTGGTTATGGGCATGCGCATTCATGAAAACATTTGGAATTTTACAACACTTTTCAGTGTCCACGAAGAGGGGATTGGCATTCTAGAGTAAGTATATATATTATAATTTTTATATTGGGCACCCATGTATCTGAATCGGCCTTAAGATGCCTAAAGGCGGACCATAGACTTACCTCAGGATCCCAACGTGTACTTTGATGCAGAACTTGAGTTGAACGTCCACACGCTCCTGATACCTAACATCATTTACATGAAATACTGATGTGGTGTGTAACCTGCGTACGAAAGAGTTCAATAGTTGCAGTTGAAACATCATGTGGCAAATGCAGTACATGCAAAGACAGTGAATTGAATAATAGTATATTCCCAGAGTGAGCATCTCTGTTAAGAAAAAAATAACGTATATAACATGCATCCAGTCGTTTGAATATTTCTTCGACATCAACGTTGTGATTTGCCATTCCGTTTCGTCTCCTAAGATTGGTACAGACAGTACCAGTGAAATCATGCATGAGAATGAAACGACGATACAAATTACTTTGGCATAGTTGCCTTGCAATATCAGTTTCTTGTATGTCTTGTCGTCTGCCAATGTCCACGACCAACCTTGCATTTTAATTAGTCTTAAATTATCTTGGCATTTATTACTCATAATGGAACCCATCAAATACATCAGAGCAGTCTACAACAGAAAAAGAAATTAGAGTTGATAATTGTACTGAAACTGATTTAGTTGATTATCTATTACATAATGAGAGATTTTTTTATGAAATGATTTCTTTAAAATAGATTATCTGTTTCTAAAACTACCCCTAATAAACTTATAAAATCACATTTTAAAGCTTAAGATGGAAAAAATTTAGTTTGGATTAGGTAAATAACGATTGTTTTATGTCTTGGAACACAATATCAAAATATTTCCACCCTTAAAAATCAACCCTTGTTAGAGCTTAATGTAAAAAAAGTATTTACCCTAAAAAATTATCAATTTTTTACATAAAATGATGATGATGAAATGATGATTTTTTTTTATTAAGCTTAAGAATTCTTTTACCTAAAATATGTACTAATTTCAGTTTGCATCTTTTGAACCCTCACAATTGTAGCTTAATTAAAAAAAAGAGTTACCCTCAAAAATATTTCATTATTCATCACAGTGTTTCAATTTAAGAATGTTGTTACTTAAAATATGTACTAATTTCATTTTACAACTTTTCAACCCTCATAAATCAACCCCTATTGAGCTTAAAAAAATGTATGAATAAATCCCAAAATTATAGACTCATTTCAAAAAGAATTGTAAAACTCAAGCACTTAAAATAAAAAATATAATCATGAATTTTTTTATGCACTAACCGATTTATTTTTATAACTGTAACAAACGCATTTGAATAATTCTTAAAAAAATGTTCACCGCACGTGCTATTTCTTTCGAATCTGAGAATACACGGGCGAGGAATCAATGAGATATACACTCATACTCGTAGACACATGAGCAGATGTTTCTCTAGCTGTATTTTGGAATAAATATGAGTGTGGTTTTTTAAACATAGCTCCTTCATTATTGATGATAGAAAGTTCATCCAAGTACTATTTTGTAGGGTTTTTTAAATGCTATATACCATAAGCTATATGTTATTCAAATCCCCTAAAATCCCTTAGTTTCGAATTGGGGTGAGTTTAAAGGGCTCAAATAAGGTGGTGCTCGCTCGTAAGTAGAGGTCTGAAACGGCCATATCTCGCCAAATATTCATCGTACAGAAAATTTATCTGGAAAGAAAATTTTCGCAATTAAAAATGCTACAATTCAATACTCTGGTATTTTGTTCTATCTCCAGTATATTTGGAGTTATTTGGAAGAAAATATTTTCTACGAAATTGCAGAAATTTTTTTTTTATTTTAAATTTAAATTTTTCAGAAATTAAGCATTTCAAACTGTTCAAACTTCTAGGATCTATTGATAATGCATAAATCCATTTTAATTAGGGGGTTGTTTTCACTGATTGTTTCGTAAAAAAATGAAGGGACTGGTCTTATTTTTATCATAACTCGTTCAATTTATATATAACCAACTTTTGTTTTCCTGTAAAAAAAGCTCTCTTCATGTACTAAAAGTTTACCTCGTAAAATGCACAGTTTTATAGCTATTTGACTCTGAATCTCCTAAATTTAGCATTTGACGAACAAAAGCTTACGATTAGCAAGACGAAGCTCAGTCTGTATTGATCGTACAGAAATTATAATAATGAGATTTTTTTGGTTTTTTATAGGCTACAATTTTTGGTCTACAATTTTTTTGATAAAATGCAAGTCGCGAAAAACCAATTAAAAACGTTGAATTTTTCGTTGAAAAACTGTTACTTTCAATCACGAATAACACGTGGTTAAAATGTAATAAAAAAATTCATCCCCCCATATGGAGTGGCAACCACCTCCAGGATAAAAGCACCCCTCAGCATGATGTAAATCGATGTAGGACAAAAAAATTGGGAGCCAAAATGCTTCATTTTCTGGACTATCACCCAGGCCACCTTCAAGCGTGCAGCATATCATCGATGGTATAAACGTCTAGATAAGTATATATCGGAGCTACAAACTTGTGTAAGGAGACAATCGAATCGTCGAAAGAGGCTTACAAACTCGCAGATTGTCCTCACGGGTCCCGCTCGATTTGGTCGTCTGCCAAAGCGATGGGAAGAAATTTTACATCCTGCTAATTTTCTCCCAAGGAAGATGGAACACAAGCAACGAACGTTCAGGTAAAAGCCAACATGTTTGCTGCAAATTCTACCTTGGATTTATTGGGATAACAAGCCTCGAATGTCACTCCCATTGACAGTCATATGCCAGAGATCATCTTGCGCCAACGAACTATCAGGTGCATTTTGCTGGGTCTTAAGACCAAGAAACCGAGTTGATATGACGGAATTCTGCCGACCTTTTATTTGGGCCTAGTCCTCTCAGACTTCAAAGATATCTTATGTAATATATCGGAATTGACTCCGCCTCTACCTCACATCCCTCAATGGCTTCAGGGTCCTTGTCAATAACCCCATCAATCATCGAATAGGGTGGAGGTGTAGATTTGGATACGCAAATCAGCGCGCCTGGGCCATCTCCGTCGAAGACGGCATGCGCAAGGCTATCATTTTATTTTCTGCCAATGGTGAGGCCGTATACTGTTGCATACTACTGGCTTTGTAGTGTCAGTGCCAGAGACGATTTGACGCTGCACAATCCATAGAGTAGGGACTCCGGCGCCAATACCGCAGTACGGTATTGTTTTCGGTACCCAGCGAATACTGCCCACTGGAGGCCAAAAACCCATGTGGAGAGGCGTCGGGTGTTACCCCGACGGTGCCGTCCTCCTTCCACAGGTACCCATGTCAGTCAGATTCCTCCGACTCCGTTTGATGGGTGGCCGTCTGCAGTTATTTTCACACATTACTGCGTACCCATGTCTACTGGATCCCTCCAATTACATTCGATGGGTAACCGTTCGTGATCGCGAACAGCCGCTACCATGTTGACTGGGAGAGGAACCCACTGGTTTCAACCAGGCAAGCCTGGAATCCCCGCCCGACGCGGAAGACATTTGGCGGGCCCCCGGCCACATATGGTTGAACTATAGCATGAATAGATGTATGGAAAATCTTGGAATGGCGCCGCCTACTATAACTAATAGAGATCATTTTCAATCTGGTTCCGGGCGCAAATATCCAAATTCCATCCCAACCTGTTAGGGCGCCAATAATGCAGTACGCTATTGTTTTCGGTACCCCTCGAACACTACCCCCTGAAGGCCAAAAACCAATGTGGAGAGGCGTTGGGTGTTACCCCAATGGTGCAGTCCTCCTTCCCCAGGTACCCATGTCAGTCAGATTCCTCGGACTCCGTTTGATGGGTCTCCGTTTGCAGTCATTGCGTACCCACGTCTTCTGGATGATGATGATGGGTAACTGTTCATGACCACGAACAGCCGCTACCATGTTGGCTGGGCGAGGACCCACGGGTCTTAACCAGGCAAGTCTGGAATCCCCGCGGGCGCTCCCCGCCCAACGCGGAGGACATATGGTGGGCCCCCGGCCCCATTTGGTTGAACTATAGCATGAATAGATGTATGGAAAATCTTGGAATGACGGCGCCTACTATAACCAATGGAGATCATTTTCAATCTGGTTCCGGGCGGCTTATAAGAAGAACGTACCACGTTTCTGTCAGCGGCAGATATTCTGGCTCTCTGATTGGTTGTAACCAAACACAGGTGGTGCATTTTGCACTAGCGTGAATTAGTTTTTTGCTCGCAATTAACACACAAACCTAACCTGAGCAAGCTAACCTAGCTTGCGAGTCAAAAATGCGTGAATTAGTTTTTCGCTTGAGATTTACACACAAACCTAACCCGAGCAAGCTAACCTAGCTTGCCTGTTCACCACAGGGAATTTTTTCATATAAACCAGGCTGCAAAGTGTAGTATGGATGGCAAAGTGCACCTGTGTTTGGTCACAACCAATCAGAGAGCTAGAATATCTTC
Source organism: Chrysolina haemoptera (assembly GCA_958298965.1). NCBI lineage: Eukaryota > Metazoa > Arthropoda > Insecta > Coleoptera > Chrysomelidae > Chrysolina > Chrysolina haemoptera. The sequence goes on along the minus strand of OY282600.1, from coordinate 8,628,758 downwards.
CATTGACTGAAACGTGGTACGTTTTGCTTATATGCTTCCGGTCGCAAACATCCAAATTCCATCCCAACCCGTTTGGGCGAAAATAGACGGACCGCAATATGCGGTTGCTGCCGACTGCACTTTGCAGTCGCATCTCAGCAATACACGGTTTTCAATAGGATGAAACACAAACAGTCAACAGTGGCAGCAGAAGCCATGCTGATGTTCAGTCCGCCATATGCACTCCAAATGCAGTCGAAAAAACGAACTGCAAAATGCGGTCGCTACTCGTTGGGCGGTTTTGAGTTTCAAGTAGTCAGTTTTACGGTGATTCTCTTGTTGAATGTTGCGTGCCCACAATAAAATTGAATATGATTTCAACACAGATGCTTTCGTCAATGATATACAAAAATAAAGAACATGTTTGCAACATAACTGCATCATAAAGTGACAAAATTAAAAAGAATAAAGCATGGCCAGAAGTAATTATAGGTCATTATCTCTATTGTTGATGAATCCCAAATTTTTGTCATTGTCTACATCTTTTCTAACGTAGCAAAATAAAGAAGCAACTGTGTTTTCTCTTCAAAGCCGTTCCCACAATATCATTTCATTCCCATAATGCATGAAGTCAGCTACGGCAGCAACATGCAGTTCAGATGGAGACTATGCCGACTGCTCTGAGCTGCCCAACCCGGCTTCACTTGAAGATGACTTGAGCAGCATTTATGAAGTCGGCAGCAACAATATTGCAGTCCGTCTATTTCCAGCTTTAAGGTGCGTATTCACTAGAGCATTCGTCCCGTATGAGCACTGAACGAGCAAATGCTCGGATGGTGTGGACGCTGACTTGAGTACGAACAGAATGCATGTTTACATTACGCAGCATGAGGCAGTCTGAGCTTGAATCGAGCAGTACATGTGCTCATGCGGAACGAATGCTCTATAGTGAATACGCACCTTTAGTAATAAATGCTCTCTGACTGATAAGTAAATACTGCACACAATGGAAAAAATCTATTATGAAAGCTTCCTATTTCGAAATCTGTTGATTTTTCCACTTTGTGGCAATGAAAACAGAAACTCAGCGACATTCTCGGAAAGCTATATATGACATGAGCGGGGTCTTTTTGAATGACCCTTTCCTTAAGTTATTCACTGATGATCAAAAAATGTCATGATTTAAATGGAATTGAGCAAGAACAGCTTGGTCTCTGAGATTTAGATGAGCACTAGACTAACCATTTTGTTTTTTTTTTCGATGAAGAAGGATTGTCGATCTTTTTTTTTCAGTTCTACCTCTGTTCATCGTTTAACCATTTCAGAAACCAAGCTGTCCTGAGTTTAACTGTACGTATTGATCACCGATTGGAATAGAATTAGATATGGTGTATATTTCCAGTAGCCATCTGGACTTCCATTGTAGATCTCAATACTTCCTAGGACTAACGCTAACTGGAATATAAACCATTTGAAGAACAAAATTTTTCGGGTTCGTTCCACAGAAAACTGGGTGAAGAAGTTAAATCGACACATGAATTGTAGATGGTCATCTGAAAAAAAAATGTGGAAAACATTTAACAAACTTTCAACTTAATATCTCAATTTTCAAAAAAAATCTATTGATTGTCGAAAAGACCATCATGAATATAACTGATCTGTTTATTACAATTGCAATATCCCATGTTTCCAATAAATTTCAGTTGATTTGACAAAAATAAAGCAACGAATTTTTGATTTTTTTGGAATGTGTGATGCCCCCAAGTACATCTATGAAATATTATACTCGATCATTGACCGGCAACTTGTTCATTATGATATACCATGCCCATGGTGAAAGAACCACTTACTATCAATGTTCGGGGCGTCTATCAACTCGAGTTAGTCAATTGTTAACTGCAATAGCCCCATGTAAGATGTCTAAAAACCCTGGTGTATCGACTGAATCCATTTTGTTTTGATTATTTTGGAGACAAAACAAATGAATTAGTGGTGTGCTTCTGTAATTGGATCAATAGATGGCGTCTTCACAGTCTTCAGTCGTTGACAGTACTTAAGTTGGCTTTTCATGTACCTACATTTCAAGACTCCTATATAAAATTCATTATAGGTAATTCTAGTTAGTTGTGTTTCAACAAGAATTGAATAAAGATTTTTTTTAAATTGATATCAGTAACAATTAATACTACCTGGGACAGTATATTTTCATTTCATAGTCGTACGCAATACTTGAAATTTCTATTCATGGAAACTCGACGGTGGCGATACACGAAAGTATTGCGGAACATTCGGAAAGCATACCACTAATTCATTTGTTTTCGCATTAATCAAGTTGGCAAATGTCTCGCGTTTTATTCCACAGTTTTGAATGTATGAGTCGCTACACCGGGGTTTTTAGGCATCTTAGCCTCGTGTATACCATACCCATGGTATCTTCATCGGCTGGCACAGCCAATGGTTTCATCATTGTTTGGCACAAACAACGGAATGTTCGTTATAAAACGAAACTTGCCTCACGTGCACCGCCACGTATTAGGATTCTTTTTTGCCTCTCTTAGATCGGCTACTTCGTTGAGACTGAATGAGAGAGCACAGAAAATTGAGAAATTTCGAATTTCTAGCACATTTTACTCGAAAACGGTGCATTTTAAAGAAAAATTTGTGAAGACCTTTTTTGTAGAGAGTTTCATGGAGTACATTAAAGCGTCATTTGTGTTCGGAAGAAATGTATTTTTCGATTTTCCTCGGAAAATTCTTTTACTTTTAGGTAAAATTTTCCGTTTTACCGCTACTGAAATGCTTTGTGATCATGAAAAAATATGTGCTGAACCCGTTTGGATTGAAACTATGAGGAATTCGTCCACTGCCCGTTTCATGCAAGGTAAAAGTATCAGGAAATTCAGTGCCGGAAAATCCACACGAATGACTTTTTCAAAAATGTCTCTTCTGTTGTTGACTGAATGAAAGAGCACTGAAAACTGAGAAAATCTTATTTTTTCGAATTTCGAGCAAGTTTTACTGGAAAACGGTGCATTTTCTAAAAAAACTTGTAGACACCTTTTTTGTAGAGAATTTTATGCAGAATATTACGACATTATTTGTTTTTGGAAAAAATGGATTTTTCGATTTCCCTCGGAAAATCATCAATTAAAATTTTTCGGATGCTTGCGCTTCATCGGCTACGAAAACCCTCCCTGCTACCAGACTTTCAAGGATGGAAATCAATGGGAATATTTCTTGTGCGTTAACACTTTGAAAATTGTTATTTGAAATAAACCTATCATGCGTATTGCATTCTGAATTTAATTTGAAATTATGAATAGGATGTTCATAAAATCAGATGTGGAATCTTCCGCAGCTGAAAGACAAACTTTAGTCGCCATTTTCCATCGTTCAAGATCACCTTTTGGAAGGTATTAATATTGAAAAGAGAAACATTTTCTAATGAAAAAGAAAAATAGTGACTATAGTTTGTCTTTCAGCCGGAAATGATTTCACAACTGATTTTATGAACATCCTGTTCATAGTTTCAAATAAAAGAACATACATTCTGTTGACACATTGATCAAAATTTTCGTATGTTGAAACTACGGTCATCATACTTCTAACACCCTGTATAAGAAAAAAATATTACATAATAAATTATGTTTTCTGATAGCACCAATTCTATCCTCTTTCATGAGATGTGGAATGATTAAATCAAAAATATTTACCTTCTGATCCGCATCTTAGTTGCTGATACGCATTCATGTTATCGGAGACTAATATTACATCCAAACGAAACTAGAAACAGTATGATCTGAAGAAAATATGAAGCAGATAATAGTATGAAAGGTAAAGTCATTATTGTTCTGATCAAACAACTATCAAAATCGTATTATTCATCAATAAATAATAATTAGTAATTTGTTTTCAACTTGGTCGTTTTTGGTCAACATCTTGAAACATCCAAAGTTGTTTAATAATGACTCTATCATCAAACTATTCCAATAATCTCTAAATAAAAATGAAGTCTGATTATTTCCCTATGAGCTAGTTTCGAATAAATATGTCATATTTACAGGGTGAGTGAGAATAAGACCGACAAATTCCAATAACAGATTCCTCACCTCATTTCGAGGTGAAAAGTTCCTATCAAGGTATGTCCTAAAATGCATCCCTTCTGAGATATATTCCTTGTGCTTAGAAGTGGAGGTTTGCCTTAGATAATTGAGAAAAACTGAAGTACCAATGTAATTTCATATGTGCAATAATCGCATAATGGTAATTTCTCACATATCGGATTATTTATCAACCTCCTGAACATTTTATAATATTGGGAAAAAATTTGTGTAATTTTTTGTTGATTGGATAGTATTTTCGTGGATCGTAGACTGTAAAATGATACTTCAACATTAAAGTCGAAATGTCAACATAAAAGTTGAAATTTCGACTTTTTTCTTGAAATTTCGACTTTAAAGTCGAAGTGATAAAAAAAAACCTCTTGTGGCCCTCCTGCGCTTTCGTAACTTGGAAACGTCTTGTTCGATTTTGAAAAATGAAAAACTAGTATTGAGGTTCAATGGATCAGAATTTATAAGTGTTGTAATATGTATGGTATTACATTTAAAAAAATGTGTAAGCCTTATCCTTGCGCCCCGCGTATAAAAAATTGTCATTAGTGAAGATAGATTTCATAACTCCGTATAATATGAGATAATAATATTTTAAAAATTCCTTTTGGTTTGTGAGATATTTATTTATCAAAATATCAAAATTATTGATCAAAATTTCCCATATTCGTCTATGGCAATAATACACCTCTCACACCCTGTATAAGAAAACACATGAATGTTTTCTGGCACAATCAAGAATATTTACCTTCTATTCCGCTTTGTAGTTGCTGATACGCATTCATGTTGCCAGGGACTTATTTCAACCAAACGAAACTAAAAATAGTTCGATTTGATCGAAATTGAGGAAGATAGAGTATGAACGAAGGATAAAGTAAAGTCATTAAAGTTCTGATCAAACATTTGTAGGAATCGTATTATTCATCAACGCAAATAATAATTATACTTAGTAGTTTGGTTTCAATTTGGTCTTTTTTTGTCAACATCTTGAAACATTCAGAGTTGTTCAATTAATAATGTCTGTATCATAAAACTGTTCCACTTTAACTCGAAATTAAAATGATTCCTAATTATTTAGCTTTTTAATTTGAAATTAATCATTATATCAAAAATTTACGAGGTCAATATAAGGAATTAATTTCAAACTTGCAATTTATATAAATGAAATGTGAGTACATGATCACTATCTACAGAAACTATTATTCATGACCAGTCATATATATTTTCTTTATTTTCTGAACGTTTTGGTCTTTTCATATAAAAAATGTTCGCCATCAAGAAAAGCATATTATCGCCAAAAGAAAAGCATATATATCGCCAAAAGAAAAGGAAAATCAGCCTAACAAGCTGTGACAACAGTATGAACTATAAATAGTAATTCATCAAAATCATCCTTGTTGCGACATCTACACAGCCATAGCAGTAGAGTTAATGGGAAGGGGTGGGGCAGGGTGTAAATGTTCATTTTACCCCATTTTTTATTCTTAGGTCATAGTAAAAAGAAAAATAATCCAAATATTTCCGTACAAACCGGATTATTTGAAGTACACAGATTTTTCAAATAATAGTTAAAGTTCCCGAAATACATGGTCTTATATGGAACTGGATACCCAGGAGCCCGTAATAACGTATCGAGAGAAAACTTCATTATCATTTTATTCATTTTTATGCAACACTTTTTACACTGTTGCAACATTGGTCATCGGCATCTATCAGTTGTTGGCATCTCAGAGTAATAAAAGACCATAGAGATGCCTTTTCCATCCTTGTCTTGAAGGCGACATAACTTTGTTTGTTTACAAGAGAGGGCCTCACACATGTTAAGTCCGTATCCAATCGGATAATTTCGTGTATGCCCGCTCATTTCATGCGGATCAAGTTGTCATTCTTTGTTTGTATTATGGTCTTACTCACTTTAAATGTAAGTGTATAACGTTTCACCACCCTTCACCCCCCTCGTCAACGAATTGTATAGAAAAGGATAGTTCATGTCCACTTCAAAACAGGTATTTGTGTAGGTATAGGCAGGGCATCTCTATGTCTTTTATTATTCTGAGGTTGGCACTTCCGTGCCTTGTGAACGATTATTCAGTGAAGCTGAAAAAATACTGACTGAAACTAGAAACCGTTTAGACTGTAAGCAACAGGGAAAACTATTATTTTACTATCATTTTCTTCAGAAGACTGGCATCTGCAATAGCTGAGTTTTATTTTCCATTTTTTTTTTTTTATTTGTGGTTCTGTTTGATAATTTGTTCTGGTAAGATTTTTTATGTTTTTAATAAAAGTTGAAAGATCGAACTTCAGGTAAGTTCTTTTTATCGTTAAATTTGTTGTTCAAAAATCGACTGATAATCTGAAAACAGTTGAAATAGATACACCAAAATGACACTATTATTCCGCGCCTAAATTCTGAGTGCCATCTAACGGAATTTCATTTCGCGATTCAATGCCTAACACCTCAGAGTAATAAAAGACATAGGGATGCCCTGTCTACCTGTTTTGAAGTGTACAATTTGTGGGCGAGGGGGTGACGGGTGGTGGAATGTTATCGACTGTTTGTTTACATTTAGAGTAAGAAGGGCCATAATACAAACGAAGAATGACAAATTGATCCAAATGAAATGAGCGGGCATGCACGAAACTACCCGAATGAATATGGACTTAACGTGTATAAGGCACTCGCTAGCTAGTAAACAAACAAAGTTATGTTGACCTCAAGACAAGGATGGAGAAGGCATCTCTACTCTACTCTATGGTCTTTTATTACTCTAAGGCTCAAAACATACCTAATTCTCGAAAAAAAGAAAAAAGGTTCACTTGAAAAAATATGAGATGAATAATATTTGGTGTGATTCCAAAATGAATTCAAGAGCCAGTTTATCTTTCTAAAACAATTTATTCTTGGCATCAATGCATTATCACGTGTTAACACTCTATAGGTTCATTCGAACAAAAGTCAGAAACAGTACATGATCGTCAGAAGCATGCGCATTCTCGCTTTGGGCGTTCGAACAAGTGTCAGATCAAATCCCTAACCATTTTATCCACTGTTCGAACAAGAATTTGGACTATTTTTGGATCGTTCTCAAATCATCAAAACGATTCGTGGATTTTTCGCGGATTAGAACTCAGGAGTTTGCGCAGATGATTGATTATTCGATTCTCAGCCGTAAGGCAGAAAGGTAAAGTTATCCTTCTGGCTTATGCACCATTTTTCTCGGTGTCTTGTATTGTGTCTTATTGTAATCGCAGTGTGATCTAATATCTAATTTATGATTTTTTTCTTGAAAAATAGCTAAAGCTGAGGATTTGACAATTGACAATTTTCATCGCGATCCGAAATCCGCTCGAACAAAACTTGAATCCTAAAACGGTCCGCAAAGAGTACACGTCAGAAGCATGCGCTATAAATAATTCAGGACTAGTCACTAGTCAGGAAACTGTCAGGGATTCCTTGTTCGAACAAACCTTACGTTAACAGATTTCACTAGCATACATCTTTCATAATAATTTTCTTCAGTATTATTATTAACAATAAATAAAAATCAAAAATCATTATCTACTAGCTGATTAATCTATAACTTTTAAAATCAAAATTTCAATTCTTTGAAGCTGCTCGCTGCTCTATCAATGATCAGGACACACCCAACGTAACGGTCAAGGTAACGGTTTTTCTCTGAAGAAAAATTCAAATTTGACATCTGACAAGCAAATGACAGGCAACTGTGTAAATAATGCAAACACTGCAAACACGCAAACCGCTTAAATGGCGACGATTGTTAAAAGTGAGTTGATGTGATGAAAAAAAAATTGTAACGAATAATTGTAGAGTTATTCATAAAATATACTGTGATTGTTAATTTCGCTGTGATTAAAAATGTTCAAATCAAAACTGGAAGTAGATAGGCATGTCGATAATTGTTTGAAGAAAATAAACAACGAGACTGAGGTAAGCATTTTTTCGAGAATCCAATCGGAATCGGCACTCTGAATGTTTAATATAACATGTCAAGATCATTAGTGATACAAATAGGTAGTCTTAATAAACTGTTTCAAAAAGTTTTGATCGGAATTCTTACTGTGATCGATATCTGTCTATGGGGCATAACAACTAAACAACGAGACTGAGGTAAGCATTTTTTTGAGAATCCAATCGGAATCGGCACTCTGAATGTTTAATATAACATGTCAAGATCATTAGTGATACAAATAGGTAGTCTTAATAAACTGTTTCAAAAAGTTTTGATCGGAATTCTTACTGTGATCGATATCTGTCTATGGGGCATAACAACTTGTTTTCGTTACTTCCATTTTTAAGTTATTTTATTAAATTATTGTAAAGGAAATTATTTTTGCCACAATTATGTCGAAATACAGAACCTTAAGTTGATTTGATATCGTCAAACTCAGAGGAGTAGGTTAAGTACTTACCCTGATTTGATGGAATCATAGTTTTATTCTACCATTGCATCATTGCAAAGGTAAGTTTCACTTGATATACACAAAAAAAATATGTAAGGGAATGAATTCCATGAAGATAACTCTACGTGATGTAAACATTTTATTCAACAATGAAATCACTGAGACAACCTGAAGGAAGACCATTATTCATTTACCAGAGATATTTTTGCTACCCTGTATTCTGTATGATTATGTTTGAAAAAATGAATGCTTGACAGTTTTGAGAGAAAAATAGGTTCAACAAGAGACTGTTAAGCCCAGTTCATGTAAATGTAAGGTAACGCAAGAAAGTGAGAAATTGAAACTATTGGAATCGTGAACCTCACCTTGTGTTTTATCATGAACTTATCTACATGATTCCAATAGTTTAATTTTCTTCTGTTCTTGTGTTACCTTAGCTTACGTTTACATGAACTAGGCTTTAATGACTGAAAGTTTTATTTATATACATTGTATCTGAATCGGCCTTAAGATTTCACATCAAATTTTCACAGTGTCCATCACAATTTCTTGTGTTTTTGCCGAGGGGGAAAGAACTAGTAATTTTTTGTACACCTAATTACTAATTACTCTCAATGAAAAATAATAAGAAAAGTTTTTGGGGCCAGATTATTCTCTAAAAAACTATTGAAGGGGCATGATATGCGATTTGACTATTTTGATTAGCGTAAATTTTTCATGTAAACGTTTCAATCGTGAATCTGTAATGGCTAAGCGGTCTAATGCTCGGGACATTATGAGTAATGAAGTAATGAAAATATAATGTTGTACACCTAATGAACGAGTTACTTCCCTCTCGGTTTTTGCCATATCTTCAGCACCAGTCCTCACAAACAACTGAACTAGGCCGATTATTTTCTTACGAGTGTCTAGTGAATGTGTGTACAACTCTCGCAGCAGCTCTCTCGGTCCAGTCACCTACTCGGCGGACGAGTACTAGCATGTGTTATCGGGCTTAAGAGGCTCCACCCATGTCTCTGAGACATTCTCCCCGCTCGCTCCCAGTACCTACATAACTGGCTAGAGAGCCTCTTACCCCTACCACATCCGTTCAATTTTTCACCGTAACGCAAGTTTGGGCAATTATGTCAGTTACTCCCAACACAGGAGCGCGCCTAAAGTATTTTCATTTCAAAAAGCACTTTGCATACATCAAAAAATCGTTCAAAAATATATAAATTTTCCTCCTGCCCTGCATGTGAGCAGTCTTAGGTATTTGTTGAGGGCATTTCAAAACCTATTAAACCAATTAAAATCATAACTTAAAAGATGAATATATTAAAAAAACGTTCCAAAAAATTGTCATTACCGGTTGATTTATAATGACACAATATACAGAGTGGTCCAACGAAAAGTATGCACCTAGCTTTTCTCCTTTATTTGGAATTCATAGCAAATATACTCGGACACGTGATGTGTGCCTTTGAGGGGGATACATTTTAGATATATTTTGCAACTTGTGTCTTCAACCCCCTAGCGAAGGGGTGTTACAACCCTAAAATTTTAAATGGAACGTGGGGTCGAGTGATATATCATTTGAACTGGCATAAAATTATCTTTCCAATAATACCCTATTTGTTGAAATTTACTGAAACAGTTAATGCGAAAACGGCTTTAAGAACATTAACCCGATAATTTTGGTATTAATGAAAAATACAAATCAGTTTTGGTTACTAGGAATCAGGATAACGACAATCATTTCTAAATTACTTTATTTTGCCGAAAGCAACATTTCAATGATAATTTTTTGTTATCACAACTAAATTCCCCATTTATCGTTTGCGTGATTTTGTCGAAAATGACTGCAGATAAGTGTAAGAAAAAAACTGCAGATATGTGTTTTACAGATGAGTGTACATTTTATTTGAATGGAGCTTTGAATAGGCATAATTGCCGTTACTGGGATGACAGTAACCCATATTTATTCCGTGAAGTTTATTCCCAGGCCCCTCAAAAAATAAACATCTGGTGTGGCATATTAGGAAGTCATATCATAGGACCACTTTTCATTTCTGGAAATTTAAATGGTGAAATCTACCTAAACATGCTTGAAGACGCAATTGATCACACAAATAATAGAAGATGACCAAAATCATAATGCTGATCGGCTTCATTTCCAGCAAGATGGAGCACGTTCGCACTATTTTGTTCCTGTACGAGAATTTTTAGATAACAGGTTCCCCGGACAGTGGATTGGCAGGAGAGGCCCAATGGAATGGCCTACCAGGTCACCTGATTTATCGCTTTTGGACTCTTTCTATGGGGACACTTGAAAAATAAATGTTTTGCTACGAAGCCCGAGTCCATAGAAGATATTCGCCAACGAAGCATAACACCTGATATGCTACAAAATGTTAGACATAGATTTGAACAAAGTCTGTATTATTGTATGGAAGCAAATGGGTCACAATTTGAACACTTGTTGAAGTAACATTTCATTTATTTATTTATTTAAACGGGCAAGCCCAATTCAGGTTAAAATATTGCAGTAGTATATATAAATAAGTAATACAATACAATAAAGTGGTTAGAAGGTAAATTATGTGATTAGTACAGATGCAGTTTTACAAGTAAGTCAAATAATAGAAGAAGAGAAGATGGGAAAATAAGTACACTTTAGTAGCAATATAATCAAGTCTGATTCGTGTAGGCCAAGTAGCACTAATCCCAACAAATGAGCAAAAGCTGTGAATATAGAGTATTAAATATCAAACATCAAATAGCAAATAGAATATGGTTTTTAAAGCGAGGGACTGATATGTTAAAGATTTGAAGATTGTCCAAGGAGTTGGCCAATCGCAGAGATCTGGAGATGAAGCTGTGGTATGAGTAGTTGAATCTGTGAAATGCAACGTAAAAGGTTTGTACCTGTCCAGTTGCACGACTGGGGACAAATAGGGATATTTTAGAGAGGAGCTCCGGACTGTTGCTAAGTCCATTACAATCTTAAATAGAAGTAATAGGTCTCTTTGTTTCCTGCGTACCTCAAGAGAAGGAAGATTCAATATGCGTTCCAATGCAGCATAGTCGTAGTTTACATGCATCTTGTAGGCTATATATCTAAGAAACTTGTGCTGAACAGCCTCAAGCTTCGTTTTGTATGTCGCATAAATAAATTCAATAAATCAATTCAACAGCTTGTTTTTTTTTACAAAGCACTATTACAAGTAACAAATATTGAAACATACTAAGTACTACTTGTACATGTTTTAATTCCTAGTAACCAAAACTTATTTGTATTTTTCATTAATACCAACATTATCGGGTTCATGTTCTTAAAGCCGTTTTCGCATTAACTGCTTCAGTAAATTTCAACAAATAGGGTATCATTGGCAAGATAATTTTGTGCCCGTTCAAATGATATATCAGTCGACCCCACGTTTCATTTAAAATTTTAGGGTTGTGACACCCCGTCGCTGAGGGGTTGAAGGCAAAAGTTGCAAAATATATCTGAAATGTGTCCCCCTCAAAAACAAACTCTACGTGTCCGAGCATTTTTGCTTGCAATTCCACAAAAAGGATAAAAGCTAGGTGCATACTTTTCGTTGGACCACTCTGTATAGCATTAACAATGAGTTTATAATCAAATATTTGTTTTTTTTTTTACAGAGGAATTTAAGATGTTTCTCGTTCGCTAAACTTTACTTTAATGTCGGCGACTATGAGCAAGCGCGCCGATATGTGTTTTCCTACTTGAGCGTGAAACCACGATCTGCCGAAGGCTATCATCTGCTTGGAAAATGTTTGGAAAAACTAGGGAAAAAAGAAGCTGCTCTAGAAGCCTATAGGAATAGTTTACAGATAGACTCCAAACAAAACAACTTGGTCATCAAAGGTAACTCATACTTCATTTAATTGTAAATTGGTGATGAATAAGAAACATTTGTACCTTTCGATGTCAAATATTTATTCATTCACAGATAACTTTTTGAACTGTACACCTTTCATTTCGTGAGGAATAATTATTGCTTTTGATCAAGCAATGAAAATATATTCGACCTTCCAATGTTCTCGTCTTAAATATCCCAACAAATAATCATGGCAAACTGCTCATTCCTAATTATTTCCTTACAGTTTGTGAATTGTTATCTTCTGATGATGTTGACATGGACCAGTCAGGTGCAAGATACTTCTGTGACTTAGCACAATCATTTGATCCAAACAATCCAGCAGTGTACAGTTTGAAAGAACGACTAATAACGACAGAAAATGATAATCCTACAGAAGTATCACAGCTTCTGTTGAAAGAACTAGAAAATCGACCGACAGACGTCAACCTACGAGTTCGCCTGCTCAAGCACTTTCTACAGAACAATATGATAAAAGAGGCCTACAAACATGCTTCTGCTATTGAAGAGAAAAATCTTTCCATTTTTCACAATAACTTGAGCTGGTATGAAACCTTCGCCGAAGTACTGGTCAGGTTCCAGCGAGATATGGTCACCAGTTCCCAGTTGACTTGGGAGTTCTGGATCACCTATGTATCTGTATTAGAACGACAGGTAGCCTTGAGCTTAGACGACTATTCAGATAATGTGAAAACTTGTTCCGAGTATGTAGCAGCTATGTTCAACTTCGATCAAATACTTTCGAAAGCTTCAACAAACATAGATGGTTGCTCAGATCGACAGTTGGTATCAACGTTTCTTAGCCACTATCACGCTCAATTATACTTCCATATTGCAACGCTACTTTTTAAACAAGCCAGAAAAGACATGGTCCATTTTAAAGAAGCCGGTAATATAACCCTGCCTGTAATTTTTGCTGCTTACCATACTCCTCCACCGGACTTGCAAAGTATGTGGCTAACACACTCTTCAGAGAACACAAGAAAATTGGTCCAACACTGGCACAAGGCTGCATGTTTTCGTTGTTCGCAAACAGGTCACATCTTGTTAGCGGCATCTAAAGAGCGAAAATCAATAGTCATTGATAAAGCTAACCAGTACTCCACTGGAATGTGGAGGGAACATTTGTTCAAGAAGGTTTTCGTCAAGAGGGATCAGCAGTTGAAAATGTCTTCGAGTTTTTTTGCCTCGAATACGCAGCCGCTGGACGTTATCATCAAATTACCCGATCCCTCAGACCTTCTCAAACATGATGAAGTCGCCCAATTGGTCTATCCGGATTCGTTGCACCACTATATTTGGATGGCTCTGAACAGCAAACTCTCTGACGTTGAACTGAAATCTTTTGAAGGATTACAACCATCTGTTAAAAATTTGTCAAATTGTGCTGCAGAAGCTCTGAGCTTGTTGGATGTGCAGTCATTTATCTATTGCGCTACTCTTTGCGTCCGGTCCAAGTTGGAGCAAAATAGACAGATTAACTTCTATAATCAAGATAGGCCTTCTGTTCTACCTGCTTCAATAACTGAAAGTTTGGGCACTCTCAATCAATCTAAATTCCTAACAGCCGCGTATAAAATGTATAAGAACGAACCCGGCTCTAATATGAGCGACTTGAGGCTCCTTCTCATCAAGGGCATAGAAGTAGTGAGATGTGTTGGCCATCATGGCTTAGACGTGAAGCTGTTGGTAACCCTGGCCCAAGTTTTTGAGCAACGCTTGAAAAATCTCACCAGACAGTCAGAAATAGAGTTCAACAGCGCGCGAGCTGACCTCTATTGGAAAACGGCGTTGCCTCTGTTGGAAAAAATCAAAAACAACCAGGCCATCACCTACTCCAGCAGCAGGCTGTTTGAATACAAATCCAAACAAATGTCCGTCGCCGAAGCTACTGTTTTTATGGAGAAGGGAAAGCTGTTCACCGCGACACAGTTTATGAAGAAGAAGGATTACGAAAAGGCGTTGAACATTTTTGAAAACCTCAAAGATCCTTACGCCAGCTTCTATCAATCGCAGATCTACAAACACATGGCGGATCAGAAGACCAATGAGAATAAAGAGAATGTTACTTCAGAGATGAGGAGTCAGAACATAATCCTGCTGTCCAGGGCCAGGGATTGCTTGTACCTCACGCTGGACAGGCTCAGAGAACCGTCGGTGGATAAGAGCCATCCTTTGAACGCTAGTCTCGGCACAGAGATAGAAAAAATTGAGAGACTTCTTTCGCGGATCGATCCGGATTGTAATAACCGCAACGAATGCGACGGAATGTCAGATGAGAACAATTCTTCGGACAACAGCGTCGGTGAGCAATATATGTCAACCTACACAAACCACAATAGTTTCCAAAACGGGCACGCTTTCGCCTCCAAACTGGAATCGCATCATAATAACCATTCGACTCCTCTGCGGTTGGGCATCACTCGCCAGGAGGCGCGACCTAGCCCCGAACGATTAGACGCTCAAATAAGGCAAATGGCCGCTTCAAGAGACTTAGCTTTGAATGGGATACTGGAACAGAACAAAATAATAGCGGAATCGCACAAAGGGATGCTGGAAGAGCTGCGCAGCTTCAAGGATGCCGTCAATAACCTCACTTCTATGGTGGACGATTTGAAGTCGATGAAAAGAGGGTTTGAGGAGTTGAAGGACATGAAAAAGTCGGTCGACGAACTCAAACATTCCGTCGACGATCTGCAGAATGTGGTAGATGTTGTAAAGGTGAGAAATTAGATTTTTCTTCATTTAATTTGAATAATATTTTTAATTTCTCTATTTTTCTCTTGTTTCTATTTTTCCCTTATTTTGGTACTGGTGGTAGATCTGTTGAATTGTCTCCATCGAGTTTCAAGCATAGCTTTGTGATTCTGGAGTTGTTCAACATTGGAAGTTCCCCCATTTTGTTTACGATTTTTTACACTTGTTACATTTTGAAGGAAATCATCTCTGCTCTTGCAGGACTTTTTGTGTCAAAGGTAAGTACCTTTTTGTGGTCATCTTATCATTGCATTCAAGCCTTTCTTGTTGTGAATTTAGAATTTGTAGCGGTAGCGTCATTTTATATTGGTTAACAAATCATCAGAGCCGTCACAAAAACCCTCACACTAGAAAGATGCCAGTGTTGTTATAGGCCCCACGTTGGGTGCCAATTTTTCAAGGCGAAGTTAAAGGGAGGTAACCAGTGAATAATGTCCCGTACCCGCCACTAACGGCCCCAGCAGCTCAGTTAGGCATGGACACAACAAAAAAATGAGTTTTGTTAAAAATAAAATATACATGTGCAAATTGTTGATATGAAACAATAAACAAAGACCGGAGAACAGGTTGTAGAGAACTGAGAAAATGGATAAACCCCATAATAAACAATACCAGTCTGAGTTTTGGGGGTCTCTTTCAATATGGGGATTTTTGTGACGACCCTGAAGGTTTATTTGCCGTCTGATAACCATTTTCTTATTCCGGTGGGTATGCTAAGGATGAATGACGGTACAAGTCCTAAAATTCATAAAGAAAAACGTCTGAGCGTCATACTAAGATCATCATAAAGGTGGCTAACCGAACCTCGACATAATCTGCAAGAATCATTTCTCAGGTCTCTATCCTCTCTTATTACTCGAAAAGTCACGCAATAATCAAGGTCTCGTCCGTGAAAATGATATAGTTCAATATTCCGTGTAACTGTTATAATTTTGTATAACCCCAGATGGCTCATGTTCTAAGGAGACAATAGGTTTTGGAAAATTAGGCATGCTTGGACAATAAACGAATGGAAAATGTTACGGTTCCGTGTTCTAACCACAGAACAGTGAAGTGACCACAAGTATGTTTTCTTTGGGGGAGGGTGGCTAGTATAACATGTCTAATACATAATAACATCTTTCAAATGTACATACAATGGAAATGTTTTAATTTTAAAACCAAGGTATATAGTGAAGAGTTTGTCCCAATCAACACAGAATTCTAAAACATTGTCATCTTTAAACAGGGGTGTTCACAATGCAAATGTACCTGTTACAATGAAAATATTTCTGTTTCTGGCAACTGTGCAATTTACAACCCAATTCCTGAAAGCTATCAATTTAGACTGTTTGAATGATGCTGAGACTAACTTGCAATTTTGAATTTGTCGAGTCGCCTATTGTGGCCATTCTTTGTCAAACCCTTACAACCAGAGTTTCATTCCCTAACAGTAAACTCATCTTATTTACTCTTTTCATATTTTGTAAGTAGTAATTCATCCATTAGTAGCGTTGAAATTAAATAATGAATATTTAGTAGGTAATTTTCTAGAACATATTTTTTTTTCAAGGAAATGAAAAAAGAAATCCACGAATTGAAAAAGGACCATACTAAGAACAACCAGCTTAGTGATGAAGATTTATATGTACTAGATCCTGATTACGGTGTTGATTATAACTTGGGTTCCAGTGTGACTGGATTCGGATCAAACGTGCCAAGTGTCTACCCGAACTTCCAGGCTGGTAGATTACCTAACCCCAATCCATTGGCGGCTTACGCACCTTCCGCAATTTATCCAGGGCTATACCCCGGATTACCTTACCCATATGGTAGCCTGGGTTTACCGCAACCAGGGGCATTACCGTTCGTGGCTGATCAGCAGCAGATTCCAGGTATAACTGCAACTGGTGCAGTTGCTTTCCCCCAACAAATTTTAGGTCAGTCACCTCTGAACCACACCTTGACAGGTAATGCCGGGTTAGGAATAAATATGGTAACGGGACAACCGCTTTCTCAAGGACATCATCAGCAACAACACCAAGCGAGTCAACTAATCAGAGACCTATCCAAAAATTCTCCTAGCATCACTAGTACAAGTCAGAGCAGCTTCACTTCGATATCGTCCGCATCAACTATGCCGGCTATAAACAGAGCACCTCCTGTGAATGTAGTAATAACTTCATCAGATCCTCTGCCACTAATCAAAACGCCTACCTCGCAACCAATTTTGTCGGTTACCATTCCTCCCCAACATATCAAAGGTAACACAGTCAGATCTAAACCTCAGATTCCACAGGCTTCTAGTACTTCTTCCATATTCTCTACTTCAAGTACTCCGACGATATTCTCTACTTCAAGTACTCCTTCGATATTCTCTACTTCAAGTACTTCGATATTCTCTACATCAAGTACTCCTTCGATATTCTCTGCTCCAGTGTCTGCTGTTCCCACCCCAACTTCGATGAACGTTTCATCTCTGTTTTCTGGAATCACACAAAATAAAACTCCGGTGAAAAATGCCAGCCTCGGATTTCATATAGAGAAAACTTTGGAAGAAACTTTCAGTTCACCTAAAATCGCAGATGCTTCTATTAAAACTAACGTATCGTCTAATTCCATAGATGAACACGATCCCTGTCCTGACTTTAAGCCGATAATACCTTTACCCGATGAAGTCCCCGTCAATACCGGGGAAGAATGCGAGACTGAACTTTTTTGTCAACGTGCCAAGTTGTTTAGACACGTGGTTAACAAGGGGACGAAAGAGTGGAAGGAAAGAGGTGTCGGAAATCTGAAAATCCTCCATAATCCAGAGTCAGGAAAGATCAGAGTACTCATGAGGAGAGACCAGATCCACAAAATCTGCGCCAATCATTTCATCACGAAGGATATGGCACTCACGCCAATGGCTAATAATGAAAGGGCGTACATTTGGGCGGCTCAAGACTTTGCCGACGAGGAAGTGGTACCCGAGACTTTCTGTGTTAGATTTAAGACCGCAGAAGAAGGAAAGATGTTCCTTGATGCGTTCGAATCTGCCAAAAAATTATTGGATAAGCCTCCGGCGCCTACACAGCAGAAAACTGCTGAGAAGGCGGATCAGAAGAAAAAAGAGGCATTGAAAATGGCTCAGAAGACCGAGGAAAAACAAGAGTCGTTGAAAACAGTAGAAAAACAGAAAGATTCATCGAAGGTAGATAAGAAGCAGAGTGATAAACTGAAAACAGAAACTCTGAAAACTGGCACAAGTCAGTTCGGTCCTACGTTAGGCGGATTTGTGTTTACTAGTACACCGACATTCAAGACGGCCGAGACCTCAGTTCCTGTTAAACCAGTAGAAGTTCAGGAAAAACCACAAGAAAGTCCATTTTCCTCTTTCACTTTCAGTAAAGGCAACACTCAGAAGAACAGTTTGTTCCAAAGTCCTCTGCAAACTAGCGAACCCCTGGTCTTTTCACCCCTTGTCATCTCCCAGGAAAAGCAGTCTGCCTCGCAGATTAATGAGGAAGACGACTCTCACGCGGAAGACTTTGTCCCAACGGCAGAGTTCAAGCCTGTCGTCGCTCTACCGGATTTGGTCGAGATAAAAACCGGCGAGGAAAACTCTGAGATCCTTTTCGAATCCAGAGCCAAGCTCTTCCGCTACGATACAAATAGCGAAACAAAGGAATGGAAAGAGAGGGGTCTGGGGGTTATCAAAATACTCAAAGACGACTCGATTCGTGTGCTCATGAGAAGAGATCAAGTGCACAAAGTTTGCTGCAATCACAAAATATTGAAGAACATGGTATTCAAAGTCAACCCTAGCAACTCCAAGGCGATTGTTTGGCATGCAAAAGATTTTTCTGAAGGTGTTCTGACCCCGGAAACTTTTACGGTTAGATTTAAGACAGAAGAGCTGGCTAACCAGTTCTTGCACACGGTTCAGACTGCTCAGACGTCTCTTGACGAGAATAATAAAGTGAGCAGCAAGCATCACAAGCCCGAAACAAGGCCGAGGACAACTAGCTTCGGCGAGAAATTCAAACCTGCCAAAGGCAGTTGGGAATGTAAAAATTGCTACATTGTGAACGAGGGAAAGGCCAGTCATTGCGTGGCCTGTGAAACGCCGAAAAGCGGGACGGTCACGAAAAAAGCGGAAGTGTCAGGTCCGGTGTTTTCTTTTGGCGTAGGGGCCAAGACTCCAGAAACGAAAGCGACCACTGGATTCGTCTTCGGGCAAAAACCTGCCGCCAACAGCTGGGGGAATTCGTTCCAGCCTGCAGAGGGCAGTTGGGAGTGCAAAACTTGCTACATCCGGAATACTGGCGATAAAATCAAATGCGTTTCTTGTGAAACTGCTAAAAACGGAAGCGTGGAAGCAACTACTGTGTCGACGATAAAGGGCGTAAACTTGGATACGCCTGGGCTCAAATTCAACTTTGGCATCCCGACAGCAAAAACTGAGGTGGCGAAACCTGCCGCCACTGGGTTTGGAGATGCCTTCAAACCAAAAGCGGGTTCGTGGGAATGCAAACAATGCATGGTGAGGAATAATGCCGATGTGAAATACTGTTCTGCTTGCGATGGTCCCAAAGATGATACTGTGCCCAAGAAGGAAACCAAAAAAGGTGAGTGGATCTGTAGAGTATTTTATTTTTTATACGAAAAAACAACTAGTAGATAGGTTTTTTAGTGTTGATACCCATCGTTAAATTAGCATTGAGAGGTCAGTAAATGTCATATATGCCAAAACATTTTACACTAATGTTGCCTACGTTACTTACAAATCCGGCCAAGCAATAAAGTGTATCCCTTGCGTCTTTGGTTCAACATGTTATTTCAGTTAAAAAAAAAGGTTATTTAGGAACTGTTCAAAATTTACAATGTATGTATGATTGATATTATTATTATTAAGCTAACCTAACCTATATTTATGACACTCATCACTTTATACAGGGTGTCCCAGAATAAAGAGGACAAACTCCGAGGGTAGAATAGTCACTTCATTTCAAGGCTGAATAAACATATACCCTAAAATGAGTATCAACCGAGTTACAGGGTGTTGAAAGTGACACAAAAAAATAAATATATTTTCCAGAATAACTCCACAACGGCTTAACTTTTCTTAATGAAATTTGGTATGTCTAACGAAGTAAAAGCTCACCACTCATATTATACAAGAAAAAAGATCAGCTCTTACCTAACAAGCATGATACTACTCTGTACCAGAAAGGTTTATTTCATATGGGATGTATGTTTTACGATTAGATATCAGATAGTATTAATAGTAGTAGGAATTTGAATATTTTTAAGAAAAAAGTGAAAGTATTTCTATTGGAAACAAATTGTTACACAGTTAGGGAATTATATGCATGTACTTAAATATTTGTTCAATTGTTAGTAGTTCTTCATAAGTCTTGTTCGTATTTTTACATTTTGATCTATTTACATTGACGACATTTCTTAACAGTATGTTTCTGAAAGTGAATAAATTAATAAATAAATAAAAATAAATAAATGATTCAGTCTGAGTAGACCATTATCCATCTTTTTTATTTAAAAGATTTTGTTTAACTTGAAACTTTTTAGTTTGTTCGTTAGTTTGGGAAATTTGCAAACTCGATTAGAACTATTTCCTCTTATCTTCTTACCATAAATTTTACTTGTTTGTTCAGTTTTTGATGGCATACTTAACGTAAAAAAAAGCAGCTCCCTTTGCCTCCTGAAGGCTAGATAGAGAATGCATAGAAATTTTTAAATACTTCCGAAATTTTCGACTGTTTCGGGCGAGGAAAATTACGTCGAAAAAAAATATCGGTCTGTGGCTCTGACCCTCCTACGTTACGAAAACTCGCGAAAATGAAATCGGAAAAATCTGTAAAAATTGTGACAAACATCGAATCTCCGAATCATTTTCGCAGCTTGACCTGTATGTATGTATCTATTAAGGTGAGATACGTGCCGAAATTCTGGGCATTTTGGTCGGGAGACTCGAACCCCCCTTCTTTTCGAAAAAAGTGAAAACTGGCGCAATAAAATCGGAAAAACCAATAATTCATGAATTTACGGCAATTTCTAGTATCTTTTGGTCCGTTATGATACCTGTTCGTTAGATAAAAGTCCTTGGGTTGAACATTTTCATGTCATTATATTGGTATGTCTGTGATAAACTAACACCAGAATTGACGAATAAATTGTGTGCAAATATATTCGTCAAAAATTGATCATTTATTCATGAATTTTATTTGACCATGTAAAATAAACCTGTATCACGATTTATTTTCGAGATGAACTTTAATATCATAACATTTTTTAATGTAAAAAAATTATGGGTTTGACTTTTTTTGCGTTTATTTAAAAAACTAAAAATTTACAACCAAATCGAATTCTAAAATAAATTATTGCAAGTTTTTCCCATCTGATATCAACTCTTTGAAGAATGTGTAATGAGAATTATTTTGTCTTCGAGACTTGCAACTTTCTTATGCCAAAAAAGATTCTACATCCTGTCAAAAAAATGCGACTTTTTTGCACGTTTGTTCTTTCCTTCAACTGATTGCTAACTTAGAAGCTAAAACATGTGCGAGCTAAGATAAACACCATTTCTTACGTGTGATCCCAAACACGTAAATTAACTATTTCAAAAAATATATATACACACAAAAATGTATTCAATGACATATTTATCCGCTTCCGACATTTTTTTCAGTTCTTGGTTTCACAGTAACTATCTTCCGCAATTGTACATTTTTTTACTTTATGATCATTATCCTCGCAACTTATCAATTTTTTTTTTTTTTTGTTATGTAGGAATTGATTTGAGCACCCCTGGACAAAAGTTCCTTTTTGGAATGCCCAGCAGCACCGCCACATCTCAAGTTGCATTTAGCTCTAATCTCCCAAGTACCCAACCTGCAGCTCCTCTATCATCCACTACCGCTCAAGTGACCTTCGGCTCGAGCACCATATTCGATTCCAAACCGGCGAGCATATTCAAGCCGCCTACGAGCAACACGTTCACCTTCAAGCCTGCCGCTCCCGCGGAGCCCGAAACGTCGCCGGCGGATGAACATTCCAAATTCGTGTTCGGTTCTCCGCAAAAACACGACTTCGAATTCAAACCGAGATCGCCGAGACGCATCAGCGCCGGTCAAGGAGACGAGGAATCCGACGGAAGCTACGTAGAAGAAGAGGAAGACAATATTTATTTCAAACCAGTAATCCCGCTGCCCGATAAGGTGGACGTAAAAACCGGCGAGGAAGAAGAAGAGTTGTTGTACTGTCACAGGGCAAAGCTGTTCAGATTTGTCGGAGGGGAATGGAAGGAGAGGGGCTTGGGCGATATCAAGATATTGCGGAGGAAAGATGGGGGAAAGCTGAGGTAAGATTAATTTTTTGTTTTCTGTGTTGTAATGTAAATTGCTATAAAACAATTGTATATCTCTAAAATTAGTTTTATCGATTTAATTTTCGATGTGAAACATCTAATGCGGCGGGCAGGACCGGCTGCCAGCCGTACCGACGCAACTCTGGGACGCTCTTCTCTCACTGCGCTTAGCTCGTACAAGCTCGTACAACAATAGCAGTAGATAGATAGATAGATAGATAGATAGATAGATTTATTGGTCATGTTATGCACACAATACATTTACGACAAGTCACAGATTACAAGAAAGTGTATATAAAAATAAAAATGGAATTATTACATTAATCAATTCATTATAAACATAAATATAAAATAACATATAGTTGGTACAATATCAGACATCAATGAAGTCAGTTTTATTGTGAATCAGTGAGTATACCTTTCTTCACACATTCCACATATTCTTCGATCCCATAGAAAGAATTTTCTAACAAAAATAATTATTGTTTTTTTGAAACGAAATGTATTCAAATTTCTGACATCAACAGGGAGAATATTGAAAAGAGTATAATTTAAAGAATTTTTTTGAGATTTTGCGAGTCTAAATCTGGGAACACATATACTATTCGAACCTCTGGTGTTATGGTGGTGTATGTCCGAATGTGTAGTCATAGTAGAAGCGTTTTTATGTATTTCAATTACAGTATTCCAAATATAAAGTGAGGGAAGGGTCATGATATTCAATTTTTTTAAAAGTGGTCGGCAGGTTTCTCGATACTTGGCATTACTCAGGATTCTAATTGCTTTTTTTTGTTGTCGAAAAACTCTATATGCTGCAGATGAGTTCCCCCATAGAACAATCCCGTAATTAAGATGGGATTGGAATTGAGAAAAGTATAATGTCCTGAGTGTATTGGTATTAGTGAGATGTCTAAGTTGTCGCATATTGAAAATTGAGCTGGATAATTTAAGATTGAGTTGCCTGATGTGACTTACCCAGTTTAGCTTCTCGTCCAAAATGAGACCCAAAAATTTGACATTTCTTTCCTCATGCGGTAATGTGCTGGTGGAGACTATTAAATTTTGTGATTTGTCACTGTTCAATTTGAGATTATTTGCTATAAACCAGTTTATGGCTTTCTGTTCAATTTCATCTGATAATAGATTCAATGAATCTTGATCGTCATGCGAATAAATCAATGTCAAGTCATCAGCAAACATAACGCTACTGTATGGGGATAAGAAAGTCGGTAGGTCATTAATGTATATTATAAACAGTAAAGGCCCCAGCACCGAACCTTGCGGTACACCAAATCTAACACCTTTGAAATCAGATAGTTTATTATTGTAGTATGGTGTAAGTATGCAGTATTTTTCACTTCGGAACACTTTGCTTGTGTTTTATTTGAAAGTAATAAATGTTACATCAGTGGCTGAATGCGCCTCAAGGTATGTACACATATGGCAATTCAAGGCCAACTCAGGCCAACATAGGAGTTAAATTATATAATAAATTAAAATGTATCTGTGATTAACAATATACCTGTAGTATGTCTTTTAGCACCAAACTGAAACTTTTTTTGACAGAACAAATATTATATAGTATAGAAGATTTTCTCAACTTTTAAAATGTATTTTAAATGTACTTTAATTGTATTTTAACTGTATATTAATTATTTTAATTGTATTAACAGTATTTTATTTTATTAACAGTATTTTATCATTTTTGTTGATTTCTGGGTTTTGCTGTGGTATTCTTTGGTTAAATTCTCCAAATGTTTCAACTGCAACTGCGGCAGTCATCTTCAGTGATTTTTTCACACCTGCCATTCATTATAAAATGGCATTATACACCCGTCCTTCACTGAAGTGCAAGAGGTTAGACTACACCCTGTATTTTACTTCAGTGACTGTACTATATCCACTGTTACTAACTTTCTCATTAGAAGGACTCTTTCTTATAAGGAGTTTTTTTATTGGAAGTACTTTTTCTTTATAGAAAGGACTTTTTCTTGTGAGGAATACTTTATAAAACTTGCAACATTGCGGCCTAGGTTGTCGTCAAACACATTCTAACTGCTAAGAAATCATATTTAATCTCAGTTAACAATAAGTTATTCAAAATATACCTATGAACCAATGTTTATTCCAATTACAGTCTGCTAAATCGATTAAAAATAATTTTATTGGTCCTTCGAGCCTGATATAAACCATCCAGTGTTTTTCTATTGTGATCTTTTCTTCCAGGGTGGTCATGAGGCGAGAACAAGTACTGAAAATATGCCTGAACCACGTCTTGACCAAAGGCATAGAATACTTACCGAAAGATGAGAAATCATGGCTGTTCCACGCCGCCGATTTTTCAGAAGGCGAAATCGTTCACGAACAGTTCTGTGTCCGGTTCAAGACTGCTGAGATCGCTCAAGAATTCAGGAAGGCCGTCAACGATGCTATTGAAGGAGCTGCAGGTGGCGACCAAGGTAAAGATGTGACTGATAACGTTGATCTTATCATAACTATTACTAAGCCGGCTAATATGTGTACTAACTCGAATTTAATCATGTACTTTGGTTTGGCTGTTCTAACGTTGGGTTTGTGTTTTGTGTTTTTGAAGAAACGTTCGTGATGAATTTTTGCTGCAATACAATTTTTTTTTTTTTGGTACTTTGATATACTTGATTTCGAATGATCTGTTGTGAGTTTGTATTAATTTCAGAGTAGTAGGACAACACTGATTCGACCATTTAGATAGGGAAACTAGAATGTTAGAGAGAGAGAGAGAGTGAGAGGTTGTGTGGTTTGTGAGAGATGTAGAGTTCCAAGGCCGCATGCACAGTAGCGATTATCTGTGCCAAGTACCATCTGTTGTCTGCCATGTGTTATCTGCCATCCATCATAGGCCAATACTTCATCTGTCATATTTCGCCTGCCATCATTCATCTAAACAATCAACTAGTCACTTAGAGGTCATAACGTCACACAGCCAAAAAACATGTAGGGGTTTTTCACTACGAATTGCTAGAGAAAAATACAGAATGTTTCCAAATGCAACAAAAAACATGACGGCATATCGTAGCAGATGTCATATAATCTACGCTGTAGGTGGATAGGATACAGGTCTGGAGGTCTGGGAGGCTGACATAGTAATACAATGAGTTTCATTTTTGTCTAGCTGAGATGTTGTGTGTTTGAACGCCCACAAACAGACAAAATTCATCAAGTTGTATTGGAAGATTTGAGACTAGAAGTTGAATGAAAAATCGCTGCAAATTTACGAAGAGGTTGTTCTCTTTCCTCTCTTGTTCAAATAGATAAATGAATTTGAAAATTAATATGTTAGATCTAAATTTTGCTAGACGATATCTACAGGAAATCAGGAGACAACTCGAAAACGAAATATCAGATACAACATCTGATTCAATATCTGATCGGAGAAATCGAAAATTAATCCACAGGTCATTATAACATTAATAAATAACATATTCGCGTCTGCGTATATATTTACATTTTACTGTCTGAATCGTTCCGAAATTGTCTAGGAGTTTCAGCTCACTGCCTATTGTGGCTAGTAATACCAGCAAAATC
This sequence comes from Chrysolina haemoptera, assembly GCA_958298965.1. Classification (NCBI taxonomy): domain Eukaryota; kingdom Metazoa; phylum Arthropoda; class Insecta; order Coleoptera; family Chrysomelidae; genus Chrysolina; species Chrysolina haemoptera. The sequence continues at coordinate 8,602,683 of OY282600.1, read as the reverse complement.
GGAACTCGAGAAATATATTAGCAGATAACGAATGACAAATGTCATATGGCAAATGACACATGACAGATAGTGCATGCGGCCTTGGAACTTTCAGCTCCAATTTATCAATATCCTGTTGGAGTACTTTAACTTGCAGCAAATTTTTTCTCGCGGTTAGAATGAATAGACATTTGCTAAATAAGGAGTAAACTCACATTCTAATCGTTAATTAAATTTAGCGAAAAGTCAAAGTAAGCTAACAGGATATTGATAAACTCGATTCAATCTCTCTCACAACCTCAAAACTGCCCACCTTCATTCTCTAACACACTGATTTCTCTATCTAAATGGCTGAATCAGTGTTGTCCCACTACTTTTCAAACTAATTGCAAAGTATTAAGATGCAAATTATAATTTTAAATAAGTTCCCAATCAATTGTGATATATGTACTTAGCATTCACATATATAAATAATAATAATAGGTCTTTTATATACGTTTTAGGATACGTTTTTGAAATACTTAATAGTCATAAATATTTTATGATTTTTTTGTCTGATGTTCAGATAGCCAATGGATTGTGATATTTATATAATCTACTTTTGATGACATATTTTGCAAAATTTCAGTCAATCCTTCAAATGACATCAAACTCCTTTTATTATCCTTCTTCTATCTTCCATATAAAAAGCCCAATTCTTTTATGTTGGAAATAAATGAATTAAATATTTCAATAGCAAAATTTACTTTTGAGGTGACAAAAATCTCTGGTCTTGTTTTCTTGGTTTTTTCATCATCTTTCACTTTAATTCCCTTTTGTTAAACTTTCACTTTCTTTTGATTTTGCATTTTTATTATTCAGTGTTATCAGATAGGATAATTTCATTTCTTGTACTTATTCTTTGTTAATGGTCATACTGAACTTGATTGAAATATATCACTGTTTATATTGATTTCTTGTTTTGTTTTTCCAACTTTCCCAATTATAATCGACTCCTCTCATTCTATTCAGTCAAGTTATAACTTTGGCTGATTTTCATTGGTTATACTGATTAACTTTGTCTTCATCTTCAGTTTTTCCCATATACAATAGTGTCCTTTTATAACGAACCTCAATTGACTGACAAAAACGGTTTGCTATAAGCCAAGTTCTTTATAAAAGATTACATAATACATATGTACTTGAGTTCGTACTCTATAAATAAAAATAAAAAATACTAGTGCCAATTGACCTTTTCGAATACGCAAACACAATGTTCTTTTAAACACAAATCACATTTGATCCAAGCTATTAAATTCTTGGTCAAAACGGTGAGTAATGAACTGAAATTGACAGACTACACGTTCAGTTGTTAATTCATGAGGAACTATAGAAATTGCAGATTGAACAATCGTACCTAAACTGAGAGACGCAGTATAGGTGATTCATCAGTGGCGCGTTTTGGAAGATTGGCGAACCAAGGAATCATGTAAATAATCTCGGATTACTTTGAAATTTCACTGGTGTGTTCCTAATAATAAGACAAGTATCCCATTTTATTTACTTTAATTAGTCATAGTTGGCCCTGTATATAGAAGATGTACACTAACTAGTTCCACCACCGCAGGCAGTTGATAGTTTATGAAAAATTGAAAACTAATTTCTAATGGAAAAAATATGAAACTTCCTTAATAAGGGAAAAAAAGAAATTTAAATTACCTAAAAGAATTTCAATGTTTGGTCAACTCTGGATTGCTCGACGATCTAAGCAACTAAGCAAGTCCTACAAAGTTCCTTTATATGAAGGATCTTTTCACAAATGCCTGATAGTTGCAAAACAATATCCATTGAGGTATCAGCCAGGGAGTATTTTGTCAGTGATATGAATAAATTCATGGTGTTGTACATAAAAAAGTATTTCAATTGTCTGATTCATATCTGAATTATTCAATATCTGCCGTTCAAATTTCAAACCTAAGTAGATCACTAGTTTTTACAACTGCAAAAAAATACGGTTCCACTGAAAATTCATCCAACATTATATTTTATATAATTATTTGAGACTGAATATTTCTAGAATAAATTCAGGAAAGTTAATTTATTCGACATTATCCTCTCTGATGATTTGATAGAACAGGTTACAGTATGTCCAATATTTATAATTTATCAAATATTTTATCAGCGAACTTCTTGGATTTGGAAAATTTCAAATCGCATTTTTGTCACTAACATGATCAGAAGAGTAAGAATAATGAACTAGGTGACATTTTGCAAATGATCAGTACAACAAACATCCCAAAATACTATACCTTATCACAAATTCAATAAGAGAAAACATAAAAAACTACCAAGTCCAAATTAACAATGTTTTTGCTTTATAGATTTTTTTTTACTCATTTACCTGAGCATTTCGTTGAAATGGCTCCATCAGCCATACCATAATTCATGAGGATGATTATTATTATCATACTGTCTTAGAAGAGGCTTGAATTTTGAAGTGGAATTTATAAATTGAACTTTCCTTTATTTTTTCACTATTTTGAGCACTGTTTCTTTTTTGTATATTGTACTAACCTATAATATATTCAAGCCTCATCAGTCTCACGTTGAAAACTGATTTTTTTCTAGCCAAAAAACCTCCTTTGGCCATAGAAGAAAGTGATGATGAAGTGGAAGTGGTATTCGAAACACAAGTAACTCCTGAAGAAGAAGAAGAGGCGCTGAAACTAGGTCTACCACGAAAATTCTTCGCTTATAAGCAACTACCAGACTGTACTTGTGATGAGTGCAAGAAAGATGACGAATATCTGAAGGAATTGTTCGCAGATAAAAAGAAGCCACTTTCTTTCGCTGATGCTGTCCCCACCAAGTCCATAAATTTCAGATCACCCACAACGACTCTGACCCCATCGACTGGGGACTCTGTATTCGGCACACCAAAGGGGACTTTATTCAGCTTCACACCACAATCAAAGCAAAAAGACAAAGACACCTCCGAGACTGTTGTCGAAACAAGTACTTCGAACTCGACGTACCAAACTCCTGGTAAATCTGACACTCTCAGGGATCTACTGATGAAACCGTCAGCGCTCTCTAGTTCCACCTCCACCCCCAAAGACTTGTCTATGAAGAATAAACCTGCAGAAAGCGCCATCTCCAAGCCTTTTTCATTCTCAGGCGCTCAGGGGCAGTCGAATACTGCTGCGTCTTCTCCGAACATTTTCGCGCAGTCCGTCACAACCACTTCTGGTAGCGGAGTGTTCAGCTCAAATACCAGTAGTTTATTCGGCAATGCCACCAGTACGGGTTTGTTCAACAGCCCCATGGCGAACGTTTTCGGAGCGAAGAGCTCTAGCGGCAGCAGCTTGTTTGGAAGCGCGACGAGTACCGCGTCCATTTTCAGTAGCGGGAGCGCGACGCCTGTTTTAGGTAGCGCGACGAACAGCAACACCAGCATTTTCGGCGGTGCGACGCCAACTACCGCTTCGTCGAATATTTTCGGCGGTGCGACTCCAACAACAACTTCGTCGAGTATTTTCGGCGCTGCGACGCCAAGTACAACTTCGTCGACTATTTTCGGCCGTTCTGTTGGTATTTTTGGTAGTACGACTCCTTCCACTACGACTGCTTCTATTTTCGGCGAGACTTCGAACGTTTTCAAACCGACTTTCGGCAGTGGCTCGACTGCTACCAATCTTTTTGGGGGAACGGCCCCTGGTACTGGATTCGGCATGTTTGGCGGCAAACAAGAACCTTCGACTGAGACGTCGAAAGCAACTTCTGTCAAAAGCACTACGGATTTGAAAGAAGATGATGAACTGGTGCTCAAGTGCGATACTGACATTTCGTTTGCTTCCTTGGCAGCAAACACTTCCGCTGACGCAAAACCTGCTTTCAGCAAAACCGGTAAGTCACCACAAATTTATTCTGTTGTTTATTAATTTTTCTAAAGAACTCTGAACATTACTGTTATAAAAAATCCGATCAATCAGAAAAATTTAGCAAATACTATCTGACACTAGAAATTGCCAATCTTCAAAGCATTATGTCGCTGAAGAGGTTTGGTAGTGTTAACAAAAAGTAGTAGATTATTGTAGCATTTGTTTCATCCATATGGCTATCGTGATGCTCCTTAATCTCAGGGTCATAGGTTTGTGCCCCACGTTGGGTGCCAAATTGCGTAAGCTGTCATAACCGAATTTCCTAGGAAGAAATCCGTTTCGGGAAGTTTACAGATTAATTTCATATAGCAGTACGTATGAGCTGATCAGATTGATACAGCAGGTCGTGAGTATCATTATCTGTCAGTCCTTGGACAAAAATATTAGGTCATTATAATCATATAAAGATAAAAAGTTAAGATATGGGCAACAGGCTCGTCTTCAGAAAGTACCAAAAACACAAACTTTTCAAAGCAGTTCCGAGCGCGAGCTGAAAGCGAGTGTGAGGAACCACGAGCATTGCGATTTTCATTCTAACCAAGTAACAGACTGTGTTTTAGAATGAAAATTTGATACAAGTGGGAAGTTCCGAGCGCGAGCTGAAAGCGAGTGTGAGAAACCACGAGCATTGCGAATTTCATTCTAACCAAGTAACAGACTGTGTTTTCTCCACTCACAAATTTTACATATGATCAAATGGAAAGCCAGCAAAACATTATTTTGACATTTCAATCTACATTTTGTCACTATAATGCAAGTCAAGGCTAACGTTATTATTGCTACAACAGAGTTAGAATATTCAGGGATAGAAATACACACAAAATGCATAAGACAGCAAGTGTTGTAGAATATTTGTTCCATATCAAGAGCAAGAATGTTACCATTCTGTTATCAAATTTGATTTCATAATTGGCAAATTCTGTAACGGTTGTGGAGAAATGAATATTTGGAACCTTTGGTGTAAATACAATTCAAGAAATAGAAGCTACCCAAAACTATGTAACTTTCACTCAACGAGCTAACTTTTTTATTTGACGAGATAGACCCTTGGTGGTAAAGAACAAAAGTATTTAGAATCAAAAAATAAGAAATTTGAAGAAAAGAATTTCTCTGGTTTATGAAAATTGCAAACCCTTATATTTTTCGAGCCCTTGAAGATATCGCTTTTGTGTCATCACAAGTTTGAAATTAGGTGTAAAGAGGCTTCCAAGACCTTTGAAATGAAGTATCACTCAACCCCTCTCCCTTATTCAATTTTAAGGGGTTGAAGCGCCCCCTATTAGGGGGTTTCTCGTTCAAGCCTCAAATATGCGTCAAAAGATGTCCCCCAAACAAAATCATTGGACGTGTATCGGGAAATTTTTCTGAGATGGAACACCCTCTATATAACACAAAATAGAATGGAAAAATTAAGAATTTTTTTTTTTATTCATTGGAGTCAGTAGAAATCTCTTTTGAAAGGTTCCTTGAGGCTAGTCGTAAATAATTGGGAAGTGACAGGTCAAAAGACAGTGACGTAACTTTGCAGAATAATCTGTTTCAATGGTATTGTTTAAAGGGCCACCATACAAACCGAAATGAAGTTTAATAAATTCAGTTCCTAATTCTCGACCTTCTAGACTCTATTCATTTTTCTAACGGTTTTCAGTTATCGTTCATATACAATTCAGACCCAAACAAATTCAACGGAGAATTTCGGTCACATGCGGATATTTTGTGACTCTCGAGGTTAAGTAATGCAATTTTATCTTCAGGAGATGGCTCGTTCGCATTTTTGGGAGCCGGAGCTCCAGTCTTTGGCTCTGTCAAGGACTCCAAGAGAAAAGCAGATGCGTCGAAAAATCAGTCGGACGATGAAGGTGGTGATACCCAAGCTGATGAAACATACGATCCTCATTTCGAACCGATAGTCCCTCTTCCAGATGCTATTGTCGTGACGACAGGCGAAGAAAACGAAACAGCCCTGTTCAACGAGAGAGCCAAATTATTCAGATTCGATGCCAACACGAAGGAATGGAAAGAAAGAGGTGTGGGGCAGATGAAGGTGTTGCACCATCCTGAGAATAGTAAGTTATGGTGATTCTGATCATGTTCATTTTGGGTTATTCGTTCTTCCTTGCTCTGTTCTTCAATTTAGCAACACTTAAATACGATTACCATCCAGCAGCAAATTAAAATGGGTTACTTCATTTATTTTTATTTATTTATAAATTCGATCCCAAGAAACATACAATGTTTATATAGGGACAACTAATATGTATATTCATATATAAAAAAAAGGGAAAAAAAACAATAGCCATGGTGAATAATAAATACAATTGATAGTTAAATCAGTATTTGGCCGATGTTGGAGAAATTATGCTGCTTTATCTTCAGTAAAAATTAGGAATTTCTTCAGTTCCTTTTTTAATATTATGAGGTAATTAATAGACCTTATTCGTATGGGCAGGCTATTATAAGTTATAATACCATGATAAAATAAAGAATTTTTGTCAAATTAAGTTTTTATTTGCACAGTTTTCAGGTTATTAGAATGTCTGGTTAAATGACTATGACTATCAGAAGTAACAACATAAGAAAGATAGGATATTTCTAGGTTTAATTTAATAGTTAGGTTCCTATTAATCCTAGTGAATAACTTCGTTTTTCACCGTTAAAGTCACCTCTTGAAATTGTTTCTTTAAATTTAATATGCTGACAAGATAGTAACTAAGACATTTCAATAATGTCGTAAAGTCTTCCCTTCATATTGTGTTGTTGTTCTATATTTGAGACCACTATTTCCAAAAGAATGCTTTCACAAAAAAAACGAAAAATGACTTAAATAACGGACGACATCGACAACACACGTCGCTTTTCATGGTGTAACTATGTTAGAGTCAAAAAAATTCCTTGTAATAGATAACTGCATCTAAATATTAGGGTCAGTTCCAAATCCATTTGTTTGTAATGACAGTTCAGATCATTTGAAAAAGACGAATACGGTTTTTCGTGTTTATCTCCGAATAAAGAGTTAAGCAAAGGCATTCTTTTGGAAATAGTAGACTCATTTACATCTAGGGATTAGGGAATACTTGTTTTATTTAGCAAGCTGCTAATTAAAATCATTACATTGCCATAGTATAAACAAACAAATAAATAAAACAATTAATGGTTTTGGGGTTTGTTGGTCGTGGTCTCGAGGTAATTCCTCCTGTTGTTTGCCTACGTCTGCGGTAAACATTTTCAAAGGCAAAGGCGTTGCGGTAGCGGACGAAGCGTTCGAGTCATTCATTGGAGCCTAACTTGGTGTCGTAATATTATAACATCCTGATCTCAGATATAGCACATTGTATTTTTTATTTGGAATCACTTGTAGCCAGAACTGTTTCATCCGGTTGATGAATGATAACATTTTTATCGTTTCAGATACTTACAGGTTGCTTTTGCGACGAGAACAAGTTCACAAGGTAGTCTTGAATCAACTGATAGTTCCAACCCTGGAGCTCCAGCCGATGTTGACGTCCGACAAAGCTTGGATGTGGGCCGGATATAACTACACGGATGACGGGAATTCCCTCGAAAAATTAGCGATACGCTTCAAGAACGTGGAATTAGCTAGACAGTTCTATAGTGTGATGGAGGACGTGATCAAAAAAGTTACCGACACACAAAATAACTCCAAGTCCCTGCCTGTAACGGTGCAGAATTATGGGTTTGAAGATGTTAGCAGCGATGACCAAAACACGTTAAATACAGTCGAGGATGATAATGAAGAGTATGATGATGAGGAAGACGAAGATGATGAAGATGATCGGTGAGTTTTTTGACGTTTGGCTATCAGTCAAGCTCACTATACTATTCAAAGTTGCGGACTATATACAGTTTAAGAGTTAAAAAAAATTCTACGTCAATAAAAAAACCAAATAAATAATGATTGTTCTCAAAACCAAGATTATTAACATTACAAATGAAAACCAATTTTAAATGTTTCTGTGAAAGGGGTATTTCTTAATAACAATTCTCCCTTTCTCTATCTTCTCTCATGATTGCAACCAACCTAGAAAATCTGGAAATGTCATGCCTTCTCTCTTTGTGTCTTCTATCTCTATCTATTTTTCTATCTCTATCTCTTTTTCTATCTCTTCTTCATCTCTTCTCGCTTTCTTATATATCTCTCTCTCCTCGCTTTATTCTATCTCCTTCACGCTTTCTTCTCAATGTCTTCTTACTTTGTTCTCTCTTCTCACTTTCCCATCCCGTCTCTCTTCCTTTTTTTGTCTGTCTCTTTTTATATTTCTCCACTCTCATTTTTCGTTTGTCCTCTCCTTTAATTCTTTGAGTTTGGTCAATGAGAATTGTATTCTTTCGATAATGAAGCATATTTGATTGATCAACTTCCTCTCTCTTTGTCTTCTCTTGCTTTCTCTTCTCTTGCTTTGTCTTCTCTTGCTTTCTTCTCTTACTTTCTTCTCTTCTTACTTTGTTATCTCTCTTCTCACTTTCTTGTCTCTCTTCCTTTTTTTGTCTTCCTCTTTTTATCCTTCTCCTCGCTCATTTTTCCCTCTTTTGTTTGTCTCTCTCTCCTTTGATTCTTTGAGTTTGGTCAATGAGAATTGTATTCTTTCGATAATGAAGCATATTTGATTGATCGACTTCCTCTCTCTTAACGCTTTGTCCTCTTTTCTCTTGCTTTCTCTTCTCTTGCTTTCTTCTCTTGCTTTCTTCTCTTGCTTTCTTCTCTTGCTTTCTTCTCTCACTTTCTTCTCTTGCTTTCTTTTCTGGTTTTCTCATCTCTTCTCTCACTTTCTCCTCTCTTCTTTCACTTTCTCCTCTCTTATTTTGCTCTCTTCTTTCGCTTTATCCTCTCTTCTCTCCCTTTCTCCTCTCTTCCATTGCTTTATCCTCTTCACACTTTCTCCTCTTCACACTTTCTCCTCTCTCTTGTCACTTTTTCATCACATCTCTGTTCCTTTGTCTTTCTCTTTTAATCTTTCTCCCATCTCTCTCTCTCACTCTCTCTTTCCTCTCACTCTCCTCCCACTATCTTTCCTCTCCCGTCTTTATTTGTCTTGTGACCTCTTTCTGTGAGTTATATCCCTCTTCCCCTGTCTTCTCTCCCCTCTTTCTGTGCCTTCTCTCCCCTCTTTCTGTGCCTTGTCTCCCCTTCTCCTTTTTTATATTTGAACAGTTGTAGTGTCAAATTTTCATGAATTGTACTCAAAACTAACAGCTCTAAAGATTGATTGATATATTTGCAGTTCTGTAATGTTCATGAAGCGTTGCACTCTGAGCGAGATGGAGCAGCCGGGATCTTGGAATCAAGTAACTGCAGGTGATTTACAGGTGTATTATGATCCAGAATTGTACGCAGCTAGGATAGCAGTCAACGATGACAGAGGGAATATTATAAGTAATACTCTGATAGGAGTCAACACTCTAATGGATGTGAGTATTATTCAACTATAAGAGTTTGTGTATTTTAGTAATCACCCCTAGAGTCATTAGACTACTGAATATATAGTTAGGGAGATATGAGTTCCAGCACCACTTCGAGAGATAAGTTCCAGAGTTCAGTTGTGGAAACCCGTTTCGTGAATCAATCAGTCAATCAGGAAAAATTTAATGTTATGACACTGTAACCACGAGAGAATCCTGGGAATACCATACTCGATATTATTTTCAATTAATGTCAGGCCCAAAATAAATGATTGTTGTAACACCTGCAAAAAATTTAAGAGCCCCTTTCAATTCCAAAAAAGAAATAGAATTTATATAATTATACTTTCTACTGTGGAGTATTATGTGAGGAAAATTTCATAACCCCTTTTTTGTATTTCGCAGATCGACAGAAATGAATGTACTTGGAAGGCTGTTGAATGGGTTAATTGTGACATGAACTGGAGAACTCTAAGAGCTACCTTCGCCAACCAGACTGAGGCCCAGGAATTCCATTCGAACTACCTAGAGGGATTGAATTATGCACAGCAAGTTGGTATAGTCGATGAGATACCTCTTGAGCATGACACAGAGACTGAAGATTAGATTTGTTTTGAAAGTAAAACTTTTTGAGTCAGAGACAAGTGTAGAAAGATTGTTATTTACATTTCGTTGTAATTTGTAGTTTTTACTAGACATATGTTATTTTTTAAAAGATGCCTGAATTAAATTATGAAGTTGTGCAGATTATTTTTAATTTTTAGGAATATTAAATATTTTAAACTACTTGGTCTTTTATTGAGGATCAAAGAGAAAGTTGAACAGGAAATCAATTACCTCGAGAAACAAGGAAGTTTTAAAAAGTTATATTTTCAGGGTGGTCTATAGTTTCAATAATTCAAAAATAGTTGAAAAAAGTTCATATTTTTATTTTATATCCAAAATAACTGATTTCCTGCAGTGAATAGCAGTGAGGCGACTTCACAAACCATCTCAATTAATGGTGAACTTGAACAAAAATTAAATTTGAAAAAAAACACCCACAAACATAACTTTATACTCTTAAAAGAACCACTGTTCAAGACAAAAGTCGATAAATATGAGATTCAAAACCATATAATTCGAATAAATTTGGGGAATATTCAAAATAATGAAACTGTTTTCTTTTGCATTCATTTGAATGATGTTGAGTTAGTATAATAACATGAATGGTATTTTCAATAACAAGTTTTATTCCATTTGTAACAAGTACATTTCACCAAAACAAAATCTTTAAAATTATAGGACATATACAAATTATGTACATAAACTTATTTATTTCTCCAAGATGTGAATCTATTCCCATCATCTACTATACATATGAGAAAAGAATAAAATGTTGCAGATTTAATTTATTTCATTCACTACCTAGAAAAATCAAAGTCTAATACCGTCCTGTTGGATTAGTTTTTTTCTCAGTTTAAATGCCTCCTGGCTCATTTCCTCAACTGGTCTGATTGCTTGAGAGTTTTCTTCTTTATCATGATTTGCTAAGTGGGTATAAATATCGTCGTTTCTTTTAAAGTCTCCTTTTTTCCTTGGTAAAATATGTACATGAACATGGGGGACCGTTTGACCAGCGAAATGGCCATCTTGAACACAAATAGTTGATGACACAGTATTATGCTCAAGTTCCATCACTCTTTGTACAGCTACAGCAGTTTGGAATAAATCAGCAATTTCATTTTGAGACAGATCTACCAATCTCGGTACTGGTCTCAATGTAGCAATAAGAACATGACCAGGTACAACACATCTGATATTTGTGAAGGCATAGCTATGTTCTGAACGATAAAACACAGTCGAACCTAATATTTTCTTATCAGCAAAACTATATATTTCACTGTCGTTTATATTCTTTGTTTTACTTCGAACCAGATCCAGATTATAAATGTCATTTCTACGGTGTTGTTGGGTGGGCATTTCCTGTCGTACTTTGTCTATATAGTCACGGTCTACTTCAGCAACTGCAATACTCTGATTTTTCTCCATTCCTTCAGAATATTTTGGACATTCAGCCTTGATATTACCCCATGGATCAACAATCATTGCATGTCCATAAGAAACTCTTTTGGTGTTGTGTCTTCCATATTGAGCTGCGGCAATAACATAACACTGATTTTCAATCGCCCTTGCTCTCAATAGTACCTCCCAATGTGCTTTGCCTGTACTTGAGGTGAATGCAGATGGATAGGTCAAAATATTAGCCCCCAGCTTCATTTGCAGAGTGCTAAGTTCAGGAAACCTCAGATCGTAGCAAATGGCCAATCCTAATGACCCAGCAGGTGTTTCAACAGGTGGCAAAATTTGAGAACCACTAACGTTGATATCCGACTCTCGCAAAAATATATTTTTTTCTGGAATTGTTACATCAAACAAATGTATTTTTCTATAAATTGATTTAATTTCGCCCGTGTCATCAATCAGTACATGGCTGTTATATATAGTATCATCATCAATCTTTTCGTGGAAACCTCCAATCGACAACCATATTTCATTCTGCTTTGCACTTTCCTTATAAGCTTTCATTAAAGGGCCATTTAAAGATTCTGATAGACTTTTGGCTTCATTTTTATTTAATGGAATGTAATCGGAAGCTTCTGGTAGAAATACCATTTTAGCTTTTTCTTGTACGGCATCACTTATAAGGTTTTTAACGATAGTTAAGTTCTCTGATTTATCGTTGGTAGCTGTAAACTGACAAACAGCAACCCTACACTTTGAATATGAAGACATTCTTGAAACAACTGAACAAAAATAGTTTCTCGAACACTCCTTCAGAGCAAATGTAAATGAAACCATCAGTGCCGATGCACACACTTTTTCCTTTCAAGAGTATTTAATAATTTTAATATCTCACAGTTCACAGTATTTTAGTATTTACTATATTTTAAACTTTTTTCTTTTTTGAGGTTGAGTGTTGACCATTGACATGTTACTTCTTCTTCTTATACATTGCTGTCGCTGTCGACAAATCGCGAAAGGCGTTCCCGTTAGGTGGCGCCTAAATTTAGGCGCGAAACAATATAATGGTGATCAGCCGCTATATTCCATAAGAGACCATAGTGTTTGATTTCATTATCATTCAAATTTGAATGAAGTATTTGAGATGTCGAAAGTTGGAATGAGTTTATCACGCCTTTTTATCAACAACGACATTGCCATATCTGGCATAGCTTTTTTTTTAATAGAAAATTATGTAAAGAAACTTTTTCTTCGTACTATTAAAAATTATTAAAATTGTTTTTTCCGCCAACCAGGTGGCACTCTGTATCGCGTTTTGCATAGCGAAGCGAACCGAAACGAAGAGCACACTATCACTTTCTGATGTACCGGAAAGAGATAGCGTATGTTTCGCTTCGCTATCGCTATACGAAATAAGTTACATAGTCCCACCCCAGCTATCGTCCCCTTACGAACGGCAGCCCTCAAAAGTCGAAACTTGTGCGAGCCAAGGATTAACGATAGAATATTCAGCATTGCGGCACCAAGAAAAATAACTTTAAGTCCGATTCAGATACATGAGTACCCACGCGCAATTTACAAGCATATGAATTTTTGACCCGTGTGTCTGAAAACTGCAAGACCATTCACATACGTGCCTTTCTCTAGTATTTCTATCAAAAGGTGTATGTAGTACATCAAGTGCAATGCTATTTTCGAACATTATTTCACTAATTAAAAAAATTATGGTGTTAGTCCTCTGCATGCATTAAGAAAGAGGTTATGAACTATAAAGTTCCGAATTCGTCAAGGACGTCAAGTCGTCAGTCAACAAGGAAAACTTCATTTTGGCGAGAAATTTACTTCCATAGAAAGAATGACGTCAAACCAGTAACCTGGGTTCAATTCAATAATACGCTCTGAACTCAGTTCATCGCCAAAATATCACTAAAGCCTAGCCAAAACCTATGGAAAAATCAAAAATAAAACTGTTAACGCATCTTACTGTTAACAAACATTTGTGTAGTAAAACATTTGAAAACATTTCAAACTTAAACAAAAAGAGATGAATGATCACGGAGTGAGAATAAGATCAAAAGGTCAAGTTTTGTTTCATAGATCTTTCTGCCAAGCATTATAATCAAAATCAAAGTGTTTAACCAATACATACAGTGACGAGTGACATACACATTCTTTAATAATTATATGACCTTGGTATAGTGATGAAACATATTTGGCAGCGTATTATATATATATATATATATATATATATATATATATATATTAATTTTGTTATTCCAAAAATGATTCAACATATTTTTTTGTAATAGAAATTCATTAACCTTGGGGTACATCTGAAATAGACTGGTTCAATGAGATTGCGATTTCTTGATTCCTGCACAATTAAACTTCAAATATTACAAGGGAGACCAAGATATGTGATGAAACCATACAAAACTGAATTCCAAAATACTGAAGGGAATCAAGATATCAGCAAAATCTCATTATGTATTGCCTGCATCTACCTTTTTGGCTTAAGAATAAGAATCTTATTTGGCTAGTATTATATTTAACATACGCTTCTCGTAGCGCAGTGGATAGCGCACGCGCCTCTTGATAAACATATTTTTACCTGAAACAAAAATGGTTTGTTTTTAATATCAACAGCAGTTATCAAAAATTCCTACACAATGTAATTAGTATATCAACATTCAAAAAATGTACAATAAGTAATGTGTTCTATTTCCGTCGACCGTTCATATTGATGATGTATTTCATTGCACTCAAAATCGTTGATTAATGACCCCTATTAATGAATGATTTTCTATTAATCAACGATTTTATTGTATGCAACCCAACATACATTTCACTAATACATTTATTTTGGTTAATACTATCTGTCATTATTTATTTGCCAATTATTCTGAAATCAAATTTCAGGAAATCTTCAATACACCAGTTGTCACTAGCGTTATTAGGAAGTCATGTAGACTTCGTAGCCGCTGGTAAAATGTTAGTCGTGAGGTGACAGCAAAGTCGAAGGTTCAAACCCAAATGAGGTCAAAAATTTTTTTTTATAAAAAAGAAATGTTTAACTACCACTAAGGATATTTAAACTAACTTTGAATAGAATTATTATAAATAGAAAACATTGTTTATCGTTAAATAAATAAAAATTTAAAGTAAGATATCTTTATTTTCGAAAAGTACGGTTGACGGAAAAGTTTAGTAACAAACTTAATCGCCCTTGTTGATACAGCTGTTCGTTAAATAACCGTTTTATATCTGCCAGATTTGGCAATAATGGAATAAAAATAACAACTTCCCATTATTAAGTGCATCAATTTCTATTTTTTATTTTATTCAAAGAAAAAAATATTTTTGATTTGAAAAGTTATCATCTACAAATTAGGAGCCCCACAAAACTTTCAAATATAATTATTCTATTAAATCCCTTTTCAACAATATCTGCCAGATTTAATATTTTTTATGTGTGAGGCTTATTTTCTCCAACAAATGGAATAAAATTATTACCATAAATTATACAACTTCCCAATATTAAAAGTGCATCAATTTCTATCTTTGAGGTATGTCGAAGAAAAAAATATTTTGATTTGAAAAGTTATCATCTACAATTTAGAGGCCACACAAAACTTTCAAATATAATTATTCTATTAAATCCATTTTTAACAATTTTTAACAATTTCTGCCAGATTTCATATTTTGTATGTGTGGGGCTTATTTTCTCTAACAAATGGAATAAAAATATTGACCATAATTTATGCAACTTCCCAATGCTGAGAGCATCAATTTATATTTTTGATATGTGATGCAAAGAAAAAAATATTTTTGATTTGAAAAGTTATCTACAAATTAGGGGCCCCACAAAACTTCCAAATATAATTATTCTATTAAATCCCATTTCAAGGAAATTATCAGTACCTACTTAGTTAGATTTGTTGGATATAATTGGACTAGCTTCTTGGACAATTTCTCAGCTAGCTCTGGAGTTCCTGCAACCAACACCCTCCTGGACAATCTGTTAATTTCCCCTCCTGCAGGATCAATTATCACACCACCTGCTTCTGTTACTATCAGCTCTCCTGCAGCTATATCCCAAATATGTAACCCAAATTCAAAGTAGGCATCAGCAGCTCCACATGCCACCATCCCCATGTTTAATGCTGCAGATCCAAGTGCTCGTGATCTGCAAATTTCCCAATAAGAAAGGACCCCGCACATTTACTATGTAAAATGGCTTTCGGCTAATTTTGCTGAAATTTTGATATATTGTAGATCGTAGCATCCTCATTACATTGTCCAATTAACATTCGAATAAAAAATTATGTCTCACAAAAGGTATTGCATTATAGCATGGCAAGACAATGTTCATAGAAATATATAGAAATGAATACCATAATCGTTTTGATTTTTACTAAGTCCGTTAAAACTAGAAAACAAACTACTAGAATTTGCCACTTTTTTTCAGAAAGAATGGGCCTTGATCAATTCATGATATGATTCATATGATTGCCTGTCCAACAGTATAAAGTTTTCCATGTACAGGGTGACAATTTAAATGCTTTCAAATGCTAAATCTCATGAATAAAATTACATAATAATCACGAATTGTCCATCACTGTTACTAGGATATGAAATTTAAACTGAAATGACTGATGGATTAATCCTCCACATCACCCCCCTGATTTACAGCCACCCGAATTCAAATGCTTTCAATAGAAATCTCTATACTTGTGATACCTCATTGAATATCTGGTAAAAATTGATCTATTCGCCCTCCTCATCAAACAAGTAATTGAATATTATATTTGTGAACACCGCTGCATATGGGAATGAAATGAAAAAACGCATCATCAATATTTATTTACCAGAGCCAAATATAGTAGTTAGTTACAGAAAATGTATGAGGTAACTGAACTTACAATACCATCCAAACAGTGGTTTTTACATTCTATATACAATTATTAGCATCTTCAGTTTCATTATTCCATGAGTCAGTTTTACTTTCATATCTTCGAAACAGTTGTGGACAATTCGTGATGATTATGTAATTTTAAGTCATGAGATTTAACGTTTGAAAGCATCCAAATTGTCACCTTGTTCGTGGAAAACTATATACTGTTGGACAGGCAATCATATGAATCCTCATGTAGTTGATCAAGACCCATTCTTTCTTAAAAAATTGGCAGATTCTACCCGTTCGTTTTCTAGTTTTAACAGATTGAGTGAAAATCAAAACGATTATGGTATGTAATATGAAAGAACACTGTGATATGACAAACTATGCTGATGACTCTAATCTATTAATATATGCACATACATTGCCGGAACTCATAAATAATGCCAACAAAACAATGAATAGAGCAAATGAATGGTTCATGGAGAATAGACAAATATGCAATGAAAGCAAAACTAATATAATGCTATTCACAACTAATCATTCAGGTATCAGTCAATCAAAGATCAAGATCAAAGAAACAACTTAAGAAATGCCAACCTATGTCAAATTTTTGGGAATGAACATTGACAACACACTTGGTTGGAATGACCATGTAGATAAACTATGCAAAAAACTAAATACAGTGTGTTACAGTCTACGAGTCATTCTAAAATATTCAAATTACACTACAATGAAAATTGTATATCACTCTACTTTGGAAACACACATAAGGTACGGAATCTTTTTTTATGGCAGCTGTAGAGAAATTTCACGGGTGTTTACAATACAGAAAAGAGCGTTACGAATAATTTTAAAACTAAAAATAGGTCAGTCCTGCAGAGGAAAGTTCAAAGGGAACAGAATACTCACTGTACATGCGATATATATTCAAGAATGCTTACTATTTTTTCTTCAAAAACATATACGAAAAATGACTATATAACAAACTACCCGATAGCGCGAAAATAACGAATAACTTCAAACAGATTAATAAACGTTTTTGACTTACTTTTCAAAATAGAACCTCGATATAGATGAATATTAGAAGAATATTTTAATTACAACTGTTGAAATGTCTTCAAAGCTCAATTAATTTTAAGTATTTTAATATGTCACTTGTCCAAAATGTAATACATTGTTGTTAATCACCTATGTTTTAAATATGTGTGTCTAAATAGTTTGTATACCTGCTTTGACCATAATTTTACTTATTGTTAATCTACCTGAAAAGGGGAACATTCTCCATGAAAATTGAAAAATGAAAAAAGTGATTCATTTGTAATATCTAACAGAAAACAACTACTTCCCCGGCACAAGCCACGCTGGACATTGAACTACATCTGATAGATATTGTGAAAAGACTCTAACTGAAAAGGAAAGAAAAAATCTGAAAGTGAAAATTTGCATTTTCATTCAGATAGCTGACTTTTTAAATTCTTTCTAGTTTTCCTTGCAAAAAATCATTAAATAAATTAGATAGGAGAATGTTATTAAAAAATATCACTCACAGAAATCGTTCATTTCATTGAAGCAAGGTCCGCTTCTCTCGCATTTAATCCCCAATACATTTTGGTCGACAAAAATCTATTTCGCTTTGCCGGGGAAGTAGTTATTTTCTGTTAGATATTACAAATTAATCACTTTTTTCATTTTTCAATTTTCATGGAGAATGTTCCCCTTTTCAACATGAATACCTCCCAAGAGGTTATCTTGAACGATGGAAAATAGCGACTAAAGTTTGTCTTTCAGTCGCAGATGATTCCACAATAGATTTTATGAATTTCCTATTCATATTTTCGAACTAAAGTTAATCTGCCTGTTTATCTGTGTATTTTAATGTTCCCTGAAATAAAATGAACATGAACATTGTCTTGCCATGCTGTAATGCAATTTTTTATTCAAATGGAGGGACCCATAAGCTACAACTTACATGCAATAAGTTTGTTTCTAAGACAGTTCAATTTCGAATTAGAGCATAAACATCAAATCGATGCATAATACCCAAAATAGCAAAAAACGATGTTTGATACCCTGTAGCTCGGAAACTGGTCATAGGATCGATCTGTAAATTTGACTACATAATGAAGCTGCCAAGATCTACAAAATATCAAAATTTCAGAAAAATTTGCCGAAAGCCACTATACTTAGTAAATGTGCAGGGTACTTTTTATTTATTTATTTATTTATTTCCTTCAAAGACAGTGTATATCTGTATAGGAATCGTCAACATTTAATACTTAACCTAAACTTAAAACCTAAAAAGCATAACATCAAAGCGCCCTGTTAAAAAACTCATGTATGGTATTCATACCATACATATAGCTTTCAAGCTATTTTCTATTAAAAACTTATAAATATTTTTCATTATCACAGTTCTTAATTGAGATAGGGAGTGCATTGTAAATTTTTAGACCCATAATATGGCGAATTACTTGTAACATACAATCCTGCAAAAGGAACAAGGAAGTCATCCTTTTGTCATGTCGTTACATCATGATAACTAAAATTGTTATGAAATTTACTTTTATTTTCATAAATATATAAGGCCAGCTCAAGTATACAGAGATTGGTTAATGTTAATATTGAGAATTTGGTTTCTCCGCAATTCTTCAAATTATGCGCTTTTGTGAAAGGAACACATCAGTTGATGATGAGGAACTTCCCCAGAAACACCATAACGAAGACGAGATTCAACATATGAATAATATAGGCCCAGTAGTTGCTTTACAGTTACAGTTGCTTTGAGGCATATATGACTAGAAATTTTTTACTGTTCAAAAACTTACCCCTGTACCTCTGGCATTAAAATTCGCTGATTTTCAAGGTTAACTTTCCTTCTCTCTGGGTCCCTACTAGTATCAAACTCCATCATAAGAAGGGCCTCCGACAAAGAAGTTTTGTCAGATACTTTTATGGGCTTTCCGTTCAAAAATGCACCTTTTCCTTTTCTGGCTGTGAAAAGCTGTTTTAGCATTGGGTTAAAAATTATGCCAATTTCCGGCTTCTTGTTGATAAATAAAGCTATTGAAATACAGGAATGTGGAAACGAGTGGACAAAATTCATTGTTCCATCGATGGGATCTATAATCCATGTTGGTTCGTCAGTCAAATCACGCTCACTACCCTCTGCGACAGATTCTTCTCCAATGAACTTGTGATCAGGAAATTGCTTAGAAAGACCATCAATAAGCAATTTTTCGACTGCTTGGTCAGTTTCTGTTACCATATCAACTTCGCTCGTCTTGAATTCAACAGATTTATTCCTCAATAATACTTTTTCACTGATCAGCTGCAAGTAAAAATTCAATGAATTATGAGAAATATTTAATGTAATATTTACCTCTCCCGCAGTATTTGTCAAGTTCAAGACGGTATCATAAAATAGATCCAAGTTGTAGACATCTTCCTAATATTTTCAAAAGAATTCTTGACAAAAACCGAAGCTGCTTATAAAAAATACCCTTGTGAAATTGAGTCCTTTCTCTTCAAAAACCCGCTAGCTCTGGTAGAGATTATTCTCCCTATCCAATTATTGTTAACCATGAATTTGTCAAATAACTGATAAGACAATGTAGAGATTTAGAGATATACGCAAAAACTAAAGTAAATACAATAATAGACTACCTAAGCCATAAACCTTTCGAAACAATCTGGTAATAGGTATTAAAAACTCATAAGAAAATTTTAATTTGATGATTTTGCATAATTCCTTGGAGAATAAGAATAATCGATATTATTTTCAATAAAGACTCAGTTAGTTGAAACCTCTTGACAAAAAGGCTGGAATTGAAGTTGAAATTTCAACTTTTTTCTTGAAATGTCAACTTTTTTCTTGAAATTTCGACTTTTTTCAGTCCTGATATTACTCTACGGATCAACAATCATTGCATATCCATATATAATTCCTTTATTTAGTTATATAAACTCATACAAATAATCATTTAAATACACATTAAAGTTTTGTCATATAAATAAAACTAATAATAGACATGTCACTCATATAACTACACATTAAAATCAGGTGAAGAAAAGGGAGAAACATACATGTGCAGGATATTGAAATAAAATTAAAAAGAAAAATTATTTTTCAAGCTCCAGCATTAGGAGAGCTAAGAAAATTTTTTAAATTCCGTTTGAACTTGTTTAAGGAATTTGATTTCTAGGGGCAGCTGATTGAATCTCTTCAGGCCTTTGAAAAATACGGATGTTTGTGTATGACTCTTTGCCACCAGTGGAATGTGGAAATCATTTCGTGATCTTGTATTGTGGGTATGCACATCAGAATTGTAATTAACGATATTTCTTAAATAACTTGGAGCAGTACCTGATTTCATTTTGAATATGAATATAAGTGTATTATACTCAAATAAGTCAGCTATTGACAACCACTGCATTTCCTTCAACATATGCCCAATGGATGTTCTTTTTGAGCATGTGAGTATGATTCTCATAGCTCGATTTTGAAGTTTCCCAAATCTGAACATTTCATTTTGATTGAGTAGGTAAAGTATTGTCGAACAGTAGGTAAAATGAGGTAATATTAGGGTGTTGAACAGAATAGTTTTGGCCCATCTTGTCAGAAAAGTAGAACATCTATATAAGTAGTTGATTTTATATGAAATGATTTTGATTAAATTGTTTGCATGTGGAAAATGCACCGATCCTGTCGATTAAAAAACTGTTTTGTAGGTTTTATAATTCTTTACAAAAGTTCCAGTGACTGTTAAAATGATTCCTTCATTACTTTTTGGGATATTTGCAAGAAACCAAAAAAGTTATAATTTTTTTCACTATTTCTTGTTTAAAAAATTCCACAAAGCAATTTTCCTAGGGCGAAAACCGGTGTTTTCATTTATGAACTATCTAATAAAAAGTAGTAAAGGCCATTTGCGTCTTTTATTTTGTGTGAAAAGAGCATCTTATTTTTTTCAACATCTTGGCCTAAAAGCCTGACCAGAACTCATGAAAAAATAAAAAAAAAACTGTTGACAAACATTTGTGTAGTAAAACATTTGAAAACATTTCAAACTTAAACAAAAAGAGATGAATGATCACGAAGTGAGAGGACCAAAAAGTATTGAAACGAGAGAAAAAAAAACTCTTAGATATCTTTCTGCCAAGCATTATAATCTTAAAAAAAGGATTACCCAATATATACATACATATACATTCTTTATTGATTATATGACTTGAATGTGATGGAACATATTTGGCAGCATATTCTTTATACTATTTTGCTAATACAAAAATGATTCAACAGATTTTTTACTGATATACGTTAAATTTTGACTAGACTCTGAACATGAATAAATGATCTCTAACAGAAATCCATCAACCTTGGGGTACATTTGAAATAGACTGGCTCAATAATGTTGCGATTTCTGGATTCCTGCAAGATTAAACTTCAAATATTACATGGGATACCAATACGTTATGAAACCATACAAAGCTGACTTTCAAAATACTGCAGGAAATCAAGATATCAACAAAATATCATTATATATTGCCTACATCTACCTTTTTGGCTTGAGAATCTTTGGCTGGTATTATATTTAAAATACACATCTCAAACAGATGTGCTACTAAACTAAAAAAAATAATTTGAAACCCCCACTGTGCAACTAAACCTTAGTCGAATATAGACGAGTTTTCTGAATTACAATACATAGTAACAAGACAATGATGACTGAAATATTACCTTCATTCTAAACACATCAATGGTCTCCAGAAATTGACCACACCCGCTATATATCAGTAAATTAATAATCAACAAACAATCAATTTCGACAAGACAAAATATTGGACAATCAAAAATTAAATTTTATTTGTTGCAAAGAAGTTACCAACTGTGAATAAGTTGACTTTGATTCACGTCATAATATAGGTATAGGTATACCAAATATTATTATAAAGTTATTTTCATGTTAAATCAACAATTCTTTAAAACACAAATAATAATATTATAAAAATGTGTCTAAACCAATTACTCTTCTGGATATGAGCCGCGACACGTATTGAACCCAATAGAAGTCACTTTTAAAATCAAAATTTGTGTACTAAAAAGTCACAATTGAAGACCTCAGTGAAAGAACGTGCTTAGTCACTTTGGCAATAATTTTTAGGAGAGCTTTCTTTAGGTTCAGACTTCTCACGTTTATTTACTGTATAAGGTTTAGAAAAGTATTAATAGGTATCTCCTGACCCAACACGTTCTTTCCCAGTACAAATATGCCATGTGCCCAGCAGCTAAAAGCTGACATGGAAATCGCGATTTGAGGCAAAATGTGACTCAACACAGGGCTTCAATTGAAATTTAAGCCAGGAATCGACTAGGACCGACCGTCCGCGACCGTCCACCTACGACCAAAATTTCCAACACGTATATTCTAATCGCACAACTCACACTGTATAATCGTCATTGACCGTCCTCGACCGTTTTTCAAAGACCATGTTCGAAATTGTAGTCTGCTGGAAATTTTGGTCGGTGTCACACTATCCTGACGTAATGTCATTTTGACACACATTTATGATGAACTTTTGACTTCAACAAAACTCATGTAAATAGGTATATTTCCTACCGGAAAAATTAAATGTTTTTCTTCAGTATCACTACTGCTCATTATATAAAGCAAAACTATTGATATTATGAATTTAACTTATTTTCAATAAATGAACAGACAATTCACATAACCTTTCGAATATCAAATTAATGTCAGATTTACAAAATTATTCTAGTGGTCGGTCGTGGATGGTCAGTCAGTGTGACTGAAAGTTTTCATTGATCTACTTCTACTTTTGGTTCGTAGGAGGACGGTCGCGGACGGTCGGTCCTGGTCGATCAGTGTGATTCCTCACTAAACGGAAAACATCCACCAAATATTTTCATACTTTTGATATAAATAACTCTTTTTTTTTCAGATGTAATGAATATTACCTACCTGAATTCCAATTTGGAATAAAAACAATATTAATTCGACAATTATATCAACCTATCACAATATCTGTCGAAGCACATAGCTAAAGAAATAGTTGTTTTAGACTTTCCCATCATTTTGCTGACGGCAAGGTGGTCATTTTGGTAGAAAGCCATATAGATGATATGTACAGAAACAATATTTTTTAGACTTGCTCCCCTGAAAGAGTTTTCAAACAGTTCACAAAAACATGCATTGAATTCCACTATCTGCACATTTATACAATTAATATAATAATCTTTTTTTCTGTGACAGGAAAAAAGTTTGATATTTTATCTCTGTTGTCACAGAAAAAAATTGAGTATTATACATGAGAAAATTAATAGATTTTAGCTCTTTTAGCTAAAGTCTAATACTTTTTTCCCTTGTGTAATAAATAACTATTGAATTTTACTAATAGGTAAAAATAAACTAAGGGAATTTCCCACACTCAATTTTGAATCCAAAGATTGAAGTGGCACATTGACATAACAATTAAGTGATGAGCTCTTTGCAGGAAATCTCTTGATATATATGGTTTTACCTGAAAAAAAAATTGGTTTGTTTTGAGTATCAGCAACAATTAAGAAATATTGATTACATAAGTCAATTTTTGGTTATCACAAATACCTACACCATGTAATTATTGGTATAGAGGTATTAAAAAAATTTACATATAAAGTTCTATTTTGTCTGGCATATTCAACATTTTTTATGTGTGGGGCCTATTATCTAAAAGTGGAATTAATCATAATTTATACAACTTCCCAATTTAGAGTGAATTAATTTCTAGTTTTGATATCTAATTCAAAGAAAAAAAAAAGATCTGTAAGTTATATAGAACATATGGGCCCCACAAAAACTTCAAATTATTCTATTAAATCCATTGTTATCAAAATGATCAGTACTTAGTTAGATTTGTGGGATGAAATTGGACTAGCTTCTTAGACAATTTCTCAGCCAGCTCAGGGGTTCCTGCAACCAATACCCTCCTCGACAATCTATTGATTTCCCCTCCTGCTGGATCAATTATCACACCACCTGCTTCAGTTACTATCAACTCTCCTGCAGCTATATCCCAAATATGTATCCCAAACTCAAAGTAGGCATCAGCAGCTCCACATGCCACCATCCCCATGTTTAATGCTGCAGATCCAAGGGCTCGTAATCTGCAAATTTCCCAATGAGAAATTTGTGACATTTTTTACAAGAAATGTTTTCTACTGCTCCAGAACTTACCCGTGTACCTCTGGCATTAAAATTTGCTGGTTTTCAAGGTTAACTTTCCTTCTCTCTGGATCCCTACTAGTACCAAACTCCATCATAAGAAGGGCCTCTGACAAAGATTTTTTGTCGGATACTTTTATAGGCTTGCCGTTCAAAAATGCACCTTTTCCTTTTCTGGCTGTGAAAAGCTGTTTTAGCATTGGGTTAAAAATTATGCCGATTTCCGGCTTCTTGTTGATAAATAAAGCTATTGAAACACAGGAATGTGGAAAAGAGTGCACAAAATTCATTGTTCCGTCAATCGGATCTATAATCCATGTTGGTTCATCAGTCAAATCACCCTCACTACCCTCTGCGACTGATTCTTCTCCAATGAACTTGTGATCAGGAAATTGTTTTGAAAGACCATCAATAAGTAATTTTTCAACTGCTTGGTCAGTTTCTGTCACCATATCAATTTCGCTCGTCTTGAATTCAACAGATTTATTCCTCAACAATACTTTTTCACTGATCAGCTGCAAGTAAACTTTAATGAATGATGAGAATTATATTATGCAATATTTACCTCTCCCGCAGTATTTGTCAAATCCAAGACTGTATTATAAAATAAATCCAGGTTGTATGCCATCTTCCTAATATTTTCAAAAGAATTCTTGACAAAAACTGAAGCTGCGTAAAAATGCGTAAAAAAAATACCCTTGTGAAATGACGTCCTTTCTCTTCAAAAACCCACCAGCTCTAGTAGAGGTTATTCTCATAAACCATGAAATTGTTCAAAACTGATAAGGCGATGTAGAGATTGAAGAGGTATATACAATACAAGTAAACTAGATAAAAGTAAAAACGTAAAAAGGTAAATACAATTAATTAATTAATATACAAATTGGATTTTAAAAATGGTTCTGCCTAATCCCACGGTAACGTGACCGAAGTTATGGAAACTAAAAATTGACTAGCGGAATGCGCAATAGCGGATAGATACACGATACGGTAGATATAGGATTGCAATCTTCGAAGTGGGCATGCGCGCACCGTTGAAGATGGAAATTATAGAAAGTTGGAACGATTGCTGAATACGGAAGGTTTTAGTTTTGTATGTAAATTGCAAGCGAAAAACTAATTCATGCTCAGAGTAATAAAAGACATAGAGATGCCTTGCCTCTACCTACACAAATACCTGTTTTGAAGTGAACATGAACTATCCTTTTCTATACTATTTGTGGGCGAGGGGGGTGACGGGTGGTGAAATGTTATCGACAGTTTATTTACATTTAGAGTAAGAAGGACCCTAATACAAACAAAGAATGACAACTTGATTCGAATGAAATGAGCGGACATACACGAAACTCCCCGAATGAATATGGACTTAACATGTATTAGGCCCTCATCGCTTATAAACAAACAAAGAAGGCATCTCTAGGGTCTTTTATTACTATAAGAGTTCACGCATTTTCGACTCTCAAACTAGGTTAGCTTGGATTGTAATCCTGGGGTGGGATTCTGTGTACCATAGAATTCTATTGTCGATATAGAAAAAGTAAGATGACATTATGGTTGAATTCATGGGAGAGAAAGGGACAAAACTGTCGACAATAGAATTCTATGGTACACAGAAGCCCACCCCTAGGGATGGGATTTTTATTTTATAACGAATGGCAGGTGTCGAAAATTCGAAAAAAAATTGCGGAAATTTAAAATTTGGTTGGAAAATTCGGAAAATCTTGGAAACTGCTGTTCGAAATTACCCAGTTCCAGTATTATTGCTGCTCTGCTCCGATCAGCTGACGTTTGGCGGAAGCGGTTTTCAAAATTTCGACTCATTTTTCAACACAATTTAAACGTTCCCCAATTTTTTTTCGGATTTTTCACACCTATTCGTTATGAAATAGCATTATATACACCCGTCCTTCACGGGAGTGCGAGAGGTTAGATTACACCCTGTATGTCAAATTAAATTAATTTCAATATTTTTTTCGGTGCTGCAAACATTCGTTAATTAAACTAATTCAGTTTCAACTGATAGTGAGTAATATAAAGAGAATGCCTAGAGGTCTCGAAGGGAGTAAAGTCTTGCTAGGACTACCATACAGGGTCCTTCGAAAAAACTCTTGTTACTATCACACTATGCCATTTTTCGTGTCTATTTCTGTGCCTATTTCCACGGCTATATTTGTAGGCTAAATTTCTCCAAATGACTGGCAACTATAGACTATCCAAGCGTGACGTCAAAGTGGGTGGAACGTGGTAAACCTTTCCAAATATTGAAATTGGTATTTTAGTCAAGAGGTTTCAATTAAAAATTATATCGATTATTTTTATTCTCGACCGAATTATGCAGAATCATCAAATCAAAATTTATGGGTTTCAACATGTATTAGTTATAATTCTGTAAGCCGCATGTTGATTTTTAACGCATGTTAATTTTCAATATCTGGTTATTCTGTAAAAAATATATAAATGTGGTGGTATCTCTGCAAGCTGTATGGGCTGTATGTTCATGTTCACGCACATATTAACATATATATGTATTTTGAGAAAATGATAAAACGTGTAACAAAATATGTTGAATGGGTTAAAATTAACATAAAACTTATTTATTACCAGTTTATTTGGAAACGTTTCATAATCTCCGTCCACTTGTGAATGATTGAATGATTTTTTGATACAGTAATTTCAGAGCTGCAAAGTTATTTTTGAGGGAAAAATTGATTGTTTGTATATTTTTGAGACATCATCAATGTCGCGAACAAAAGATAAAATAAAATTACAGAAGAAATTAACAATTGCATTGACCACTGTTATACTTGTTACGCCTATTCGTTTGTCATGCTTACAATAATCTTATCTGATTTGAGTAATAGTTGGGGCAGGTTCAATGTCTCAATTTGTTTTTGAAGTTAATATTTTATTAAGTTAAGTATTAATATAAAAAACTGTAGAAAACATTTTTTTGTGGGGTGGACGGACGGAGTCTCCGGCTATTACCCCCCTCACAAGGCCGAGGCGAGACGGATTCCCGATTACCAAGAGAAGAGACGGCTGGAATAATAGGAACGTTATGTAAGCTTTTCCAAGAAATCAAGATAAGAAGAAGACTAAGAAGTATTCTCTAACCTACCTAACCTGAAACTGACAACGTCAGTGTCAGGTGTCAGAGGTTCTTTGAATTTTCAGATTTTTGTAAATTTGAAAAAATCAACTCAAAAATATGGAATGTGTAACATGTGGTGGAACAGATTTTATCAAAGAATCTGGATATTTTTACTGTTCTGAGTGCCAAACACAAAGCCAAGATATTCGCGAACATGTATTTCAAGATGAAATAACTAATGTTAATTCAAAAAGCACCAAGAAGATTCGGAATCCAAAAGTAGATAAAACCGAAAATAATATCACAAGTTGGGAATGCTACAATATCATAATGGCATCATTAACACAGCAGTTGATCAATCTTGGTGCTGACAAGTCTCTGAAACCTGTCGTAAAATATCTTTGGATGCGATATTTAGAAAAACTGGAGGTGATCAACTTGAATTATGATGAAAAACCGAAACTACCTATAGTTAATTCTAAACGGTATGTTGATCCTAAATCTTTCTTCAGTTTATTGCTCAAAGACATTCATGAAGACATTGAGCCCCAAGGTTCTATCATTAGATCTAGGAACATAGTGTATAAATCTAATATCATGCAATGCATACATCTCCTGTTTTGGTGCTTGAACTTGGGGCTTTATAAATTAGCCTCTATCTGCTGGCATGTTATAATGACATCTTTATGTCAATGTATTTAACTGACATAATTAAGTTCAAAAAGACCTAGTTCCATAATGAAATTCAAATGCAAAGAAAGTTTCTAAATATCTAGCATGAATAATCTTTATAAGAAAAAATGCAAGTAGGTAATTTCAAACAATTTGATTCAAAATACAAAACTTCATACTCAAAATCGGAAGGTAAACTAAAACTATCATCAAAATCGCTCATTTTCAAAGATTTCACTGCACATCTATATTTTATTAGACAGCAGTGTGTGTTTGACAGTGAATGAATAATTTGCAACAGCATTGTCAACGAAATGGAATAGCAGAGCTTGCTCACTATGTTTCATAGTTAAATTATCTGTAGTTTCAAAAAAACTAAACTTGCAATTTGAAAAATATTTGTATATACCTACTTATTGATGCTAGCAGATAAAATTTTGTATGTAATTTGGATAATTAATGATCATTATGGTAGACGCCATGTTATCGGATTTGGCTATT
This sequence comes from Chrysolina haemoptera, assembly GCA_958298965.1. Lineage (NCBI taxonomy): Eukaryota > Metazoa > Arthropoda > Insecta > Coleoptera > Chrysomelidae > Chrysolina > Chrysolina haemoptera. The sequence goes on along the minus strand of OY282600.1, from coordinate 8,573,979 downwards.
CCCTTGCTCGATAATATCCACTACTACTACCATAATGATTGTCATTATGATCCTTATAACATAAATATCTATTAGAGAACTCAGCATGAAAGCACTAAACAAGTTTATGTTATTAACAAGTTTTGATTGATTATTTGTCATGCTCTAACTGAGCATAATTGATAAAAATACATTTAAACAAATAATGTACTTCTATTTTTTAGTGATTACAATATTCTTTACGGTACAAAAAAGAAAAGAAAAAGAAAAAAGTCTACTTCTGATGAATCCTCAACAACAAATTCAACTACACTTAAAAGAGATAGAACAAAAAAGAAGGTATGTAATTTTTGGAAAGTTTCTGAACACACACTGAAAATAACTACTTTGTGGTTTGCAGAGAGAACTAGCACAAGCTCAGTATGATGAGTTTTCACAGAAATCCACTCAAGATACTGCTTCTTTACAAAACGAGACTTTAGCAAGCATTAAAAGTAGCTCAGACAGAATAGTTAATGCAAACAGCAATATTAGATTCAATCGTTACAGTATTAGTGAGCTGAGAAAAAAAATATCAAAAAGGCATTTGCAAAAACACAAAGGGGACCATTCACAAAGCCTAAATTGTCACAAATTAACCTATCAGAGCTGTTCAAAAAACTACAGTAATGGTATACACTTTGTATCTCCCGTAAAATTATACAGCATTTTGTATTTGGGACTGCTCATAATCAAGGACAGTATTCAACTTGGAGACCTATTTAGGTTTATCAGAGAAGGACATTTGAGCTTTAACAATTTTACTCAACTATTTCCAGAAAGTTACGTGGATAAATATCTGAATATTCGTAATAATTTGAAAAATTCGTTATTTTCAAATAAGGCTTTTCGAGAAACAACGGCAAAGTTAGCCAGATTCTTAGAGGTCACCACATATATTAGTCTTCCTGATTTGATAGAATTGAGTAAACGGTATTGCAAGGAAATGAATTTACCAGGTAATTATTGAAGAAGATATATTTATTCAAATAGGTTACACTTATATTCAATAATAATGAAAAGATATATTACTTAATATTACAGTGAGGACCAAAAGTATGTCACCCCTCCGTAACTTCTTTATTTTACATATTATAAAAAAGTTTATATGCATAAGTTGTAGGGTTTCATTCCATCTCTTTGATGGTTTAAGTTTCATTTATACAGAGTGTCTCAAAAAACCGCAGCGACTTGGAAGTTTATTTTTTTAAATAGGACACCCTGAATATCATTGCATGTCAGTTAGGGGTGATCATAAGGAATCCAACAAAACCATGTTTGCTGCTGTTACCTCCAAAGACTACAGAGATATCACCTATTATTTTATCGATAAGACCAATGACTGGGAGAGGGAAACTTTTTCTGGTGGGTCAATAAATGGTCCCTCGCAGTCATTGAGCTTCTGAATAAAATAATAGGTGATATCTCCGTAGTCTTTGGAGATAACAGCATCAAACTTGGTATTGTTGGATTCCTTATCATCGTCCCTAACCGATCATGCAATAATATATAAAGTGTCCTATTCAAAAAAATAAACTTCCAAGTCGCAGCGTTTTTTTGACACTCTGAATGAAACTTAAACAATTCAACATATTGTTGTAATATTTAAGATAACGAAGTTACGGGGGGTGGGGGGGGGGCTTTTGGTCCTCATTGTATAAACAGGGTGACTCAGGGTTAAACAGCCAAAACGTTCAGTATCGGTTTTTTAGGCGTAAATAAGTTGTTTTCTTCATACAAGTGTCCCAACTTGCTTCGTTGATACAGGGTGTTGAATTTTGGAAAAAATATTTTTTTTCCTAGTACATCAAAATAATCCTTTTATTACCGTAAATGATAATGCCAAGTTTTATCAAAATCAGCAAAACTGTTTTTGAGCAATGAATACAAAACTGATTTTTTCTAAAAACTCGGTATTTTGAAAACAAAGCAAGTTGGAACACATAGTTTTATGAAGAAAAAATCGTTTTTTCACCTAAAAAACCGAACTGAACGTTTGGCGGTTTAACCCTGGGTCACCTTGTATAACTCAGAAAATAAGACCACCAAAAAACAACACCTTAAAAATTCCTACCAATAAAGAAAATACCACAAAGGTCTTTAAAATTCAATACAACATATTAAAAACTACCACAAGAAATTAAAATGCAAAATTGGTTTCATACATATTCTATGCATTGTTTTTTGAACTGGCTCAAAGAGGTGATGTTTTTGGTCTCAGAAATGTAAACTATTAATAGTTATTTATGGTACTAGTGTTTTATGTTGAAAATAAGTCACCCGAGAAAGATTTATACCACTCGGCCTGACGGCCTCGTGGTATAAATTCTCAAGTGACTTAGGAAACATAACACACGAGTGGCATACAATGTTTTATCCAACAAGTGGAAGAAATCGTTTTTTTATGAGATAATAATTAATAAGTTTTAAATATGAACGTGAGTTATTTGATAGTTTGCGTGAGTTATAATCCATAAGTCACTAGTGAAATATGGATTATAACACACTAGTGTGTTATTTGATAGTTTACTTGTCTAAAATGACATTAATAATGACAGTCATAACTGTCTTGTGTTAGATAAAAAATATTATATTATCATACCTGAAATCAATATATGTTAACCCACCTACTTACTAAGATAACCCAATAAAATTGGATTTGAATAGATTTGATTATTAATTATGTTTTAGATGATATGTCCAATAGATTCAAATGTGTTTTTCTGTTAGATATTACAAATAAATCACATTTTTCAATTTTCATTGTCATTGAGGATTTCAGTCATTCTGCATCTATTTTCTAATGATGTAACAATCTTGCGCAATTCTCTGAGATATATGTTGAAATTATTATTACACTATGATTGGTCACCATCCAGTCCCTCTGTGATTCTGGCAATACTGTTGAGTCTGTTGACAAAATCATTATTAAACTTATTTGCCATTTCTGAATCATTATGGCCAAGCATCATTTCCTCGTCAATTCGAAATTGAATATATTTAGAAAACTCCTGACCAATCCTATTATCATATTTATTTATATATTTTTTCGTAAAAATATCCCTTTTTATTTTTCAATAACTGAACTACTTAATTTCTTTTGTTTTTTAGTTTCCATTTTGTTTTCTTTATCAACACCAAAGCTATTTTTGAATTCCCTGTAACATTTTTCTTTCTCTTTGATCCTGTTAAAAACAAAACTGTCAAACAATGGTAAGATATTATCAAATCTAGCAACCTGAATCGAAGATATCTTGTTGATTACGTTTTCACAATTTTACAATATTTCCTCATATATCAAATCCACATCACAGACATAAGTGACCGATTTGTTTGTAATAATTCAAAATTATTGTTATTAAATTTTCTGATTATTTTTCATTTTTGACGACTCTCGTGCACATTATAAATATTAACAGAAATTACTTGATGATCCGTTAAAGCAGAACTAGAATCTAGACTGGAATGTTTTGCTATTTTTAAGTGAATCACTATTCTTTCATGATTATTCAATATAAACCTCATCAACTTATACATGTTTATTTTCAGATGAATTTTTCTTGGCTGTTAGAAATATTTTATCAAAGACCCATGTAAAACTCAAGATGACCAAGGTCGGGGAAATTATACCAAACTATGAAGGGAGAGTTATGTCTCTCATAATATTTATGTTGAAATTGCTATTTGGCTTAGACGGAGAAACAGAAAACCACTTGTCAAGATATGCACAACTTGTTAATGAGCTGCACTTGAGTGATAGAAGCATGTTTGACATTAAAAAATGGATGGAATATATAGAATATAGAAATCTGATACTGAGCGAAAATCATTTTCCCACACACAATGTATCAAACCCAGGAGTAGACAGTAATTTATTTTTAGAGTATATCAAATCTCATGATATTGAATTTGATGAAAACGTCAAGCTGACTAGGGAAATGAAAGATTACAAAGAACTGCTTACAAGGATAAAAAATCTTCAGAATGACTTCACTACCCGTATAGAGTACCCAGCCTCTCTTACTCCATTTAAGAGCCACTCTGAAGTAGTTCTCAAATGGATCAAGCCCGCCAAATCTGGGAGTATCATGAAACACAGTTTTGAAAATGAATCTTTGGATTGCTTATTGAGACCAAATGAGTATTTGCTTACAATGAATGAATCTGTGATTGTTAAACATCGTGGAGCAAATAACAATTGGGTAATGAGTGAAATAAAAACAAAAACCACTATAAAAAATATCAGCAAAAAGCACCGTAACCTGATTCCTGTGCAAATCGTTACAGCTGTTAGAGATGAAGATGTAAGTGCAGTTGATGTTGAAAAGAAAACTTCAGTGAAAAAGTGTGATCCTGAATATATACAAAAGCAGTACCAGAAGTGTCGCAGGCAAGTTTTTGATGAAAATGCTCGTTATGTTAGAAGATATTGTAAGTCTGCCAATCTAGATACGAACCACACGAATCGGGACACTTCCTACACAACACACTATAACCCTTATGAGAGGTATTGGTTATATCTTCAAATGAATAATGATACAGTTAATGAAAGTGAATTTGATGCATTTTTCCACAAGTACAACAGTAACTTCAAAGTGGTGTTCCGAGAATGCGCAAGAATCATTGAACAGAACTTCCGGGAGTTTTATACCGAATTCCAGTTCACTGAATTGTACCTGGTGTTTGCAGCTAACTTCTGTGATAAGAATGTTATTCCTAAACCACAAAGATGGTTGACTGAAAAGCTTGGTCACTACATTGATCAAGCAGAGATTCTGTGGTAAATAATTTGGAAAGATATTTTTATAGAATGTTATTTATTTTAGGAATTTTTAAGCCAAGTCAGATTACAGAAGTTATAGTTTTGAAAAAAAAAATTGTATCTTTATTTCTCCCTCACATTTAATTTCAGTTGATTTCAATATATGAATTAAATAAAGCTAAAAAAATGCCCAAACCTCTCAACTTTTTCGTCCTGCATAAGGAGGTTCTTTGAAAAATTAAGTCCCGGCGAATTTTTTTGAGTTTTATTTTTTTCCCGCTCTGGTAATGAATTCGGAGAAACCAAAGGGTCGGTAGAGTTCATATTGAGAGGTATTTTTGACAAAAAAAAAGCATTCCTAATTTTTTATTGGTTCTGGAGATATATCGATTTTTCCGATTTTTTTTCAAATATTTCCCGGACTATTAATTTTGAAGACAATTCATTTACATTTTTTTATATATTTTTCAAAGGCAATAAAAGGTTCCATGAAAAATTTGAAAATATGTAGCCGTTAGGGAAATATTTGGGGTTACTATGGTGGTCACTCACTTAAGTTTGTTTTCTCTATTTTTCACGCAGAATCCCACCCCAGGGACAGTTTTGTCTCTTTCTCTCCCATGAATTCAACCATAAATAATGTCATCTCACTTCTTCTATCGACAATAGAATTCTATGGTACAAAGAATCCAATCCCCAGACCTCCAATACGTGATCACATCGAAGTTTGTTGTTTATACTTGACGATATCAAATTGTAGAAACCCTATGTACCACCAAGCACTTCAACGAGACCACGAGACCTAGATAACATCCACCAATGGTGTTCAGAATGACTGTTACCCCTGAACATCAACAAATGACTTGTGTGAAGTTAGCGCCCGACGCTAGCGCCCAAACTCAGCGCCCACCCCCCACCACCAAGTCCAGTTCACACCGGCGAAAAGAACAGAATCTTATTTTAATAAAAACTGCTTACCTCCTAAAAGGAAATAATTTTTTTTCAGAGACACACTCTTGAGACACGATGCTGTTTGATGGAAAATGTTGAGAAAGGAAAGTTGTATGTGACCTTAAATTTTCAAGTCCCTAAAATACCGGCGTTATAGAAAAAAATACCTCCACTCCTAACGGTGAATTATTTTTTGAGACACGATGCGGATAGATGGGAAATGTTGAGGAACGAGAGTTGTATATAACCCCAAATTTTCAACTCCCCAAAGTACCGGCGTCATAGAAAAAAATACCCCCACTCCTAAAATTGAATTATTTTTTTTCTCAGAAAAGAGCTCTTGAGACACTATGCGGATAGACGGGAAATGTTGAGGAACGAGAGTTGTATAGAACCCCAAATTTTCAACTCCCCAAAATACCGGCGTCATAGAAAAAAATACCCCCACTCCTAAAATTGAATTATTTTTTCTCTCAGAAACGAGCTCTTGAGACAAGATGCGAATAGATGAGAAAAGTTAAGACAGTAATGTTGTATTTAATCCCAAATTTTCAAACCCCTAAAATACCGGCGTCATAGAAAAAAATACCCCCACTCCTAAAATTGAATTATTTTTTTTCTCAGAAACGAGCTCTTGAGACACTATGCGGATAGATGGGAAATGTTGAGGAACGAGAGTAGTATATAACCCCAAATTTTCAACTCCCCAAAGTACCGGCGTCATAGAAAAAAATACCCCCACTCCTAAAATTGAATTTTTTTTTTTTCTCAGAAACGAGCTCTTGAGACACTATGCGGATAGATGGGAAATGTTGAGGAACGAGAGTTGTATATAACCCCAAATTTTCAACTCCCCAAAGTACCGGCGTCATAGAAAAAAATACCCCCACTCCTAAAATTGAATTATTTTTTCTCTCAGAAATGAGCTCTTGAGACAAGATGCGAATAGATGAGAAAAGTTAAGACAGTAATGTTGTATTTAATCCCAAATTTTCAACCCCCTAAAATACCGGCGTCATAGAAAAAAATACCCCCACTCCTAAAATTGAATTATTTTTTTTCTCAGAAACGAGCTCTTGAGACACTATGCGGATAGATGGGAAATGTTGAGGAACGAGAGTTGTATATAACCCCAAATTTTCAACTCCCCAAAGTACCGGCGTCATAGAAAAAAATACCCCCACTCCTAAAATTGAATTATTTTTTTTCTCAGAAAAGAGCTCTTGAGACACTATGCGGATAGATGGGAAATGTTGAGGAACGAGAGTTGTATATAACCCCAAATTTTCAACTCCCCAAAGTACCGGCGTCATAGAAAAAAATACCCCCACTCCTAAAATTGAATTATTTTTTCTCTCAGAAACGAGCTCTTGAGACAAGATGCGAATAGATGAGAAAAGTTAAGACAGTAATGTTGTATTTAATCCCAAATTTTCAACCCCCTAAAATACCGGCGTCATAGAAAAAAATACCCCCACTCCTAAAATTGAATTATTTTTTTTCTCAGAAACGAGCTCTTGAGACACTATGCGGATAGATGGGAAATGTTGAGGAACGAGAGTTGTATATAACCCCAAATTTTCAACTCCCCAAAGTACCGGCGTCATAGAAAAAAATACCCCCACTCCTAAAATTGAATTATTTTTTTTCTCAGAAAAGAGCTCTTGAGACACTATGCGGATAGATGGGAAATGTTGAGGAACGAGAGTTGTATATAACCCCAAATTTTCAACTCCCCAAAGTACCGGCGTCATAGAAAAAAATACCCCCACTCCTAAAATTGAATTATTTTTTCTCTCAGAAACGAGCTCTTGAGACAAGATGCGAATAGATGAGAAAAGTTAAGACAGTAATGTTGTATTTAATCCCAAATTTTCAAACCCCTAAAATACCGGCGTCATAGAAAAAAATACCCCCACTCCTAAAATTGAATTATTTTTTTTCTCAGAAACGAGCTCTTGAGACACTATGCGGATAGATGGGAAATGTTGAGGAACGAGAGTAGTATATAACCCCAAATTTTCAACTCTTCAAAGTACCGGCGTCATAGAAAAAAATACCCCCACTCCTAAAATTGAATTTTTTTTTTTCTCAGAAACGAGCTCTTGAGACACTATGCGGATAGATGGGAAATGTTGAGGAACGAGAGTTGTATATAACCCCAAATTTTCAACTCCCCAAAGTACCGGCGTCATAGAAAAAAATACCCCCACTCCTAAAATTGAATTATTTTTTTTCTCAGAAACGAGCTCTTGAGATACGATGCGAATAGAAGTGAAATGTTGAGAAAAAATGTCGTATATAGGTAACCCCAAATTTTCGACTTTCTGAAATACCGGCGTCATAGAAAAAAAATACCTACACTCCAAAAATTCAATTATTTTTTTCTCAGAAACAAGCTTTTGAGACACGATGCGGAAAGATGGGAAATGTTGACAAAAGAATGTTTTTTATAATTCCGAATTTGCGACTCCCTAAAATATCGGCGTCATAGAAAAAAATACCCCCATTCATTTTGCGTAAGTAAAGTTGGTATTTTGTATTTTATTTAGTGTAATCTTTACTGGAGTTCCAAAGCTTGTTCGTTCGTTGAAAGAACGAGCTCTGTGAAAGAGGCATTCGGCATGTCTGTGATAAGTGACGGCATATGGATGTAAGGACTGTGCTCGACGGGTCAGTCTCAATGGGACCGCTAAAGTTGGAAAGATTGATGATATTTCGGAAGAGCATCGCCCATGAAAATATTTATGAAATAGAGACAGATCGCCAACGTTTTTGCGGTATCACCGACGAGACGAATGGCTCTTTTTTGGACAGAGTCTAACAGCCGTATGCATAGTCATTCGCCAGCGCAGCCTCAGTTTACACAAACGTCTAGGAGATGTTGCTTTCTTGATTATTGTGGTAACCGAATGAGTTGCATTTAGACATCACTTTTACCACTTATGCGAAATGTTATGAATTATTCATAATTTTCTTCTCGTTAGTGTCGCTTTGATGTACAAAATGTGAACGAAATGGCGAAGCAAATTAACATGAATTTTGGTGTGTCACCTCGAGTACCACTCGCTTCCGGTGTATTTTACTCGAGGAGACTTCATCATTATAACTGTTGAAGTAATACCTGAACATTGAAGGGAAAGGATGGGAAGGACCGGAAGTTATCGACCAAACACTGGGCGATGGTGGAGACCATCTACCACCTATTTCTCCTCCTCTTAGTCGTTTCTTACGACAGGTAGAATTTACCAGGGGGCTATTTTTAGTCCGACCCCATACAGTAAATTAACATACAAAGGCTACTATTCAAATTTCAAAACCATCAAAAACCGTCATTTTCTTACCAACTACCACTCCTAGCTTCAATCAAAAATAGAATTTTTTTCGTTTCTTCATTTCTTTTTAGAAAATATTCGTGTTCTCGAAAATATTTTATAGTAATAATTGTTGGGAAGTGGGCTCAGTATTCTTTATTCATAAAAACAAAATGTTATGTATTTCTTCTAATCAGATCTTATCAAAATATAGTTATAATCAATATAAAAAGATTATAACAATTAGGGGCGGGGATTTGGCGCCGTGGTTAGTGCCGAGGACTCGTGATCGAAAGGTCGCGGGTTCGATCCTCAGACAGGGCAAGGTTTTTTCAGTTTTCAGATGTGAAAATCTGAGTGATTGAATCTTGTTGCTGGCTGGGGATAATCCTCAACGATTCACTGTTGCGTTAATAATTAACAGTGCTGCTCCTAAGGTGGCGTATGAAGTTAGTAACAAGGCCTATCCAGAACACGTGGCTAATGACTATAGCAGTCGATGCCAACAAACCAAAAAAAAATAATAATAATAATAATAATAATTGAAGCTCTCGTGGTATATAAAACTTCTCGAAAGAGGAATGCAATTATTTGTCGAAAAATTACAAGTGTGTAATTGCACTGCGAAAGCATCCCGTCGTCATGACTCCACAAACAATACTTAAAAATGTCAGATATACTTCGAAAAGTGAAAAATGACGCGTTTTGTTAAAAAGCGTGCCAGCACAATTTTATTTATAGTTTTTGCCAGTTTATGATATTTCTCAGAAAATAAAAACAATATTTCTTTATATACAACTCTCGTTCCTCACCATTTCCCATCTATCCTCATAGTTTCTCAAGAGCTCGTTTCTGAGAAAAAAAATAATTCAATTTTAGGAGTTGGGGTATTTTTTTCTATGACGCCGGTACTTTGGGGAGTTGAAAATTTGGGGTTATATACTACTCTCGTTCCTCAACATTTCCCATCTATCCGCATAGTGTCTCAAGAGCTTTTTTCTGAGAAAAAAAATAATTCAATTTTAGGAGTGGGGGTATTTTTTTCTATGACGCCGGTACTTTGGGGAGTTGAAAATTTGGGGTTATATACAACTCTCGTTCCTCAACATTTCCCATCTATCCGCATAGTGTCTCAAGAGCTCATTTCTGAGAAAAAAAATAATTCAATTTTAGGAGTGGGGGTATTTTTTTCTATGACGCCGGTATTTTAGGGGGTTGAAAATTTGGGATTAAATACAACATTACTGTCCCAACTTTTCTCATCTATTCGCATCTTGTCTCAAGAGCTCGTTTCTGAGAAAAAAAATTCAATTTTAGGAGTGGGGAGTATTTTTTTCTATGACGCCGGTACTTTGGGGAGTTGAAAATTTGGGGTTATATACAACTCTCGTTCCTCAACATTTCCCATCTATCCTCATAGTGTCTCAAGAGCTCGTTTCTGAGAAAAAAAATAATTCAATTTTAGGAGTGGGGGTATTTTTTTCTATGACGCCGGTACTTTGGGGAGTTGAAAATTTGGGGTTATATACTACTCTCGTTCCTCAACATTTCCCATCTATCCGCATAGTGTCTCAAGAGCTCTTTTCTGAGAAAAAAAATAATTCAATTTTAGGAGTGGGGGTATTTTTTTCTATGACGCCGGTACTTTGGGGAGTTGAAAATTTGGGGTTATATACAACTCTCGTTCCTCAACATTTCCCATCTATCCGCATAGTGTCTCAAGAGCTCATTTCTGAGAAAAAAAATAATTCAATTTTAGGAGTGGGGGTATTTTTTTCTATGACGCCGGTATTTTAGGGGGTTGAAAATTTGGGATTAAATACAACATTACTGTCCCAACTTTTCTCATCTATTCGCATCTTGTCTCAAGAGCTCGTTTCTGAGAAAAAAAATTCAATTTTAGGAGTGGGGAGTATTTTTTTCTATGACGCCGGTACTTTGGGGAGTTGAAAATTTGGGGTTATATACTACTCTCGTTCCTCAACATTTCCCATCTATCCGCATAGTGTCTCAAGAGCTCTTTTCTGAGAAAAAAAATAATTCAATTTTAGGAGTGGGGGTATTTTTTTCTATGACGCCGGTACTTTGGGGAGTTGAAAATTTGGGGTTATATACAACTCTCGTTCCTCAACATTTCCCATCTATCCGCATAGTGTCTCAAGAGCTCATTTCTGAGAAAAAAAATAATTCAATTTTAGGAGTGGGGGTATTTTTTTCTATGACGCCGGTATTTTAGGGGGTTGAAAATTTGGGATTATATACAACATTACTGTCCCAACTTTTCTCATCTATTCGCATCTTGTCTCAAGAGCTCGTTTCTGAGAAAAAAAATTCAATTTTAGGAGTGGGGAGTATTTTTTTCTATGACACCGGTACTTTGGGGAGTTGAAAATTTGGGGTTATATACAACTCTCGTTCCTCACCATTTCCCATCTATCCTCATAGTGTCTCAAGAGCTCGTTTCTGAGAAAAAAAATAATTCAATTTTAGGAGTGGGGGTATTTTTTTCTATGACGCCGGTACTTTGGGGAGTTGAAAATTTGGGGTTATATACTACTCTCGTTCCTCAACATTTCCCATCTATCCGCATAGTGTCTCAAGAGCTCTTTTCTGAGAAAAAAAATAATTCAATTTTAGGAGTGGGGGTATTTTTTTCTATGACGCCGGTACTTTGGGGAGTTGAAAATTTGGGGTTATATACAACTCTCGTTCCTCAACATTTCCCATCTATCCGCATAGTGTCTCAAGAGCTCGTTTCTGAGAAAAAAAATAATTCAATTTTAGGAGTGGGGGTATTTTTGTCTATGACGCCGGTACTTTGGGGAGTTGAAAATTTGGGGTTATATACAACTCTCGTTCCTCAACATTTCCCATCTATCCGCATAGTGTCTCAAGAGCTCGTTTCTGAGAAAAAAAAATAATTCAATTTTAGGAGTGGGGGTATTTTTTTCTATGACGCCGGTATTTTAGGGGGTTGAAAATTTGGGGTTATATACAACTCTCGTTCCTCAACATTTCCCATCTATCCGTGTCTCAAAAAATAATTCACCGTTAGGAGTGGAGGTATTTTTTTCTATAACGCCGGTATTTTAGGGACTTGAAAATTTAAGGTCACATACAACTTTCCTTTCTCAACATATTCCATCAAACAGCATCATGTCTCAAGAGTGTGTCTCTGAAAAAAAATTATTTCCTTTTAGGAGGTAAGCAGTTTTTATTAAAATAAGGGCGCCAGCGCCAGCATTCTGTTCTTTTCGCCGGTGTGAACTGGACTTGGTGGTGGGGGGTGGGCGCTAAGTTTGGGCGCTACCGTCGGGCGCTAACTTCACACAAGTCAACAAATGTGTAGTACTTCATATTGGCAAAAATAACCCAAAGTTGAATTACACGATAAATGACTACATACTCAACAAAACGGAATCTCTATCGGACCTCGGTATTATAGTGAACTCGAAGTTATCGTGGATAGAGCAAACTATACAAGAGAGCGAATCGTACCATTTATTTAATAAAGTGTTTCACTCCCCTGACATCCAAACGCTTACTAAGCTTTATAAAACTTATGTTCGCCCAATTTTGTAATTTGCTAATCCTGTTTTGGTGTCCAATTTACCAACGCGATATCAATCTCCGAAAATGTTCAGAGGGTCGTTTTACACGCATTCCGTTCAGAGGACAAAGCCCTTCATACAAAGAGAGACTTCGCTTAATGAACTTACCTAAGCTTTCTTCTCGGCGAGAGAGAGGAGACCTCATCATGACCTATAACGCACTACACACTACACAATATTTTATCACCTATTCCCTATTCGACCCCTATTCACGATGAACGAGAACGACCAACTTCGTGTGGTTGGGGGGGGGCATCTTTTCAAACTGTACAGGGAACAAGCCAGAAAGTCTTAGATGGGGGGGGGGCATCTTCTCAAACTGTACAGGGAACAAGCCAGAAAGTCTTAGATGGGGGGGGCATCTTCTCAAACTGTACAGGGAACAAGCCAGAAAGTCTTAGGTTTAGTTCTTTAGGTAGGGTGCAATCTTCTTCCCTTCGTATAAAAAACGAATGGTTTGATCTGTTCATCTTCTTTCTTTACATGCTATTATTGCTATTAGTTGAAGAGGTATATAGTCACGACTCGAATCGAGAGGTCGGAATCCGGGTGCTGGTTTCGAAAAATAATGATTCGCGATGTCACACACGTGCGCAAGAAGTTCTCAGATGATTCTGGTATGGTAGCCGTGGTCCGTGGTCCAACTCTCTTGTCTATAATTCTTGGCTGTGATCGCCTCAGAGCAAATATTTTATTATTTATTATTGCTCTGAGGTGATCGCCTGAGCAAAAATAAGAAGAAAAAACAAAATCAACATAACCGCAAAATACAGACAAATGTGTTAGGTTAGGTTTGGTGCACAGAAAAGAGAAACCTGAGAAACAAACGTTATAAATTATAATAACATTTTTTTAAATTTCAACACTCGCGTATTTATTATGGAAAGCAATGACATGCACGATATACAACTGACATGGAAAAAAATCGAAAATATTGCCAAGAAGGTAGGATAAGTTTTTTTTTTTTTCAATTCAATATTTTGATTCCTACAATATTCTTTTTCATTCCTGTCCCAGTTTGTATAATAAATTAAAAATGTTTTTTGTTTTTTTTCAGACAGGTATTAGAGAAGGTATTTCAGATGGAAGAGACCAAAATTTCCAAAAAAGTTTTGACGTTGGTTTTGCAGAAGGTTTCAAAAATGGTTTTCTCCTTGGAAAATGCAAGGGTATGTTGATGTAAGTAATTACTGTCAAATGAGTACTTTCAAATTTTGATGTACCTAGTCAGTGCGAGTGAAAACATATTAAATAGTTCCTATTAGCATGATTCAGTCTTAGGAAATGTGTGGCTGTACCTAATTTCAAATTGGACAATACTTTGAAAGAACTAATTTGAAGAGTACAATCTAGCGTTGATAAACTTACTTAGAGTAAGGACTGCTTACTCTGAATCGTTCGTAAACATACTTCATTAATTATTTATTATTATTATACATTGATTATGATATCATTGAATACCATCACCCAATTTCGGGGACTCATGAATGTAAGTAAACTAAATAATGTTAAGTGAGATAATTCCCATTAATAATTTCAGGAGAGTGAAGAAGAATTCTCCTCCTCTGAAGATGAACTAAAACATAGAACATGGAAATGTGAACATACGAACAACAACAAACACAAACTATAAAATAAGTTCCCTGTCATTACTGTCAGAGTATATCACTACTCTTTTCAAAATCAGAGTACGTAGAGTTTACTCAAAGTAAATTTCTGAATGATGTCAATGCATACTCTATATTACAAATGATTCGGAGTAAGCAGTCCTTACTCTGAGTAAGTTAATCAATGCAGCCGAAAAGAGTAGTGATATACCCTGACAGTAATGACAGTGACAGGGAACTTATTCGATAGTTTATTGTTGTTTGTATGTTCACATTTCCATGTGCTTTCAAAGTGAAATATTCTAAAAATACGGTAGGTTATAAATTGTAGTGCAACAATATGGATTTTCATGTAGCATCAATTGGCAGGCATACTGTTACTATTAATAATAAAGGTACACTTCAAAGTGTAATGAAGAACTAATGAACAATATTTCACTTCTGGAATCAAAAACCTCAAGTTCATGAATCACTATTGTCATATTGTAATATTATTACAATATGACATGTACTTCTCTTACTCTACTCTCAGAGTATGTTTATGAACGCAGCCCTAAATAAATATCAAGAAAAATCATACCTGGATTTTTTTTCAGTGCTGATGCTCGACAAAAATTTTATGAAGTGAAAACTCACACTCTCTTAGAAAACGTAAGTAGAGGCTCATGTGAATTATGCAGAAATTCTATTTCATCAGAAGAAGATAATGTTCAGAAGATAATTGAGCTACAAAAGGAATGTTACAGAAATAACGATAAAATATTGAGTTCACATTTAGAAAAAGTTACTTCTGAAACTTGAAGATAGAATCTTATTTTCTAGTCAATTGTCTTTAATTTCTTCAGGAAGATCAAGTAACAGCAAGGAATAACCAGTTGCTTTTATTCAAAGAACTGTCAAACATTTAGTTGAAAAGGTTAATTTGGTGTCGGTTGTGGAGGAAAATGGTGAAAAAATATATATTTGTTAAAAAACTTGTTTGTATCTTTTACTAACTCCAAAGTAGTGAGGTTTGAATGTGAGTAGGCCCACATCAGGCCCTTCACTGCGGCCCATGGCCTATTGTGGCACTCCAAAGTAGTACTAATATATGGGACTTTGCTTTTTGGATTTGAATTACATCAACCAGAACTTGTATTCAAAGAGTTATCAAACTATTGAAGAAAAAAAATTAAGATCGCCATAGTCTCTTTTCCATCTCACATTGTGAAGCATGCTAAAAGGTGTAAGATAAAACTCTTTGCCGATGACACTATGTTGTATTGTTCTGGGACACCTAATGAAATCACAGAATGTTTGAATGAGGAACTATTAATAACAAATATAAACGAGTAGTTATGTGACAATGGCCTCAAGTTGAATGTTAATAGGTAGCAAATATTAAGTAAGACAACTGTTATTGGCTATTCATATTAATAATGTCAGCAATGAGAGGGTTATAACTTTAAAATATTTGGAAGTGCTATTAGATCAAGAATTGGATCTTAATGTACACTGTAGTTATATTTAGAAGAAAATAGCTACGAAAATTCATCTTTTATATAGATTAAATAATAAAATAAGTAAATATGCAAAATTTACAATATATAAATCAATAATAGCAGATTACAGAAGCTTCAAAGCAGATCCATGAGGGCAATAATACTAAGTTGTAATAAACGTGTCTGTGAAATATATGTTGGAAACACTGTCTCTTATGTCTACTAAACAAAGGATAACATTGAATATGCTATTATTTATATTTAAAATCAAACAAAAAATATGTTGCCAAATTACCTGAGTGATCAGTTAATCTACACAAATAGTATTCATACACACTCCACTAGAAACAGAACAATCAAAAGCTGTGATTCATAAAATGTATTGCATATATTTCAAGTGATAGTCATTAATAATTTGATGTTTTGTAAATACACTGATTTAATCTTGTTATTATTTGCTAATAAAAAGTGATATATAATAAAACTGCACTCAAATCATTAACAAACTTTACTCTCTTAAATTAGTCACAAATAAACAAATGATTCGACATTATAATAAATCCTAATTATGAGGTTCCTACTCCAAGAGCCACACCTGCTATGAATGATACCATGAAAATGTGAATATCCTTGAGCTGATAGTCGTCCCCTGTCAGCCCTGAGTACCACTTTTTGGCCATTTTCTTGCTTTTCTTGAGACGGTTTTCAGTATCATGTACTTTCTTGTCAATGAACTGTTCAGTCCTATGTATCCAAGTCGGTCCTTCGCCAGTGACTTCTTCTTCAATCTTATCTGCAACTTTGTCTAAATTTTTATTGAACTTGTCCCAGTTGATTTTTATATAACCCTTTTCGTTGGCTATCTCTAGTAAGATGATTCCTCCTCCTACGGCTAGAGCAGCGGTTTTTGCTACTCGCATAGCTAAAAATCCAGCAACCCAACCAGATGAGGCACCCATTAGGATTTGTTTTGGGGCTGATGTTTTCTTTACATGACCAACGATCGTCTGGATTACAGATTTGGCCTCTTTTTCAATATCGTCCATTGCACTTCTGTTATTTTTTGTGTGCTGTATCAAAAACAAAATATACTGTATGACATTTTTGGTCATGATTTCATCAATAATAGACAAACATACCTTGTGTTTTTTTCTGTACCAGCACTGTTTTCTAGGTTTTCATTCGTTTAATAATAATCTGTGATAATGTTGATAACATATACCATTGTTTGTTTTGATTTTTAATTATTATTCTGTGGAAGTGAATATTATTTCTGGTGTTGTGAGGTATCCAATGTTGCCAACAATGCCAACTGCAAACAATAATGTCAATAATTAATAGGCGCTTTAGCACCATAAAATGGGAAGGGAAGCTCTTTTGCGTTTGTGACGTATGTATGTTTGTGTAAGTAAACATCGTACACTTCGATAGTTTGCCTTTGCGATAGTATCGATTTTTTTATCGATACTAATGGTTACTTTGACGTAACGTGTCAATTTGGTCTGTGGACTCGTGCTTGTGGCACAGAACAGCCTACTTAGATTTATGTGGATCCTAGGACTTTGAACACTATTTGTAGAAGAATGGCCCTATCGACTCATTTTATGGGCCTGTCAAATGACGTCAGCGCGATTCCTCCTCAGTCCTCCGAGCAAATATAAACATAGAGATGTCTTTCTATCCTTGTTTTTTAAGCCAACATCACCTTGTTTATATTTACATCTGTCCTCCAACTAACGCATCTAGTTGCATTGTCCTCTGAACTGAATGTTTACATCCCCTCAGTCCCCTTGACCATATTTCATTGTTGAGAGAGATGGACATCATGGTTGTCTACAAATCTGTTATGTTTGAATAGAGAGGGCATCTCTATGTTTATTATTGCTCTGAGCCTCAGTCCTCAATAAGGAAAAATCACGTATCGCGAGATGGCGCTGGGAATGACAAAATGTCGGATCGAAATGTGATCAAACTGTCATTCTGTAGGAATCATATCATAACCTACAAATAACATTATTTATTTATTATTTGTCCATAAACTATCCAAATATTTCACTTTCGATACATAAGTGACCTAAACTAAAATAATAAGATCACATTTCAGCCATATAAACACACACGATCAGTTTGTTGGTCACATCACGAGTATTTCGAACGATTAAAAGTAGATTTCGCCCACTTCGTGATTTTTCCCTATAGTTTGTATATCTATACTAGCATTCCCAGCAGAAATCCTGCTCGCCGACTAACCCATTAGGTTTATTATTATGTGTAAAATAAAGAAGTTACGGAGGGGGCGACGGACTTTTGGTCCTCACTGTATGCATCTATGATCATATTAAAAATAACAAAGACTGCAGGTATTTTTTATCACTTTCAAAACATAGTCACGTAGTGTTTTAACATTAATATTGTTTATTTATTGAACAAATTGTTATAAATACATTTTGACGTTTTATTCATACAAAATAAAACAAAAACAAACATGTTAACGGTATAAAGTTTGGAGAGAAATATAAATTCAAAATTGTTAAAAAATACAAAAAAATCTACAAACATGGTTGTTTTTGTTTAATTTTGTACAATTAAAAAAAAATGATTTATTAAATAAACAAATAAGAAAATAATAAAAAATGATTTCTTTTCAGAATATGAAAGAAAATATCAATTACGATTTTTGAAAAAAATAAATGGGTCCTCAATATCAATATTTACCTGCATGATTAAATTGTTAATTTACAAATGCGTTTTAAAGCAATCCTTTTTTTTTAAACCATTTTTTCTTAAAAATCATTCTTTTTATGCATGTTTGGTTTCCATTGGATTGTCTTATAAACAACGTATTTGTTTATAACAATTATTCAAATTCAATTGAAGTAAACATTTAAAAAAAAAATCATTTTCATTATTTTCATGCAGCTTTCAATAAAAAAAAACAATCGGCATATTTCGATAAAAAAAATGTTTCAATGCTGCATTTATGTTTTTCATTTGTCAATGTCTTACATTGTTTGTAAAAAATTGAAAAACACAGCTCAATAAAAATTATAAATATTGATGAAACGTTCCGAGATTGGATCTTTTCCCGATTTTGGATTTCTGCAATAGTTTTTGGGATATTCGTGAAAAACCAAATCCCTTTTTTTATTCAATTGTTTATAACTTTTGCAATTTCTGCGAGCAGAACTTTCTTTTTGATATTTTGATACCTCGCTCATAATTTTCAGTCTCCCCAAAAAAAATAGTCGTTCAAAAAGCACTTGTGAACGACTGAAACCCTATTTGATTTTCCATCTTAGCCCACCTAGAGAATTTTGATACAATTTTGACATTGATTTTCTCATAAACTATGCTTATACAGGACGTTACTAGAGAATTTTTTTATCAGAAAAATCATCAATTTTCCTTTTTTGATATGAAAACTTTTTCGATATATTAAACAGTTAACAAATTTCAGCCCAAAACGGATCAACGTGGTTTTCTGATGGATGGGACTTCTACTAACACTTTAATAAGGAAAATTTCCATGCCGGTTAATTGTGGTGTAGGAAATTTCTACAGTTACTCTGTAACTATAAATCGTGATTTTAATTTTCCAAACAAAACACGAATTTTCTAGCAAATTAAGTACTTTATTTAGACTAGTGCAAATACAGTTTCAAGTTCAGTGGGGCAGAAAATAAGTTATGGAATAAATAAGAAAAGTAGATTAACACAAAAAAGTACTAAATCAATGAAATATAATACAGTATTAGGTTCAGACATGCAGTTCATTATATTCTGGAAAACATAAATTATGGAATACTGTATAAAAGTAGATCAACTCACAAAACTACTAATTAGTCACAAAAATATATGATTGCACATTATTTCATGGACAGTCTATTAATATTATTGAAAATATTAGTGTGTGAAAGACTCAATCTACAATTTCAGAATACTCATATTTAATTGCTTAGTATTTGATTTTGATTGTGTTTTTACATTGTGCCAATATTGCACAAACTGATCCAGTAAAAGGCTGTCAGACAGTGATCAAACAGTTTGATTCACTACATATGTATGTCTATTTACAAATACTTTGGTTAAATAAGCAAAATTTAGGACTACCCACCTACTACACATAAGTAATCAATTATTCGAGTTTCGGCAATTTCTAATCATATATCAACATTATCAACTGACAAAAAGGAGACATCAATGAATTTAAGTAGACTAAATTACTTCTATAATTCACTTAAAATTAGGTTAGTCTCATGTTCAGGCAGACCCTACTCCAATAGCAATACCTGCTGCAAAGGATAATACAAAAATATGAATTTCCTTAATCTGCCAGTTTTCACTATCCGAGCCAAACAACAACTTCATGAGTTTCGACTGATTTTTCTTCACATGTCTTTCTATTTTATTCACTTTGTCATCAAGGAATCTTTCAGTCTTATCCAACCATGATGGTCCCTCACCTGTGATTTTCTCTTCGACCTTATCTGCAACTTTATTCAACTCTTTATCAACTTTATTCCAGTTTATTTTCAAATAGCCTCTTTCGTTGGCTATCTGAAGTAAAAGGATACCTCCTCCCATTGCAAGGGCAGCAGTTTTTCCTACTCTCATAGCTAAAAATCCAGTCACCCATCCTGAAGACGTCCCCAGAACAATCTGTGTTGCTGCCGAACTCTTTTTAACATCTCCAAGAATATCTTCAATTATAGATTTGGCTTCTCTTATCACAACACTCATTGTAAAATTGTTAATTAAACTTTTGTTTTTTATTTTTTATGTCTTTCGTAGATTTGATCACAGTTGGCAGAAAGTTTTCTAGTTGGGTCCGTCTTTGTGGTCTTTACTTCATACGATACGTCTATAATAATAATTATGACAACATTTAATCACGATCCATCTATGATGAGTAAACAGATCCCAAAATATAAATTAATACACCAATCACACCATTTATTATTCACACCCAAACCTGTGACACAGAGTTCTCTACTCTGTGCGTGTGACCCAATCCAAACCACATTTACCATTCTGACTTTTGTGACCTTGACTCCACTCCGCTCCACAGACTAGCATCTAGCGACAGCCCGGATATTTTGGCTGGCGAGCATATTGAAAGTATAAACTCCAAATTCGCAGCTTCCTTTCTTCCTTGGTCTGATTTCTCAAAAACGCATAAAGTAATTTATCACTTTATCAGTTTTCAACAATTCTGCCTTCCTCAAAACCCGTAAATCGCAATTTTTCACATTTTTAAAGAAGGCTGAATGGTTGAAAAAAATGTGAAAAATTGCGATTTACGGGTTTTGAAGAAGGCAGAATTGTTGAAAATTGTGAAAAATTACTTTTTTATGTGTTTTTGAGAAATCAGACCAAGGAAGCTGCCAATTTGGAGGTTATGATACTGTCAATAGTGTCAATATGCTCGCCAGCCAAAATATCCGGGCTGTCGCTAGACGTTTGTCTCCATAGAGCCAACTATAAAGTCTACTGTCTACTCTTCATTAGAGCGTTTTACGCATTTGCTTTGTTTTCCCAGACTTTTGGAGCGCCAGCTGGTGCTAATGATGATCGCGAATACTTATTTCATGTATTCCTAGTCAGTTAAAATAAAAAATATATACTCTTGGATTTGTTACTTTTTGATGGTATCTATTACTATTTTGTTACGTTTTTGTATATTTTTCTATTACGAAAAAAAACCTTGAAGAACAACACTGGATCTTTTGATAAGACTTCAATCTTCAATCTAACACTTAAGGGATATGAAAAACACTCGATAGGATAAAAAAATGAGTCAAACACGATAAAATTGAACGAATCAGTGAATACGATGATTTCACATTTTCACTTAAACAAACGAAAACTGCATGTCTCCATTTTTCTAGCGATAGTAGCGTAGCGACACTGTCGGTATAGACGATGTATAGACTACCTAAGCCCTGGGGGTCTATTCTCGAATCGTTCGGTTTCAAATGGTATACGAAAAAGAGAGAACATACATATTCCAAGTGTATTGGTGTGGAACAGTAAATCGAAATGGCATACGTACAAACTTGAGAATAGCACCCCTGACGTCACAAGTGGCTCCGCTTATAAAACCTTTCCAAATTTGTTATACATGTTAAAAGTTCATAAGGAATTATTTAATTTGATGATTTTGCATAATTCCGTCGACAATAAGGATAAGGTATTATTTTCAATAAAGACTCATTTAGTTTAAAGCTTTTGCCGAAAAAAACAATTTCAATGTTTGGGAAGGTTTGCCAGTTTCAGCCACTCTGACGTCACACATAGGTAGTCTATACCGTCTCCACATAGGAGCAATAAAATTTAAAAAATACCAATAGCTGAATACCATCAGAGAGCTCGACTCTACGTCTCCACAAAGGTAAAGACTAGTTCATGCAAATGCGAAGTTCGCAAAAAATATATATTTTTTCCATTTCACTTCATGGAATTGAAAAAGAGATGCTAGGTATTTTTGCGAATTTCGCATTTGCATGAACTAGTCTTTATTCATATGCAAATGAGGTCATAATGTTGAGTAACAATAAGACACTTGATAAAGAGGTTGGATATATTGGGCATGCACCAATGAGCAAAAATCCTATTCAGTGGAACCTCGTCCAGATCACATATTGTGGGTCCGGACTGGTCCGGACAGTAATAAAGGAGGTTATAAACTTCTCAAAAAAACTACGTCACTTTCACTTTACTCAAGTTTTGCCAACAAGGTTGGCATTCTCAAAAGCTATAAGCTTGATACGCAAAAAGTATCCAGCTTATTTCCATTGTTTTTTATTAGATGCACCTTTATTGAATCCTGAACTTACTCAGGTTATGACTTTGTTCCTCACAAAGGATAATTTTCAGATTATTGCAAAAAATGAATTACCTCTAGTTACTGGTATAACAGATTAGTGACAGTTCTGTATATATGCTCTTCCAAGAGATGTTATTATCAGGTTAACTATTAGGTATATGTCTTTTCCTATATACGAGCTTGCGGAAAAGTTACTTTCCCGCACGATTTTTAATTTTCCGTACGATTTTTACTTTTCCGCACGATTTTTGTATTGTTGAAAATGAGGATATTTAGGACTAACTAAATGATGTATGTAACTATTCTGTCTTATGAGTCATTTTGTAGCATTATTATGGAAACTTGTTTTTTAAAAACCTTGTTTTTTCATAAGTAAGATGGACAAAAACACTCGTAGGAAAAATATTGTACCTAACTCTTAAGGAAAATGTCTTTTCCGCCCTTAACGGCTTGCCCAAACTCCGCTCCGCGTCGTTCGTGCAACTACCGTCGCGTGCGGAAAAGTACTACTTTCCGCACTTGTTAGGTAAATAACTATTTCGTTTTGAAAGTTGTACTTTTCCGTACGATTTTTACTTAACCGTACGGTTTTTACTTTTCGCACGATTTTTGTATTGTTGAAAATGAGGATATTTAGGACTAACTAAATGATCTATGTAACTATTCTGTCTTATATTAGTCATTTTGTAGCATTATTATAAAAACTTAATTATTAAAAACCTTGTTTTTTCATAAATAAGATGGACAAAAACACTCGTAGGAAAAATATTGTACCTAACTCTTACGGAAAATGTCTTTTCCGCCCTTAACGGCTTGCCCGAACTCCGCTCCACGTCGTTCGTGCAACTGCCGTCGCGTGCGGAAAAGTACTACTTTCCGCACTTGTTAGGTAAATAACTATTATGGAGACAAAGTTGCACTGTACCACACACAGTTGATCTTCTCTGTAAGAGATTTAGCCCGCAAGGCAGCCATTGATAATTTATCTCTTTGGAAAAGAGTTTGTAGATCAGTGCAAGGCTTTTAGCTCTTGAAGAGTCCAGCAAATGGCCTAAATTCCTTAAAAAGGGCCAGTTAACATTAGCAAAATTGGTCAAAACAGTAGAACAGATACCTTTCATTGTCGGAAGACTAAGCTCGTTCATAGATGCACGGAGCCACTCGGTCTCTGTTCTCAAAGGGGATGAAAAAAGTTGCATTTTCAATCACGAATTAGGAAAATGGAAACGGAAATTTTCATGTTTATGTGTAAATAAAAATTTCATTAACTTCACTAGGAAAAACATGTACTAACAGAAAAAGTAAAGACAGTATAGATTCAATACCTTTGGATAGCTTTTAATTTAAAAAAAGTTGAATGAAGAGCCAACAAATTTTGGTCTGAACAAAAAATCAAAATGAAATTTTTAGCGGTCTCGAATAATTTCGGATACAGGCCTATTTTTGAACGACTGGCTTTTCTAGAACACTTTCCTATCGCGAAAAATCAATAAAAATGCCTCTTTTTCACCAGCTCAATTTTCACAATAGCATTCATCCGTTTTACACTTTTTTCTTATTTAAAACGTCTCTTTTGAGTGGATTTATGCAGCACAAATTTACACTCAACTCCAACTTGAATTAAACTTCAACTAAGGAAAAATTAAACTCTCGTTTGTATGGCATTTATGCAAAAAAATTAAGACAAATGCGGGATTTGTGTTTGGTATAGATCTTTTCACATATCCGTTCAGCCCGCGGAATTCAAAATATGCGATAACAATTGCGCAGTAGTGTCAATAATTAACATACACTAGAAAGATAAAAGTTGGCCAACTATTAATTTAAATTTAGTTTTAATTTCCCTGCATAAAATGAACTATGTCAAATGAGAGGTTTATCTTCTTAGTTGAAGTGTAAATGTTAATTCTAGTTTAGTGTAAATTTGTGCTGCATAAATCCACCCTTTTTACCAAACAAAATTCGACTTACTAGATCCAATGTTGCCAAATCACAATAACATTCAACATTGTAGGTTATACTTGTGATTATAAGAAAGTCGAATTTTTTAATAAAAATTGAAATTTTTAATTAAAAAAGTGTTAAACTGGTGCTGGTGAAAATAAAGAAGGCATTTTATTATTTTTTTCATGGTACAGGACTATGAACGTTTGCTAGAAAAGCCAGTTGTCTCCGAAATTACTTGGGACCGCCAAAAATATAATTTGGATTTTTTGTTCAGGAGAGCAAGATATGATACAGTGTGACCCATTTAAGATGGAAGCACCCATATAAAACTTACATTTGTCAACTGATTTGAATGATATTGTTTTCTTCAGTTAGACATTCAAAAAGTCTACTAGGACACCAAATTTCATGTATAAATCTCCATTTCCAGGGCCAACTGATCTTATTTTTCAAGGTTAAAAATCTGAAAAAAATTACTAGCGATTTTTTTAGAAAAAATCTGACTACACCACTAGATTCGCGACATTTTCAAATGGTATATATGTGAATTACGTTGAAATGCGTCAATAAATAAAAAAGTTGTGAGAGAATGAAATTTGAAAAATATGCCGTTTAATCAACCCACCAATTCAATTTCAGAACGTTTATCAAAATTCAAAATACACCACTGTATTCAGGAGATCTCGATATATCACTGGTTGAAATTTCATCGAAATCTGTTCATCAATAAGAACATCATAAGAAAATAAAATTGAAAATGGAATTTTAGGAAAATGTCATTTTATCTCAAAATTTCTTATTTTTTTATTTATCAACAGATTTCGATGAAATTATGGTCAGTAATATTTCAAGACACCATGAATCCAGTGGTGTAGTCAAAGTTGTTACAAAAGTTTTGAAATTGAAGTGGTGGGTTGATTAAAAAGCATATTTCTCAAATTTCATTCCCCTATAACTTTAATTTTACGCATTCCAACGTTATTTACATGTGAACCATTTGAAAATATCGCGAATCCAGTGGTGTGGTCAGATTTTTTCTAAAAAAATCGCTAGTAATTTGAAAAATAAGATTAGTTGGCCCTGGAAATGGAGATTTATCCATGAAATTTGGTGTCCTAGTAGACTTTTTGAATGTCTAACTGACGAAAACAAAATAATTCTAATCGGTTGAAAAATGTAAGTTTTATATGGGTGCTTCCATCTTAAATGGGTAACACTGTATATATATATTTTTTTAATATTATGGCTCACTCTAACCAAAGATTTACCAAAACAATTGCAGGTAGGTATTTTGGTCAAGAAACAGATTACTGCTCCTTTCGAATGTAATTTTTCCATCTCAAACGGAACCATACTCAAAGAAAATTCTCATTCTGCATCACCTTCTGGAATCACTGTCTCACTCGACAAGCTTTTCCGTTTGTGCGTCCGCATATGGGATCTCAGATGCGCTTTTTGCGCGTAACTGTTGCCGCAAACTTCGCACGGATACGGCCTTTCACCGGTGTGTATTCTCATGTGACTTTTCATCTCGGATTTTTGACAAAACCCTTTCAAGCACACGTCACAACTGAACGGTTTCTCTTCGGCGTGTATCCTCATGTGCACGTTCAATGTGCCTTTGAGAGTAAAACATTTCGCACAAACTTCACACTGAAACGGTTTTTCACCGGTGTGCAGTCTCATATGACCCTTCAACTCTGATTTCTGAGTGAAAGACTTGAAGCATACCCCGCATTCGGATAAGTTTTCACCAGAGTGTATTCTCATATGAACGTTCAGTGTACCTTTTACAGAAAATGATTTAGAGCATACTTCACACGTGAACGGTTTCAAGCCAGCGTGTGTTTTCATGTGGTATCTTAAACTACTACCGGAAGAAACGGGCTTGAAACATATCTCACACTGAAAGGGTTTTTCTGCAGCGTGTACCCCCAGATGCAGTCTCAAATAAGTCTTATTGGAAAAACACTTTCCGCACAAGCCACACTCGAAAGGTTTTTCTTTCGTGTGTTTTTTCATGTGAAATTCCAAGTCATATTTCCGATAGAAGGTTTTCTGGCAAGTTTCGCATTGGAAAGGTCTGTCTTCAGAATGCTTTTTCATGTGATTTTTTAGACTACCGTACCAAAGAACGGTCTTGGAGCATATTTCACACTTGAAAGGGGGTTTTCGTTTCTTGTTTTTGGAGTATTTTTTCCTAACTTTCAACTTTTCTTGCAAAACTTGAGTATCATCATCCTTAATTTCTTGTTTTTCAACAAACAACTTTCCACATCTATTACAGGGTCCTGGATATTTTTCATTGTAGTCTTTTGGTAGCTCAGGGAAATCTGAAACAAAGCATTTGTTGGTGGGCCACACATTGCTATGAATATAAAAATAAATAAATCATTGATCATTAAATCAACTGAGCAGGATTAATTCCCAATTACAAGACAGCAGATAGTTGAAGAATGATATAACACACATGACTAACAAACTAAAATTAAACAATTCTGTTTTTATGAAACCTATTCCAATAATTGTCGAGAATCTGCAGCGAATGAAAATAATAAAATGTTGCGCTCGTCGTTTTCTTTTTCATATTAATTAACAGATGTTGACATTATATGGAAAAATAAGATGCTGACATTTCAACACTTACTTAAACATGGCTATATCCGAATAAAAGACAATTAATAAAAATACAAGGATATTTTAAGATTTCATGAATGCAGGAAACTCAGTCGCAGAGATTTATAGTTTAAGTTTGATATTCTCAAAGAGAAAACGACAGGAACTACAGTTTTAATTAAATTCTTTCTTAGAATCCAAAACCAAAAATTGGTATTATTTATCAACCACTCAATGTACACTACAAGATTGCAAAATTCATATTTTATTAGATAATATGAATTTAAATTTATTACAGAAAAATTGTGTTGTTGATGAATACCAAAGTATATATACAACTAGTGGTTACAAATTACTCAACAAGGAATGATTATAATTTTATAAGAAAAAATTGTAATAATACAAAATCAGTTTTGGACCATATTCTTACAAATATCTCAACAGATCATTCCTCATTTTGCATAGACTATGAAGATTTTATCTTTCAGATCCCCGTGCATGGTTTTTGAAACCCTACCTGTAAACTGCAATATAATTCACATATGTTCCTTTTAGTTGCGTTTCTATCAAAAAGTTTTTTTTTTTTTTGGTTCAGAAGTATTAACTTTGTTCCTTTCCATAGGTATAACTATGCCTTCAATCATTTTCTCCCAAGAACTCTGCGTCTGGCTGATTCATCAAATGATCTCGAATTCTTGACATAATTTTTTGGGTTTATCACCTTATCAATATCTCGAATTGTTTGGCTCATCAATTGCTAGATTTAAAAATCATTTAAGAATAAATGTTTAGGTAATTTGAATATTGCCATGTAATCAACATATTATTTACTTAGTTTGCTTTTTTGTGCGTATATTATTTATGTTTTTAATCATTTTTGTTTTGGCACTGTACCTATTTGTAATTTGTGCCCTTAAATAAATAAAAGTAATATTTGACAAACCTCGGGACACACCAACCTTGGAATTGAACAAAAGCACAAATAGTATGACTCTGAACCAGATCAACTAAGAATATGCAAAAGAATAATATGCCAATTTAGTTTATATCGTTGTTATTCCATCTTTTGTATGTTCCCAGATAGCACTGAACGTCCTGAGGATGTCCATTTTATGTCCCAATTAGGTCCGAACGTCCCAGAACCTAATATGGACATCCTGGGGACGTACGACTCGGAACATCCGATGCGAATATCCCCAGGACGTCCCGAGGAAGTCCAAACTCTGGCCAAATTCGTATTACCGACTTACAACGTTATTTTCGTGTCTTGTGCCTTTTTCAAAAATTTAAAACGTGTTTTGGTTTAATTTTCCGTCATAAATTTCATACATTTTCCACTGAGCTTATTTAACTCAGTGAGTTTCTCCAGTTGTCACCAGTATCAGATGAATAGTCGTTATATCGTTATCAATTTTGCATGGTTATTCTGTTCGCGCTAGGTTAGTCAGGTCAGGTTAGGTTTGCTAGTAATTCACGCATTTTCAACTCAATTTACCTCATTCTTATCTTTTAGTTTAAACTTCCCGCCATTGCAGTGACCATTCACAGAGCGCTTATTGCGTTCCTTTTATTGTCGTCCATATTTCAGTGAGTTCGCAGTCTCGAGTCTTTGGGATGGCGACTTAAATCACAATCTTGATAGTTTATCATTTCTCTAACAATTCTCCAATTATTTTTTCCAAAAATAGACTTTTATTTCAAACCTGTGACTTGAGTGCATCTTGAAGTCTGTGATTTGTGCCATTTGTGGTCCTGTGCTGTGTCTTATCTCTTGCCTTGTGGTTTCCTAACCTAACTTATAAACATAATTTCTGGTTGTGGCGGAATTTGAAGTTATTTTTACAATCAAAAGAATACAATGATCTGAGAAAATATAATATCACGTATTTATTGCTGTTGTGAGCCGTGACTTCTATACTGTTCTATAGGTATTATGTTTTGTAATTGATGTAAATGTTTGTATCAGAATTTAAAATAATTTATAAATGTTTTTTCGAAAATCACTTTCCATCATTATCCTTTTCACTTTTTCTAGGATCATGGGTTATAGCAAACCTTGAAAATTGATATCCTAAAAACATCCTTAGGATGTCCAAGGGAAGTCCATGGAAGACCTTACAGGGACATATAATTGACGTCCCCAGAACGTTCCAATTTGTAACATCAGATGTCCCCAGGACATCCTAAGGACGTCTTATGTCCAGTAATGGACATCTTCGGGATGTCTTGAATGTCTTAGATTTATGTCCTGTGGACGTACTGAGGACGTACTGAGGACGTCTTTGTGTTATCTGGGTTGTTATGCTGATGCTAGTACTATTTCTAACTCATGAGTTATTCTATCAAATTGACCTTCAAATGGCTTCTGTTGGACAATAAATGCTATATTATTAATAATACAAACAATGTCCTACTAGAGTTACCCACCTTTGCTACAGGTTTTACAAGAAAATATTCCATTCTCAATATCGGTCAGTTCATTTTTAAGGTTGAACTCTTCTGTTATCTGTTCTCCATGACTAACTGGATCTTCCTCTTCAGGAGCTTCTATTTTAATGTCTATAGAAACTGTTTGTTTTTCAAACTGTTTATAATCATTTTCAATGTATTCTTCCTTTGTAAAACTTTCCAATTTGATTTCTTCAAATGACACTGTACTTTCTTTGTGAGTGTTATCAGGAGACTTTTTTTCATTGCAATTTGCTACATATTCTTTCATTTCCAATTCATTTTCATTATTTTCCAGTTTGACCCGTCTGTTGATAAGTGCTTCACAAATAATTTCATCATTTCTCCTTGACAAATCAATGAATTGAAAGATTTGTTCTAGTTTCTCAAAGCAATTGGTGCAAATACTGTATTGAAGAGATATATCATGCTTCATCTGAAAACAGATTACCCAAAAGATAAATTATTAGTCCGGTGGCAGGGAGGGTTTTTGTAGCTGATGAATTGCGACAGGATCACCCAAGTTTTTCTTATGTATTTTTACCCGGTGAATCCGAATTTCAAGGTAAAATCGGAAAATCCAATTTTTTCGAAAAACAAATGTTATAATATTCTCCATAAAATTCTCTACAAAAAATGTCCCTACAAGTGTTTCTCTAAATTGCACTGTTTTTGAGTAAATCGTGATCGAAAGTTGAAAAAATGCGATTTTCTCATTTTTTAGTGCTCTCTCATTCAGTCACATAATTATATTTTTCTACAACTGTCAAAAAAAGTCCACTTTTTTTGTGTGGTTTGTGTGCGTTAAGTATTACAATATTTCACTATCAACATACGATTTCATTATTAAAAGGAAAAGCGTAAAAAAAGTGCACTTTTTTTAACGGCTGTTGCTAGGCAACGGACAGTTTCATGCAACAACAGTGACTGATACGATAGTGTAAATATGAGATTTCCTTGACATAGTTCAAAGAAAGAAAAAGGTATTCGTTGCTTCACGAGGATTGTTTATTTATTTTTAATACAAATCTAAGAAAAGGAAAAGTTACTTCAATGGACTAGTTATAAGTCAAGTCAACATTAATAATGATTATATTGACCTCGATGAATATGTTATTTTAATATTCGCTTCACATTTTCTATTTTACAGAATAGTGTGAAGAGAAATGGATTTCGACTCTGTCGAAATTATTCGTTTCATTTGTTTGAAACTCAACTCTCCGGCATACTCTTCGAACTTTCTTCGAATAATGAATCAATAAAAATATGCCAAATTCATTTCATATTTGCAAAAAAATATGAATTGGTTATTTTTTTTGACAGTTGTAGAAAAAATACTGTATGAAACTCGTGAGTAAAGAGTTTTTCTTTACTCGTAGGAATGCCGCACTCCGCCTACGGCGTCAATATTTCCTACTCGTAAAAAAAGTATCACTTTACTCACTTGATACATAAATTACTATTTCAGGATCACCTGGTCCCAAATTATTAATATATGTATTGACTATGAATAACAATAGATATTTCTGAAAAAATCATTCGTGTGGATTTCCCAGATTTACCGATACTTTTACCTTGCGTGGATGAAGGTTCCCTTCAAAAAATTTAATAGAACCCATGGTTTACAGAATTTTTTTCATTCAACCTGGAACAATTCTTGGCAGTAATTGTGTCTGACAAAAAGTATTATCTGGAAAATTGTTGTACTTTTAGCAGAATTTGCTGCTACCGCTAGTGAAATGCTTTGTGATCATGACAAAATATGTGCTGAACCCGTTTTAGTTGACACTATAAGAAATTCGTTCACGACGTGAGTTTTGCCTACTAAAAAATGCCGCAAAAGTATCGGAAAATTCAGTGCCGGGAAATCCACACAAATGATTTTTAGGAATCTCGTTTGTTATTCATAGTTGAGACATAAATGAATAATTTAGGACAAGCTGAACTTGAAAATATCATTATGTGACTAAATAAGAGACACTAAAAATTGAAAAAAACGCATTTTTTCGACTTTAGAGCAGGTTTTACTTGAAAACAGTGCATTTTAGAGAAAAACTTGTAAGGAGCTTTTTTGTAGAGAATTTTAGGGAGGTATGGAGGATATTATACTTGGGTGATCCTGTCACACTCCATCGGCCACGAAAACCCTCCCTGTCACAGGGCCATATGGTTAGGCTTACAAACCTCTATACTGTTTACCTCATTTTTAACAACTTACTTCTATATCTGTGATATTTTGGAATAAAGAAAACAAAAAAGAATTTTCTTCAATGGGCTTCAAACCAGTTGTACTCAAACACGTCCTACAAGTGGAAAAGTACTGGTTAGCCTCAACTGCATTCTTACACCCAATTGTTTTGCTTTCTTTCTCTTCTGAATTCATCGAAGTTTGAGTGAGAGTTGCATCATTAAGCTTCGATAAATCAATGAACACTGAAATATCTATTAGTGTATTGAGACATTCCTTGCATATTTTTCGTGGTAGATTAGTTTTTGATTCTACCTGAAACACATTTTTAGTGCTGAAAAAGCTTGACATATTTATAAGCAGCTTACGGCAATGCTAGTGATTTTGAAGAACAAGTGCATATATTCTTGTTTGAATGATTCCAAATCGTCTGGGCCCAAACAAACTCGACACACATAAGGAAAATCAGAAAAAGATACGGGTAAATCTGTACTTGTATGACTCATATTGGAAAAGTATATTATTATTTTGACTATTAAGATAGTGTTTACGGTTTTAGAAACATCACATTACAAATTAAATATGAGAAAAATACATGTACCTAACATTTTAACAATGTTTGTTTTATTTGTTTTTCAAACGTCAAATGTGACAATTAGTCAATTAACGAATTGACAATCAGGGTGGCCACCATTCACAAAATGCGTTCCCGCCAGGTGGCGCTAAAAATTTTGCACGAAACAATATAAAGGTGATCAACTGTGAAATTCCAAGAGATCATAGTATTTCATTTCAGTCTCATTCAAATTTGAATGAAGTACTCGAGATGTCGAAAGTTGAAATGAGTTTATCAGTCATTTTCATCTACGATGAGATTGCCATATATCTGACATAACTCTTTGTTGTTTAAGGGAAAATAATGCAAAGAAACTTTGTATTTGGTACTATTGATAGTGTATTCAGCTTTGCAGCATTGAGCAAATGAGCTTAGTAATGAAACTTTTGACTTCTGCCATAATTTCAGGTTGACCTATTCTAAAACTATGAACACTAAAGAATATCACCAAACTCAATGTTATTGTCCAAAAGTCGATTAATAATGAGAAAACAGTTGAAATAGATACATTACCGCTTCTGGCAAGAAAGACCTGATCTGCATTGTATCAGTTCAACCAAATAATTATAGATGTCACGTCACAGTCGTCCTACCCTTCGCGCTGAGTGCGAATAAAAATTAATTTTCTATGAATCTTAAAAAGGGATTACATTTAAACGTGCGATCCCAAGCACCAAGCACAAAAATCAAATCAAATATAAAATAAATAAACATGGCACCGAGCCAATAACCTAAGCATCGAGGACAAAATTTCCTTTTCCAATGCCCTAATTGCCCTAATTGCCCTATCACAGAGTACGAGAGTACACTTATCGAAATTTTGAAGGAACAAAATCCAACAATCCAACACTGCAACAATAATTAATTTATTCAAATATGATCATTATGAACTATTGATCTATATTAAATATTTATTGACGTTCACTGAGCATAAACCAGTAGGGAGTCTTTGCAAGGAAAGCAGTGCGAACTAGTGAAATCTTCGACAAGTTTAGCCGAGTTATGTGGCCTCTGGTGGACAGAAGCTGAACAAGTACTAGGTTATAAAAAAATCAATAATAACGTTCTACCAACATAAATTATGCTAAAAACAAAAATTTCTGTTATTTTTTATTAGTGGTGATCAGCTGCCAAATTCCCACAGAACTCATAATTAATAATTATATTTCTTACGAGTTACAAGTTTTAATGCTACAAAATGACTAATAAGACAAAATAGTTACATAAATCATTTAATTAGTCCTAAATATCCTCATTTTTAACAATACAAAAATCGTGCGGAAAACTAGAAATCGTACGGTAAAGTACAACTTTCAAAACGAAAATGTGATGATTATAATAAAATGTAAATGTTAATTTTCAATTTGCGGGACATAAAAAAAAATTAAACGGATATTTTCGTACCTACTAAAGTTTATATAATTGTTTTGATGAGAGTTACCAAAATTTATCAAATGTACTTTATACAGGGAAATATATTATTAATTGGCTACTGATATGAGGGATTCTGTACACTTGTGTAATTTTTTTTAAATGTTTCTACACTGCAGTATCTCAAGAAACAACTATTGCTTCTTTTGTATCCTAGTACCCACCATATATACTTATACTTCACCAAAGTGAATATCTTATTCTGTTTCCACAGCTTCTGCTTTAATTTTGACCTCACTAGTTGAGATTTTCGGTGCATGCATTCGCATATGAGATCTCAGGTACGATTTTTGTGCATAAAACTTTCCACAAACTTCGCACGGAAACGGTTTTTCACCAGTATGTATTCTCATGTGACTTCTCATCCAGGATTTTTGACAGAACCCTTTGAAACATACATCACATTTGAAGGGTTTTTCATCAGCATGTGTTCTCATATGCACGTTCAAGTTGGCTCTAAATGTGAAACTTTTCGAACAAACTTCACACTGAAAAGGCCGCTCACCTGTATGCACTCTCATATGACCTCTCAAATCTGATTTCTGAGTGAATATCTTTGAGCATACCTCACATTGGGCCAACTTTTCTCCAGAATGTAATCTCATGTGCATATTGAGGGTTCCTTTTACAGAAAATGATTTTGAGCAAATTTCACATGTAAATAATGGTTTCGACTCCATGTGTGTTTTCATGTGGTATCTCAAACCACTACCTGTAGAAACTAACTTTGAACATATTTCGCATCGAAAAGGTTTTTCAGTAGCATGTACTCCTAGATGGATTCTCAAATAAGTTTTATTGGTAAAACACTTTCCGCATAAGCCACATTGGAAAGGTTTTTCTTTTGAGTGACTGTTCATGTGGAACACCATATCAGATTTCCGATAAAAGGTTTTGTGGCAGGTTTCGCATTTGAAAGGTCTTTCTTCAGAATGCTTTTTCATGTGATTTCTCAGACTACTGTACAAAACAACAGTTTTAGAGCATATTTCACATTGAAAAGGGGGTTTCCGTTTCTTGCTTGAACGTTTTTTCTTATTTTTCAAGGCTTGAGCTGCATTATTGTTGGTTTCTTGTTTTTGAACAATCCTTTTACCACATTTTTGGCACTGTTCTGAATATTTATCAACATACTCGTTTTTAGATGGAATCTCTGGAAAATCTAAAACAAAGGATTCAGTGGTAAAAATTGGCCGTGAATATAAACATTTCAAGTAATTCAGAACTGCAGTTGAACTTGAGTAACTCACCCTTGTTACAATCATCACAAGTAAATATTTCAGTCTTGATACTGAGATCATTTTCAGAGTTGAGCTCAATTTTCATCTGTACTCTATCACGGACTGATCTTTCTGCAACAAAATTTTCTAATTTGATCTTGTCTGTAGGACCTGTGAATTCTTCAAAGGCGACATGTTTCTCCTCCTCAAAACACTCCAATTTGATTTCCTCAAAAGGCACTGTAGTTTCTACTTCAGTGTCATCAGAACACATTTTCTCATAATCTTTCACTTCAGAACAATTTTCAGTATTTTCATGTTTCAAATTTTTGTTGATGAATACTTGGTGAAGACTTGCATCGTTTCTCCTCGATAAATTGATAAATGTAGAGATTTGTTCTAGTTTCTCAATGCATTTAGAGCAGATATTGTTCACAAGAGGGATATCACAATTTATCTGAAAAAAAAAAAGAATAAAAATATATATATAGATATATAATGAAAACTAACTTGTTACATCTACAGTCACTAGTAAACAACGAAATGATGTCGTAGGAAGATGGTAGAACTCTTCTATTTAAATTATATATATATAATTTAATTCCGAGTATATAGGTAGTACAAATA
Source organism: Chrysolina haemoptera (assembly GCA_958298965.1). Classification (NCBI taxonomy): domain Eukaryota; kingdom Metazoa; phylum Arthropoda; class Insecta; order Coleoptera; family Chrysomelidae; genus Chrysolina; species Chrysolina haemoptera. The sequence continues at coordinate 8,538,316 of OY282600.1, read as the reverse complement.
ATACTGTTTGTTTTTCTTTTCACTCACTTCAATATCTGTGATCTGTTGGAATAAAGAACACAAATGAGGATTTCGTTCAACTGGACTCAAATCGGTTTTTCCTAAACATGACCTGCAAGTAGAAGGGAAATCATGAGGCACTGCCTTCTTACATTCATTATCTTTATTTTCTGTGCCTTCAGAGTTCATCAAAACTTTTTGGAGGGTTGCATCATTGAGTTTTGATATATCAATGAACATTGAAAAATCTGTAAGTGTATTGAGACATTCCCAGCATATTTTTCGTGGGAGGCTAGGGTTTGATTCTACCTAAAACAAACTATTGGAAAAGCTTCCCGATTTATCATTAGGCAGCTTACAATAATGTCAGTGATTTTGAAAAAAAATTTCATCATATTTTTTTCTTCAAATGATTCCAAATCCTCTCTTCCCAAACAAACTCGACACACATATGGAAAATCGAGGAAAGATAAGGGTAATGTTATACTTGGACAACTCATTGTGACAAATAATTGTATTATTATTATTTTTTTATTACGACAGTTTTTGGTCCTAAGATATTTAAAGCCATGAATATGTGAAATAATAATTTAACCATAATTCTTGAGCCTTGTCAACAATGTCAACTTTCAACTTGTGAGTCAGGAGTTGTTAGTACTCGCAACGCAACGCAAGAGAGTCTCTCTTGTGTCTCTCTTGTGACTTGACTTGTGTCTTGACTTGACTCTTGTGTACACAGAACTAGAACACCTTGTGTACTTGTCAAATGTCATAATGTCAGTATACTCCGCAAGTAGTGACGTCACAAATGTTAAAAAATAGTATTTGACTGGTTCCAAACAAAGATTTTTGTTGCTGGTTTATTAGGGGGTAAAAGTTAATTGTAAACATTCACATAGTTGATGAATCATGACCATCCACATCCCAATTCTCAAGACTGCACTGTACAACCCGAACTTGCTGCTGTAAGTACTGTACAGGCTCATAATAATAAAAAACCATAGAGATGCCTTCTCCATCCTTGTCTTGAAGTCAACATAACTTTGTTTGTTTACAAGTGAGGGCCTTATACATGTTAAGTCCGTATTCATTCGGGTAGTTTCGTGTATACCCGCTCAGTTCATTCGGATCAAGTTGTCATTCTTCGTTTGTATTAGGGTCCTTCTTACTCTTTATGTAAACAAACTGTCGATAACATTTCACCACCCGTCACCCCCCTCGCCAACAAATTATATAGAAAAAATTATATAGAAAAGGTTCATGTTCACTTCAAAACAGATATTTGTGTAGGTATAGGCAGGGCATCTCTATGTCTTTTATTACTCTGAGTGTACGCAGGGTACAGGGTGTTTGGATTCGAAACAACCAAAATAGCGCACGTTATGACGTCATGCTTGAGAAAAAAGAAAAAATGGATTTGTTTCATATTGTAAAAATGTTCCTACAAAAGGAACTTTATAAGGACTATAAGCCCATGCCATGGTGCAAAAATAAAAAGGTTAATGGTCCAAATATGTAAGGTATACATATGCAAATGAAAATGATATGAATTACTCTCAAGAACCGCGTTCGGTTTTTACGTCAGACTAATCGGATTAGTTTGAATCGTTCGTTTATATTGCAACCGATTGTGGGGGAGGTAAATCTTGATCGTTCGGTTTTTCGTCCGAGATTGATCTTTTTGCTCCGAGAATTTTAACGGACGATTCCGATTAATTTGAAAGTGTAAAAATGTTTATGTTACATCTGTGGTTTGTTAGGAATAGTTCGATGTTGATAGCTCAAATCGAAATGAAAGAATTACCTTGAAATAGCCACAGTTCAAATTTCAAAGCTTGTTTTACAAAAAAATACAACTCAAATTTGAATGTTATAGGTTAACAACATTTTGTTACAGTCAAGCCCACGCTGATCTCGTCCAGTCGTTCGTTTCGTTCGTTTATTACCGACCCGACTGATTCGATTAATTTATGGCCACGTGACTAAATTCTGCTCTGATATGGGCAAGTTTTTAAATTCATCGATTGATCCATCGATGAGCATTGCATCCTTATTTAACTAATAGAAAATGGCAATGAAAGCACGAATGCGCATTGTTCATCGATAAATTTAAAAACCTGCCCTCTGCGATTATTACCGAACTCGACTTAGATGTCAAAAATTGAAATGAAATGTGTTCCTGCTAGGTGGCGCTTAAAAATTTGGTACTCGAGATGTCGAAAGTTGAAATTAGTTTATCAGACATTTTTATTCATGACGACATTGCCATGTCTTACATAATTCTTTGTTTTTTAATGGAAAATAATGTAAAGAAACTTTGTCTTTGGTACTATTGATAGTACATTTAGCATTGCAGCAATGAGCAAATACACTTAGTAATGAAACTTTTGACTTCTGCCGTCATTTCAAGTTGACTTATTCTAAACTATGAATACTAAGGATATGTTCCAAAAGTAAACCAGTTGCTAACCGCTACTAACCAGAAATTTGACATCGGTTATCTGAAAAATTTATAATTACTGGTTACTTTCGGAACACTTTGGTGATTGTGTTGTGATTACTGATTGGTGTGTCTGGTGACAAAAAATTACATTTACAGCACAACGCATAAATACATGAGGCAGCTATTAGACTGTCCAGCGTTCCCAATTCTTCCTGGCAATAACCACAAAAGCACATATCTTCAGTCAGAAAAATCGCAATTAATGATAAGTATATATACAGTTAATAGAAACAGTACCATAGTGAAATACTGCAATAGCAATCCATAAATTTGTGGAAAGATAGGAGATGGGACAATTACAATTCACAATCAGTCTCATCTCATCTCAAAATCTCAAATAAAACAACAAAATGAACAGTTCTAAGTTTTACGGTTGTCAGTTGTCACTTTTGTCAATCTCACCGCAAAGGAAGTGTTGGTTAGTAAATTGACGTTCACCAGCTTTCAGGCAACCGTGTTTCAAATATCACCACTTTGTCAGGATCACCGAACTAGCGGTGATTTTCGGAACACCAAACCGCATTTTCGGTGACTTTTGGAACATATCCTAAGGAATATCACTAAATTCAATTTATCGTTCAAAAATCGAATAATAATGAGAAAACAGTTAAAATAGATCCATTGCCGCTTATGGCAAGAAATACCTGATCTACATTATATCAGTTCAACCAAATAATTATAGATGTCGCACCCTTCGCTCAGGCTGCGAATCCTATCATCTCATTTATTCGATGAAAAGTAGAATTCTACAGTACTTACACGAAATCCCGCCTCTGGTCAGTTCTGTCCGCCAGGGGCACATATCTCAGCCACAGTTGCTGAAGACTTTGCTAGATGGCGATGCTTTTGTTTTTCGAAACTCTACTAGTATGTTCTCAGTGAATGTTGTTAAATATAGGCTTTTCTTTTTCAAAATTTTATTTTAATTGAACTTTGTTATGCCAACGGTCACGCATAATTTAGTAAGGCGTATTGAAAATTATTTGAAGTTATTGATAGAGAATAAAATTACAATTTTTTTCTGGTATTTGGTTAGAAATTTAATCTTTTATTTAATAATTAATAATGTTTATTTTATTGATGGCTTTTTTGTTAGTAGCTCAATTTTTTCGCAAAAAAATTTACAGTCGTAGTTGGCGTGGGATTTTTTGTCGACGATGCTTTAGTTATTTGCTCAGCTCAATTGTTCTGTTCTGTATTTACTTGACCCCTCGAAATGATGCCTACGAAATGCATATCGATTACAGCCGTTACACATGCACCGTACAGTCAGTCCGCACTGTCAGTTCGTTCCATTGCATTGAATGGTCCTTTTCATATGAACTGCATACCGTGAGGAACCTGACAATGAGTTTTTACCATGCGTACTGTCAGTCCGGACTCTTACGGACTGACCGGTCAGTCACATGTGAAACGGCTGTTGATGTTCATATAAAAATGATATCAAGTTAAACCCACAGACCTCATAAAATGAGGTCTGTGGTTAAACCTTATTTTATAGGTACGACAACCTGAATCCGAACTGTGGACGTGGACCTTTGAACTTTTGGAGAGAAGAGGCAGTTTTATCAACCGATCCATACATGTCCAGACAAGTCTAGCATCGATGAGTCACCGTTTCATTATTAGTAGTATCAGTTATTAGTGCGCTACATAAGAGGTAACTTTTTTTGTTGGTGATTCACCGGACCAAAGATTAAAATATTCCCGACATATTATGCTGATGAGAGAGAACGAGAAAAGTGCTGGACTTTATTGTTAATATGAAAATGTATATAATAAAAAGTGGTAAAAATTCAAACAAAGTAGACTGATGAATATGTACCTACACTTTATATTTATTTTGAAAATGTAAATAAATTCTTAAAAACTCACAAAAATGTTTATTTCTTTTTACACTGTTTGTAGGTAATTTAAATATTTTTACTCATGCAATGAAATTTCGACAGTTTCATCCAAACTCAAGGTCACAAACAAATAGGTATATAATAGATCTATTAAATCACACTCTTGATAGTTTATCATTTCTCTAACAATTCTCCAATTATTTTTTCCAAAAATAGACTTTTATTTCAAACCTGTGACTGAGTGCATCTTGAAGTCTGTGATTTGTGCCATTTGTGGTCCTGTCCTGTGTCTTATCTCTTGCCTTTGGTTTCCTAACCTAACTTATAAACATAATTTCTGGTTGTGGCGGAATTTGAAGTTATTTTTACAATCAAAAGAATACGATGATCTGAGAAAATATAATATCACGTATTTATTGCTGTTGTGAGCCGTGACTTCTATATACTGTTCTATAAGTATTATGTTTTGTAATTGATGTAAATGTTTTTGTCAGAATTTAAAATAATTTATAAATGTTTTTCCGAAAATCACTTTCCATCATTATCCTTTTCACTTTTTTTAGTTGGTGTGGCACTTTCTATTGACTAGGAAAATTGATACAGGGACATATAGTGGACGTCCCCAGAACGTACTAATTTGTAACATCGGATGTCCCTAGGACATCCTAAGGACGTCTTGAATGTCTTAGATTTATGTCCTGTGGACGTACTGAGGACGTCTTTGTGTTATCTGGGATGAGGACTATATTATTCACATGCAGTTTTTTACGGCGTGAGCCGTAGGCAAGTGTGAAAAAATATAAACATTTTGCGACCAACCAAAACAAAAAAAATAGGTGGTATAAAATTTTGTCACTATTTGAAAAGTGTTAAAAAGCCTTATTTAATTATTGTTGAACATTCAGAAATAAATGATTTCTTGGATTTTCGCTTGATTGAGGACCATAAAGTTAGAAATAAAGGATTTCTTGCATTTTTGCTTGATGAGGAGAATAGGTTAGAATATGAGATTCCCATATAGGTAGTTTTACATGCAGTGTGCGAAATAGGTATTTGGCACATTACTTCGCGCACGGTGTCATATGGTAACGAAGGAAAATGAAAAGTACCCAAAAATTTTCACTTATAATCTCCCTAGTGAATCCCTACATGAATTTTTTAAGAAAATCATGTACTCAAAAAATTTCCGGCAATAATTCAAGCACGCGGGGGATTCGGTAAGAAAATTTCACACCAAAATATATTAAATTAATGGTTAATTCAACTGACTTGTAGATTATTCTGAGAGAAAACAAGTTGTAACATCAGTGGGCCATGAATGGTTTTTGTTGATGGTTGATATAATGACAGTTAGTTAGTATTAGTGGCGGTGTTTGTATGTGAGAAAGGAAAATTCATTTTGCGACATTTTCAACCTAAAATTACATTGCACATTGCACATCACGCAGAACTAAAATAGTTTTGACTGGTCCATGCGGATTATCTATTGGGAAGTGCTGTGGAAAGGAATTCTTGCAAATTTCAGCCGAGTATTCACGAAAAGATAAGTTTAATAAAATTGTTTCAAATATTAAGTTCATCAAGTCAAGCATAGATAGATTTGATGATATACATTTTTTATTCATCGTTGAAATGCAAGTTATTTCAAAATATTTTCAGACACATTCGAAATATTTAGTGAATATATAATTATAAAATATTATCTCCTTTCATATGAAAAATAACATTCCATTTGTACATAAAAGCAAAATGTTAACTATCACATGTCAAATATTTGACAGAATAATTTCCACTTATTAATTTCGCCTAGGGTACCCAGGAGGATAAAAATTTCCGGAAATTTTTTGGGTTGCTATGGCAACTAAATAAAAACCAATTTTTTGATTGGCTGAAAAAGTGAGGTGTGAAATTTTCAATTTATGCTCTACAAAATAACAAAATATTAATTTTTCATGGCTAGATATGATCAACTGAAACAGTGGGTGAAACATAAACCAAATATTACTTTTTCATGGCTTGATATGATCAGTTGAAAATATAAATAGGGAAAATGTACTAATGTTTCTTTTATCTCCGAATCATGGAATTATATAGAAAGTCATCTGAAAATGGCAACATGTTTAACTCTTTATTTTATAATAGGTATTTCTTGTTGTTAGTTCTATAGATGTATATTTTGATGATTCAAACAACGAGATCTGCGTGATTCAGATTTTGTTATGAACCAGAATTCGGTTTTGTGATGGAAACAAGCCCTGAAATGTTCCCCAGTTTTTCCTTTTTTAGTTGGTCATAGTATTTGCGATCAGAATATAGAAAGATTTGAAATGTTTATTTTTATGTTGGAGCTGATATGATTGACTCGAAAAGTGTTACAAAAAATACGTATGGGTAACAACACTGAAATGAAAAAACAATAGAAGGAAACAATATTTGATGTACTTTATGAAAGGAAATATATTAATTGTCAACGTAACAATAGTAGGGATTCCGTACTCTTGTTCAATTTTTTTATGAAAAAACTGTTTTACATTGCCATATTACTATTAAAGAACAATTATTGCTTCTTTTTTATTCCATTTCCACGCTATACATCTATAAATACTTCACCAAAGTGTATATCTCTTTCTGTTTCCACAGCTTCTTCTTTAACTACGACATCATTAGTCAAGATTTTTGGTGCATGCACTCTCATATGAGATCTCAGGTAAGGTTTCTGTGCATAACACTTTCCACAAACTTCGCATGGAAAGGGTTTTTCACCAGTATGCACTCTCATGTGACTTCTCAACCAGGATTTTTGGCAAAACCCTTTGAAACACACCTCACATTTGAAGGGTTTTTCATCAGCGTGTGTCCTCATATGCACGTTCAAGTTACCTTTGAACTTGAAAGTTTTCGAACAAACTTCACACTGAAAAGGCTTTTCACCCGTGTGCATTCTCATATGAGTTTTCAAATCTGATTTCTGAGCGAATATCTTCGAGCATACCTCGCATTGGGCCAACTTTTCTCCAGAATGAAATCTCATATGCATGTTCAGGGTACCTTTCACAGAAAAAGATTTTAGGCAAATTTCACATGTGAACAATGGTTTCGACTCTATGTGTGTTTTCATATGGTATCTCAAACCAGCACCTGAAGAAACTAACTTTGAACATATTTCGCATCGAAAAGGTTTTTCAGTAGCATGTATTCCAAGATGGATTCTTAAATAAGTTTTATTGGTGAAACACTTCCCACATAATCCACATTGGAAAGGTTTTTCTGTTGAGTGACTGTTCATGTGGAACGCCAAATCAGATTTCCGATAGAAGGTTTTGTGGCAAGTTTCGCATTCGAAAGGCCTTTCTCCAGAATGCATTTTCATGTGATTTCTCAGACTACTGTACAAACGAAGAGTTTTAAAGCATATTTCACATTGGATAGGAGGTTTCCGTTTCTTGCTTGAGTGTGTTTTCTTCTGCTTCAAGGCTTGAGCTGCTTCATAACAGAATTCTTGTATTTTGATAACCCTTTTTCCACATCTATTGCACTGTGCTGGATATTCACCAACATAATCTATTTTAGATGGTACCTCTGGAAAATCTAAAACAAAGGTTCAGAGGTAAGATATTGCATGAATATACAAAGTTAGTCAAATATATGGACTCGCTCAATTTACTTAATTAATATATGTTATCAAAAAAAAGTTCAGATAGAAGTTGAGAGTAATTCACTCCAGAGGTGTAACCAGGGAGAGGGCCCACGCCCCCCCTACCCCCCGAGATCTTTGAAAGGTTAGACGACGGCAATTCAAATGGCAAGATGTTATTATGTATAAGACTTTTTATGCTATAGGGCAGCCCCCAAAGGAATATGCTGGCTATGCTACTGTTTCTCTTTGCACTTTAATGTGAATTAAAATTTGTTTTTGTGGCAATTTGGATAAGACAGTGCTGTAAGTATTAATAAAAAAAATATAAATGTTACATTAACCGTTATTTCATTAAAAAATTTCACTTACGATGTTCAGGATAATTTTTAATTCCAAACACTGGAATTAATCCATTAATAGTTGAAGAAATATTTGATATAAAGAGAAAAAACATTTTATATCGTTTTTTAGCAAAATTTGTGTATTAATTGCTCGAACTGTAGACACTGTAGTCCATTTGACATATTCCATACTTTTGATATGCCCTTTTAAAAAAACAGTCAAGTGGTGAAAGATCTGTACTTATTTATCAATTACATCCAATTAATTTTGGACAAGTCATACACAAAATAATATATAAAATACAATGAAACTATATTTCAACACATCAATAATAAAATAAAATCAACTAGTACGAACACTAGCTGCCTGCAAGCGAGTCCCCAAGTAACCCACTGAAATCATGAATTTAATAAATGCTGATTTTGATTAGGATTTTTTAAAATGTTTTTCTGGAAGGTTCAATAGTAGAGAATACCTATTAATTTACTTTTATCTTGATAATAGCTTTATCTCAACTGGCCAGCAACGCCTTCCCCTCTCCTAGCCTAAAATAATATCAGTAATACTGAAATGAGAAAAATCAAAATGAAAAAATATTTCCTTCAAAAAAAATTTTCGATATCATTCATACTGAAAAAAATTGGCAGGTCCATACATTTGATAAACTCTGAATACATTTCAAGTAATTCATAACTGAAGTTCAACTTGAGTAACCCACCCTTGTTACAATCATCACAAGTGAATATTCCAGTCTCAATATTGGGCAGATAATTTTCAGAGTCAAGCTCAATTTTCATCTGATCTCCATTACTGACTGATTCTTCTTTAACAGAAGTTTCTAATTTGAGCTTGTCTGTAGGAACTTTGAATTCTTCAAATGTGAATAATTGTTTTTCTTCTGCAAGACACTCCAATTTGATTTTCTCAAAAGGCACTGTACTTTCTACTTCAGTGTTATCAGAAAACATTCTTTCATATTCTTTCATTTCAGAATAATGTTCAGTATTTTCACGTTTCACAATTTTGTTGGTAAATATTTGGTGAAGACTCGCATTGTCCGATTTAATTTCCTCAAAAGGCACTGTATTTTCTACTTCAGTGTCATCGGAACACATTTTTTCATAATCATTCCCTTCAGAACAATTTTGAGTATTTTCATATTTCAAATTTTTGTTGATAAATACTTGGTGAAGACTTGCATCGTTTCTCCTCGATAAATTGATAAATGCAGAGATTTGTTCTAGTTTCTCAAGGCATTTAGAGCAGATATTGTTTATAAGGTAAATATCACAATTTATCTGAAAAAAACATATTGAAAAAAAATATGTAAGGCAGGCTATTTGTTACTTTTTCACTCACTTCAATATCAGTGATCTGTTGAAATAAAGAACACAAATAGGGATTTTCTTCAACTAGATTCAAATCAGTTTTCCCTAAACATGACCTGCAAGTAGAAGGGAAATGGTGAGGTACTGCCTCCTTACATTCATTCGTTTTATTTTCTGTGCCTTCCGAAGTCATCAAAGTTTTTTTGAGAGTTGCATCATTGAGTTTTGATATATCAATGAACACTGAAATATCTATGAGTGCATTGAGACATTCCTTGCATATTTTTCGTGGGAGATTAGGGTTTGAATCTACCTGAAACACATAATACTGAAAAGGCATTCCCATTTAATCTTTGACAGCTTACAACAATGTTAGTGATTTTAAAAAACAATTCCATCATATTTTCTTCTTCAAATGATTCCAAATCCTCTCGACCCAAACAAACTCTACACACATATGGAAAATCGAGGAAGGATACTGGTAAAGTTATACTTGAGTGACTCATTATGGAGAATAAATTGTTACGAATTATATTTGGTCCTGAAATATTCAAATTCATGAATAACTTGAAAATGTTCTTTGCTGATGGGAAATAAACTTTAACCATTAATTAACAACCACAAACCAGGGGTGGGATTGGATTATGTTTTTCTGTGTACCATAGAATTCTATTGTTGACAGTTTTGTCTCTTTCTCTCCCATAAATTCAACCATAATATCATCTCATTTTTTCTATCGAATTCTGTGGTACACAGAATCCCACTCCGGTAGGTACCGTAGGTGGTCTGTGAATCTGTGATTAACCACAACCACACAGTACACTGTCAACTACTTACAGGTAGTGTAGTGTCATTTTGAATCGAGTGTAGGTGAGTGCGTTGATGTCGACCACTCCGAGATTCTTCCCTACCTCCCTACTGTTCATTGGTTCAACCAAATAAATATAGATGTCGCACCCTCTGCGCAGACTGCGAATTATCTGAGCCCTCAGGGCTGGTATTTTATAACTTTTACGTATACGAATTTGATCAAATGTTTCACTCCAACACACATAAAGTGTGTATGTTTGTCTCCTTTCATTCGTAGACGAATTGAAACCGCATGGTTAGAAAATAGCAGCCCTCAGCAGTGGGACTCTGTAACTTTTTCGCATAACGATAGCGATAACGAAACAATCTTGCTTCGTTTTCTCTTCGCTTCGCTATGAAAAACAAGTTACAGAGTACCACCCCAGCTCAGTTTTGTCTTCTACCCGTCAGGGGGCGCATATCTCAGCTACAGTTGCCGCAAACTTCGCTAGATGGCACTATTTTCCACAAAACTCCCTACTGATTCGTTCTCAGTGAATGCTGATAAATAAATAACCTATTATTAAATATAATATAGTGCTTTGTGAAGTCATTGTTCAGGTATAATTGTATTAAGACAAAGTGATTATAAATACAAAATACAATATAATATACAACTTTGATTGTAATATTGTGTAATGTGTCGAAGTCGAAGAGAATTAATAATGTTTCCTTTATTGATGGCTTTCTTGTTGGTGGCTCAATTTTTTCGCAACAAAGTTTACAACCGGAGTTCCTGTGGCCGGCGGGGTATTTTTTGTCGTCAATGCTTTGGTTACTTGTTCAGCGCGGTTGTTCTTTACTGTATTTATTTGACTCTTAGAAATGATGCCTACAAAATACATATCGGTTAGCGTGTATTAGTGTGTATAAGATGAAATTCGGTTGAACCTATTGAAACGATTTTGTACACGTAACTGTTTATGCAAATTTAATCCCGATTTTGGAGACCAAGGCAGTTTTCATCAACATTTCATACATGTCCTGACATGTCTGTGGGTCTAGTATTGATGAATCACCGTTTCTAATTTCTATCAGTCTGTGCTGGTAGGTCACTTGGTGAGTCACCTGAGTGACCGGAGCAAAGTATCAGAACAAATATTCTCGACATACATATTACTGAGAGAATAAGCTTGAGAAGCGTACTACCTATCTACTGTTAATTAGTGTCAAGAAAGTAAGCAGCTATAGCAGAACAGAAGTGAAGAATGAATGTAATTTATTTTGTTATTCTGAATATGTTTATAATAAATATTGGTGTGAAATAAAAAGCAAATTGAATGTACTCTATTTTGAAAATAAAAATAAATTGGTAAAAACTGACTAAAATTTTATTTCAAAATCAAATCTTTTATTAGTTTCATCCAAACTCAAGGTCACGAATAGATAAGTTATATAAAATATTCGACTATAATTGATGATATTGATTTTTCTTTCATTTTTGTGATACACCTAGTTGCTTAAAGTAGGTATAACTTAATTCATTTCACAGGTGGGTAAAATTCTAATTCCTAAATGAGAATGATAAATTTCGGATACCTCTATGTGTTTTTGTTTTATAGTGGATGTAAACTCAACTAAACAGGGTTTAAAATTAACAATTAAGAGTTCGCAATTTAAGGTGTTTATAAATGTAAACAGAAATTAAGAATTATAGGTATGTTCTACGATTAGTTTCAGTGATAGCTGTGCAAAATATGTTCACATCTATAAAAAGAGCCATAGTGGTCAACATATGTCTTCAGTATCCATTATAGGTATTATATTCATATCCATACACATCAATCAGAATATAAACAAATTTATATTCAATGACAAATGACATGTCATTTCGCCGACTTTGCGGCTTGCGCATGCCCACTTATTTTTATTTTCAATAGAGTATTAACAAAAATTAAGGTAAACACATATTTTGAATTTCATTCGGTCTCATTTTGGATATAAGATTTGAAATTCTTTGTTTATACTGTCAGGGACAAACCCTTTATTTTTTTTGTTTGCACATCTCCAAACAAAATAATAATACTCTTCCTTTATTTCACACAATACAAACTATTAAATGACAAAATAGCGTCAAAAGATAGGAAATATATTTAAAGTATTTATCTAATGAATAGGTTTCTAGAGATCCAGATCAATAAGAAATATTTTTACATATAAGTATTCATAGTTTTTATAATTGATTTCATTGGGAAGCTCGAAGCTCATTGAAATATGTGTGATGCATGAAGATAGCTTTACATAGATGTATAAAATACTGTTGAAATTTCATTTTTTTTAAAGACTCCTCAACATATGTTTTTCCATATTTCAGTTTGAAGAGTTTTTTCCTTGAAGAATTTGTGAATTTCGCAGATGCTTGAAAGTTTGCTAAGTAAACTATTAAATTTGATTAAATAATAGTATATTATGATACCTACAAGTTTTATAAGACACAAATTTTGTCGCACACATTGTTTGGAATAAGACGAGCGAAGCAAGGAGTGCTCCAACAGAACAAGTGCGCCAATGTGTCTTACGAAAACGTGTAGTATTTTTTCTATTTGGCATTTTTTTGTAGTTTTTTATTGGAAACAATTGGATTTAATATTAATAAATAATAACAGAAATATCGGGTTGGTAACATTGATAAAATATTTAAAGGTCAGGTAATTCATTTATTCACATAAATTATTTAAATGTTGAATGCAAATATCAGTAAACGCATTTTTTTAAATGACTGATAAAGAAAACTCGAGTTGCACCCCTCCTGAATTGAGAGTAATTGTTCAGACAGTTGTGAATGATTTATTGCCCAAAAAATTTCGTTAGGTTACGAAAAGGAATCCCATCCCTCTTGTCTGATGTTCATCTGACAGAGTTAATGATACCAATCTCGAAGCCATTTCAATACTCATTTGGGTTTCATAATGACTTCATTTTAGACTCTAAATAGAAGAACAATAATTAATCTGATGACAACCATAATGCATCACTTTTAGTTTTTTGTCTAGAGATTGGAGACATGGGAATATTTCACTTTAGATTTGAATAGAACTGAATTGAATAAACAATTAAATAATTTAATATTTAATAAAATAATCACAGGCTTTTATAACTTAACTAAAATAATCCTTTATCTATCTTGTTTCCTCTGAATCTGAAGTATCAGGCAGACAGCACATTCACAAACAAGTTGTTGGTGACTTGTTTGGTGAATTCTAGTTGATGAAAGCTTTAATTTCAAAAGATTAAAGAGAAGCTAGTGAGCGGTTCAAAAATATAGTCATAAAATGCAAAAATGCCTTTTGCTCAGTACATAAAACTATATCATCACTTTTTTCTGATTTTTGGAGAAGTCGATTGAAACACGCTAGATGCAGACATCAGGTTTTCGATATACTGACCGAGCACCTGATTTTCTGAACGTAGCTTCAAGTTTTCCTCTTTGACACTATCAACCCTTTGCGAAAGATCATCTAGTGTGTTTTGCAATTCGAGTACTTGGGATATGAGGCGAGCTTTTTCTTCCTGTTCGTCAGGACTGGAGTCAGGTTCTGAACTGTTATGTTGGGGGCTGGAACTTCCATTCGTGAAGGTCGATTGTATAGAATCCATACTCCTCCCGTGCATCATACTCGATGAATTGCCATCCGACATGGAGTTCGGTTCGGGATCATCGTTTATAATAACTAGAACGTCATTGATTATATTTCTAATTGATCAGTTAATCGAATTACCTTGTGGGTCATCATCAGCTAGAGGTATGTTGCTAGTGTCATCTTGCAGTTTCAAATCAGACATAGACATCCTCTTGCGAATCAATTTTCATATAATCAAGTGAATAAATATATTTTTTCCACTGTGGATTATGGATCCTCCACAAAATAGAGCAATAGAACAATAGAAGTAAATACAAATAAAATTCAAACTGACATTTTTTTTACTCTAGAACTGTCATTTGTCAGTTGGTGAGTTGGTAATGTTGGTTTGGTATGTTGGTAATTCAAAACACAGAACTCAAAACAAAACCCAAAACAAACGTAAGGGCAAGTTCAAGGCAAGTTGTACAAACAAGACCAAAGTACATTGAACTTTTACGTGACTTGAACACGTTTTGTAAAAGATTGCCCATTGCCTATGTTGTAGTCTCTCAATTGACCGTCATTCTTTTGTATAGAGTGCGGTTTTTAATTTTAACTTTTGAACGATTTGACTTATAAACATAAAAATATGTTGATTCCTCGACAAGGGTCGCTGAAAAGCAGATCAACTCAAAAAATCTAAATGGCATGGGAGGTCAAACGTGTCTGATCGTTGAAAATAAAATTCGATTCTTTTGACAACCATCTGAATATTTTTGAATATTGTTTATAATTTTTTTCCTAATTTCGATTTTTACGTCTTTCGAAATTTTCAACTTGATGTGCCCAGCACCATCTGTCGAGTAATTGCAATGTTTCTTCTCTCAAAAAGTAGTATCGGCTTTGTTTAAATCGGTAATGGTAATAATACCCTTCAAAATATTTTTGGTTTCATTGTTCATTGTTCCACATCAAACTATTCAAAATTATCGAGGTAGAAGTAATTATTCAGATCCGAATTTATATTTGATATTTCGAATTTTAATTGAAATAAATATTAACGGAATTCAAAAAAATGTAAATGGTTGTAAAGATAATCGAATAGGGAACACTCATGATTTTATTTTTTGGGTTTTCTCATGGTTTTCTGCATCAATTTGGGACTCAAAAATCATATTTATTGGGTAATTTTGACAATTTAAGGTAAATATTACCACAGAATCCTTCTATTCTGTGATATTACATAGCCCTTGAGAGCCCTCTAATAGTGAAAGCTTGAACTGTGTGAAGTAACGATGCATACATCCGCCAGAGGCGCTAGGAGTATATTTTTAAATGAGATGAAAAAAGTTGCATGTTCTCGAACAAGGAATCCCTAATGGTTTCCTGACTATTCCTGATTTATTTGTTGCCCATGCTTCTGACGTGTACTATTTATGGACCGTTTTAGGATTCATATTTTGTTCGAACGGATTTCGGATCGCGATATAAATTGTCAATTGTCACATTTTTTAAGAAAAAAAACATAAATTTTATATTATTATTACGCTGCTACCACAAGACACAATACGAGATACGGAAGAAATGGTGCATGAGCCAGAGGTTAGCCTCCTCTGGCCTTTCTGCCACAGCTGAGAATCGAATAATCGATCAACTGCGGAAACTCCTGATTGCTAATCCGCACAGATCGTTTCGACGGTTTGAGAACGATCCGAAAATAGTCCAAATCCTTGTTCGAACAGTGGTTAGGGATTTGATCTGACACTTGTTCGAACGCTCAAAGTGAGAATGCGCATGCTGCTGATGATCATGTACTGTTTCTGACTTTTGTTCGAACGAACCTTACGAATTCCAAGAATAACGGACCATACGGGACCATACCCTATACGGACCATACCCGTGGGGCATAGAAAATGTGGGTGTCTGTGATGGATTAACCATCGTTAATCCATCCCATCCATGTTTCTAGTTACCTAATAATGCCTCAAGCACCAAGAAGATAAGTACTGGGAAAATAAGATAACAAATTAGCACAAGAATCTGTAAAATAAGAATAATGGGGGTCTACATGAAGACATTTCAGACTAAGTAGCCCCCTCCCCAAGATCGAGCTGGTCAAATGCGCCAATGGATGCAAGGACCATAATATTGGAGAGAGAGAGAGAGGGTGTCTGTGAAATAAATAGAACTCAAAAAACATTTAGAAAGTCAGAAACTCAGAAATCAGAAAATGGCTGTGGTCGGTTCACCTACTGTAGTTTTAACGCCAGTGGATGTTGTTAGTAATGTGAGTCCTACAGTAAGCACTCGGACAACTTTGGAAAAGATTGAAAGGTAAATGGGTCTTGTTCAAATTACTTGTGACGTGAGATATTGGAGGAATAATTAAAAATCACACAGGGGCCACAGGGCCGTTTCAACAGTGAACAGTGCATCGGTCGATACCCAAAATTCCTTCATCATCCAACTTAGCGGATTGTGATTTGTGAATTCATAAAACACAATTGTATAAGCATAACTCCACTGAGGTTAAAAGAAGAGAAAAAAGGAATAATTCTGACTTCTGAGTGAAAGCATAGTCATTAATAAAGCTGTAGATTTCATTGAAATTATTCATTATGCATTAATGGAATCCACTAAATCCGTCTTTATAATATTACAAGTTTTTGGTAGAGGTTTCAGTTTCAT
This sequence comes from Chrysolina haemoptera, assembly GCA_958298965.1. Taxonomy (NCBI): domain Eukaryota; kingdom Metazoa; phylum Arthropoda; class Insecta; order Coleoptera; family Chrysomelidae; genus Chrysolina; species Chrysolina haemoptera. The sequence goes on along the minus strand of OY282600.1, from coordinate 8,521,559 downwards.
TTATGATCTTTAGAGATAGCTGATCCTGATAAAAAGAAAAATTATGTCAGGAAAACCAAGGGTCCTGAGGGACAGAAGAATAATAATAATCTTCAGTTCTAATTTTTGTAAAGTTTGAGAATTGATTTACAATGAATTTCAAAGCTTTACTGTTTATGAGAAGTCCTAATATGGCACGCATTCAATAGGACTCGAAGCTAACGAAGGAAGGATGTGAAGATCAAACTCTATCGGTCGATCTAAATACCAAAACTTCCCTTTCACCTTTCATTTTTGATTCACTAACTGATGTGGGAGTTCTGGGAAAAAAAGCTGGCACCGAGAGGAAATACTGAATCGTCTTTACCTAAAACTATATTTTGTTATAATTTTCAGTATATTAGTAGTTGATTTGTATTTGTACATATGATCAAATGTACATTTTTTAATTGGAATACCACTTTTGAATTGACAAAATTTGTTGCTACTAATCACTAATGTCACTGTCACTAATGACACGTCTTGGATTTCCATATTTACTGAATACCCTGTTACACATCAAAATAGTTGTCTTTGCAGATAAATCCCGGAGTTCTTCCAATTCGAAAAAGTCTGAATAATGATCAAAAATTTTCTCATTGGTGTTTTATTCTGACTTCAAAGACATCCATACTGACAGTAACCTCAATTTTGAAAATCATATTTGCTTTCTGAGTAAAAAGCTGTCCTCGGCGTGCTATGCTCTGCGTGTTATTTCAAATGAATTGGGTGTAACAACTGCGAAAGTAGTATATCACTCACTATTTGAGTCACATGTCAGGTATGGTATCCCTTTCTGGGGAACTTGCAATAAACAACGCTTCAACATGATTTTTACTCTTCAGAAACGTGCTGTTCGCTATATTTGTGGAGGTGGACCTCGAGTATCCTGTAAAGACTTATTCAAAAAGCAGAAACTCCTCACGATTCCATCTCTCTTCATTTTTGAAACCGTATGTTTGGTACATAAAAACAAATTAACGTACGACACAATTCATGGACCCACCCGCCAAAATAACTACTTGAGACTACCCATTCCATCTTCCAATTTAATAAAAAACTCAATCATTTACAATGCTGCTAAATTTTATAACCATCTTCCAGCAAGTGTCAAAATCATTGATTCCATCACTTCATTCAGAAAGTCAATGAAAGATATTCTTGTGGATGAGGTATTTTATGACGTTCAAGATTTCCTCAATAAAAACATGAGTGATCATTAGAGTTAATTTAAAATTTTAAATAACTATAACTATACTTAAGTTGTTATGTTAAATGTGCTTATTTATATATATACCTGATTTTATTTAATTTTTATTTTTACAAGACTTTGTCAATAAGATGTAAATCTTCGAACAATAAAGCATATTTTGATTGATTGATTGTTTGACAATTTCGAATACATCGATACTGACAATTTCGAATGGCTTCTCTGGAACTGTATATACATAGGAGGATTTTGCGGACTTCTGGAGTATTCTAAACAGATTTCACAATCTTGATTTTTTTCGTTGATTTGCGTGGTAATTGATGGCCAAAATAGTCTTTCTTTTGCCAGGTTTAATACTATTCAGTTCTTCGTTTATTGCTATCGGTACTCGTGTTGAATTGTTGGTTTTATTTTTCCCTTTGGTTAAAGTTTCAATCTCTCCTAAATATATTGTATTTTAACCATAAGATTAATTGTTATGTGAAATGTGTTTATATGTATTTAATTATTTATACTTTTTTATTTATTTTTTTTACAAGACTTTGTTGATAAGATGTAAATTTTCAGACAATAAAGGATATTTTAATTGATTGATTGATTTATTCATATCTAAGTGGATGAAAAAAGACACAGAACAGGCATCTATATGCCTTGGTATATTTCACCCGTTATGATGGATGATTTTACTATATTTCCTTCAATACCATATGGTTATTGATTGCTATTGTATTGTATTGTATTGCATCGCATAATTCTGCAATGAAATAAATTTGATTTCCGACACTGTCTAATCTATAATCTAAACCATAACTAAAGTAGAATTTATCTTTCCAGCTTCCTTAATGATAAGGCATACAAGGAAGCTTTAGAGAACTCGGTCAACTATAACACACGACTATGCATCGAAAGGAGACTTCGACTGCCTTTTATCGATACCCAAACCGGCGTGGCGCAGAACCATTCTGCGTTGTTCATGAACAAAAGACAAAGAATACCAGGTCTTTTCCCCGGGCAAATTTATTCATACCCTCGGCAGAGATGGAGGAAGAAGAGAAGACAATATCTGACGATGAACGCAAGAGCCTTTGCCAGAGCAGCGGATCATTTACATGATGGTAGTGAAGTTGACATGCACAGTATTTCCCAAATAGAGAATCCGGCTCTTCAAGATACGGACAGCAAAGATAGCCAGCTGCTTCTTAAGGATGAAGTATCAAAGGTAAAAGATAACTACCCTGCAAAGGTTACGAAAACATCATTGGGTGATAGATATATTTTTATTTATTTATTAATTTGACGGGTAGTCCCAATTATATTTTGTTATACAAAAATTTGTAGAATCTCAAAACAAAAAATAATTAAATACATAATAATACAATAATGATGCAATACTAATAATATAAAACACAATAATGATGCAATACTAAAAATACTACAATACTAAAAATTCGTACTCTTATTTTTTTTCCTAGTTTTTCGAATAAGCCGAGAAATTCACATTGAAGAATTAATGAGTAGGACGTCAAATTGCTTTTCATGCGGTGTTACCGATTTTCTCACCACGGCTTGGGAGATTAAGTCGGCTGTGACTAAACGGAATTACAGACTATATAATTTAAAATACAGATAAAAAGAAACATGTCAAGTGGAGCGTAAAAAGTATATCTATAGGTAATTAAATGAATACAAAAAAATAATTATTTGTTTTGTTACGTGTATAATAACGTCTATGTTCCTCTCAAAAGACACTTGAATTTAGACAGGGTTATACCTATGATTCTTCTCATTGATGATTCTAAGTGAAACAGATCAATGTTTCTCAGAATTCTGTCAGGCACATGTAAGTGTATCATCTCAAGAAGTTCAGGACATATAAGGCCATTGATTGGTTTCAATATAAATATGAGATCAGCATTTTCTCTTCTTCTGTTTAACTAGTTACATTCATTTTATATGCACATAATCTTAGAAATTTAAGTTGGACTCTTTCTAATGTGATAAAGTGATTTTCATAAAATAGTTGAGGCTAAATATACAGTTCTCACTGGCTTAACAGTTTTTTTAATACAATTTCTTTGTTGTATACTCTTAAGTGTTTGTCAACAGATTTTATTCTTATGGACAATACACACTAAGTAACTTGATAACTGTTGTAGGAATGGTTCTATGATGAAGCTGATATGCTTGAAATGGAAGCATATGATGAACCTGATCCTGATTCTGATTTGGATTATGAAGAAACATACAGTAAACGAAGAAGAGGAAGGCGAGGTGTTGGAAGGGTATGGTATTTATTATCATGAATATTTTGTCTTTTTTAAGGCCCAGATAATAGTCATATGGGACAATTTTCATTTCGTGAAAATTTCCAATTAGCTTTGATCCTCAAACTTCAGTTTTTAAACAAAGTTCTTTATCAATAAGGAAGGAAAGTGGAAAAAATATATGTATTGAGTAGAACAACATGTTGGTGTTTTTAAACAAATTATAGGGAAGCCTAGATATCAATAGATTTTTCATAAATGTGAAAACAGGCAAGTGTCATATAGAACAGAATTGCAATTTATTCATCATTATATTACAATGAGCACTTGTAATAGTGTCCTCCTTGAGGAACCTTGCACAAATGTCTGTCAGATGTAGTTCAATGTCCGTCATGATATTAGCCAGGGAAGCAGTTTTTTCAAGCAGACATTCGCCTCATTTTTACCATGTTTTGGTAATGTGTATAGAGAAGGGTATTTTGACGTTGAAATCATTCATTTCATTTAGTCATTTGTCATTTCTTTTCATATAATCCTTCACTCCTGTAGCAGTCCTGGTAAAGATGTTTAACAGCTACAGAATTGGTTACCTACAGAATTGAATGAAACAAAATTTGTATTTCGTGTAGAAATATATTTATAAAATCATAGCAGAGCGCTTTTGACTAAAAAGTCATCATCAGTGCTTACTCGTCAGGTATACAAGAGCCAAAACCATAAAAATATCATGCGTCCAGAGGATGATGGAAGTGATTTAATATTAAGACATTTTATAACATAACATAGTTTTCACTTATTTCATAAAAGACATTCAAAAAGACATGTTCTATTAGAATTATTTTATCCAGGTTAAATCAGCAGATGATGCTGTTTGTATGTTTACATTATTTATTATTGACTTACCGATATCAACAAAATACCGGTTCATTTTTTCAGCTATATTTTTGGGATCATCAAGGATTTATCCCTCAATTTCTAGATTAGTGATCTGACTTCTTTGGCTATTGTCTTTAATAAGAGTATTGATGAGTTTCCATTGTTTTTTCTGGTTATTACTTGTCTCGCTCCATTTTTTATCAAAGTAATCCTGTTTCAGTTTTTTGCGTTTTTTATTTCTCTACAATATTTTTCTGTTTTTTTTTAACTCTCTAGCTGTATCCTGATTGAATGGATCTTTTATTTTTTCCATATATAGTTATTTTGATTTAGTATGGTCCGTTTGTGAGTTGCCTTTTTATTAATCTGTGGAGATTCAGTGTTATTTTTAAGTTGTATATTTAGGATTTTATGATCATTTATGTGGTTAAGGATAGTTATGTAGCATTCTATATTTTTATTTGTCAACACGTGATCTAGGATAGCTTTGGAGTTTGCAGTAGATTACATTGCATAATTTTCTTCAGTCACATTACAAATCTTAAATCCATTAAGTGCTACTGTATTTACATAAGTATCAAACTCAGGTGAACTTCTTTTGAGCAGGTCAACTAACATAGGTGAAGTAAAGAGTTTTCAAGGCAGCGATATTTGTGAAACTTTTACAATTTCTGTAGATAAAACCATAGAATCTCATAGCTTCAGAGGTTACCTTTTTCTTATTCTTCTTCTATATGCGAATATGTGCGATTCACTCATCCTACTATAACTAACGTTTTTACATTCCAAAATATTTAAATTCAGTTTATTATTCACACTCAAATTTTGTATTATATTTAACTTATACTGAATCCTATGATAGTCTGATGTATTTTCCAGTATATTTTTAAATCATCTGCAAAACATATAAGACTATTATCGATGTATTCACACAGATAATTTATGAAGATCAGAAACATCAAGGGTCCCAAAGTTGATCCCTGTGGAATTCCAGATGTTGTAATATAAGTGTCAGAATCATAGTTATTGTCGCCACCAGTGTCTAGCATTTCAGTTATATATTGTGTAATGATAAGCAGATTTGTAAGTGTTGAACCTCGTGTTGAACGTTTGTCGACAAAACCATGTTGGTGTTCTGATAGCTGGTTTCTGATTGAAGGATAGAATCTTTTATATAAAAGTATTTCGAAAACCTTTGAAAACTTGCAAACAATGGTAATGGAACGATAGTTTTAGATTTTATTGTTGTTACCACTTTTAAAGATAGGGCAAACTTCATCAGGGCTGAACATGTATGAAAAACACAAAAAAAATCTGAGAATAAGACTACCAAGAAAACAATTTCGTATATGTTAGGGACGCAGTGGCACCGACTCTCCCAGTACTCCGGGAAGAAAAAAGGGGACAGGCAGAGGAAGAAAAAAGTCGGGGCACAGCTTTGAGCCTACTCCAGGTGATCCTGATAAACCTTTTGCCTGTGAACGTAAGTTGCAAAAAGTTCATTATTTTCTATTCATTTATTATCATTTTAGTGTCTATATATGGTTCTAACTTTTGATGTTCATCTGTTCAGTTGAAATATGTACTCAAAGCACTCATTTAAATGACATAATGGTATAGCTTGTTGTTTCTTCAAGTTTTTATCATTTTCTTGATTATACTGAATGATCTGAAGCGGAATGATTGAAAAATGCCCGAATGATTTATAATACCTCAAAAGTAGATTTTCATCAAAGTAGTTACGAAGAAGTGCAATTTATGAAAATATCTGATATTTTTAGAAATAATATTGAATCAATCCTATCAAAACGTGTACTGAGAGTTTGGAAAGCATTTGAAGAACCTAGCTTTTTGATTTTGTTGGTACAGGTGATGAATAATGAAAATATTTGAATAAAACTTTTGACTGTGAGACGAACTTCCAAAAAATTATCATGACAAAGAATAATGACTTCTGTATATAATTTTGTCTTTGTCGGTGTTTTTAAAATTAATATTACACACAATACATAGGCGAATATAAAAAAAAAATTAAATTTTTCAATAGAAAATGAAATGTAAACTTATGTAATCAATATATTAATTTCACAATTATACTGAAAGAAAAAGAAACTTTTAGAAACGTTCATTTCATATGTAAGTTGCACTTTACATTGGCAACTTAACACTTTGTCTTCCCTAAATACACTATTTATTAGAACTCTTTCTAGTCAGTTGGTACCGTTATCCAAGCTTCTCCAAAAGGTACCTGAATTATCATCCCAAACTTCCATTTTCTCAAAAATTCAAAGCAAAGAATCCATGTTGATGTTTTGATTATATTTCGAACAGAAAACAACTACAAACAAATAAATCATATTTTTCAATTTTCATGGAGAATGTTCCCCTTTTCAACATGAATACCTCCAAAGAGGTTATCTTGAACGATGGAAAATAGCGACTAAAGTTTGTCTTTCAGCCGCGGATGATTCCACAACAGAATTTGTATTTTGGCCTGATTCTCTTCAAAATTATATTGTGGTAGTATTTGGGGTCGAAGATCATGAATGTTTTGTTAAAATTCAAAATTGCGATTATGGCCTCCTCGTTGAAGAGTTAGATAGCTCAAAAGTCACAGGAAACAAGCCTTGTAATAACCATAACTAAACACGAGCTTTTATTCAAATGAGCTAAAAATACAGAAACAATTTGGATGTGTAATGTGAGTTTCAGATTCAAAAGCTTTCTGCTTTCGTATTCAAACTGAAAACTTTCCGTGAAAAGCTTTGGAATCTGAAACCCACAGAATAACCTACATTACACATCTAAAGAAATATTTTTTTTGCTTTTCAGAGCATTTGAATGGAAGCTTGACTTTATTTTTTTTTAATTATTTTATGTTGCTATGTCTTTTATTTTTATGTTTTGTTATACTTTCTGACAAAGGAATACCAAAACCCTTGACATAAGTCTTCTTGATAGTCGATTTTTTAAAATTATTTTTCTTTTGGCTGGTGTCTGAATTTGACTGGTATTGTAACTATTAGGTTTTTTCCAAATCTTATATTAATCTATATGTTATTGTCCACGTTTTAATATTTTAAAGCTCTGAGGATGGCGAAATATATTGTCAAAACTTTGGCACTTGGGAAAATACTGGTTTTTATTGAAGACGACCTAACTAACCCCTACAACTTGTAATAAAAAAAAAACAGAAGGTCGAAACTTATTACTATTTATTTATATTGTTTTCCACACACTAATTTGTATAACTACAACACAATCACTGGGCTATATTTATCTCGACACTCAATGCTTCCGTATTCAATACTTGACAATCGGCGACTCGCACGGCCTCTTATAGTAAGAAACATTTTTCTAGTCTTTTTCGAGATTATTCTTCAATTTCCATTTCCTTCGAGTGTAGGGACCGATATTACTGCTATCCTCTACTAGATGGCGCCCCGTTCTGAGGTCTAAATATTCGTGACAATAATATAACAATTAACAAATATTGAGTTCAAGAACAACCTGAGTACATACTTCAACTGAACGATCCGAAATTTCATTCTTTACAATGTCAGATGAAATAAGTCAGTTTTGTGCTTGGGCATGTCATATGCAAATATTCTTATGAGAATCGAAATAATTCAATAATTAGTAGCATACTTTAGAGATAATGGTGTTTTAAAACGCTTCTTGCTTTAGGAGAGCTTCTGTTATTGTTTAGGCAGGGACTCGAACCGAAAAAAAAAACACAAAAAATGTTTGATTTGCTATAACTCGTATGTGGAACATAGACTAACTGCATCGTCAGATGTGAATAAGATAAGTATTGATGGAAATGTGGAAATCTTTGGATACAGATATGTTGAAAATTCAAGTTGTCTTGAAAGTTGAAAATATTATAATAATGTCCATATATATATGAATATGGAGATATTGGTTTCTGTAGTCTTGAAACCCTATAAATATAACTTTCTACCAAGAAAAAATTACATTAACTAGGTTTAAATAGCCAAAGTAGGTCAATCATTTTTAAGACTTTTCGTACTTAAGAAGGTCGAAACTACAGACACTCAGTTTCAGAATTTTTGGAGGGACACCTTTTTTGCTTAGGACAGTATATTTCCTATATATTTCATATTTCGTCATTCATTAACTTCAGAAATAGCGAAATTAACATAAAACTCATTTTTTTTTTGTATTGAACTAGAAGGATTCTTTGAAAAAATCCGACAACAATGAACAGCATATATAAAAATCAGTTTCAGCTCTCAACATAAATTGTGTTGAAAAAAAAAAAAATTAACCCCAGCAAAGGCATACGTTGGAACTTTTGAAATTTTATCTGACAAATAGCAGTGTCTACGAGTTCAGGATTATATTGTTCTATCTGACTTTTATTGAATTGTCATGCAATGGTACAAATCAAAATATAATAAAAGAACATTGGAGTATGAAGTTGACGTCGTCAAATATAGCATTAAAATGTTCTATTTACTCAATCAAACAATCATCAATCAGCCCGCTATTTTGCTGAGATCGATATGCTGTATCATAGATAACCAGGGTGCCCATAATGTGTTTCGTTAACTGCCTCCGTTATTTCAGAATATAATGATCGCAATTTAACTTGACGGATTTGCCATCGGTTTTGACCATAAATGTCCAAGTATTCAGTTTGATTTTGTGTTCCCCAATTATTTACCCCAAAAAATTGCTTATCAAGCTTTACGCGGGCATTAAATGATACATTTAATGCTCGCGTAAGTTATGTAAATAGCATATTTTGAGTACAGTGGCATTTTTTGCTACTAGTTGTTACCAGAAAAGTGTAGGAAAAAAATTTGCATTTAGCCCATTTTAGGGCATTTAAATAAAAGCTTTCCTCTCTAAAGTTCTTTTAGTTTATTTTATAATGATGTATTTCCATTCCATCCCTGTCGCAACAGTGATAGTTTAGAGCAAAACATTCTTCTAATGCTCATAAATTGAAAATTGGGCTATTATATGCTTTCATACTGATATAATTTAAATAGTAGAGGAAAAAAAACGGAAGTTTCCTGCTTTAGTGGACTTCAATTTGCCATCCAACAAAAAGACAGTGTTGTACTCCATCATAGAACCATAATCTGTACACGAGGAAAAGCGGAATTTCTTCAAGTGGGTTAGGAAAAATATTGTCGAAGAAGTCTCAATATGAATCTGAGGTATGACAAAAAGTTGGGTCTTATCAAAAACTGACTCCCCAACAATACTCATTCACAGATTACATGAAATCTGGTTTTAAACAATTTTCTGCAGTAGCCAATGGCAAAATGTTGAAAGTAAAAAGAAATCCCAGGTGTAACAATGTCTGTACAAGCTGTATGTGATGTGGATATACGTTTGTTGGAACTTTCCTCCTTGTTTACATGTCAGCAACATGCCCCTGAATTTTCTACACCTTTTTAAAAAAAAATCTGTTACTCAAACATAACGAGGAAAATATATCAGGTGTTCCCCACCTGAAAATCTATAAAATATTTCTTATCCTCACATCTATAATTCAAATTTAAAAATATTTCAGTAAATCAGTTTTAAAATTACCTTTTAGTTGTTTCATACTCAGTGCTCTTATACAATTTCAAAACCTAGAATTTTGGTCTCCTTGTGAGAATTTTTGGAAAAAACCCGCAAAGTTCAATTGATTTATTTCAACACATTTTGAGGCCATTTTACTTGTACCTCTTTCTGAGTAAAAGTTATGACATTAACCGCTACATTTTTGTTTACCTGTCCTTTTATCCCCCAATGTCGCAAATATTAATTTTTGAAAATAAAATGATAGATTTGAAATTACTGGTATGATTTCCCAAATCTCCATTAGATTTCTACGAGAAAATCAGTTCAGATGTTAAAGTTGTTGACCTCTTTTGATCTTAGCAGAATAAACGTTTTGGACAACTTCTGGCTGTTTTTGTCTCATCTCGGCTTGGATTTTCTCATTCAGTTGGTAAATTGGATTTGGCCAGTTGAAGTATACTTTACTTTTGACATGACCTCATTTGAGAAAATCTAAAGGTGTCAGGTAGGGGGACCAGGCTGGATATTCAACAAGACCACTTCATTCTTTCCATCTGCTTTGGAAAATTTCCTCGAGATTAGTAATAATAATAATAATTTATTGAATTCTCTGAGATCCTATACATGATACATACATCCATATAATTATACATGCACGATAATAAAATTAAAAAATTAAGTAGGTACATGGTAAAATTTCGACCTGTCCAAATGTTTAACAGGGTAGACGAAATCCCAGATTTCTAAACCTGGGAGAATGGGAAATGGGAAGTAGGGGATCTTATTTTATTTTCTTCATTGATAGATAATGTACCAACATCAAGACTGAATTTCGAATACCATAATAACAAAGAACAAAGATTTACACATTTCTCCATAATATACAGATCTTTGGTCACTTATATAGATTTCATTATACACTGTGTCAATTTATCAAGAATATAGTCGTTGTGATCCAAACCTTTGAGATAGGTGGATGAAAAAAAATTACGGTCAGTATCTTAAAATTTCAGTATGTATTACCTTTTCAAATGTATCCATTTCCAACACGATCCTATGACTAGTTTTCGATATATGGGGTGTTGAAGTTGAAAGTAGCCTTTTTATTTCATAATTTTTAATGCAGTTAGAACATTCAATTTTTTTTTCTCACGGGCAACACTCACAACAAACAAAAATTTGAATGAGACCTATTTTTCAATTATCTACAGGGTAATCTTCAAACAAAAATACCTAAACTCAATCGATAAACATTATTTATAAGGCTTTTGACAATCTTTTTCAGTAAAATTTGTATTAGAATATGATGAAAAAAACCTTGATCGAAAGTAATTTACAAACTTCCAAACTCATACTGGATGATTCAATTTTTTTTACCATAAATGGCTCAGTATTTTAGAAATGAACACGACTTTTATGGAAGACTAATTCTGAATGTATATCAATTTGGAGAAACCTACCGGGTAATTTTGATTTAACAGAAATAAGTAAAATAAAATGCCAACATTTTTTTTAATCGTAATCACCCTATATTTCAAAGTTTCGTCAGTTAAATTCTTCCATGTTCGCTCATTTTATTGAATAGTGATATTTTAATGGAAATCTAAAATTGTGTATGCCTTCTATGGATACTTTTTGAATCATCAGGCTCCAAAATTACAACATACTTGTGTTTTCAGAATACTACTTTCACAAAAATAGATATTGAAGAAAATATTCAATAGACCGTAATTATTTGTTCTATCAAAAGAAAAGTATTTGTACAGGGTGTTTCCGAAATTGGAGTTAAAAATGAAGGTGACAAAACAAAGCGAAATGAAAGAACGGAAAAAAATATTTTGGGTGGTATTGAGTTTTAAAGTCATCAACATTTTTTTTGTAATCACTGATCACAGGCCTATAGCCTGACCAAACCGCGCTGAAACACTGCCAGCAGACAGACACGCTGTGGCCTTGAGAATCAAAACAGTGCCTAGCAAAGAAAGGTAACTGACAGCAATTTCATAAAACTTTCGAAAATTTTTGATTGCTTCAAAAACGAAAATTCTTGAAATTTATTGTTACATTATGTTCCATATAACAACCCATTTTCTTAATCGCTCCAACTTTGGAAACACCCTGTATAGTCTGTTTCTTCACAAAAGCTTTGGTGAGCAGGCTTAAAAAATATATTATATTTCAATAATGCATTTTATTTTGCTAATATCTGTTGAATATCCAAATTGATATAAATTCTGAATAAGTACAGGATGACTTTTGCATCATCCAGTATGGGTTTGAAAGCCGTAAAATATAAATTATCTTTGATTATGGTTTGTTCATTATATTCTGTTGTTTACTGGAAAATACTGTGGAAAACATAATAAACAATGAAAAAATAAGGGTATCATTAGAAAGTGACTTGAACGAGCTTTCAAATGATGTCCCACTTGATCTCAATTCCTATTAAAGATTTTAAGGGTAACATCTACCCCTACCGGGTGGTCGAACCTCGGCGGCTGCAAATAGTCTTTGTAAGTACATCCCTTGGAAATAAAGTTGACGTGTCTTTCCGATTTTTTCTTGCTGAAAGAGAGACATTAAGGATGAGAAGTTTTCAAATTGGCACCCTGTATTTCAACCTTTGCAGCGTTAGTCTATGTATTGCGACTCTATCGGAAAATAAAATTGTTAATGTGGTTCGAAGTTTCGGTTCGGGTTCAAACCACCAGGCGCTTGGGTTCTTCGAGATTTGCCTAAACTTGTCGCTGATATTCTCTTTTTAACACTTTCTAACAAACTTATTCTTTTTTGTGTTGTTCTAATGCCTTATGATGAGCTTTTTAATCGGACAGTTATTATCTGATGGTACATATTTTTTATCGGTTCCAGTCCCTATCAGTTCTCTCTCTCCGTCGGTAAAGAATGACAATCTTCTGGTTATTTGACTTGGTGGATTTGGTTCAGTGGTGGTGAATCATTTGAATTTTGTCGTACCTTTAAACGAGAATTGTACTAATATTCAGAAGCAGATAATAATGGTGCTTTCAACTGAATCATACTTTGTAAGGTTCTGAAGAAAACTGCTCTTTTACCGCCTTTTTATTAGCCCACGTATTCAATAAGACATTCACACATATTTGTTTCGTTTGTTCTCTCTTAAAATTAGAATTAAATAATACCTGAAGTTTACTCAACATTTAGAAACATTCCAAAATTTTAACCAGAAAGGTTACTGAGCGGAAAAGATCTGGAGAGTTAATCACGCCCAATTTTGAACAATATATAAATTAAATATAATATATAAAAATTGTATCGTTCAAGTAAACCACAAAAGTCCACCACGTTGACAATTACCTGTCACTTTGAAATTAAGATACCTATCTAATGAGTTTGTTTTGAATTATTTCAAGTTTTGTAACGTGAAGACTATCGCGACGACCAAATAACAGCCAAAATTTAGCCTTCTATAAATAAGTCCCTAGTATATTGAACTTCAGTGAGCCCAATTCTGAGCAGCACCGCCTTGTTGGTTTTTGATGTGATTAACTATTTAAAATAATTATGTTTTCAACATGTAGTACTCAATGAGAACTACGTTTCCTCCTCTTATTGCACTTTGACAAGGACAACTAAAAATCAGTAAATGAAAATGCAAAAAATCAGTAATATCAGGAATTTTCAAAGTGGAAAACTAATAGTCTCAACATTTGAAAACTCTGTAACACTTGTGTTCAAATTTTCACGACGGTATCATATACAAAAATTATTTTGAAAAATTTTGTAATATGAATATATTCAGATATCACACCTATTTAAAAAAAAAAGTTGAATGAATTTTCAAGAGGTGGGTAGATGAATATATTCATGACATACTATATTTTAATTAATTATGGTTATGAATGGAAAATTTATTGTCATGTATATGATATCGTCGAGAAAATTTGAACTCATATGTTTCAGAAAGTCCTCAACATGTTGAGAATATTAGTTTTCTACAAAAAGAAATCCTGGTAATACTAACAGATTTTTAAATTTTTGATTGTTCATAGTTAAGTGTGTTGATGTGCAATAGACAATACTTGCAAATGTAGATTTCATTGACTGCAACATATACAAAATATTTTTTAAATCTGTCATAACATAAGAAAATAACAATGTAGTGTTGCTCAAAGTTGGACATACTGTATAAAATCTCAGAAGAAAAGAAAATTATAAGTATGCCATTAAATAGTTACATTTTTCAGCTATATAGTCTGTTTTTAATTATTTTTTTTGGTAGGTTTCGCAATGCATTCTCCAAAAAAAATCTTGTGTTTATAAAAAGTCCCGAGTTTCAAGCTAATCTTCAATCATAAGAAATGAAATCACCCCGTATACTTAATGTAATTAATTAATTTATATCAATGTACAACTGAAATAAAACCCCGCTATTTTTGTTTTATACAAAAGTAAAAAAATTGTCCAGCCATCTCACCAGAAGGTTGTTATTTGAGATTTGAATTCATTGTATTTGTGCAAACATTTTATACAGATTGGGCCAGTCTGTAACCTACAAATTTGGTGTACTAGTTCCTTACTCGATTTTATATCAAGTTTTCATTGATGTTGTTTTTCAAATTCTTCCTGGTTCAGATATTGATTGTGGAAAATGAAACGAAAAATTGTTAAAAACAATCTCAAACATACATTTTCATACCCCGTGGTAACCGAGTATTTTTTTTTTCGTACAATCTTCAACATATATTTTCATACCTAGTGGTAACCATGTTTTTTTTTTTCGTAAACTCATTGAGATATTTCTGTTTGTTCAAACTTCACTAAGACATTTTAAGACGTTTTTAATCAAGAAGTGATTGTCAACAGTTTATTCATAGTCGAATTTAAACTTGACACACGTGGAGTTTGTTTTTTTTTGACATCTAACTTGGAATAGCACATCCATTGCTAATCTACCGAATACATTCAACTATCGATACGCATAAGATGACTATGTTGAATAAGCCACTCTGTATATTGAAATTCCGCCAAATGAAATAGTTTCACCCCAGTAATTAATGGAATTAACAACAGTTTGTAACAATATGTTTCGCTAATGTCTCCCTATATCAAGGAAAAATATTTTGACCCGCTCTTTATAAATATTTCCTTGTATTTTCAATGCCTCATAGTATAGCCAGGAAGCGTTTCAGGAACTATATTGATACGAATCTACGAAGGCGTAGAAAGGTCGCACCAATTTTATTATTAATTACGAATTATTATCTCGAATTTCCGACTTACTAACTCAGAATTTTATATTTCCGCCTCAGTTTCTCAAATTAGAATACCATTTACTGCATTTATTGAACATTCACTTTACTCACTAATAAACTGTATTGGAATTTCGACTGCATTATCGTCTGCATAACTTTATTCCGTGTTTATGAACTTAATACTAAGCCGGAATAATAAAACGCCGACTCAATGAGTAAAAATTTCAGCACAGCAAGTTAGAATTACAAAATTTCGACTCGGATCAGACAAAATTTCAATATACTAAGTCGAAGTCATAAAATGCCGACTCATCTAGTACAATTTTTGAGATTTTCCATACACCAAGTCAGAAATGTTAAATATTCATTCAGTGGGTCGAAATTCCGATATAGTAAGTTAGAATCACAAAATTCCGACTCGGTCAGTCAACATTTCGAGATACTAAGTCGGAAAAATGTTGGTCGAAATTCTGTTACAATTACAAAATTCCGACTCGGTCAGTAACAGTTTGAAGATACTAAGTCGGGATCATAAACTACCGACTACAGATTTTATATACACCAAGTCAGAAATATGAATAAATATATTCCGTGAGTCAAAATTTTCCATACACCAAGTGAAATGTTCAATAACTATTCAGTGGGTCGAAATTTCGATATAGTAAGTTAGAATTACAAAATTCCGACTCGGGTCAGTCAAAATTTCAAGATACCAAGTCGGAATAATAAAGTGCTGACTCAGCAAGTCAACATTTTCCATACACCAAGTCAGAAATGTAAAATATCTATTCAGTTGCTCAAAATTCCGATATAGTAAGTTAAAATTACAAAATTTCAACTCGGCCATAAATTTTTTAAAAATACTAAGTTGGAATCATAAAAAGACGACTCAGCCAGTAAAAATATTCCATATACCTACCAACTGAGAACTGTGAAATATCTATTCAGTTAAAATTCCGATATAATAATTTAGAATTGCAAAATTCCGACTCGGTCAGTCAAAATTTCAAGATGCTAAGTCGGAATCATAAAATGACGACTCAGTGTGTAAAAAATTTACATACACCAAGTCAGAAATGTAAAATATCTATGCAGTTGATCGAAATTTCGATATAGTAAATTAAAATTACAAAATTTCTACTCGGCCATAAAAAATTCCAAGATACTAAGTCGGAATCATAATATTCCGAGATACTAAGGCGGAATCATAATATTCCGAGATACTAAGTCGGAATTGTAAAATACCGACGAAGTGAGTCGAAATTTCAATTTACTAATTTAGAATTGTAAACTTTTCAGTTAGTCAATCGTGATTCCGATATATTAAGTCGAAATTATAAAATACTGACCTAGTGAGTCGAAATACCGTTATACTAAGTCAGAATTGTAAATTTTTTACTTAGTACGTCGAAATTCCGAGGTACTAATTCTGAATTATGAAATATTGGCCTGCTCAGTCGAAATTCCTATATACTAAGTCGGAATTATAAAATACCGACAGAGTGAGTCGAAATTCCGATATACTAAGTCGGAATTATAAAATTATTAGTAAATCAAAAAAATCCAACTTCTAAGTCAGAATTATAAAATACTGAAATATTTAGTCTAGAGTCGAAATTCTGATATGGTATGTCGGAATTATGAAATACTGACCTAGTGAGTCGAAATTCCGATATAGTATATCGGAATTCCGATATACTAAGTCAAAATTGTAAAATTTGTATTTAGTACGTCGACATTTCAATACTGTCGGACTTATAAAATACTGAACTAGTTAGTCAAGTCAATTGAAAAACTGACTCAGTGTGTCAAAATTCTGAGATATTACTCACTAAGTTGGGATTGTAAATTCCCAATTAGTAAGTTGAAATTCCGAGTTTGTCGGAATTTGAAAATTAAAATTGGGAGCTACCGTCTTATGCCTTCCTAGAAATCTTTTGCTATAAAGTAAGGTAAGGAATTAGAGCGCCGATTTCGTTCATCTCATTCTGTTTTGCCCTAATCACAAAATCTAAAAAAACAGATGAAATCGGCATTGTTTTCTTTTTTCTTTGAAAAATTTCAGTGTGCGGTGCGCGTTACAAGACCAGGCCCGGGCTGACTTACCACTATGGCCATTCACACAAAGAGGGCGCTAGCGACGAGAATTCGCGCGACAGTAACGCCCCCACTCCCTCCGCCCAGTTGGGCGGACCGATGAGTTCTGCGTTCCCAGGTCTGCAACAAGTCGGTCCCAATCAGGGACTCCCTGGCGGACCGCCAGTACCCATGGGCGGCGTGATGGGCCCGATGGGTCCGTTGCCGCCCAATATGGGTCCGTTGCCGCCCAATATGGGTCCGATGCCGCCCAATATGGGTCCGATGCCGCCCAACGCGGGCGCGGGGATGGGGGAGGGCGGTGGTGCGAATCCCAACAGGGCCGATCAAGGACAAGTCTATCAAGATAGTTATGTTTCCTTTTTGAACCAGACACCCGGTACTGCCTTTTTGAACTTTTTTAATTTCTTTTTGAGTGTTTTTGCATGCATGTGTAGCAGGAATGTGAAGCTCTTCAGTAGTTAGATTAATTTTTTATTATTCGTTCTTCTGATAATAATAGTAGCACCTTTAACTCGTTTGGTACTGATTAACGAACAACTTTTCTTGTGACTGCAAATTATTTGTGGATTTTTTCAGAGTTTTTTTTTTAACTAGTAAACGAAACGGGTAGTTGAATGGGTAAAATCATACCTACAGATCTACGACTTACGAGACTGACTTTTACCGTGTGGCCACGAAATTTTTTACTTCACATCTGGTTATTTTCAAAGAAATTAATTTGTGTTATGGATATGTTGTATGAGGAATATTTTTCGATTATCCTTATTAGATTCCGGAATAGGACTTCCGGTTTTAATTTATTGTTAACATGACGTCGCAGTTTGAAAGAATCGAAAATTTGATGTAGTTCGAGAACGCTAAATTAAAAGAGGGTATCGGTCGAGTAGGTATTGTAAATGAAAAATATTGACAATAAATTACGTCATGTAGCATAGGGTTGGATCCAGAATGGAGAAACAAATTTGAAAGTTGAAAAAGTTAAAAAGTTGATGTCACATTCGGTGAAACCTTAAGTCCCATTTCAGATTCGACCATGGAAAATAATCAAAAAAATTCTCTCATACAACATATCTAAACCTCAAATTTTTCTCTTCGAAATTAACCAGATGGCATGACGTAACAAATCTCGTCAGGTCGTCAGCACCCGGTGTATTTGTCATCCGATGTCATCATGAAGTGAAATTCCTACAAGAAAAAAACTGATGTTTGTGTAAAATGGTCTTCGATTGATTTAGCAAAATATTTGATTGATGTATAGTTCCCACTTTTCACAACAAAAGGTACATTGCGTCAACTTAATCGTATCAGTAGTTTCGCAGCTATAGAGTGACACAAAGTTAAAAAGAATATCTTCGATGTTCTTCCTATTTGGCAGGAATCATTTGCAGTGCCTGTAGCATAAACAGCTACATCTAGTTTTATGAATTCAAATTATATTTCAAAGATTGCTTTTCACCTATTGTGAAAAGTTATACGAAGCGCAATCCATTTTATATACATTATTTTTGTCACATACAAAATCAGAAGTGGTTGAGGTATGAATACTGCCAATACAAACATACAGCAATACAATAGTAAGATTCGTTTTGTGGGAAAATATATCTTATATAATATAATCTTTGCATCAAAACTATTTCTTCTTCTTTGTTCTCTGGTAATCACGTGATTGGTATAGAGTCCCTGACACTGGATGCAGAGCTTGTCCTGAGTCATTCAAGATCATATGCATTTATAGTCTCAGCATTTATCAACAGGCATAACAATATGAGTGGTAAATTATATTCTCCAATACTCGTAGGGTATAGACGAGTCACCTGTGTTGCCTTACGCTCTGCGCTATATCGAGTCCAATGTGGAGAACGACGAACTTTTTGGATCTATTCATTCCCTATACCCGGGCAAATACAAGCCAGTAAGCCTGATTTACTCCCGACGATTTCTGTCCTGAAGTTTTCGGTCTCAAGCTAAACGAATATCTGGAAAAGAGGCAGATAGACGAACATGGTATCAATTTTTACTATATGAACTCCACAGGCTCTAGCCAAGCCATTCGGTTAACATGGTGGTTTTTGCCGGAAGATGGCAGAAATCTTAGCCGGGTGAATGCAGGAGGCCTTTAACCTTTTAGTACTTTCGTGCCTTTAATAAGTTTGTACGAGTTCCTTGCTGAATGGGAACTGTATAATTCGGAATCGTCACAGCCCGAAAATTGCTTTTGCGGTCTAATGCCTTGCAACAACACAGTATGTGAGTCACTGTTTATAGATCCTTAACGCACACTCGGTAGGTCAGGTTTCCATTATACGGTCTCGTTTTGTTGAGATGCTCCTTCACTGGTTTGTGACCGGTCAGGAGCATTGGTAGAATCCTTCTGTTATCCTTAGTTTACTGACTGTTGTCCTTGATTCACTGCCTCTGTTATACTTGGTTTGATGCCTTTGTTATCCTTGGTTTGATGCCTTTGTTATCCTTGGTTTACTGCCTCTGTTGTCCTTGGTCCACTGCCCATTGTTTGTTCGCCCTCCTAATGGAATGAAGTGTCGGGTAGTGGGTCTGACTGAAATATTCCTGAGGGAAAGAATAATTGATAAATAGGCAGGAAGGTCGACCAACAACTGATGTTCTGGTGAGTAACGGCACCACATACCTGATGCAAAATCGGACGGCCAGTACAGGCCACAAGAGCAGTGAGCCCTTCCGGAGAGAATGAGAGAAAGCCACCCAGAGCATGCTGCCTTCTGCTCCGTAAATCTTCGGTGTTGGGGCTGTGACAGAGTTCCTCGTCAGCTGGTTAAGGACTTGACAGAATTAATGTGTAGGCTATTTATTAAAGAACATCTTTCAATGGTGGCATCTGAACCTGCAGGGTGATTCGCACTACCAAGCCCCTAAAGCAGCAGCAACTAGCTTTGGTGGAAAAGTAGATTCCCGATATCCTTCCAAAAGAGTCTGACATCAGTGACATCTAGCGCCGCTCAGATTATGTCCCAAACAGGTAGAACGAGAAATATCGTGCCTCTGGTTGGGAAGCATGTGTGCGGCATACAAAATGGAAGCTAAGATCAAGACAGCTAGACAATAATAGGCGTGAAGACAGTGCGGCTTTTTATACCCCCCCTCCTCCTCCTCCCTGTTGGCTTTTGAACTGTTCAACATACAAACATGGAAAAAACCGTATGGGTGGTAAAACCGATACTACTATTTGAAATCAAAAACATAGTGATTGCTAGACGGAGGGCGCGGGGGGACATATCAACTTGAAAATTTCAAATGGCAATTCTCTTTGCAACCACCTAAATATATTCAAATTTTGTGAACCCTTTTTTTCGCAATTTCGATCTTTAGACCTTTTGAAATTTTCAAGTTGATATGCCCTCAGCGTCATCTGTCGAGTAATTGCAATGTATCTTCTCTCAAAAAGTAGTATCTGTAATCAGTGCCGGATCCAGGGTACTGGTATGGGGGGGATAATGAATATAAATATTTTCCTATAAGAAAAGTAAAATATGAATATATTTCCAATAGACATGAAATAATAAAAACAAGCAAAACAGTAGTTCGGTATGTAAGAAATGCGTAAAAGTATTTGAAACACTCAAATTACGATATTTTGAAACATACTGCGTTCATTCTCATATCTTAGAACGGCAGTATGAGTATTTTGGAATAGGCTTGGGGGGGGGGGTAATTACCCCCCACCCCCGGATCCGCCACTGTCTGTAATATCTTTCAAAATATTTTGGTTCAATTGTTCCACATGAAATCGTCCAAATTTATTGAAGTATGAGTACTATTTCAGATCCGCACCTAAATTTGATATTTCGAATGCGAAAAAAATATTAACATAATTAAAAAAATTGTAGATGATTGAAAAGAGAATTAAATAATCTTTTCTTAAGAGAATAAACATTACAATTACTTGACAGATGGCGCTGGGTGCACAATTTCGAAAGGCATAAAGACAGGAGCGAATCTAGGCAACTTTTCTGGGGGGAGTAAAACATTTCTGCATAAAGATAGAAATTGTGAAAAAAAAGGTTTTCGGAATACAAAAATATTTAGATGGTTGTTAAGAGAATTAAATTATCTTTTCAACGATGTGATGTAATTTAAAAAGGTAGTATCGGTGAAACACTCCAAACGGTTTTTTCCCATGTTTGTTTCCCATGTTTGAAGACTTGTTCTATCTTCATGAAATGAAGAAAGATTATTAATCCAGCCTTTCGCGAATTTCGTATACTATAGGAGTTTTTCCGGCGAGCACCGAACAGAAAACAATCCAATCAGGATCAGAAGAATAACTCGAATGCTTCGTCCGTTACCACACTACCTTTGACCTTTGACAGCCTGAGCGCAATACCTGCGCACCCGCTAACTCTGGAAGAAGTTCGGCGTGCTCTTGAAGGCTCAAATAACATTACTGTTCGGGCCCTGATCTTGAATAAATATTGGTGAAAAAAATGCCCCGTTATTCACCATCATCTGGCCAGAATTTTCAATTCTTTGCTAGACTGGAGTAATATATGCCAGATTGATTTGTTGAGGGGTGAACTCTGCGTATCCCCGTCCCGCCCCCCTCCACAAAGAAGGAATTTCACCAGATCCAAAGAATTACCGAACATGTTTGAATGCTTGGCATAAGATACTTATATGCATCTTATATACAGATGTAGAAAAAAATTTCGCATCATAAAGGTTGCCATTCCATGCGAGACAGAAGGCAGTTTCTGTGGCGCGGTCAGAAATTGAATCCTGACATTTGATAGGACCTACTATGTAGTCGCCATCGAAATTGTTTTTTACGGTTTTTTTTCTATCAATAAAATCTATTATTATTTAGTGAGATTTTAAGGGTGGAAAACGGTTTATCACGATTTCAGGCATAACTACGAGCTCTATAAGAAAAAGTTGAGTGGCAAAGATGTAGGTAATGAAGAGGTTCACAACTTATGTATTTACACTTTTTTCGAAAAATCCAAAAAACCGACTTTTTGGTTTTTTATTTTTAGCTCCCCCTTTTTTATTTTTTCACGAAACCTGGTACAATTTTACATGGTTTGTATTCTTATTCCTTAACGGACCCCATAAAAAAATCAATGGAGTCCAGTCCGGGGATCTGGGGGTAAACTCGACTATTTCGCCCTATCCACCGATTAGGAAAATTTTCTTCCAACCAATCTCTAACAATCCTGCTATTGTGGATGGAACAGCCATCTAGTTGAAATAGAAGATGGGCCTCTTCTGTTAGTGGAAGTTCATCCATAGCGTTGGAAAACTCGTTTTTCAAAAAATTCAAAAAAATTTCACCATTCAAATTGTTTTTAAAAAAGAGGCCAATTATTCTGGTATGTAATATTCCACACCAAACATTCATTTTTTGGGAGTACTGTCTTCTGCAATTTATTATCCAGTGTCGATTTTCTTCCGTCCAGTGTACCTTGAATTTTGAGAATTAACTGTTCCATTGGTTGTGAATGTTGCCTCGTCACTGAACCACTTTTTTTTCAGAAAATTCCTCTTATTTAGGTATTCTCCTTGAGCCATAAACTATACTACATCCCCTTTTCATTATCGCCTTATTCTAAAGTGTGAAGAAAAGGCTTCATATTATTATATTTCCTAAGATTTCTCGTTATTGTTTCACGAGGTAATTTAATGTCCAAACTTGCAATTCTCACACTTGTTTTCGAATTATTATTAAAATAATTTCGAATTCGTAAAAAAAAAACCTTCCGAATCGGATAATAAATAACAGTTTTAGAGAGGTGGCCCGCTTTCAAATGGGTCACTCTGTATTTTTTATACCTTCAGAAAGTAGAGATTACAACGAACAAAAAGCACACCGATTTTTTTCAAAACGCAGATATTTTTCGATATTAAATCAAAATAAGGGGAAACAATAAATATTTTGAATCCAAAAAATTAGTTTGTTTGGGACATGAAAAGATAAGTTTGTACCAAATTTTGGGAGATAAAAATAAAAAAACAAAAAGTCGTTTTTTGGATTTTTCGCATAAACGCATACATTTTAAGGTAATGTGAAAAAAGTGTAGATACAAAAGTTGAGAATCTTTTCATTACCTACATCTTTGCTGTTTAACTTTTTTTAATAGTACTTGTATTTTTGCCTGAAATCGTGATATACCGTTTTCCACCCTTAAAGCCCGCCCCCTTGCCCTCCATAAATCGCCCGTAATTTATTTTTCCTTTTATTGTTGTTATCTTTTTTTACTTTTTCAATGGATATCATCCTGTTCTGATTTTATTTGATGTCAAAAATGATCGACCAGCACATATTATAACGTGTGGGCGAGACTGAGACTCGACTAGTGAACGGAATCACTCGACATAGCGGCGATTGACTCTCGGAAGCAGAGATTCATATGAGTCGCTGAAACTTTCCAATGCATAACGTCACAATTAGGTGCTGGTCAACTGCCTTCTGTCTAGCACGTCGAATGCCTTCTGTCTAGCACGTCGAACGCCTTCTGTCTAGCACGTTTAATGGCATTGCGCAAGCTATTATGGTACGCCACATATCATCCATATCTGTATGTGAATAGTCATCGCAGTTGATCAGTTATACGAAAGGGCATACGAACAAAGAGAGTCAAAGAAGCGGGTGGCTGACTGTAAGGAAAACATACACGTACAGATTTTTGTGCAGTATATTGTTTTTTTAAATTGTTTTTGTTAAAATTGTTTTTTCCGTTAACCAGCTGTCGTCCCCTTACTAACGGCAGCCTTCAAAAGTCGAAACTTGTGCGAGCCATGGATTAACGAGGTCTTACCTTTTAACGTGCGATTCCTAGCACTTTCTCGGCCATCAGATAAAAATCTGAAGTCGCTGAGGATTCGAACCTAGCCGACCAGTAGTCAATGGTCTTGAACGCATAGCCACTTAACCCATGGATATGGAAAGTAGCTGTTGGATAAAGTAATGTATACTTATATAGGAATGAATAAATCTGCAGTTGTTCACAATGAGAGTATAATGTAAGAAACAAAATGTTCTGTTAGAACTGCTCATTGAATTGGTTCGAAAATACATTAGTAAACAACTACTTTCCAGGCTAATACCACGACGAACGTTGAATTACATCTAATGAATTTCCGTGCTGAGTTCCTCCAAGGCTTTCTCTGCAATAGCTAGTTACATGTAAATGTTCATTGAAACATTTGGACCACCTATAGATCGATTTCTGGGTTTTGCCCGCATCAGTATAGTCTATGTCTATGCAGACAATAACTAATGTCTACAACAAATGGTTCGATCACATCTCCATTTCAAAGCCTCAACTGAAACCGCGCCGCAGAGTAGATACAATAATCTGCAAGCATCATCTCAACCTCAGCCTTCCAACTACTAGCAATACCCACTTCCGTGGTCACAGGACCACCATAACAGAAATACAGAGAAATCTGTAGTTGTTCACAATGAGTTTATAATGTAAAGAAACAAAATGTCCTGCCAGAACTGCTCATTGCAATAGTAATAATTATTTTATTATAAGCTCATTGTGAACAATTGCAGATTTATCTTTATTTCTGTTATGGTGGTCTTGATGAGCACGCAAGTGGGTATTGCTAGCAGTTGAAACGCTGAGGTTGAGTTGGCGCTCGCAGTTTTAGCCAGGAAGGAATCACACTGATCGACTAGGACCGACCGTCCGCGACCGTCCACCCACGACCAAAATTTCCAACACGTATATTCTTATCGCACAACTCACACTGTATAATCGTCATTGACCGTCCTCGACCGTTTTTCAAAGACCATGTTCGAAATTGTAGTCTGCTGGAAATTTTGGTCGGTGTCACACTATCCTGACGTAATGTCATTTTAACACACATTTATGATGAACTTTTGACTTCAACAAAACTCATGTACATACCGGAAAAATAAAATGTCCGTTAAAAACTATTGATATTATGAATTTAACTTATTTTCAATAAATGAACAGACAATTCACATAACCTTTCGAATGTCAAATTAATGTCAGATTTACAAAATTATTCTAGTGGTCGGTCGTGGATGGTCAGTCAGTGTGACTTTGAAAGTTTTCATTGATCTACTTCTACTTTTGGTTCGTAGAAGGACGGTCGCGGACGGTCGGTCCTGGTCGATCAGTGTGATTCCTCACTTAGTGAATGTATCTACTCTGCGGGCGCGGTTTCAGTTGAGGCTTTGAAATAGAGATATGATCACCATTTGTTGCAGACATTAGTTATTTTGTTTGCATAAACCTACCCTATACTGATGAGGGTAAAACCTAGAAATCGATCAATAGGCGGTCCAAATGTTTCCATGAACATTTTCATTCAACTAGAAATTGCAGAGAAAGCCTTGTAGGAACTATGCACGGCAAATTCAGCAGATGTAATTCAACGTTCGTCGTGGTATTAGCCAGGAAAGTAGTTGTTTTCTGATGGATTTTCGATCTAATTATTCCTATTGTAAGGGACTATTGCAATGGACAGTCCTGGCAGGACATTTTGTATACTTATACTAGCTCGTCCTGTGAATGGGTTGGAGCTTTGGGGAAAAGAACTTATTGTAATATAAAAACATTATATAAAGTATTAGAATTTCCTTATAAATCTCGACCGGATCTGTAGGTATGCGTTTTAGCGTATGAGTGCTAAGTAGGTAGCTTCCAGTCGGATCGTAACTTACAGTTGTATTCTTTTTAGAATAAAAAAGGTGGAGCTAACTCTATATCCCTACATGCTACAGGTACCCCTCGTCGCAGCCGCCCACCCAACGGCGCCCCCGGTCCCAACAACCCCCCACTCCCCATGCCGCCCATGGTGTCCCCCTCCCAGTCCCAAGCTCCCCCCAATCTACCGCCGAATTTGCCGCCACAGCAGCCACCGCAGTCGCTGGAGGAACCGCAGATGCCGGTCTTGATGCCGGAGAAATGTCTGGAGCAGCCCGTTCCGCTCGCGTTTCCCCCCATGGGGGACTCGCTGGAGATGCCGGGGCCTTCCGCGGGTTTGCCCGAGGGCGTGAAGAAACCCTCGCCCAGTCCCTATTGCGATTTTTGCCTGGGGAATTCCAGGGAGAACAAGAAGACGGGAACACAGGAGGAGCTGGTGTCTTGCTCGGACTGCGGTCGATCAGGTAAGAGTGCTAGGTTGGACGATAAAATGAACAATGTGAAAAAAAGTAGGAAAAAGAAGGTTTAATTATGCCGTTTTCGGTGATGATGTTGCAGAGTTGTTGTTTCAAGCTTTAGATCTGAGGTTTCTTTGATTTGTTGTACTTGACTTCATTGAAACAATGCATACTTTCAAGATTTGAAGATTTGCTAATTAGAAAGGAAAATATGTTTTTATAATTACATTGTGTAAAATGTAGAATTTTTCATAGTTGGTACCTAGCAGATAATTCTCGCATACTGTTTTTTTTGCGTATTATGAAAACATGTGTTTGTTGACTTTTATATATTTCGCAAAATTTAGAATTTTCATCTGTTAGAATGAACTGTCCAAGTCGCGTTTTCTGCAGTTGGCTAAGGATGAGTATGAAGTTCATGCATGTACTCATACCAACATAACTATACCAAATAAGACATCCATTGTATGGCTTTCGCGGCCAAAGTTTTCACTATCATCATCTTCATTGGAGTTTCAAGGCCGTCGTTTTTTGGAATTGTTTCCTAATAGACACAGAGCTGGCGGCATAGATCGTACGTCATTTTATAACAAATGGCATGCCTCCTACCGAAGTAATACCATAACAGCTTATTTTTTCATTTTCAATGAATATGTGGAGTAAACAATAATCTAAAAGTGTTGCCACATTATTTACTCTTTGTTAAGATAGTACCAGGCTGGTTTAAACATGTTGAAGGCAACACGAAATTCACGTAATTTATAAAAGTTGAAATAAACTATTTTTAATATTATACTGTCGGATTTACGTTTATGAAAATGCCAGTCCAGATTAATCTTTTTAACACGTTACCAGACTGGTATATAGTTTCTCTCTGAAAAGTAAAAAATTATTTCTTTAGATGTGAGTTACAAATTCAAAATCTTGCCGCCTGAAGTTTTCGGTTTGAATATTATTTTATTCTGTGCTTTTTAGTTAGTACGTATTGATCTATGGATTTCAGAGAAAGCATGTTTTTTTAGAAGGGCCGTTTCCTATAAGTTTTGAGCTATATAGCACTTCAATGAGGAGGCCACCTAAATGTTGACTTGTTTGCCATCATATAAATTTTAACAAAACATTCATGATCTTTGACCCTAAATACCCCACATACCAATTTCAGACAATTTCGTCCGCCATCGTGGATTTATGAATTTTGACGAAAAATTAATAAATCTCCGTCCCGGAAAACCACATACCAATTCAGAATCGAATCGGACCATAATCACAAAACTCATCCGCCATATTGGAGCCGCCATATTGAATTTATGAATAGGACAAAAAACTCATAGTCTCTGACCCCGAAAACCCCCACATACTAATTTAGAATAACAAAACTCCTCCGCCATTTTAAAGCCGTCATCTTGAATTTCTCAATTTTGATGAAAGAATCATAACTTCCGACCCAGAAAACTCTCAGATACCAATTTTGAATAGAATCGGATCATAATTACAAAACTCGTCCACCATATTAGATCCGTCATCTTGAATTTTCAAATTTTGACGAAAGAATCATAATCTCCTACCCCGAAAACCCCCAGATACAATTTTTTTAATAGAATTGGATCATAATTACCAAACTCGTCTGTCATATTGGAGCCACCATCTCGAATTTTTCAATATTGACAGAAGAATCATAATTGCCGACCCCAAAAACGCCCAGATACCAATTTTGAATAGAATCAGATCATATTTACAAAACTCGTCCGCTATTTTGTTATTTTTTCTAACAAAATTTCATGATGCATTGTTACCAAATGTTTGTACACCTGCCAAATTTCAAATCAATCGGACAATTAGAAGTGTGTCATATTTAACTTGCAAGATTTGATTACAGACACCGGGACAGGTGAAAATAAATAAAAGCATGTAATAAAAGATCAACTGAAATATCTGGTCTGGCATTTTCATACACGTAAATCCGATAGATAGTATAATGTATAAAAAATTGTTTATTTCAACTTTTATAAAATTACTTAAATTTTCTGTTGCCTTCAACAAGTTCAAACCAGTCTGGTACTATCGTAACAAACAGTAAGTAAATAATCTGGCAACACTTTTAGATTATTGTTCACATCACATATTTATTGAAAATGAAAAAATAAGCTGATATGATATTACGTATTTCTGTTAAATTTTTCCTAGGTTTCAAGCCCCTCTCCTCCCAAACGCAACGGAACTCAGTATCCAGACTGCCATAACGGTAATCAAGAAGTATGCCAAAACACAACGAAAGTAATCTTATTCATTATAAAATGATGTGCGATTTAAGCTGCCATCTCTCACTCTATAACGTTTTGTTAGCGCAAGTGGCTAACTTCTTCAGAGGGTTCATCTTTGATATTTCACCGATAACTCAAGTTTTTCTATTTTTCAAATTGTACTCTTTAAGTATCCCCTTAACAGAAATAAAGGGGGTACAAATCTGGTCAACATGGAGGCCATTTAATGCTGCCAGAATATAGAAATAGTAAAAAATCCAATCCTTAGAATATGCTCTCAAGATGACCAACAGATTATCTAGAAAATCAGGTCATAGCACTGTCTGACAGGTTGCAATAGGTGGCTGTTTCAGGTTTCGCCCGAAAACGAGTTCTTTCCAGAATATAGTGTCAGAATTTGAATATAGATTCCTATAATTTCATAATAAGACTATGACTTTTAAACAATACAGTGTAATTAAGAAATATCAAAAGTATTCCCTCTATTTGATCTTACAAATAATCTGAAAAATCTAGTTTTTGTGTAATGGAGTCCGCAAATTATTGCTACTCAAAAGGTACTGCATCTGTAAAAGACTTAATGTACTCGCATCACTGTTTATAGTGTTGTTGAATCTCATTACATTTAGTAAAACAATTGAATAATCACTTGAATGAGACTGATGAATATACCAAATAATAATAATGAATGGTAGAAATAATAGGTATCATTAAATAACTGTAAATTTTCAAGAAATGTGTATATTTATATATTTTTTTCTACTATTCACATTGAATCAGTTCTGAATACCATTTTCACTTCGCTGAAAGTATGCATTTTATTTATGAATTGCTTTGTATATCAGTGCTAGTCATTTGTTTTAAAGTTTTTTTTCCTTAGGAATCAAACTATTTTTAAGAGATTATGAAAGAGTCTGATGAAGAAACAATATTAACAGTTGGTTATTTTTTTTTACAACATAACTTGCACTGAAAAGATAAGGATTGATAAAATCACTCTGAGGAATTGATGATTTCCTCATCATTTTGCATTTGATGAGATAAAAACTAGTAGGCACTAACGGATATAGTTATTATCCTAACTAGTACAGAAAGAGCACCTTTCCAGTCAAGTACGGAAAGTACCTTTCCCTATTAGTTAGGATCAACATTTTTTTCTACAAGCCATTGAAAAACCTTATGCAGCGGTCTTGAAAAATCGCGCGCGTGAAAGTTTTTCCCGCACTAGTGTGGGAAAACTCACAAACTTTAGCTTCCGGGATTTTTTCTCGCACTAGTCCGTGAAAATGACACTTCCCAAACTAAATTGCGTGGGGGTATAGGGTGAATCATGCACGCTTTTAGAAAAAATAAATAAAGCCTCTGTAGAACTCGAGACCATCAAATATATTGCGAAAATTAAAACAATATGAAGTATGTTCATTAATTCTTGCTCTAGGTAAGGTTAGTCTTGAAATTCCAACTGACTGTATAGCTAGTCAGTGGATTGTATGGCAATAAAGCCAATTTCTTCATATTCAGTCATATTTCCATTCTATCCTTATATTTTCAATTTGTCGTTTTGTAAATTATTTTGGGATCATAACTCTGTAACATCATGCACAAGGTATCATATGCGTAGGAATAAACAAATCACCACGATATATCAAAAGTTTAGCATAAATTTAGTCCTATAATATAACTGAATGTTACGTAATTATAGAGTTTTTTACGTAGGATAATCGTAAGGACCAAAACTGGGCGTTTTGTGTTTATAATTTCAGTTGAGTTCAGTTTGTTTCAAATTATTACATGATAAAAAAAGAGCTGCCAAGAATGTACAAAATTACTAAATTAGATAACTAAGTAAGCCTTCTTCAGCCGAGCTCCATAGTTTTTAAATTTTCATTTGATCTGTGATAACTTTTGTGTGAAAACTCATTTTGATATGTGACATATTTTTATTTTGGATCTCTTTTGTTCATTTTAGAGTCCAGTGTTATTATTTATTTTGGGAAATTCATTATATTATTTCATTATTGTTTTATTATGTTAAAAGGAGTTGAATTTTTATATATAACTATAATTGAATTTTATATTCAATTCATTTGCACGAACATTAAATAAATATTTAATTTACTTCTAGTGACAGAGCAACATTCTCCTTTTAAGAGAATTAAATTTAGTGGTTTTCTTCCACTAAATAGACTGGAATAACCAAATACATTTATTACTAAGTTTAAGATTATTAAAGAAAAATCCAAATTGGATTGTCTTCCAAAAATTAATGAGGCATTTATAATAAACTTCCGTTGATGCCAGTTCTGTGCTTGATAAAATATTTATTTTTAGTGAATAAAGTCTAAATATATTGGCAATACTTTCATGCAAAAATTCAAAACAGGAATAACAAACATTTTCAGAATGAATTATCATGTTATTGTTTGCAATAACTGAGAAAACATGAAAATTTCAATTTGGTTTTCCTGTTAGTGATATGATATACGTATATAATTATAGAAATATAAAACATCACAATTAGTATTGCCAAACTAGAGAATAATTTCTATATCAAAGTAAATATTATAGATAGGTTTAAGAATTTTGAAGAAAAATGAGCTTGCATCTTGTGATGCCTTCCAATCAATATTGTCTCTAAATAATCGGAGATTGAGGATCCTTCCTAACATAAGAATAATTTATAATGAGATTGTATCAGTAGAAACTTTCAAATTATCACCAAGTTTTGTTTAGTATTACGAAACATTAATGTAGGAAAAATGGGACTGAGACAAAATGTTTTCTATTTTTCTTATACTAATGAAAAGCTGTGTTTGATGCTTTTTTTTAAAAATTTGATAATAGTGGCAATGAACACTGCTTTGTGTGAAACATGGAAAACTATCTCATGAACTTTTGGCATTTTTCATTCTAAAATCTCATCGAATGCAAAGTAGTTCTGTTGAATGATGCATTGATTTGAAATATTGTTTGTTATGGGGGTTACAAATTTGCACTATATATATTTACTATTCTACATATTATTTTTATATATTCGACCGGTTTATTGGGTAACGTGTTTCATAGTTTGAATGGTTTTTGCCTTGGTGGTTATGTTCATGTGGTAAAGATTTTTGTTGTGAAAAGCATTCAAATTGTTGGTATTTGAATTGAGTTGTTGTCAAGAACAGTTATTTTCCAAGGTCTTTTTATTGCAAGTGTAGTAAATAATAATGCAATATATGATACCAGATGAAAAAAATCGTGTTTGATTTTTCAGTGCCGAAGTATGGTGCACTTCAGTTTATGTGAATTTTTCTGTAAAATTTTTCTACATATTTTAATGCATTGAAATATGTTTTTTCAAGTAGCCAGTTTTTGTTTTGATGCATTCAAAATGATGTCTCAAGAAAAATTACGTAACTTGGAAGATCACTGTTCTTCGGCACTCAATTTCCCTGCCTCATTCCCAAAACTTTTTTTCATACAAATAACAGATTCAATCAGTGACATGCTATGATTCAATCAAGCACATCCGCATTTGAGAGTTAAACATTTCGATTCAATCAAAAATTAAAAAGACGTGAAAAAGGTTCTCACCGTCCCAATAAACACAATTGAAACCAATAATTTCGATAAAGTCGAAATACGTTCTCTCTACACATTCCCACAAAGTGAAAAATAGGCAATTTCTGAGGGAAAACAACTACTTTCCCTTAGAGACATTGAATTACATCTGACATCCACTTGTGCAATGTACTTCAAGGAGGTCACTAGTGCAAGTTCTTCTTGTAATAAAACGATGAATATTATCCTTCATTTAGTTGGATAGGTCAGATAACGCTATAGTCATATTGTATGTCTCATCCAACGAATTATAACAATCAAAGCTTTATCGTCTAGACCTACGAATGAAGCAGCGACTCACAATAAGTCAGTTGCAGGGCCACAACAGGCCAATTGTAAAGCACTCCTCGGCAGCACAGACTCCAGGAAGAGTAAAATGAAGTAAATAATGTGTGCCGCTGAATTTTAATGAATGAAACAATTTTAACAAGGTTAACTGTTTGATTTGACAACTGACAACAGATTTAATTGACCATTCCACTTCTTTTTCTTTTATTTGGATGAAATTCGAAAAGGCAACTGATTTTTAATTTTTTAATTCCTGTAAATTACGTGATACCAATATATTCTGACTTTGTCAGTGAGAACTACTTATCGAAACTACTTAAAACCTGAGAATCAGCTAGAGATCAAAATCCGTCAGATTTCGCTGGGCGAGGACATGATTTTTTTCAAAATATTTTTGTTATTTGAAACTTGAAAAAAATATTTTGAGTTCAAAGAATTCACATGAATTCTTTTTAGCGCCATTGCAAAATGTTCTGACGAACTACCCCGAGCAACCTATCTCAGAGTTGACAGCAATAATTAATTTAGCAACGTTGTCATATTAAAATCTTAGGTCGCCTCTCTATATGCGAGAAATCTGCGACAACTAACAAACAGTGTTACCGACTCGACTTAATGTTTAATTCAAGGAATAGAAGCTACCCAAAACACCAAAACTACATTCTTTGAGTGAAAGTGACGTAGTTTTGGTGTTTTGGGTAGCTTCTATTTCTTGAATTGTATTCTCACCAAAGGTTCCAAAAATTCATTTTCGTTTACATGTTTAACTTCGGCAAAGTGAAAATTTTGATGATTTCTGTAAACTTTGAAAATCATGCCAGCATCTACCACTAGAAGATTGTTGACTGGTCCATTTTTCGAAACCTTCCACTTTTATTCTGAAAGGACAACACTTTGGAATTTCGGATAATCATAGACCAAAGACAAATGAAAATATTTAGGGCGATTAGTTTAGTAATTTTTCAGTCAGTTAGTTAACCAAACATGTAACCAATTTACCGATGATTGCCGTTCTGTGGTTCTGGTGACATAATGGCGACTGTCGGATCGGTAGGGCATTCCCAGTGTCTTGTGCTGAACCATATTATTTTATGGCAGATCCAATGTTTTTACATCTTTCAAATCCGCTGTCGTCTCTTGACATTGAATTTATTTTAGAGCACTATTTAAAGCGATAATTTTTTCTTGTGTCCTCGCCCATTAACTGAATCCTTATTTCAAATTCCGCTAATCAAATTACGACTGGAATTTCAAGATTCATTCTGACTCAATGAGTCAAATAACAGACTGAATTTATTATATAACAGACTGAATTTATTATATGAGAATAAGAAGCTCATCAGCCAAGTCCGAATCGGATATTTTAGACTTCGCTAATACTGTGTTTTGAGTCAGACTACCGACTTTGAGTCTCATAATGAGCTAGATTCGACATGCTATATTGGAATTCAAGACTAGTTTGAATTCAGGTCAAGTGTTTCAGTATCATTATGACCATTTAAAATCCATATGAGGGTATGTTCAGATTTATCCACGTATTTCAGATAAGTGAAAATATATTGGGTGTTTCACTTAAAAACATTATTCGGATCTAACTTCCAGAAAAAACGATAGTATCAAAAACTTCGCACACTTTCTTACTTTCTGGTTTAGAAATGATGGAGTGCAATGAAGATGAGACTGTTAGGTAAGTATTTTACGCAGGCGAAACAAGGTTTTGAGGAAACCTAATAATTTTATGTTTAAATATGGAAATATACATGACGATCAGTTATTGACTTTTTTAGTCAATCTTGACAGTTTTATGCCAACAGGGTTTTGGCGGTTTTCAAAAAGAAATTTGGTTGATTTTTTAACTTACAGGGCACCCTTCTTGTCTTCAGTTTACTGATAACATGAAGATATCTGTCCAGAAGTACCGATGGCAGTGCATTGAATGTAAATGCTGTTCTGTTTGTGGGAATTCTGATAATGACGTAAGTATATTATTTACTGTTTGTGTAAGGTAAATTGTTCAAATCAATGTGAATAAGTTTTTATAATATTAACATACAAAATCAAATAACGATAATGATCAACGATCAATACTTGGTATATTTAGCTTAAGAATGCTTCAAAGAATTCATCCACTATTGGAAAGCGCAATGTTGCGACATTTCTGTAACATCTGTATGTCAAAGAATTTTAATTTCAAAAAATGGCGAAACAGGCTATGTGTCTAAACCTGGTCTACGGAAATGCTAGGGAATGTAATAATAATATATTTTTTCGAAAACTGAACTGAAATGTTGACATTTTCGTTAAAATCTCAGTTAGCTAAGTGGCTCTATCTTGTTCTAGAACGTAAAAGACTTGTCCTGTTTATTATTTATTACGTTGCTACCTAGATCGTTCGTTTTGGTTTAACCGCAAAATGTCAAGTAACAATGATAGATACTCATTTAATAATTTTCATTCTCATATTAGTTTTAATGAAGTTTTAGAAAAAATATTGTTTGCATCTCGAATGCGAAATACTTTTGCGTTCTCGAATAGTTATTTTAAAATAACCTCCTTTCTCGAACGCAAAAGTAGGTATCATTTCGCATTCTAGGTACAAAAATATCTATTCTTCACTGTGAGTATTCATGGACAAATGGGGTGCACTTTACCGGCCAGGGAAATTACCAGCCCTGACTGCCCTCAGGGTAGCTAGTCCTTACCGGCCCTCAGGGTAGCGGCCCAAGACCGAAAGTTAGTTTTTGTTGCCTCAAAGTACAATGCAGTGGAACGTGGTAGTCGGTACGATCAGTACTTATATTATTTGGTATGTATTGCTTATTTGCAATATATACCATTATAAGACTGTAAAGGGTTATCCACCACCTACCAAGAAAACCTTTGTTTATGTTCCTTAAAGAACAATTACACCATCAAATGTTATCCAGCATCAAAATGGCAACCTTTGGAACAACATGGTATGGTAAATCGAAATTTTTTCATTTGAACACCTTTTATAATATTTTAGTACGCTTTCCACTGAATTTTTAACCTCAACAACAATCTAATTTTCTATAATTATTCACTGGAATTACTAATTTTAAATTTTGAATGTTGATTTTATGGTGAGTTTCTAGTAAATGATCATCATTTTTACAGCTAATTTCATCAATACCTAATCTATCTAAAGTTGGGATTGAACTCAGTTCAATCACAATATCGAGAACATTTACGAAAACAGATCGCTTCAGATATTATACAGATACAACACTTGAAATAACCCTTGTTGCAGACAAGAGTGATAATGAATTAAACAGCGGGTTTTGAATAGCTCAAATATAAATAAATTTCAATAAGTTGAATATAATTTGAATTTGTAAATAATGTTTAGTAATAATAATAATAATAATACTGGATTTTATTGACAGGTTTGTAGAAACAAAATACATTGAATACATTAACAAATAAGAACTGAACCTATCAAAAGGCAGAATTCAAGTTCAAATCACGTCATGTGTGAGATTACGCAACCAGAACTTGCTCTTCCATTCAACCCAAGATTTTGATTAAACCAATAACATCAAAAAATGATCCTAATAATAAAGCGAGAAGGAAAAGAAAGAAGGAAAAATATAAAATCAGATAACACGAAGAAAGTAACACTCTAACTGATAATCTAACCTACTTTTTAGTCAAATGTCCAAAAACACACAGATTTTATTTATATTAAATCCAATCCAGGCGAATATACTTTTGAACGATGTCCCTTTTAAATATATTATATAGGTACTCTTGATCATAATCTTTGAACAAATGGCAACAAGCTTACCAAGTGAAACTCACTGTGACCGAATTCTTAACTTAATAAAGTCCTATTTGATCAATGAAATAAATATTCGAATTGATAGGTTGACAAATTGTCTGACAGTTTACCTTTGTACTTGACAGATGTCAAGGAAAGATATACCAGGAGATACTTCATTTCATAAAAAATTTATGGTTATACATTCATACATGTTTCGCAGTGTATCTGAAAAATTGAAAACAAAATATCAGTGGAAGGCGGAATGAAAAATGACAAACTATGAAGGGTTTTTTATTGAAAAACAAACATTTTATATGAATAAAAATATTTTCCAGTCGTAGTCATTTTGATCATAAGTTTCATACCCTCTGATTTCATTACAGGATCAACTCCTCTTCTGTGATGATTGCGATCGTGGATACCATATGTACTGTCTCAGTCCTCCTCTGGTGAATCCTCCCGAAGGATCCTGGTCCTGCAAACTGTGTATCGATTTGTTCCACAAATAAGGCAACTTATCAGGCGAATCTTTGTATTGCCCAGGCAGTTTTTATTTATTTCCGCAATTGTTTCCATACTAATTACTTTTTAATGTTTATACAAATTGGTTTGGATTCTCATTGAAATGTACTGAGCTAAAACTTAATGCGGTGAATGATAGTACTTAATTGATATATGACTCTTACTGGATTAGTGGTGTTTTTTGGTATAGGCCGTATGATTTTTGCATTGTCTGAAGTTTTTAATTCCGTCCCTTTTCGAATGATTACATGGCCTTATAATTTTTCTTTTCTCCTTAGTTTATACTACTTCTCGGATAGCGCTGAACGGACATGATGAAAAAAAATATTATAGTTGCCAGTTTAAGCCGACAATTAGGCATAATTTTTACTTCAAACTGGCGATTATACATAATTGTCTGTTTGGCAATTATGCATAATCGCTAGTTCGCACTGACAATTACCTTTAATTATACCTAATTGTCAGTTATACTAATTGTCAGTTTAAACTGGCATCTATGATATTTATTTCTTCATGTCTGTTCAGCGCTTTCGTATACTTCACTTGACTATTTGGTATAATAAATGTAATTGCACTTCATTAAAGCATGAGTAGGACAGATGCAATTCTATTCATTTTGGAATTCAGCCAGTAAGGATGTATCAAAATGCGTTCATTTGATTTTGGTACCATAGTAAACCAAGTGTTCTTCAATAGGCACTTCTGAAGTACACACAGTTTGAAAAGATTTTTTGAGTTAGCCCCAAATTTGTCTAGTTAGTATAATTTCTTTCTCAAGTATTTTTCCGGTTCTATTTAATTATTTATTTATTCGTCATTGGTTAATGCTATTTATTGATTTTCAATATTAACTACGAGTACAGTTTGACAAGTTTCATCTTAGACGTAACAACTTCAGACGTATTACAGTAAACATTGCAGGTCATTGGAAGAAAATTAATTTCACTTCGGAAATCAGGGCAATCGTGAAAGTCGTGAAATGGTGCATATTTAAATCCACAGTGAAGACTGAAAGTTTGTCGGTCCCCCTGTAACTTCTGCCAGAAAAAGTTTCTCTCTCCCACTCGGGCTCATGGATAAAATAATATGCGATATCTCCGTCGCCTTTGAAGGTAACAGCATCAAACTCAGTAGTGTTGGATTTCTTATGATCATCCCTAACCGGTCATCTAATGATATACAGAATGACCTATTTAAAACAATAAACTTCTAAATTGCTGCGCTTTTTTGAGACACTCTGTATAAATGAAACTTAAATCATTAAAGAGATCGAATAAAACCCTACAATTTGAGTATTCAACATTTTTTTGTAATATGTAAAATAAAGAAGTTACATGGGGGGCGACGGTCTTTTGGTCCTCTCTGTATAACAAAATAATTTTGGAAAAGCAAGGTGTTGGAATCTTCCGGGAGAAGTTATTTTAGAGTATTAAAAAAAACGGTTGTATTATTATAATTTATTATAACAATATTGAAGTATTTTTTCATATTATCATGAGTAAAAAAAAGGCTTTTGTAATGTTTCATTCCCATTTTTTAATGCATGAAATAGTTACAGGATTTTCTAAAGGATATAATTTAATTAAAAATTAACAAAAAGAGAAAAAATGTCACTTCCTTACATTATGTAGTTTTAACATAAACATATTTGTCAATAATTTTAAGTAATCTCTAATGAAATTATAAACTATTCCATTATTTCTCGATTAAAATAATATTTAAAAATTTAAAAATTCTTTCGGTTACAATTTCAGTGAATAGGAATAGGATTTTGATATAATCTGATTATTGTCAGATATCTGAACAAAAAGGTCAGAGTTCTTTTGAAAAATCGTTTGAAAACTGTAAAGTACTCATGATGCTCGTGGCTCACGGTCAAATCATCTGATTAAACTAGAATCTCAGCATGAACAATTCCAATTTTAATCTACATGACAATCATCGCCCAAATTATGTACAAAAATTTCGGAAGGTGTTGAATGGTTGCTATTTATTTTCGATTTAATATAAATGTTAATGTTGATAAATATTAATGTTAATAATAATAAATAAGTAAAATATGATTGATTCAAGATTGTATTTTTCATTATTCCACTAGTAAAACAAAGTAATTTACTTATACCCCCAGTGGGTAGTGGAAAAATGATATTACTTTATTCCACTAGTGAAACTTCAATTATAAGGTGATTGTGGATTAATAGTTATTTATGCAACAAGTGCAAAAAGTAGGTGTTTATTGCACTCGACGTGAAATTGTCCAACGAGGCCATCAGGCCGAGTTGGACAACACGTCGAGTGTAATAAACTCTTTTTGCACGAGTTTCATACAGTATTTTTTCTACGTTCATGCAAAAACCAGAAAATGTTTCATTTAGGTGGCACTAAATTGTAAGGAAGACATTGTTTGTTTAAATCTATCTGCTAAAAGTAATTCAAAAACATTTTGTGTAATTCAGATGATATTTGAAGGAAATAATTTTATTTTTAACAAATTGCATTTTCTAATAATTTCATAGTCCATTATATAATGAATATGATGAAACATGCAACTATTCAAAACTTAATACAATCTCACAGAAAATGGGCTAAATTTGGCGTCGATTTGAAAGTTTATGTCTGTCATGATGACAGAACGCTATA
Organism: Chrysolina haemoptera; assembly: GCA_958298965.1. Classification (NCBI taxonomy): domain Eukaryota; kingdom Metazoa; phylum Arthropoda; class Insecta; order Coleoptera; family Chrysomelidae; genus Chrysolina; species Chrysolina haemoptera. Next base: position 8,482,094 of record OY282600.1, on the reverse strand, counting down.
GTAGAATGACAGATGAGTGCAATAAAGAGACAGTTTTTCCACCAAATATAGTTCAATAAAGTTTTGTTTTTTGCATGAACGTAGAAAAAGTTTTTTTATTGACATTTCAAAATTAAAACTGCTAAACTTTAAAAGGCAAAACTATTCATACTATGATCAAGAATTTTTTCCAATGTTTCAAAATACTATATTGATCAACTAAAATACTTTCATCATCCTGTAATATTAAATTGGATATGAAGACTTCAACATGGAAGTATATGAATAAATTTGCCATCATTTTGTACATTAATGCGTTAAAGTTCAAAGTGTATATCATGGCATCTCACTCAGGCTAAAAGTCTTATGTAGTAACATAAAAACCTTCCCAGAATGTAATTATGAATTTTACATAATTTTCTTCAGCTGCCTATTTAGGGTTGGACAAAATTTAATTTTAATAAAAAATTACATGAAAAATAACACCATTTTCAGCCTGATTATTTGTCAAAATTTGCTTATTGCAAGAACATTTTCAAAAATCAAAGCAATTTCAAAATCGATATGAGCAAGCAGTAACACCGGATCATTTTATAACATATATATGTTAACGCACAAAAATATCAGTAAGAAAATAAATTGGTATTAGAAACAACTATTAAGATACACATGGAAACACTGGACTGTTACCATTAGTTTAATGCGCCCAGTAGTACATTTAAACATGTTTTTGGTCGAAATAGTGAAAACGTAAATTGGAATACAGTGATGATCACAAAAGGTTAAGCCGAAAATCGCAAAACAGCTGCTAATAATGAAACAGTTCCTGTGCCTACTTCCTCACCGTCAGTGGAACGAATGTTCAGCACTTTTGGCTTTAGACCTTCTGATATGAGGGACAAGAGAGGATTAAAAAATAGGAGGAAAACATACTATATATCAAAAATACAGAAAAATAAAAGTTTATATTATGTTGTCACATTGCTTTGAATAAAAATTAAATTCAAATTTATTCGAATTAAGTCATGATTGTAATTTAATAAATCAAGCGTTTTAATCATTTCAATTCAATCTTGAATAAATCAGCGTATCTCACTTATAAGATGAAACTACTCAAACTTCAAAACTCGTTAGTTTTACTAAACTAACGTTTCGCCATCTGAGTTAACATGATCAGGAGTCGTAAGCTTCATCAGCTATTTCAGAAAGATTGCATCTCCTGACATAACTTTGTTGGTGTGGTGAGGGAAATTTACATAAGAGGTATTCAAGCGACTTTGTCATAAGGCTTCATAGATTTTTGTGTACCTGTGACAAGTTGGTCAATACCAACGCCGATTGGTATTGGTATAATACCTCTATAATTTTATGTTTGCTGTGTCTTCAAATCCAATATTTAGTTCTGAGTTAACAAAGTATTACATCAGAGTAGCATTACTTGGGAATGTAAATGGTGTGATTGATCAGATGGATGGTTGTTTAGAGACTATCAAGTCGCAAATAAGGTATCTCGTAGTCATTTTGAATTTTATACATTTTCATTAGTCCTGGGGAGCATAAATCTTGTTGTGGATCATGAACGCGAATTTTGAAAAGCGATGGTGTCGTTCCTTCAACTCGGCTTATAACGAAGGTTGTGGTCATGAAGTATATAATTTTAGAAAAATCAAATTATTTAAAATGAATCAGCAAAACGAAAAATCAACATGACTTTTTTATTTCCATTATATTTATTTTATTTTTTGTTTTTGAAGAAGTATATGTGTATTTCTGTAGTATTTGAGAAGGGCACAAAACATTTCAGAATTATTCAATTTCTACTCAAATGGTTAGTGCATGTAAATAATTGACCTTAGAGCTTTCTTCTTTGAATGAATGGTTTCCAAAAGAATCAGAAATGACTTCCTCATAATCTGTTCCGTGACTGAATGATCTTTATATTATTATGTCTCACAAAACTCCCCATTTTTCAACTTTTTCACTCAACGAACGCCCGATTTTCATAAAATTTAAAAATAATGAAGTTGGTCCAACTGAATAGGTCCATATTATGGTAAAAATTGTTTTTTTTTTATTTAATCGTTGAATAGGACTGTATTTATGGCGCTGGATGCTGTGATGCGGTTAATTTTTTTTAGTATACAGGTTGAGACAATAGTGCTTCAGAGTCAGATTGCTCGAATTCAATAATAGTTTGGAAGATAATTGAAAAGCCAAAGTTAACTAACAGTATCTATAACCAGAAATCATTTCTGAATATAAAGGGTGAACCGAGGAAAATGCCATGTCTATAAACATATTTTTACAAGTATTTTAGCGACTTTCATCTACCACTTCAATATCATCTCCCAACCTCTTGAAAGTTATTTTTTTTGTTAGTTATCTGCAGATGCATACCTAAAAAATTAATGTTGTCACTATTAGGACCCTCAACAAGAAATAATTATTGATAAATATTTAAAAATCCATTTGATAGACAGATGTATAATGTGATCCATTCTCATGCTCTTAAATTATACAGAGAAGCTATAAATTATTTTTCAATTCGAGACTTTTTGTTGAGTTTTCTCAAATCCCCGTTTTATCATTTGGCCATATCATGTAGTATTAGGACAAGAAAATTTTGTGTATGTATATCATTTTGTAACAGTAACTTTAGGACATACCTTGGTATAAATGGAATCACACGTTAATCTATATCTTTGTGTTCGGTAGTTTTCGGGATACCTTGGGCTTCAATCAATCAGTATTAATAAGGCAGTGTTTTTGAAAAAGACTCGTGTGTATATTCAGTTTTTAGTCTCATCTTTTTGCATTTTTCAAAGATTCGCTCAGTTTCGCTATTGAAAAATTTCACCACTGGATTCATAACATTTTCAATAGAATTAGATTCAAATTACGTTGAAATACGTCCATCAATAAAAAAAGTTTTAAGGCATATTTTATAACTTTTATTGGTAAAACGTAAATTTAAACTAATTCTTTTGAAAATGTCTTGAATCCAGTGGTGTAGTCAGATTTGTTAGACTCTAATAATTTTTTTTTTGTTTTTTTAACTTTAAAATATGAATAGTTAGCTCTGAAAATGAAGACTCATTCATGAAATTTGGTGTCAGTCTACCTATTAAAAAAAAACATCATCCCAGTCAGTTGAAAAATATATTTTATAACGGTGCTTCCATTTTGAATGGGTCGCACTGTGTATTAGGCAATAATTTGTTGTTATAGACTGTTGTCCATTTTGCTTCGGCTTTTCAATCTTCCTAGTTATCCTATTGCCCCACCCTGTATATTACTGTTTCATGAGCTAATTAATGATTTTGAATTAGGCGATGTGAAAGCTAAAGACAACCTATTCAGTTTTCATCATATACAAGTTGAAGTAATGGTATGAAATATTTTTTCAATATTCTTCAAATGTATAAAATTGCTGTTGGGAATCCCTCACTGAACATATTTCAGTTCAATTTTAATGTAGTAAGCTTTCCATTGAAAAAAAGTTGAGATGTCTACCTCGTTGATTTGTTTTTAAAATATGTTTAGTTTTCTACTGATCATTATTCTGTGACAATATTTTTATGTGAGTTTATTGATTTTTCATTTGCAACACAATATATTATGTAAAATTGTATTGGAGTTTTACTTTTTTCTTCCCAATCGTTTGTTATATGTCAATAACTTGAGCAAAAATGGGGAAAAATTGCAAAACGATGCAAACTTTTACAAAAGTTGCATTTTAGTGCTCAATATATAGGTACTATGAAAATTTGCCGTTAGTTTCAAGGCTTAACATTGTTAAAAATTGTAAGGCAAAAACAATATTGTGGTTATTTTGTAGAGAAAAAATGCAAACGAATTATAAAATGGTGAAAATATAGATATCATCCTTTACCATTCCCAAATTTTCGCCCCTCAAAATACCCACATATAGGTATACCAATTTAGAATCGAACCATAATCACTGAACTCGTCCGACAATTAATTCAGTCAGTAGGTATGAAAAAAGACCTTTGTCCTACGAAAGGTGATGTAATTACAATTTTGGAATATGTTGTTTAGGTTTGTACTCTGATAAAAAATCCAAGTATGTAACCTAACCTTTCCATAATCTGTTTTTTTTAGCTAAGCGTGGTCTGTGTAGCTAAGCGCCATATTCATATTGGATGCGATCCTCATGGTGTCATGGTTGCCAACTATGTATACGTTTTGTCACTGACTCTCCCATGGGTTCAACGATAATGTCATCTCACTTATTCTAACGATAATAGTATTCTATGGTATACGGAATCTCACTCCTCAGGCTCATATCCAAACATGGCGCTTAAGTTAAAGTCAATAATTCACGCATTATCACCTTCTTGCCTTGATACACATTCGAAAAAGCACCCTGTGGTGAACAGGCAAACTAAATTACGTGTGCGTCAATCGTGAGCGAAAAAGCAAATTCACGCAATTTCAACTCAGTTTGCCTTTTTCATGTCTTTCATTTAAACGTCTCGTTTAATGATTCGAGTATGGCATTTAGGGTTTCGTCACAATAGCTGCGCTTTTCTGCTTGTGATTCCTCTTCCGGAATATTATATAATGTCTTGTTTTATTGAACTGTTTTTCTTATTTTGGTTGATGGGGTTGATAGATTGGTTCTGGAGCTGTTACTTTGCCGTCCTGTTACTACATAACAAGACGAAAAAACCGCAGCTCGGACCATAGAAATTATAATATATATAATAATTTCTATATCTCGGACTCGACCACAAAACACAAGCGTCGTTCAAGCTTCCCGACATAACAAATTATTTTCAATGAAGCAATGTTTGGCATGATTGATGTTATTTCTATGCGGTAAATTCAAATTGGAACGCGGCGTTGGTCATTCGAATTTTTGTCCCGATGACATTAATCAAGACAAATTTCGAATCAAGGTCACTGAAATTTGATCCCAAAAGATCATGGAGCCGTCTTTGAGTGACGTAGGTGAGGTATTCTGTGACTCGACGTTGACATTTGACAATCATTAATCAGTTGACAATGTTGACATTGACGTTCTCCATTGACACTATTGACAGTCACGGACGTCACGGTGCAGTCACGGCTGTTTTGTTTATTAATATTGGGTTGGTAAATAATAAATAAGTATTAAATAATAATCTGTGATAACTGGGATAGCGGTTTGAATTTCACGTGTTGGTCGTGTTGACTAATCCATTATAAAACGAACGTATCATTTCCCTTGGTGGATAGTTGGTGACATGACGAGACATGCAAGAAATTGTACCGCAGGAGCAGTCTATACATATCATGAGAAGAAAAAAGATGCGCAAGCTTCTGGATATGGAACAAATGCCCAAAGGCTCGGGAAAGATTCTGTGAAGGATTTTGATTGCTGTTCCTTATCATTGCAACCATGCAGAAATCCAGTTATAACGTAAGTATATAGTTTGACAGAATCCTAGGATCAGTGTGACAATTTTTCAGATTTTTTGTTACTGCCAGGAGTGCCTGGCTTTGATAGTTTTTATAAAGGTATAATGTCCTAGATACATGTTGACATTTTTGGGGATTAGTTGCAGGAATGATAATTCCTTTAATTACCCTAGATCCTCATGGTAATTCATTCAATAGCCAATATCACAAACTATGGAGTTCTTTAAAAACAAAATTCAATTCAAAAACCTTCAACGTTCATGTTTTCATAAAAAAATATAATAAAATATTCACCTCTAAAAGCATACAAAACTAAGAATGACAATACTTTAAATGAGTGTATTTTCCGATATGAGTTGACTGTATTATATAATAAATACCAGCATACTATACAACTATTTGCAATCTTCACAAATGCTATGGCAGTGTTCAGGACATGAGTTCTTTTATATATTCTAATAAAATTCTCCAGTCTTGTGCATTTACCTATTGCTTTTTAAAAATGTTTCAAGATTCATGGTTAATTATGAAATTTTCAGGAAAGATGGATTTCTCTTTGATAAAGAAGTAATATTGCAGTATATCATCACAAAGAAAAATGAGTACAAAAGTAAAATGAAAGAATATGAGCAGATGAAAAAGAAAGAGGAAGAAGACACTGCTCAGAAAGATGCCAATGAGATTCAAAAGAAAGTCTCATCATTTCTGAAAAGTGAAAACAGTATTGTCAGTAAACCAATGGATGGCTTCAAACAAGGTAGAATATTTAGTTTTTGTATGTACTCATAATTTTTCATAGTTATCCTAGATTCTTGAAGTAGTTCTGCAATCCAATTAAATTTACTGAGGACATTGATTTTCAATACTTTCTGTGGTCTAAGCAGATTCTTTTAACTAAGGAGCAGATTTCCTACACTTGTGTGTTTTGATCCTCTTTTTTCCAGTTTATAACTGTCCACAGTTTTCTAGAAATACTAAAATGGTAAAGAATATTTTGAATATATTACCGATTTTTGCAATAGACATCTACATAATTTTTTGGGTTTATCACCTTCCACAATCTGAAAATGAAAAAATTTTTTTTATCGAACAACTGCTTCTCAACCAATTCTATCGAAATGGACCGCACCTGGTTACCCCTCCTCAGAGATGAAATAAGAACTAATAGAATGGTGATTGATTGATACCGAACACCCTATGTATCAAGATACCAAATGTCAATCAAAAGAATGTATGACAGATTTCATTTGACTCTGTCAAAGAAAGGTCTTATTACCAAAATCGCAATTCAAATTCAGTTTTCTCAGCGTCTTTCTAAGAAGTTTTGATAACGGAGGCAGATACAGCCTCCGAAACGTCAACAGTTTTCAAAAAAAGAGAAGTATTCTTTGTTAATTCGATCTCATTTTTTCAGATAGGCAAATTCAGTGTAGGGTACGTTACTGACAAAAATTAATTTCTTTCAAGACAGCAGTCTTGTAATTAATTAATTTGCCCTTCCACACTTGTACAGATTTCTTTGGATTAAAACATTTTTTCATTTTCAGATTGTGGAAGGTGATAAACCCAAAAAATTATGTCAAGAACTGGATTTCCTCCACAAAATCAAACTTTTAATCAATATAGACATCTACATATTTGAATTATATTCTTAATTATGAAATTTTGGATCATTTTGCATCTACATGTGCTACAGATTCAATACTTGAATTTTTTTCTACTTAATTTCAAATTTCAAAGAATCTTGTGGTTTTGAAAAAAAAAACAGATTTAAAAAAATTAATAACATTTATTTTATATTAACAAATTATCACAGGTAACAATAGATCAGTCAATATGAAAATATTACAAATTTTTCTGTAAATATAATACTGTTGATAATGAATTTCACACAGTAAAATTTAGTCAACTTCTTCAATCGTGGGTCCCGATCCACCTCCAAATCCACCTGCTTGTTGGCCACAACTGCCTGACATTCCATCAGATGCACTTCCTCGATACTGGTTGTTTTGAGGACCACCACTATAAAGTTTGGCCATTATGGGACTGCATACCAATGTCAGTTGTTTTTGTTTGTCCTCATATTCTTCTTTCTCTGCTAGAGAGTTACTGTCTATCCATTTCAAACAGCTGTCACATTCGTTCTCGATGGTAGACTTGTCTTCTGAAGACAACTTGTCTCCGCAGTCTTGAACAGCTTGCTTCAGTTGGAAAACATATCCCTCTAGTTGGTTTCTAGCTGCAAGTCTTTGACGTTGACGCTCATCTTCCTCTTTATATTTCTCTGCCTCGGCCAACATTTTGTCAATGTCTTTCTGTGAAAGTCTGCCCTTATCATTCTTGATGACAATATTGCGAGAATTACCGGAACTGGTGTCTTTGGCAGATACGTTTAAGATTCCATTTACGTCCAGATCAAAAGTAACCTCGATTTTAGGAACTCCACGTGGTGCAGGTGGAATTCCTGTCAGATCAAAGGTTCCTAGAAGATTGTTGTCTTTCGTCAGGGCTCTCTCACCCTCGAACACTTGAATTGTTACCGCAGGCTGATTATCAGCATAGGTGGTGAAGGTCTGGGATTGCTTGCATGGAATCCTTGCATTGCGTTCAATGATCTTAGTCATAACGCCACCTGCGGTTTCAATACCAAGGGATAGAGGAGTGACATCTACCAGCAAGACATCCTGAATTTTGGAATCAGTGTCACCACTTAGAACTGCTGCCTGGACAGCAGCCCCATAGGCTACGGCTTCGTCAGGGTTAATGGACAGATTCAACGATTTGCCATTGAAGTAATTTTGTAGAAGCTGTTGTATCTTTGGTATTCGGGTAGATCCTCCAACAAGAACTACATCATGAATCTGTCCTTTGTCCATCTTGGCATCGTTCAATGCTTTCTCCACCGGCTGCAGTGTTCCTCTGAACAAATCAGAACAAAGTTCCTCAAATCTGGCTCTGCTGATTTTTGTGTAGAAATCTATGCCTTCGAAAAGAGCATCAATTTCAATCGTGGCTTCAGTACTCGACGAAAGGGTGCGTTTGGCTCTTTCAGCTGCTGTTCTTAATCTGCGTAAAGATCTTGGGTTACTTCTGAGATCTTTTCTGTATTTTCTCTTGAACTCATCTGCTAGGTGATTGACTAGACGATTATCAAAGTCCTCTCCACCGAGGTGTGTGTCACCAGCTGTGGCTCTCACTTCGAACAGAGATCCTTCATCAATGGTCAATATGGAAACATCAAAAGTTCCACCTCCCAAGTCGAAGATTAATACGTTTCTCTCACCCTTCAGATTCTTATCAAGCCCATATGCTAGAGCGGCTGCTGTTGGTTCATTTATTATTCTCAAAACGTTGAGACCTGCAATGGCACCAGCATCCTTCGTGGCTTGTCTCTGTGAATCGTTGAAGTAAGCTGGAACTGTTATAACGGCATCCTTAATCGATGTTCCCAAATATGCTTCTGCCGTTTCTTTCATTTTTGTCAGCACCATGGAACTGATTTCTTCTGGAGAGAAAGTTTTCCTCTCGCCCTTGTGTTCCACTTGGATCTTTGGCTTTCCGCAGTCATTCACCACTTTGAATGGCCAGTGCTTCATGTCCTGTTGAATTTTGGTGTCGTCGAATTTACGTCCTATCAAACGTTTTGCATCGAAGACAGTGTTGCTCGGGTTCATCGCTACCTGGTTTTTGGCAGCGTCTCCGAGAAGGCGCTCCGTGTCTGTGAAGGCGACATAGCTGGGTGTTGTCCTGTTGCCTTGGTCGTTGGCGATGATCTCCACTTTTCCATGCTGCCACACTCCCACACATGAGTATGTCGTTCCCAAGTCGATACCAACTGCTGGAGCTTTAACCATTTTCTTTTCGTTTATTAACAACTTTCACACAAGAACACTTTAAAATTCTTTGTTATTATCACTTGTCACTTGACGGTTATTTATCGCTTGTACTACTTTGTACTTGCTTCTGTTTCGATCGCTTTATTTGAATATACTGAAGTCCCGCTCGTTGGCACTCCTTATATATGAAGGATAAAACCGACCCGAATTTTCTCGAAACTTCTCCGAACGCGATCGAATAGCTATTCTCGAGAACTGGCCTAGAGCGGACGCTCTCGAAAGTTCATCGGGGCGTTCCTCAACTGCTCAGAAGCTACTGGAACCGATAACAATGTGTGGTTCTACGTTTCCGATTTGTAAAAGTTTAACGATATCGGAGTTTTATTGGAAGTTATGTTCATTTCACTTTTACGTGGTTCTGGACAGGATTTTTTTTTAAATTTTGTAATTTGTTTGTGCTCTAAGCCAAAGAAAAAATCCTCTTTGGAATATATTGTATATTAACCAGTCTAGCGGACGGGCGAAATAAAACTACATAGGCACACGGCGAGGCGAGGAAAACGAAACCGAAAAATGTTGGAAAAAAGGAAAACAAACTGATTATATGGAAAATATGTCTCCTTTGTGTTTTCTTCTAATGAACTGCAATTTTTGGAAATAATTTTATTTTTTGATAGCAACGAAAAACAAGCAAAATGAACCCGAAGTGAATATCCCAGTTCGATGTCAAAATAACATTTCTGAATCCAACATAAAATGATGTCTCAAAAAAAAAAACAGAAAATTTACCCTGTCAACGTTAGAACAACAAAAACTTACGTATTTCGGTCGGTACATTCCTTGCAGCATGCTCTTATAATATGTTCTATACACAGCAAACACTTGCAGAACTTACAAAACAAACAAAAATATATAGTTTTGATCGTTTGCAATATTCATTTACAATAAAACTCTTTGGGTTGGAGCAGCAATCAATCAGTTACAGGCTCGTATCCAAGTTCTCAACTGAACGCAAAATATACGATGTAATATACTCAACATCGGGGAACTACAGAGGTATTATTACATCGAGGGTATACAATTCAATCCTCTGCACAACTGTTCGTATCTTTCTAGAGGTTAGATAAATTCATTCAAAAAAAGTCACACGTTTGGTCGGGTGTGGCCTGAGAAGACCATCATACCAAAGTATGATTAGGCAGATGGAGTCTCAATGTTATCATTGGAAAATTGCAAAGTGTGTGAGATACTTTGGTCACGGTGTTTTGTATAAATCTAGAAAAAGTTATAATGTCATCACGAAAATGTTAATGTCGGGAGTATCCATATCAATGAAATTTTCCATTTCAATGCTCGGTATTACCATCACCAGTACCATTTCATGGGAAAAAAATGTGAGGCCCATTGCCAAAAGTGCCTCACAAAAACTCGGTTTCGCTCCAAGAATTATTTCACTTCCCGTCAACTCATTATGATTTATAGGGCACAAATCCGACCTGCAAACTTTTCCATGCCATATAAATTTTTTTCGTTCAAATATAATCCTATTTACCGAAATTTCATACGAATATCAATGTCAAATTTTGTGTTGACCCGTGTAATTCATGAATTTTACGTCAATTTCTAGTAACTTTCGGTCTGTTATGATACCTGTTCGTTGGATAAAAATTCTTGGGTTGAACCCTTTCATGTCATTATGTTGGTTTGTATGTCTGAGAAAAACTAGCACCAGAATTGACGAATAAATTGTAAATACAACAAATATTCGTCAATTTCATAAATAATTTATTTATGAATATATTTGACCGTGTAAATTGGCACTAATACGAAGCTAATTGCTTTGATTATTAATTATTTTGTTCAATTCGATGACTTTTTGCAATACCATTTTCGCATTGTTGCTTTAAGTGATATTTTTTACATTTAAATGACAACTGAATAATAGTTGTCAGTGTCAAAAATACATTTAAATTACGTTGGGGTAGAGGTGTTCTAGGATACTTCATTCTCAAGAGAAGAGAATGTTAGTATTTTGGTATTGGTGAAAGCAAGGCATTCGCTATAAGAAAAAAAAATTTCTCATCTTAATAACGATATTTTCTCACGAACATTTCTTAAAATCGGTAAATTGATCTTTTTCCCATTCTTGGAATATTAAAAACACCCATAACTTCTAAAGACTGTTGAGTGCAATTGAGTCTTTCCCTTCCCCTGAATGAATCAAACGAATAGTCCGTTCGGGAATGTTCGAGATGAACATGAACAAGAGATTATTGATCGAACTAGTCCGGCTCCGGAACATTCTCGATCTCAGCTCCAGACGACAGTGTAGGTAATGACTCAATTGCACAGATGATCGAAATGGTCACCAAGAAAATCAATTGCAGCTTAACGTATTCAAATTAAACAGGATTATTTTAATTATTATTGTGATAACTCGCAATAATGCATACTTAAAAAACTGATTTTGAGGTACAATACCTGCTAACTTTCGTCTGAACCGTCTGAGCCAATGAAGCGGTTGTTCTTATTCTCCACTTCACGGTGAAATGCCCTGATCGATGACAATTTCGAAATATTGGTCATTATGAAGACGAGCACGTATTACTGCTATTCCTAACCCTAGATCCACACGGTGAATAATTCATAACACTGTCGGGTCTTATGCGACCCCATTGACAATGGGTTTCCTGATGGAGCATATTGCAAAAATAAAGCATTGAACTTTTATTTTCTCACAAAACTAAAAATGAAAAAATTTTGATTGCATATGCATTTTCAGATACCTCAACAATATAAAAAGAATTAACTGTATTACATGTATTCGATAAATACCAGTGGCACTTAACAACTAAATGCCCAGATTCGTGGGGTGGGGGTAATTATTTCTTTCCTTTTCTTGTTTATCATTAAAGACATTTTCGATAATCTGATTTGTTGAATATACTTACTGTAGTTTTATCCCAATACCAAACCGCTATTTTTAACATCTCGACACATGTTTCAATGATGAAGTTATCATCTTCAAGAGGGAATATTAAATTTTAATATTCTTGGTTATTGAAACACGTCGAGGTGTTAAAAATAGCGGTTTGATGTTGGATAAAACTGTGGTAATTATGCTCGTTATGAACTGAACTGTCTATAAATTATTGATTTGATAGTGCAGGGTGCAAAAAGTGGTGAAGGAATAATGCCACCCAATAGGTAGTTATAATCTATGAATATTTTTGGGGCTGCTATATCACAACTTGCAAAATGTTCTTCTGAAATTCGTGCACTTATACTCCGAGTACTGTACTGTAAGTGCAATGAGTAAAGTACTTTGTACTCATTCTTCAGTTAATGGAAGTAATCGGTACGCAGTACTCGAGTACTATCAGTACCCGGCCCAGCTCTCTCTGCAAAGTATTTCATCCCGTTGGGCTGTGGCCACAACTTTTCAAATGGCATCATGCAATAAGATTAAAACAAAAAATCAAAATTTTGTCAAATGTCAATAAAGGTTTCGAAGCCTTGTGACTGTATAAGATGACAGCTGTGGTAAAAACATCAATTTGATGCCGAATTTGTTGTTGAATGTCTTTCTATTTCGTACTGCATTGCATAATTTGTTGAATTTACTCTTGTCTCCAATGAAAATTTATCATAATTTATTCGAACATTTTAAAACATTCAAAACAACAAACTTACCAAAACAAAAGCAAAAAAATACAAGAAAAGAAATGGGTTCGTTTCATGAGGGATCAAAAAACTAATATCTCAGTCTAAGAGCCGGAGAGAGGTCGACCTTCACCGTTCTGTTTAACGGATGAAACATACTTCTTATGAAGTTTCATAAATAGACGAATACGCCTAAAAAGGGTTGTCTATCAAAACGTGGTCCAGACTATATACAGTGAGTTTCAAAAATTTGCACCATATAGAAAACTTTTTTATTATCGATTTGTCAGAAAATTTTTTTCTTCGTAAAAATTAGTGCATTGCAGAATACTTGCATTATTAAAAAATTCATTCAAGGAGCTTGGTCAGAATCGAAAACAATATTCAAATTTGGAATCACAGCCAGAGTAGTTTACTCTTGATCAAAATTCAATTTTTTTTCCCCCCTGTACACCGTTTGGAAATTTGAAATTTTGACAACTCATATGCAAGTATTCTGCAATGCACTGATTTTTATGAAGAATAAAATTTTCTAAAAAATCGATAATAACAAAGTTTTCCATATGGTGCAAATTTTTGAAACTCACTCTATATAGTCTGGACCACATTTTGATAGGCAACCCATTTTAGGTGTATTCGTCTATTTATGAAACTTCATAAAAAGTATGTTTCATCCGTTAGACAAAACGGTGAAGGTCGACCTCTCTTCGGCTCCTGTACTATTTAGGACATTATTTATGAAATGATTTCGCAATTTCATATCATATAGAAAAATCTTCTCTACCGTGGATTATATACTATTTTTCCACTATTAGAACATTTACAATGATAATTTTTCGATTCCTCTTTTATTTTAAAGAATTCAATTGAAAATAAGTAGTCTGTGAAAACAAAGAAACGATTATTATTTTGGTTAGTGGCTTTTTGATGTTAGCCGGTTCTTTTATTCATTTAATTAATACATTTTTTTCGTGCACTCTAAATATTTTTTCATGTTACTATTGTCAATTGTTTTAATTTTTCTCTTCTACTCTCAGAGACATTTATTTTCCCGACTCGAACACAGTATAAATAATGATATAATACTTGTAGTGGAAAAAAATAATTATGTAGACATTTTTATATCGGTTTCATCATCTCTGAATACTATATATTCGAAACATAAATTTGCATATGGTAAAATAAAAGGATCCCCCAAACCAACGCGAATAATCCGCATCGGATTCGTTACGGAAAATCTGCAGCGAATTCCATGACGGATTTCCGCAGAAGCTTCACACCAAAGCGAATATAATCGCATCGTTTACGTTACATTTTCAGTAGAATGGTTGAATTTTAGTAGTAATAAAGACAAACGAATAGCATCTTTGCTATATAAAATATGACAATTTTCTGAAATAAATAATGTAATAAGTTTCAACTTACCATTTTCGCCTAGTTCTTCTCCAATTTTCGTCCAAACCTTATCTTTTTTTCGAATATTTTTATAGTCTTCATGGGAAAGGTCGTATAATATTGAGAACTTTCGTACTAATTCTGCATTTTGATCAATATTTGCCTTGCTTTCAATTGCGAATCCGATAAAAAACGCATCTGACTGCGAACTAAGTTTCCGTGCGGATAAAAACGCAGATAAATCGCAGTCAAAACGAAGAAATCTGCGCTAGTCTGAACTTGTCTATTAAACGCAGTGAAAATAATAAGCTGCGGATCGTATGCGGTGCGAATATTCGCAGGTGTTGCGAATTTTCCGCGTTGGTTTGAGGGATCTTAATAACACGGTGTTTTTCATTTTGCTTATACCACATAATAAATCATTTATAATGAACAAAAATTGTAAAATTCAATTTATAAACCACGTAAGAGCGAACAGTATATCCTCTTTTTCTGATTATTATGAAATTTTTATATCGTTATAAAATTTTAAGAAATGTATTACACAATAATATTAGCTCCATTCGCAACTGTGCAGTTGAGGAACGCCCCGCTGAAATTTCCAGAGCGTCGGCTTCCCCAGAACCAGTTGTTCGATCGCGTTCGGAGAAGATTCGAGAAACTTCGAGTGCATTTTGTCTTTCGTATATAAAAAGGCGAAACGAGCGGGAGTTCAGTATATTGACTATATTCAAATAAAGCGTTTGAGAAAGAACGAAGTGCAAAGTTGTACAAGCGATAAATTATTGTCAAGTGATATATTAAAAGTTTTCAAGTGTTGTTGTTAAAAGTTAGTAATAAACGAAAAGAAAATGGTTAAAGCTCCAGCAGTTGGTATCGACTTGGGAACGACATACTCATGTGTGGGAGTGTGGCAGCATGGAAAAGTGGAGATCATCGCCAACGACCAAGGCAACAGGACAACACCCAGCTATGTCGCCTTCACAGACACGGAGCGCCTTCTCGGAGACGCTGCCAAAAACCAGGTAGCGATGAACCCGAGCAACACTGTCTTCGATGCAAAACGTTTGATAGGACGTAAATTCGACGACACCAAAATTCAACAGGACATGAAGCACTGGCCATTCAAAGTGGTGAATGACTGCGGAAAGCCAAAGATCCAAGTCGAACACAAGGGCGAGAGGAAAACTTTCTCTCCAGAAGAAATCAGTTCCATGGTGCTGACAAAAATGAAAGAAACGGCAGAAGCATATTTGGGAACATCGATTAAGGATGCCGTTATAACAGTTCCAGCTTACTTCAACGATTCACAGAGACAAGCCACAAAGGATGCTGGTGCCATTGCAGGTCTCAACGTTTTGAGAATAATAAATGAGCCAACAGCAGCCGCTCTAGCATATGGGCTTGATAAGAACCTGAAGGGTGAAAAAAATGTACTCATCTTTGACTTGGGCGGTGGAACTTTCGATGTTTCCATATTGACCATAGATGAAGGATCACTGTTCGAAGTGAAAGCCACCGCTGGTGACACACACCTTGGAGGAGAGGACTTTGATAACCGTCTAGTCAATCACCTAGCAGACGAGTTCAAGAGAAAATACAAAAAAGATCTCAAAAGTAATCCAAGATCTTTACGCAGATTAAGAACAGCAGCTGAAAGAGCTAAACGCACCCTTTCATCGAGCACTGAAGCCAGCATTGAAGTCGATGCTCTCTTCGAAGGCATAGATTTCTACACAAAAATCAGCAGAGCCAGATTTGAAGAGCTCTGTTCAGAATTGTTCAGAGGAACCCTGCAGCCAGTGGAGAAAGCTTTGAATGACGCCAAGATGGACAAAGGTCAGATTCATGATGTAGTTCTTGTTGGAGGATCTACCCGAATACCAAAGATACAACAGCTTCTACAAAATTACTTCAATGGCAAATCGTTGAATCTGTCCATTAATCCTGACGAAGCCGTAGCCTATGGGGCTGCTGTCCAGGCAGCAGTTCTAAGTGGTGACACTGATTCCAAAATTCAGGATGTCTTGCTGGTGGACGTCACTCCTCTATCCCTTGGTATTGAAACTGCAGGTGGAGTTATGACTAAGATCATTGAACGCAATGCAAGGATTCCATGCAAGCAATCCCAGACCTTCACCACCTATGCTGACAATCAGCCTGCGGTAACAATTCAAGTGTTCGAGGGTGAGAGAGCCCTGACGAAAGACAACAATCTTCTAGGAACCTTCGATCTGACAGGAATTCCACCTGCGCCCCGTGGAGTTCCTAAAATTGATGTTACTTTTGATCTAGATGTCAATGGCATTCTCAATGTTTCTGCCAAAGACACCAGCTCTGGTAAATCTCGCAATATTGTTATAAAGAATGATAAGGGCCGACTATCACAGAAAGACATTGACAGAATGTTGTTTGAAGCGGAGAAATATAAAGAGGAAGATGAGCGCCAACGTCAAAGGGTTGCAGCTAGAAACCAACTGGAGGGATATGTTTTCCAAGTGAAGCAAGCTGTTCAAGACTGCGGAGACAAGTTGTCTTCAGAAGACAAGTCTACCATTGAGAGGGAATGTGATAGCTGTTTGAAATGGTTAGACAGCAACTTGCTAGCAGAGAAGGAAGAATTTGAAGACAAACAAAAGCAAATGACATCAGTATGCAGTCCTATCATGGCCAAACTTTATGGTGGTGGTCCTCAAACTAATCAATCTGGAAGTTGCGGCCAACAAGCAAATGGATTTGGAGGAAGAGCTGGACCAACAGTTGAAGAAGTTGATTAATATGTTCAGTAGATTATTTAAATGCATTTATCATTAAAAGTATTAGACTGATTTTTTTAATTTATTGTCTGTGATACTGTATATGTATTTATTGCAATAAAGTTGTTTTTTTTAAACGAGCATTTCATTGCAGTCAAGTCCCAAAAATTATCTTTATTAAAGGAAAATTATGTACCTAGGACTCCAAAACTTAGCAAACCTTGTAAGAGGTATTCTGCTAAGTTATCTCATCAACTTTAAATATTATTATTTTTTTAAATGAATACTGCATATGTCTATTATATTCAATGATCTGTTATACATATTCGATAGTTTGAGATCGAAGCAGCATCCACGGGTTCTTATAAACAAAATTAATCAACCTGATAACAAAATGAAAGTCATGTGACAAACAGTGAAATAAATAACAGCTTAATAATTATAAAAAATTATAGGAAAAGCTAAACAGTTCATAACTAATTTGTGAACAAAAGTTCGCTTATTGAATCATTACAGACATAATGACGAATAATTCAAATCTTAACGACTGATTGACTTTCATACTTTGAACAACCACACTCTTGTATTTTCTTAATAATGAAGTGATAAAATATTTCACTACATTATGAGTACTCTACCTATGAAAACCTGACAAGTAAAAATTGGTAAAAACGTACCAGGTATTCTTTCATCGCTAAAATTCCCTAAAATTCCCAAATCTCTGATTCATTTTAACTAACAACATTATTGATTTTTATTCATCCCTACGGTTTGGTTGATTCCGATTTTTTCCATAGGCGTAAATTACATGAAAATGTTCAAATAATGCTTTTTCATTGCTAGGTATGACCAGTCAAAAAGTGAAAAAGTGTGGAAAACACATTAAGGATGTTTGTAGGACAGACGTAACAGCGGATTCGTATTCAGAATACCCTGAAACCTTAACGCTTTAATAATCATAAAAATATACAGGGTGTCATATGTGTAGCTGGCAAAATTATTAACTATGATTCATCATTTAGTTGATTTAAAAAAGTCTTCTCTAGTGAAAAAGAGCCCATAAAACAAATACCACATATGATCAATTGAAAATTGAAACATTAGGTACAACATACTGAAGATTCTTTTACCTCTGAGCTAACACCACTGATTCTGAACACACCAGATTTCGTTGCCTGAATCATAAAATTTATTTATTTATTTATTTATTTATTTATTTAAACGGGCAAGCCCAATTCAGGTTAAAATATTACAGTAGTATATATAAATAGTTAATACAATACAATAAAGTGGTTAGAAGGTAAATTATGTGATTAGTACAGATGCAGTTTTACAAGTAAGTCAAATAATAGAAGAAGAGAAGATGGGAAAATAAGTACACTTTAGTAGCAAATAATCAAGTCTGACTCGTGTAGGCCAAGTAGCACTAATCCCAACAAATGAGCAAAAGTGAATATAGAGTATTAAATATCAAACATCAAATAGCAAGATCGAGAATATGGTTTTTAAAGCGAGGGACTGATATGTTAAAGATTTGAAAATTGTCCAAGGAGTTGGCCAATCGCAGAGATCTGGAGATGAAGCTGTGGTATGAGTAGTTGAATCTGTGAAATGAAACGTAAAAGGTTTGTACCTGTCTAGTTGCCTGACTGGGGACAAATAGGGATATTTTAGAGAGGAGCTCTGGACTGTTGCTAAGTCCATTGACAATCTTAAATAGAAGTAATAGGTATCTTTGCTTCCTGCGTACCTCAAGAGAAGGAAGATTCAAATGCGATCCTTGTGGGACACCCGAGGTAACTGCGATGGGATGCGAGTAGTAGTGATTAACCTTGACAATTTGTGTTCTTTCCATAAGGTAGCTCCTGAGCCATAGTAATACTGTGCCGTTAATGCCGTATAATCGAAGTTTATGAATCAGGAGCTCATGATTGACTTTGTCGAAAGCTTTGGAAAAATCAGTGTACACAGAGTCAATTTGTGATCCCCTTTACAGAGCTTCCGACAGAAAATTCACATACGTGATAAGACCTAGTTCAGCTGATTTTTTGGATGCAAATCCAAATTGCTGAGTCCCTATTATTACTGAGCAATCGTAGGAAAGGAAGTCAAATATGATACTCTCAAAAGCTTTGGGGATAGCGCTAAGTATAGAAATAGGACGATAATTGCTCACGTCAGATTTTCGGCCAGATTTATAAATTGGAGTAACATATGAGGTTTTCCAGTAATCCGGAAATTATATAGGAAGTCATCTGTAAATGTAAATGTCTAACTCTTCATTTAATAATGTTTGTTGGAAGTTTTACAAATGACACCATGTATATTTTATGACTCTAGCAAAGAAATCTGAGTGATTTGGATTGTTCTGAACCAGAATTCGGTTTTGTGTTGAAATGTTTCCCAGTTTTACTCAATATATATATATATATATATACAGGTCGTATTTTTTATGTCGTACCACTATTGGCATCTCGAAAACGGTAAATGATACGAAGTTGGTTAAATTAGACAAAAGTTGCTTATTTTAGTGAACAATGAAATGATGTTTCCAAATCGGAAGTATTACGAACCGTTTTCAAAATATACGGGGAAAACCGAAATTATCCGTTTTATTTTCTTTGCGTTGGCGCCCCAATTTTTGGGAATAGGGAAATGTGTTCCGGAAACTTTCTTATCTGTTTTGAATTTTATTTCTCGTGCTATACTTCAATTTTCAAAACGACTTTCGTTCCTCGGGGCCACCCTCAACTCTATTTTTTCGAATACGGACCTGCATTTTTTAAAAAGAATTTAAGTAGTCCTTATCTTACCGACTTCAGATATGTATCTGTTTTTGTTTCTACATTTCTGCTCCTAAAGAAAAGAAAATGGGTAATTTCAGTTTTCCCCGTATATTTTGAAAACGGTTTGTAATACTTCCGATTTGGAAACATCATTTCATTGTTCACTAAAATAGGCAACTTTTGTCTAATTTAACCAACTTCGTATCGTTTACCGTTTTCGAGATGCCAATAGTGGTACGACATAAAAAATACGACCTGTATATATATATATATATATGGGAAAAAGTAATGATAAAAGATTATAGAAGTTCTAATATAGAAGACTGGGTTGAGGCAATTATAGTAAAAGTTTTAGGAAAAAGAAATTTTCTTTGTGACGTAAATGGAAAGTTTTGGAGAAGGCACTTGGATCAGATTAAAAAATTTGGTCAACGACAGTTGAAACAGACCATTTCTGGTAATGATAAAACAATAAAATCTGAACTTGACTTGATTCCAAAAGTTCCTGCGCTAGTTTTGCCTATTCCTACTCCTAGTACTTCAGGTACCACCAGTAAAGGTATTGAATCCCCAGAAGAAATTGAAAAATTGTTTGAATTCCCTATTATTAATAATGACCCAAATACAGATGGTTTCAGTTCAATAACTACTGAATCGATATCTACTTCAAGACCTAAACGTAATGTTATGAAGCCTGTTCGGTTTAGGAATTGATTTGTATGTTCCGGTATGTTTTATCTAATGAGGGAGAAAATGTAATATATTTAGCATTGGATTCACTCTATATTAGATTATCTGTACATCATAGTAGTTATTGTCACGGTGATGTTTGTATATAAAAATTTGATTTTGTTTACTTGGAATGTCAATCAATCGTATTCCATTTTGTATTGCTTTTATACTTAAAATAAAGTTGTTACCACTGGCTTCCTGGTTATTACATATATATATATATATATATATATATATATATATATATATAATTTTATTCACAAAATTAACACCAGACTCTCGTTCACAACAGAACTCGGTTCTTGATTCATTAAAATGTACATGGTGTCGTCTGAAGTTGGCAACTGAGATGTGTTACCATTTACAGGACAACATCCTATATAATTTCATGATTTGTGCAATGAAATCTGGGGTCTCTGCGGTATTTTGGACCAGAATTTGTTATCTCGGTGACATATGTATCTCCAAGATGTTCATTCCAATTTTTCAATTTTCAACTGGTCATAACTAGCCATGTGATAGTAATATTTCGTTATTTTCCACAGAATTAATTGAATTGTGATTGGAGAAGAAATTTTTCGAATCAACCTAACACTAACCGATGAATGAAATATATTAAATTTGCCAGATACAGACGATACCCTGCATATTTTTAGGATTTAAGAATTGAGGTCTGTGGGATCAGAAACCGTTGTTACTTCTGTGCTAAAAAATATCCGTCATAGGAAGCCATGAAAAAGGAATATTTAGTTATTTTCTATAGCATGCAATTTAAATAAATCTAGGAGGTTACACAGGCGACATCCTCGATTATTATAAATCGCATAATAATCTCGTTACAATAATAGCTATAATCCCTCATATAGAAAGAATATAAATATTCCTTGTAATGACTTTGTTAAAAAAGTGTTCAATTCTTATTTTTGCGGTATACGTGAACTTTGTAGTTACTTATAACAGTTTCTCTAAATGCATAGATTTCTGTTATTTTTTATTAACTTATTTTCGTCGTAAATATGAATAACTTCAATAATTGATTCTTGCTGTATCAACTCAAAAATCGTTTAATTTGTCATATATGAAAACATAATTTTTGCAATTACAGATTCAGCAGGACCTTCATCGATATCGAACATGGCTGCTGGAAAAGACAAGGAACTTCCAAGTTTCTGGGTGCCCTGTAAAACTCCTAGTGCCGAAAAATCCAATCTAGAAAAGCCTGTAAGTTTGTGTTTTCTCATTTAAATAATTTCTGGTTCAGTCTTAGGCCGAATTTTCATGCATACGATATCCGACGATCCACCGCATGTTTCATCGACAGACACTCACTTTTTATTAAAATTATAATAATTCCAAATTGAGAATTTTTCAGCATTGAACTCTTTTCCTCGTTCCTGCCTTTGTAAAGTGGATGAGACGCATTCCAAATCACAGATTAATTTTCATATAAATCTAAAAACTCCATTATCATTTTGTTTGATAATTCCATTTACAACAAACTAAACTTATTTAGCATAAATATAATAAGCTTTCTACAAAATGATCACGCTGTACGAATATGTGGATCAGATGTGCCTTTGCTTGTTTTGCCAATATTTTCGCCTTTGATTATTTGTCATCAAACACCCCATACACATATGGGCATATAGACGAATGCCAAATATTTGGATATTTGTGACAAATACCCGACTGTGTGAAACGACCTTAATTTTTACAGAGTAAATAGGTATATTAATATGTGTGAACATGAACATACAGGCCATACAGCTTGCAGAGATACCACTACATTTATATAGTTTTTACAGAATAACCAGATATTAAACATGTGTGAAAATTAACATCCGTTAAAAATTAACATACGGCTTACAGAATTGCCACTAATGAGAAATAAAAAAAAAAGGATATTTCGGACGAATAGTAAAATCAAATTTTGTTGTGAAATATTATATATTTATTAATGGGATTCTTTTATGTATGTATAAAATCACATGAAATATAGTATAGACCACTAAAGGGTAATGTGAAAGAAATATAAGCAAATGCTTGAACTTCAGTTAATTTGATATACATTTTTGTGTTTCATTTTAGGATATGAGAAAGAATACTCTGAAGGGAATGTATATTCACCTAACCACAAAAACTAAGGAATACCTTTGATAGAAATATGATTTGTGTAGAAAACTGATCAATTATTGCTTAAATGAAGGTGAATCAATAAAAAAAATACAACACTATTACAAGTTTGCCTTCTAACACCAACTTTCTTTATTGAAAATGTTATTTTAAGACACCAGTATTAAAGTCACTCACTTTTATACTGTCTTAAAATTAGTTACTTTTAACACTCGTGTTAAAAATAAAGAATAGAACTTTTTTGAAGTACATTAAATTGAGCAAATTCAAAAGTAGCCATACTCGCTGTTTCATTTGTTCTATAAGTGGACCATTTTCTTGCAAATTTTCCAATGAAAGTCGAGTAAAATGACATTTCAAAAAAATTACGATCAACTTTTTGGCAACTAATTACAAAAACAATGGTAGCTATGAATTTGTAAACAAATGATTATTATGATAACATTATGTTAAGTACCATAGGATCCTAATAGAGTCCCCATGGGCAAAAATGTTACTGATAGATACTCTCTACAAACTTTCGGTGTGGCCTCATTGGACCGTTTCACCGTTTTCCCCTGTGACTTTTTTTGTTTCGGGGGCGTTTAAAAAAAAAAACGATTTATTTATTATGTGCTCCCCTCTTGTTTCCTAACTATGGTACCAAACTACATAGGGTGATTTGTTGGTTCGTTTAAGAAAAAAAGTTCCTATGAATATGTCCGGAGTTGCTTCGTTTCTGAGATAGAGTGCGTTTAAAAAAAAAACTTCAACCCAAGAACTTAGTGCCTTTTAAGAAAAAAAATTCAACACTGTATTCCAGAAACAAGCACAGATATATGTTCAAAGGAACGTTTTCTCTTAAAATGACCTAACGAATCACCATCTGTAGTTTTGTACCGTAGTTAGGAAGCACCAGGAAAACAAAAAACGCTTTCGATACAAAAAAAGTCACAGAGGAAAACGGTGTCAGACTAGGTTCAATAAAGCCATACAGAAAGTTTGGAGAGAGTATCTAGCAGAAATTTTTTTGCCAATGGGCACTCGTAAGTTTCCTGTTGGAAATATATATTTTTTTTTACCATCAATTTATTTCTCAGGATCCAATAGTCTACTGCCCTATATCTCGTAAACCCCTCAAAGCCAAGGATTTAATCAACGTCAAATTCACACCTGTGAATGATCCTGATGACAAGAAATCTATATATACGAGAGAAAATAGGTATATGTGTGCTGTTACCCATGACATTCTGAGTAATTCTGTTCCTTGTGCAGTACTGAAGCCAACGTAAGTGATTCATTTTATAAAATTTTCAGTTGAACTCAAAAAAACACGCTACATATATACCAAAAACATTCTTCTATGAAGATGAGTTGCAAACTTCTGTGAAATATTTTTTTAATTATTGTTTGTTGTTGTGTTGTTCCAAATGTCTGCTCAGATTTGTCTTTGTTCTGAGAAAACTTCTTTTGTTTACATTACTTATACTTAGTACGAATAATGAAATAATATTGAATGTATCATTGATTTCAAGATCGACAGAGTAGACTTAATTTTTGTTGCCCACTTTCGGTTGTTGAATGCCCGCTTGGAAAGCTTGCCAGTTTCTATTTTGCTGAAGTTTGAATGTTTTGATCTGAAATTATAATCTGTGATTAAGTTTGACTTACATAATTTTTGCTCAACTCTTAATAAATGTTTTTTCCAGGGGAGACGTTGTCACTATGGAATGTGTTAGGAAAATAATAAAGAAAGACTATATTCATCCTCTAACAAACAACAAAATATCCCCAAAAGATATCATCGTAATGCAAAGGGTAAGTACAAATTATAAAGTACTTTCTGTTTATTATTAACCTACTCGTGATACTATGTTTGATGAGTTATCACCAAAAAGTTCTGTATTTTTTTGTATTCATGTTAACTTTTTGTGTGTGAACTCTATTTTGTTTTTAAAAATTGAACATTATTTGTCAGGGAGGAACTGGGTACGCATTCACAAACGAAAAGTTGAGCGGGAAACAAGCCAGACCAGCACTCCAGGCTTGAAGAATGAAACAAAACTCTCCATATCTAGTTTTATTGTAATCAATATATTATAAATAAAATGGTGTAAATATTCAATAAAAACTGTCTTTCCTTTCTAGGCCAGTAGAGATAGACATGAAAAATCGAAAATTTAACATTAATTCCAAAAGTTTTCAAACTTTGGTCAAGTGAAAGGAACATCGAGAAAGCAATAAATCTCAGTTTGCAACCTCTTCCGAAGTACACAACATTGTCAAAATGGCAATTAACGTTTTTTTAACAAGTTACCTCTGTCTCTCAAGGAAAGTACATCTAGTGATATGTTCAAAAAAAGGTTCTGTTTGTATACTCGTATGTGTGTACTTTTTCTGACACGTCTTATCTATTGTAACTAATAGCGAAAGGACAATAAAGAATTGAATTGAATTTTGCGGTGTACTCGTTGAGAAAATTCCAAAAGTTCTGCAAACTTGGAGTAGTATTGAGTATATTATTTCATATCACAAATCAAGTTTGCAACTAATTCAAGTGTACGGAACTTTTGTTTTTATCGACCTATAATGTTTTTCTTTAATATACCATAAGAGAAAATTCCAAAAGTTCTGCAAACTTGATGGATAACGTCGGAAAAAAATTCCGAACAGTTGTGTAGATTTGCAACCTTTTATGTTGACCGGAACATATATTGTCTTTATTCGAGATAATTTTTTTGATCAAGGTGGTCTCGAAATAATTGCAAAAGTTTTGCAACTTTGATGCAAATTTTCATTTATTCATTTGTTCTGATGCATTCACAAATTTCCAACCTTGTACACGATCCGGAACGTTGTGCAATTTAAAAAAATCTAATTAATTTACAAATTAGATTTTTGCAGATTGCATGAAATTCCGGATCGTGTACAAGGTTGCAAATTTGTGACTCCATCAGAATAGATGTTTTCAAAATTTGCAACAATGTTTAAAAACTTTTGTAATTACTTCGAGACCAACTTCATCAAAAAAATAACCACGAATTAAATAAATATATGCACAGCTGTTCGGAGTATTTTTCCGATATAACCGCTAAGTTTGCAGAACTTTTGGAATTTTCTCTTATGGTGTATCAAAGAAAAACATCAGTTTTCGATAAAAAAAATGTTCCCTGCATTTGAATTGGTTGCAAACTTGATTCGTGATATAAAATAATATATTCAATACTACTCCAACTTTGCAGAATTTTTGGAATTTTCTCAACGAGTATAAAGCAAAATTCAAGTAAATTACCATTTTGACAATGTTACGTATTTAGCAAGAGGTTGCAAACTGAGATTTATTGCTTTCTCGATGTACCATTCACTTGACCAAAGTTTGAAAACTTTTGGAATTAATATGAATTGATTTACTATTTCTACTGCCCTATACCGGCGAATTGGCGCTCGAGTTTCTCCATTTATACACCTTTTTGAAAACTATAACAAAATTACAAAAATTGCCCCTCCACTAATTACAGAAAACACAGTTTTCATTAAATACGTTGTAAAAGTAGTACATTCCATTATATGGGTACATATTCTGCTGTTCTAACAGATAGATACATTAACATAAATTATTCAAAACATTCATGATGTACGATGCACAATGATAAGATTGTGTAAGGTTTGCAATATTTTTGGTATCATATACTTTCGGAAAAGAAAATCGTGTAGGTGCTAGTCTTTTGGTAAAAATATATAATCAAAAAAAGGCTGTCTTAGTTTAGGAAATAATGTATGCAGATTACATGGGTTCATTTCTAATGGGTATGATGATTACTTTGACCAATTACATAAAACTGCATATCTAGAGTTTCTGACAGCTTATGTATGTATGTAATTTGTTGGCTTTGAAAAAAATTCTTTGACATTTTGAATTTTATTTCAAAGTTATGGCGATATAATGGAGCTATCAAAGCTCTTTCATTAAAAAAATCCTCTGAATCGGACGACAAAAAAATAACCGCAGTGCCCCTTTGAATTGTTAATTTCAGTAAAATCCTTTGTACATTTTTTCCTACAAATTCCGCCTTCTGTGGCACTGCATATAATAAAAACTTGTGTTCTGAATGATTCTTTTGAGCATGAGATGGATGGATTTGTATGGAACACCTTGTACAAAATGAGTTTTCTCGTTTTCTTAAATAGCGGCATTGAGGATTTGAAAAACCTTAATAATTAACATAGACTAACCACACATTTTGCTCCAGTAGTGTTTTGCGAACTAATGATCATGTGCAATGCAGATCATATGCAAGATACTCTTTTGTTATTTATTTCAGCATGTTTTGCTAAATGTATAATCTTTATTATTCAGAGAAAGTGATTATTTTGATTATATATATATATATATATATATATATATATATATATATATATATATATATATATATATTGATTATTTATGGTCCACCCTGTGACCATAGTTCATCCAGAACTTGTTGAATTGTTAAAATTGTTGTTAAAAAGATTTCAAATTGAAAATCATGCTATTCAAATAGAAAGTACAGTTGTGTGCATACAGCAGAAAAAGTCGTACAGCAGTTAAAGGCTATTGTGAGTCAGGCTTGTCAATATTAATTAAACTTCTTATCGACTTTGACAAGTAGTGTTAAAATTAGTGCTATGTCTCAGCTAGATACCATACAAATCTTGTACGACTTTTTTATGCACACAACTGTACATGGAATAATGTTATACGCCAAACTTTTATACATCTTCAACAGTCAATCCTCATAAGGGTAAAAAATATACAACTTTTCTGAGTGAGATGCAATGATATGTGCATTGAAGTGTTACGTATCTATATGCAGGTCAGGCAAAAATTTAACGCATCATAGAGTTTGCCATGCTATTCGATGTGCGAGACAGAATACAGTCGACCAGCACAAAATGTGTGACTTTATGCATTGGAGAGTTTCAACGACCCATCTGAACCTCTGCTTTCCAGAGTCAATCGCCGCCAGTCGAGTGATTGCGTTTACACGAGTCTCAGTCTCGCCTTCCTGTCATAAAAGTATGTGCTTGGTCGACTGCCTTCTGTCTAGCACATTGCATAGCATGGCAAATGCTTTGAGGCATTAAATTTTTTCCCGATCTGTATAACACAATTTATTCCCAACTAATGCCATGTAAAAGTCCTCATGCCTTATTTGAAATTACAACACAATTGGGATATCCTAGTTAACAAACATACGCCCTGTTCATGAACACTCGCACTGCTTACACTTCCTGCAGTTTTACACTAGAATGAACTATGACCAATTACAAAAATAGTCTAGCATGTAGAAACACACCTGTGAAATTTAAGAGCAATTCGCGATCATTTATGTATCTTTTTTATTGTCAACCTTCAACGCCGCGCTACTGAACGAACAACCGATATTTTGTCTCTCTGCCTAGGTACAAACTATGTTTCTACCATTTATGTGGTTCTACGCGAATTAACAACTAGACAGGTAGTCTAATGTGTTTACTGAGACATTTATTTGGATAGAATGTTTGTGCTCAGAAGAACACTGTGTTCGCGTATACTGAAAGTTTGTTCAGCACCAATATTATTAATTTTTCAAGGTTGTGATAAAAAATTATTTGTTTTTCAATCGGAGTTTTGCTAATAAGTTCATTTCAAATCACTAGCTTCAGTTTGATCAAGGAGGTAGAACAGAGGACCATTGTAAATATTGATTGAAAGTTTGATTTTGTGGAGGAAATCCAATTCTTGACATGATTTTTTGGGTTTATGACCTTCCACAATCTGAAAATGAAAAAATTTTAATCCAAAGAAATCTGTACAAGTGTAGAAGGGCAAATTAATTAATTTGCCCGATAAGTTACTGCGTTCACAAGACCATTGATTCTGCCTTTTCACTTGTATTCATCACCCTTACTTACACTCACAAAAAGTTTTTTTTTTTTGTCAAGATTTTCAAATTTCACTTTGTTTTATTATTATTTTTTTTTTTATTCGAAGAGCACATTGTATAATTCTTAGTAAATGATATATAGATATATAGCAGATGTTATATTTTGATGTAGAATTATAGGCTGTTTGAGGGTTCATGAACAGGTCTATAGCGTTTTCGAAAAAGTTTGATGAGAATTTAAATTGTTTAGTCTTTTCTTAGTAGCAGTTTTCTTTTTGATATGCCAATAAAGATGTACATTTTTGCTCTCTATATGTTTTTGAATAGGCCGTTTTTCATTTCCTTGGTTATGACAATATAATTGGACTGCAAATGGGGAAAAAAGTTGTTGTAGATGCTTTCTGTTGAAATTTCAACTATATAGGGCGGGGAACCCCTCCATACAACACGGTCTATGGACAGGGACTACAAGAAGAAATTATTTTGGGGTCAACAAAGTGGCTCAAAACTATAATACAGCAAAGTTGTGTATTTTCAAATGGAACACCCTGTATTTCGTCACGCTTTTGAAAGGATCGGAGAAAAATAATATGATTTCATATATGGTACTACGTACCCAACTAACCATTCTCGAGTTGTTTTTTTTTTAAAGAAAATGCTAGGTTCAATTATTAACCAAATAACATCGAAATCTATTGTATTGGAGATTTAACACATGAAGAGGAAATCTGATATTTGTTTGTGATATTTCCTTTGGTTGACAGTTTATAATTTCAAATTTTGATTGAAAAAAATTTTGGTTAAAAATGAGGAAAACATTAACCACTGAGGTTGAAAGTGTTGTATACGTACAAATTACTTTACTTGGCAGAACTAAACGTTAAAATTATTATAAAAGTTACAGTTGGTGACAAAAATTGGGGCACTTTGAAATAATAGGGCTAATTGGTCGCATTTTCAATAGAATATTGGTTTGAAGTAGCCTTATTTCCACTGATATTTCATTGTTTTCCCACTGCCAAAAAAAGTGGTATGTTTCCCAGACTATTTTCCTGTCATTCCAGAAAGCAATTTCATATAAACCTGAATTGGATAATGGAAAAAGGATTAGTTCAGTCCTCCAATCCAATTTTGCCAAAATTCATGTGGCCAAGACCACTTTCTTGAGCACAAAACCAACAATAGACAGTTGAAGATTTTGCATATGAAACCAAAAATATTGCAACTTTTCGAGTACGACATTACCGTACCAATATACAAAACAGACCCTTAAAATTAACAAACATCTTTCATCACAGACTCTCTATAATTATTTCCTAAAATGTATTAAATGTTACGAGAATATTAAAAAATCTGTACAAGTTCTATCTTAATTGCAATCATAAAATAAAACAAACTTTACCTTAACATTAATCAGGTTTTCTTTGTATTGTATATATTTTGAATATATAACACTGAATTAACACCGTCCACACATATATATTTTTAAAAATTTCTAGTCAAGTCTTTGTGTGGGAGAAGTTACATCCTTAAGTATGGCCTTAATCAATCAGTCTCTTCAAATATTACACATTACTCGAATTTTTAATCAGTTAGTCATGCTGATATATTGACTTTTCAGGTTATTTCTGCAACAAAAATATCGGGAACGTTGAATATATTTTACCAAAGCTAATTTATCAATTTCGATGATTTTAATTACATTGTATACTTGATGAATTTTTCGAAACTTTTTAAGAACGAGGGATACCGATTTGATACATTCCGTATCGCAGAAAAAATGCCTTTACAATCTGTGAAAAACACGCCTCAGTGTAAGATGCCTAAAAACTTGTAAATACCACCTATTTATCAGCGAACTTCCTCAAGGGTCCGATTTGGGCCCTGTTCAGTCTTTAATAAATCATATAAGCCAATAAGCGGTGGTAATGTAAACCAAGTTTAGTAGGTAATATGACGTTTCTGGAAAATAATCAGAGAACTTCCTCAAGGGACCGATTTGGGCCCTGTTCAGTCTTTAATAAATCAAGTGAGCCAATAAGGCGTGGTAATATAAACATGGTTTCGTAGATAATATGACGTTTCTGGAGGAGAATAATAGGAAGTAAAATTTGGTAATTGTCGATTATTTCAGTTTTCAAAACATTTTATAAAATAGGTGCAGTATTGCTGGTTATATCGAAATATTTTTTAGCTAGCATATTTTTTGTGAAATTTAATATCTTGATTTGATTTTTTTGAAAAAATTTATGGTTTCAAGATAATGCACTGTTCGTTAAATCTCTTGATTTGTCAATACTGAAGATGGAAATTAAAAGGGAAAAAAGGAAAAATGTGTTTGACCCTTGAACAAAAATAAATTTATTGGAATTTTGAACTATGATTGATAGTGAAGGAAAAATATATCAAAGTCTTTGGGGATTCATATAAGTTTGGTAGGAGACCAAAATGCACTCGTGGAATTTCTTTCAAGATGTAAAAAACGACATAGAAAAATACAAACTTTTGAACCCCTTCAGAAAAGTGTTTTTAGGCATCTCACAATAACTCAACAATAATATTCTGTGGTTTCGATTCACAGAACTTCTTAAAATAACTGCAATTCATTATAATTAACTATATTAATTATGCCCTACTCTCATACTTGGCAGCTCTGGAATCCTTGACACCTTTCGCAAAACCACCAAGTTCATTTTCTTACGATTTCTCTAGTCATAATTTGGACACGCAAAACGGACTGTATTTTTTAAAATGTATCTTTTGGTGTGAAAGCAGGCTAGAGATACAAATTTTAAACTATTCACTTTGTCCCTAGCCATCGTCCATTTCAAAATAACCTGAGCTGTGGGGTTGGGGACACTTCCTGTCAACACCTTAAATGTTCTACGCGTCAGACTGGCATTCCCTGTTGAATCCTGTTTAAAACCTAAGTTGTCATCCTGACTATGTCTAGTGAAGTCGAAGTATTGGTTTATGCACTGCATTCAACCCCGATCTGTCAAATTCCGTACGTATGACAGCAGCACCAGCGTGAAGACTGACCTGTAATGACAGTAACTATTAACCAAATAACTTTGACTTTTTGATTGTTTTGCTATAACGTAATATTATATTGTAGAAATTCACACTCTCTTATTGATATCTTACGAAATTCCACATAAATCTCTCTCCAATATTATGGTCCTTGCTTGCATTGCCGCATTTGATTAGCTCGAACTTGGGGATTCCAAATAATTTAAATTGTTATCTGGGAATTCCGACTTAGTATCTCTAAATTCTGAATTAGTACATCGAAATTCTGACTTATCATCTCGGCATACTGAATTAGAATTTTACAATTCCGACTTGGTATCTTTAAATGCTGACTTGTTTCTCGGAATATCTCTGAATTCCTACTTATTATCTCGAAAATTTACAATTCCGACCTAGTATCTTGGAAATATGGTATTATCTTGGATTTCTGACTTGCATCTCGGAATTCTGATAATATCTCGGAATTTTGATTTACAAACTGAGAGATTTGTATTTTCGGCTAATCTATCGGAATTTTGCAATTCCGACTCAGCATCTCGGAACTCTGACTTAGGATCCCGGAACTCCGACTTAGGATCTCGGAATTCCGAGAACATAAGATCTCGGAATTTTGAATTAGTATCTTTGAATTCTGACTTACTATCTGAGAATTCCGACTTACTATCTGAGAATTCCGAAAATGTCGTAATTCCGATTTAGTACCAAGGTATTACTACTTAGCATCTTACCACTCAACATTTCGGAATTCCGACGTAACATTTTGAAATCCTAACTTATGCTATATTATAATATGATAACTAGGAATTTCGTAATTCTTAATTTCTATCTAGGAATTCCGACTTATTGGGAATTTTGTATTTCCGACTTAGTATATCTCTAAATTCTGACTTAGTATCTCTAAATTCTGACTTAGTACCTGGGAGTTTCGAATTATTACCTGGTAATTTCGTAATTGTGACATAGTTTCTCTGAATCCTGACTAGAAGAATTAACAATTATTGAACAAGCGCGCTCGTTGAATTCTTTTCGATAGTCGAAAGAATAAAAAACTTAAAACTAACCTAACCTAACCTAACTTAAAAAAAAAATTGCAATAATGTAAACCGATAAACCGAATAGGAAACGTCAAAGAAAGTTGAAAAATTGACACGTATTGAACGAGCGCGATCGATAACTATTTATCAATGGTCGATTGAATAGAAAACGTTAATGAGAACGTTAAAAATAGACAATTATTGAACGAGCGTGATCGTTGATTAATTTTCAATGTTGACTCATGTAGAAAAATTTGCAAAAGTGTGAAGATTTTGAACGTTGTTCAATTTTCAATGGCTATCTGAACAGGAAACGTCAAAGTACGTTGAAAAATTGACAATTAAAGCGTGAGCGTGTGATCGTTGATTAATTTTCAATGGTCAAAAGAATAGAGAATGTTGACTCATGTAGAAAAATTTGCAAAAGTGTGAAGATTTTGAACGTTGTTCAATTTTCAATGGCTAT
The DNA here is from genome assembly GCA_958298965.1 of Chrysolina haemoptera. Classification (NCBI taxonomy): domain Eukaryota; kingdom Metazoa; phylum Arthropoda; class Insecta; order Coleoptera; family Chrysomelidae; genus Chrysolina; species Chrysolina haemoptera. The sequence continues at coordinate 8,448,972 of OY282600.1, read as the reverse complement.
CTGAACAGGAAACGTCAAAGTACGTGAAAAAATTGACAATTAAAGCGTGAGCGTGTGATCGTTGATTAATTTTCAATGGTCAAAAGAATAGAGAATGTTGACTCATGTAGAAAAATTTGCAAAAGTGTGAAGATTTTGAAAGTTGTTCAATTTTCAATGGCTATCTGAACAGGAAACGTCAAAGTACGTTGAAAAATTGACAATTAAAGCGTGAGCGTGTGATCGTTGATTAATTTTCAATGGTCAAAAGAATAGAGAATGTTGACTCATGTAAAAAAATTTGCAAAAGTGTGAAGATTTTGAACGTTATTCAATTTTCAATGGCTATCTGAACAGGAAACGTCAAAGTACGTGAAAAAATTGACAATTAAAGCGTGAGCGTGTGATCGTTGATTAATTTTCAATGGTCAAAAGAATAGAGAATGTTGACTCATGTAGAAAAATTTGCAAAAGTGTGAAGATTTTGAACGTTGTTCAATTTTCAATGGCTATCTGAACAGGAAACGTCAAAGTACGTGAAAAAATTGACAATTAAAGCGTGAGCGTGTGATCGTTGATTAATTTTCAATGGTCAAAAGAATAGAGAATGTTGACTCATGTAGAAAAATTTGCAAAAGTGTGAAGATTTTGAAAGTTGTTCAATTTTCAATGGCTATCTGAACAGGAAACGTCAAAGTACGTTGAAAAATTGACAATTAAAGAGTGAGCGTGTGATTGTTGATTAATTTGTTGGTTAATTTTCAACGGTCGAAAGAATAAATTTCAATGGCTACCCGAATAGGAAAAATTAAGTCAATGTACCAGAATAGAAAAAATTTATTGGCATTGAAAAGTTGGCCAACGTTTAGTGATTATAAGATTGTTTCCTTTTCAATGGTCATGAAGATTTTTAACATGACCATGAAATAGCACATTGTTTAAATTTCAATTAGAAAATTTAAAAAAGTTAGAAAATTGGCGACAATTGAATGAGTGAAACGTGACAACGTTGTATCGTTGAAAATTGAATGAGTGTTAAGTCGTTTTGTTTAAAATGGTCACCCGAAGAGAAAGAGTCAATTGATATCAATACATTTCCAGTAATTTCATGAGTTTGGAAGCTGATTCGTTTTTGATGCTAAGTTAAATATATGTCAATCAACTTTGAAAAATTGTGGATGTGAACGCCGTTATTACGTTTTCTATGGACCCCTGATCATCTGAATAGAGATTTCTGATGGCTTGGTAGACCCTTATAAAAGGGGACGAAAGTTCTTCATTTTTCCATGCTTGTAGCCAGGGGTCGCCCTCTGTGATTATTAATGATAATGGCAGGGTGACGCGGGGAGTTTAAATGACAAGACAGCATGTTATTTTATCTCCCCGTCATTATAGTGAACAATCACAGAGTGCGTCCCCTGGCATAAAGGATGGATAAATTAAGAACTTTTGTCTCCTTTTATATGGGTCTACCGAGCCATTAGACATCTCTATCACGTGATATGGTAAAGTATTCCGGAGTAAATGATCTTTGACTCACCTAAAGTCCGGGCGGGCAGTCTGCGGACCTTTAAGAATAAGGCGTCGTCGTCCTGTGAACGGGCGACATCAGCGGCGGCGACGTTTTTTTTCGCTTGTTGAAGCCGTTGAATTGAGTGTCGACGCTGTTCGGCCTTTTCGGAGCGACATTCTTGAATCTAACTAGGTGTCGGGTCGTAGGAGGGGTTTCAGTCTGGGTATTGGTGCAGTTGTTGCAGTCTTGGTTCTCGTAGTGGACCTTCGGGCTGGGGGTTGAGCAATTTTCGGAGCCGGGAGACGCCGCCCCGGTCGGCAGATTGCTCATCAGCTGCTCAATCGCATAATCGACCTGGACAGGATCCTCTACCAAGTCGACGTCACTGTTGCTCGATAGCATCAAAGCTCCCTGTAACGATAATAATTGTCGTTTATTTACGTATAGATAAACTCTATTACTATGAAACAATAGAATAGTAGTATTTTCAAATTATTAACAATAATTTTGGCACGCTAATTCACATCTTCTGACTACGATGAAAATAAAGGCTAACACTCAGAGCCAGATTTATACTCAATTACGCCGAGGACTAATTCTTAAGATGCTGCAACGAAATATTAATAATTATCAGTTTCAAAGTACCCATTTCTTGTATTTTTTTAAAAAAACAATAATATAATATAAGCAATAATAATTTATTCCACCAAGAAAATAGTTATTTATGGTACTAGTGTGTTATGTTGAAAATAAGTCACGCGAGAAAGATTTATATATATTATAAATTCTAAAGTGACTTAGGAAACATAACACATGAGTGGCATACAATGTTTTATCCAAAACATGACAGTTATGACCCATTATTAATGTCATTAGTCACTAGTGAGTTATGGATTATAACTCACTAGTGTGTTATTTGATAGTTTACTTGTCTAAAATGACATTAATAATGGGTCATAACTGTCATGTGTTGGATAAAATAATTTTAAAATAGAATTTGACAAATGTAGTATTTTGTGAATAAAGAAAATATACCATGGAAGCAGTGGGTACTGCTTGTGTGTGTGGGCATATACACCAAGAGTATATTTCAAACAAATTATGATCGTTATTCAAAAAGCTTATAAGAATATAGACTACCATACAATAAATTTACACAAATACATATACACCCATATTACATGTACAGTGTACATGTGTACATTGTACACTTGTACACATTGGCAGATTGATTTTGAAGCGCAAGTTCAAATAATATAATTTTTTTTGTCTCGTATCATAGGTATGGGAATGTTTAATAAGTACCGTCTTATTTAAGAACTGAGTTGCAGAGATGTGACTGAAGAATATTTGCCTAGTATCAAAAATCTCAGACTCTTCATATAGAGCATAACTGGCGTATCTGTTGTTTTTGAAATGTATCATTCTAGGACTGGTTTTTGCGTTACTTCTAGTGGCTTTACGTAGGTTTCACGAACTCCTTCCCATTCAAAAATTCCATATTTTAGGTGTGATTCTATCAAACTTTGATAAATAATATTGAGCTGCGTGGTTCCAAATACGTCTGCTATTCTCCTGAATCTAAATAGAATACATAGTAGTTTTTTTACTACATATTCTATATGCGAGTTTCATTTTAGGTGTTTATCAATCTTTATACCAAGATACTAAGTTTTATCTGCCGACAAAATGGTGAAGTTATTACCGATAGAAATCTGATTGAAGTGTTGTGAATAAATATTGATTGAAAGTTTGATTTTGTGGAGAAAATTCGATACCTGACATGATTTTTTGGGTTTGTAACCTTCCACAATCTGAAAATGGAAAAAAAAATGTTAATCCAAAGAAATCTGTACAAGTGTATAAGGCCAAATTAATTAATTTGCCCGATAAGTTACTGCGTTGACAAGACTGCTGTATGGAATGAAATTAATTTTTGTCCTACAATGAATTTGCCTATCTGAAAAAATGAGACCGAATTAATCAAAAAATATTTCTGTTTTTCGAAAAATGTTGACGTTTCGGAGACTCATGTCATGTGGTGAATAAGTTTTATTGCTGCTGAAAGGTCAGTAAATAGTTTTATTCAAATTAATTGATAGCAGTCTAAAAATCAGCTATTCTATTATATAGGGAAAGTCATTTTCGATATTATGTTTTAACTCCTGCCAGGTGTCACTGTCATAGAATAAAACAGTGTCATTCGCAAAACTTATTATTTCACTTTGATTTTTGTTTGAAAATATGAACAGGATGTTCATAAGATCTGTTGTGGAATCATCTGCGGCTGAAAGACAAACTTTAGTCGCTAAATTACATCGTATTTTTAATTTTTTCTATCAGATGTCCAGTGTGGCTTAGCCGGGGAAGTACTGGTTTTCTGTTAGATATAAAAAAATTACATTTTTCAATTTTTATGGAGAATGTTCCCCTTTTCAACGTTGCTAGATCTGTTTTGAACTGATGTCAAAATTTAATTACTTTCAATTCTCAAACGACAATAAATGATAAACTGGTACTGATAATGCCTGAAAATTATTGAGAATATTATTTTCATTCGTTAATGACATATACTCATTTTTTTAATCGACATTCTCGCCTTCGACAAGTAGAACGATTCTAAAATTGTTTTGAGGATGAACATTTGTTTGAACCATTTATAAAGTGGAAACCTAACTCACCTCCTCAGTCATTTGGCTATTAATAAGGGCTGAATATTTCTTCTTCATATCGTCTATCATCTGCAAACCCTCCATTTGGCTCACTAACGTATTAACACACACGAAACTTTCGACAGTCCCTTGTTCGTCTATTTCCAAGAACCCGAACGTCTTCAGAAAAATGAATTGTCCACTTCTCGATTGCAGTCTATAACAAGATGTTCCTCTGCTTTCTCCTCTATCATACACTGTTAAAAAAAAATAGTAATGGTATAAAACAATAATTAATGGAATTGAGGAAGAGAAAACAAACGATGAGAAATATGTTATCCTTAATCACTCAGTTATTTGTTCATTTGCAAATCCCGATTTATTACCCACAGAACAGATTTCTGTTATTTGGTTATAATTGCAATAATATATTTTGCAATGAGGAATATTTTCTGCAATGAGGAATATATTCTACAGTGAGGAAAATTGTACAAGTATCCGTTTAATATAATTCAGTACCCATCGTGGTATTAGTAGTAATTATTTCTGACAGGTATTTGTCAATTCGCTAAAGTTATGACGTCATAAAATTTAGACCTTCAGATCTGATTTTTTTCAGTATTGCTTAATAATGAAAATATAGAAAATCAAGTGGCAACATTTTCCGATAACATTTTTGAGGCATTCTAATAGTCGGACAGTACCGAAAAAGTTTGCGGAGGCCCTTAAAAACTTGTCAAATTTGAGAGCTATTCATGATGGTTCAATCAATTTTAACACATCACTGCTGCATTCCGATGAACCAAGAATTCTAGGTTAGTTTTAGGCCCTGACTTTGTCAACAAGATCATGTATCTTTGGACAAAAAAGCATATTCTGTCTCTCTCTCTCTAAATGATGTGAAATTGCTCCATTTAGACGCTAGTGGAACAGTGAAGCTTCAAGGCGATCTAAAAGATGAATCGATAATCTTCAAAATAAATCTGCCGGGCTATATAATGTTTAGTACAGCAAGGGAGAAGGAAATATAGATACTTTAATTGTGAAAATAAATCAGTTGAAAGTCAAGTGTATTTTTATTATAATATGATAACCCTGATTTTCAAGGCGATGATTATTCACTGGCACAATAGAATGTGTATTCAGAGGATACATTGTTGAAGGTACCTACAAATGTTGTTATAACTTTCTGTCTGCTATTGTTATTAGCCTGTTGGGACCATCCAGTGCCGAGTCTATTGACTTACCTAGCTAACACGCACATTAGCGTTCACAGGGCGGCGGGCTTGCTTGTAGTAGCATCTCTTACTTACTTACTTACTGGCACTGGTGGGCGGGTTTTGAAGAATCTGCACGTGGGCGTCTTCGCTTGGACCCTTTGTGCACCCTGCCAGCTTCTCTTGCGTAATTCAGCAGCTTCTTTAGCTGATTTTTTTTAACGTCTTTTGGGTTCAGTATTTTGTATCCAAAACCTGCATTCCCTTGATGCACCAGTGAGATGTGACGAGGTGTTATCTTCCAGGTACCACCTACAGAGGGTATCTTCATGATCCCAATGAGGGCCAAGTGCCTGTTCAGGTCATTTTGTACCGTTAGGAGCCCTGTCTCTAGCTTGAGATCTCGTGTCCAAGAGAGAGAAGTTTCCTTTCGAGTTTTCTCGGTGTACTGTTATGCTTTTGTAAACTATTTTGAGCTGTCGGGGCTACCTAGAAAGGGTTCTGGCCCAATTGGTGGTAATTAGCCGTAATTCCTTTTTGGTCTGATTGTACCATCCGATCATTTAGAATTGCCGAAATTGAAGAGTGTGCTTTGTTAAGCATCTTTAGTATTTCCTTTAATATTATTATGAAGGACACAATTGTAGTGGATAAGTCGGATACTGCCGACAGCTGAAGTTATGCTACGCCGACTGCGCCATGTTTTAGATTGGTAGAAGGACTCAAAAAGTTTAATCCTCGCCGTGATTGGAATCACGCCATCATCTTCCCTAGCTCGAAGAATTCGGAGGTTTGCTAGTAAATAATGAATAGTTTTTTTTCTAACCAGTTTAGCTGTTGTCATTCTTTTTTTGTTGTACTGTGTAAGTTTGTAAGTGTATGTAATCCAGTCTTAGTTGGATTTTACTGTGTTGAATAGAACTCGCACCTAACCATGACTGTTATATTACTTTGCTGAATTTCATTTTGACCCTGATTATAACAAGCGAATGAAAATGCGAATATAACTGCATAAAAATGGGATTAGATCAATAGTTCGATTTTCACAATTGATTTCTGATAAAAAAATAATGTATTCATTTATTCATACTTTCTCGTCGTCAGTGCAAGTAGAACGCAAATGAAAAAAAAAACGTACATTATAGTACAGCACTTTCCTTTTGAAACTTCCTACCTGAATAACTGAATCAGAAGGAATATGAAAAACCACCAATTTTTGTTTTGAGGGGGACTGTTTTTAGAGATATGTCATGATTATGCCATTGTAAGAAAACTTACTTTTGGAATCTATTTAAAATCTTTATCGAAATGCAGACAAATAATTCATTTAGTCCACATCTGAAACCATTAAATTCAATGTCTTGTTTCATATTTCTGAGAAGGACCACCCTTAACATTTTTTAACCATTGTAACCAAACATATAATAAGCATAATATAATGAAAAACTATTATGTAGACTTGGCACACTCTTGATCCCCTATATCTTAAAAGTATCGAGGTACCGGTCATTTTAATGTTCTCCGATGGTCTGAAAAGTATTCTCAGAAATATATCCTTACAAAAGATCAGTTATAAGAAATAAAAACATGTTGGTAAGATTAGTTTTAAGTGCGAAATGTATAATTTCCAAGGGACGACATTCAAGATTATAAATTTAACGACACTTTGAAATAGTTGGATCGATTTTCAAATGTGAATATTTTGGTAAGTGGCCCAAAATTCCCGTACCTCATCGCAGGCCACCCACGAACTGGTTTCTCAAAACGGTAGAAACTATGAAATTGTATTTTATTTCAAGCAAATGAGTTAGACTTTAGTTTCCACTAGTATTGTCAACCTAATTTGTGATGTATCATTTGTGTAAATACTGTTCTTTTTAATAAGTTCATTTATTTCAACTCTAATTTGAATAAGTGGTAATTCTAATTTCTCATTTTTCATTATCAATTATCAACTTTGAGAACGATCTTGCTCACCCTTTTAGAAAATTTTTTTTCCAATCAACTTGCAACACAATCCTTGTTTTTATTCGACTAAACTTAATTGTATCTAGTATTATTTTTCATTAATTTAGTATCAGACCATATTATATTTCAAAATTAGGATCTCTACTAACAAATAATTCGATAAAATGTCCCTTACTTAATTATTTGGATTTAACTATTTATTTATTATTTCTTTCTCAAATAGATATTCAAGTGTTATAGATTCCATATTTCATTTGAAAAAATATACTAGCTTTCACAGCCAGTAGAAAAGTATTTTAATTAACGGAAATAAAACGAAGCATTTGTAAATTATGCATGCCTTTGTATTTCGAGGTATACGAGGGGGATTTAATAATTATTTAAACAAAATATTTTGTATGAAACTGTCAGTTCCAATATGAATTTAACGACATATTTCCATTAAGTAATATAATTCATTCAAAACCATAACTGAGTCCCACGCGAAGATCCATTATATAGGAATAATAGTAATCAGACCAATTTGTTAGGTATAATAAGTTTTTTTCATAACGCAAAGTAATTCCTGTTGTGTTTTTCTCGTAATGCTGAGTTATAAACTATTTGATGCCGAAGCATATTGAATAAGGAGGAATACCAAAATTTCATATGTTATACAACTCTCGTATCACAAGTCCACCCATCTGAATAGAATTGATTCCATTGTCGTAAAAGTCCAAACACCCCGTAAATGTAGATTCGTTTTCATGATTACATTTTTCAACCCGGTCAAGGCAATGTTATTCTTCGAATCATGCCTTGTTTTATAGTTTCATAGTTTTCATGTTTAAAATAGCAAATACGAGTTTTCAAAAAAACAATTGATGATTCGATCAGGGAGTTCGTTATCGACCGCACCCGAAGTTAGTGAGGGTAATGGGGGGAGTTGGGGAGTCAATGAGAACCAAGAACAATTAGATAATCTGGTGATGTTAGTTCCCTTGATTTATATTATAAGTATTTTTTATCTATTGTATTAATTATTAAAACGTAACCACCAGGGAGAAATTCATTTTGTTGTATGTTAGTAAAGTACTGTCATTCAATTCTAAATTAAATTCCTTTTTCACCATTTATTTGTACCTATTGAAATAAACTTTGTTTTTATATTTTTCTATAAAAGAGTTTTACTAAATTAGGGTCAAATTCTATCTAGCAAGTCGTGAATAAACCCAAATTACGACACTATGTACGTGCTGTAATAGAAATTGAAATTTCTTTCCACTTTTTCAAAAAAAAAAAGTCTCAAAAATGCAGTTACTTTGAAGCAATTTTTTTGATAGGTGAACAAATAATTTCAAAAAAACATTTCAGCACGTACATAGATCAACGTTTTACCTTTCTTTTGCTGCCGCAGACGTAGATACGGAGAATCAAACGTCCTCTAGAAGCCTGTCCTTGTTTAAAATCGATACGACAAACTGTTTTTGAGTTATTGACTCTTTTACCAAAAAAAACCGTCCCAAATATGATCGTGCTCATGGCCTCTTAAGAGTAACTTTTCTGATTAATGTATCTGTTTTGAATGTTCCCTTTTAATATTAATGTAAGAATAACAAATTTTTGAATAGTTAATAACGTGAATAACTGACAATTCCATTTAATAAGCCTATTTTAGTTGGGTTTTCATTTATTTTTTTATTTCAATAAACATAAAGTTTGTGAATCCCTAAAAAAATATCAATCTTGAATCTTTCTCCACACAATAACTATTTTTTTCAAGATTTCGCGTATAGGAAATTGTTATCACTCATATTAAAAATCATATAACGGTCAACAAATCACTTACTTTGTCTCAGGGCAATGATAACCCAGCGCACATCGTCCCGATGCATATATTTGAAAGCTGAGTCCCCTGTAACCTCATCGATCATGTATCCAGCCACAATCGATATCCGTTGGTCGCATCCAATTATGCGCCCATCTATGAGATGCCTCGTGACGTACTCTTCTTTTGAAGCTTCCATCAGCATCTGTACCAAAGGCTCGGGTTGACAAATCTTGACAAACAACACCATGATCTGGAAATTATTATATTATTTCATTATGCGGGAGTAATTTCAGCAATTTTCACTAGTTTTCGCAGAACATTTCCACCCCTCCCTTAACTACAAATGGGTAAGCTGCTATAATCAGATTCATATTCAGAAGTCAGTATTGCGAGATAGGTCCATAGTGATGCCGGAGTTCATACATCAGAATACTGACTTCTGAATATGAATCCGACCTTTAGTATGTAATTGTAAGTATGCAAAAAATCATATCATCACATTATGCACGCAAAACCACTATTCATTCATTAAAATTCAAGAATTATACTTTATTATTTAAATTTACCAACGTAACTCTCAGAAGAGATGATTAACCTGTTAATTTAATTAAATAAACCGGTGACTTGGTTCTGGCTACAGAACCTGTAAATTTGGATTAAAGTTCATTTGAAATATTCTCAGATATTCCCACGTTATATTTTTTCTATATCATATAACAAGTACTTGCACTGCACTGTTTGGAACCTTTGGTGTAGTAATAAATATACTGGAGTTTTATTCCAACACCAAACCGCTATTTTTAATACCTCGACATGGGTTTCAATCACCATTCATATAATAAGAACTAAATTTCGCAATATAATATAAGAAAGCCTCGAAGAAAGCATTGTCCTAGCACAACATATTTGCATAAATAAAAATTCTTAGTGCGTTGGCGCGAGGGTTTTTTATGCAGATGTGGGGGTGCTTTAGCTCTAAGGCGGCAATGCTTCAGTATATTACTCTGCCAAAATTTTTGCGTCAAAATATCCGGTCGAGTTATTTTCAAATGAATTAATTATACAATATTAAAAACAATACCAAAACCCATATAATGTTCAATCTTGACATTGATCAAAGACTAAATAAAATGTCTTTAGCAATGTGAACACACAATCAATTGTATTCTCATCAGTGAAAAAATACCTGATATTTTTTTCGCGAAAAATGCATTATAATCGGATTTATAATGAGATGGCAGTATTGCAAAGTAAAACAATAGTTATGACACTAAGGTAAAAAACGATTAAAATTTCCACAAAATTTATTGTCTTTGCGACATGTTTCGATACACAGTATCTTTTTCAAGCGAATGTACTACATTTGTTTTACTCCTGCCTCATTTTCAACTCACCTATAAAACCGGCATTCTCTTCATTAAATGTTGAAAATAATCGCTTATTCATATCCTGCAAATATGTTCAATAAAACTATTGTGAAGTGCAAACCTCAAGCTTGAAATCACATACTTCATTTTTCATGTAGGATGTGTTTGAGCGATTATTTTCAACATTTACTGAAGAAATTGCCGGATTATGGGTGAGTTGAAAACTGAGGCAGGAGTAAAACCCAGTTTTTTCTTTGGCATGTAAATCGTTGCATATGGTCCAAAGAGGGTACTGATTCCTGCTTCAGTATAATTATTTCATATCAACTAAAATATCCATGACTTTCGGATCCTCCGTAAATATCGTAGTTATGTGAAGTGGGACAAAACACATTTCAGGTACTCAAATACTCACATGTTATATTTGCATGAGGAAGTAGAAGTCTTCAGGAACGATATGCACTTTTCTTTTTCTTTCTACCTTAATTTTTAGCAAAGTTATGACAAATCTAATTTTTGGCCCTGCTGAACTTACAGTGACGGGTTAGCGCGAGCGTGAAATGTGACGTCGGCGTTAAACCACGTTTTCTAAGAAAACGAGCGTATTTCATAAGGTATTACTGAAAATTATTCTTGTGGAGAATTAAATTATCTCTCAACCTATCGAAATCGTTTTTTGATAAATCTTATATTTTCTGAAATAACAACAAAAAAAATATATTTTTTTTAATGAAAAATTTTTTAGGTTCCACTCTGAATTTTTGGCAAACAATTTTTTTTCTAATAATACATGATGTCGAGATGTCATGTGCCGAGTTTCACTTTTTGCTCGAGTTTGTCTGTCGTTATTTTGCATATTTTGCTACACTATCGGGAGATGTTCTTGCAAGATGTTTAAAGAAAATTGAAGTGATAAATAACATTGACCCGTATACCCTTACAGTTAGTGAATGTTGGACGTTTCTGTTAAAGAACCTCGTTTTAAACTACTTATCCATGCATTATGACGTTGTAAAAATGTGGTTTAGAAATGAAAGCGCTGCATGGTTGCAATGCTTTTCTTTTGAATAAATGTATTTTTAAATATATTGTCAATTCAAATATTGAAGACAAAGTGTTAATTATTTTTCTTCTGAAGTTTCCAAGGTACTTGATTTTTTAATGAAATCACGTTCGCCAGGAACAATCATGGGCGTAGACTTGGGAAGGAAATTGGATAGACGTTCACCAGAGAATGCATTCAAATAACTTCCTCGATTTGTTGAAACGGTAGCAGGAATTCTCAAAAACAGATACCGTCTTTTTCATCGCGCATAGAGCACAGATTATTTTGTTGGACTAGGAAACTTTCTAGTAAATTTGCTTGGCAAACACAAATACAATCCAAACGGATATTACACTTAATACCATCAATCACGAAAGCCAAACCTATTACCTATTCTCAAAAAGTACAGGACAGAAACTTAAAAATTGATATGAACAACAAAGCAATTAAAACAAAAACAAACTTTGTTTGTCCCTCAAGTAAAGATGGCCGACCTGTCAGTGACGTCATAATAGAATGGCCTATACTGCCTTATCAATATGAATCCCACTATATATCACAATTATTAACAGAATAGGGAACAGGCATGTGTTCCCTTCCTGAAAAATTTTTATTCGTATATAAACATCTTCATCCGAAAATTTTCTACCGAATCATAATTCAAATTTTTCGTAATTCGTTTTTGAAAATGTTTCTTTTTTCATCCTATTTGAAAACGTCCTCCTGGAGCCTTTGTCGGATGCATGCATCGTTACTTCACACAGTTCAAACTTTCAGCGTTAGATGGCTCTTAAAAATTGTCACAATCTATTTTGTTATGGGTCTGTCACTTTCAATATTTTTTTATTGTAAAAAATCCCAGGTGGTCGGTCCTATGAGAGGTATTAAAGGGATAATAATACTCACATCATTATTGGCACTACTCGATGTCGTCGACGAACTGCTACTGGATGATGGAGAATTATGGTTCAGTTCGGAGAAACCTCCCGGCTTGTGCATCCCCATCATGCGGACCGGCTCGTATACCGCCGATTCCGATCGCGGGCCCGCCCTCTTCAGTCTCACGCTGAAGTATTTCTTCCACTCTTGTTCGACGACGCCCTCGCACTGCAAGTAGGTCCTCAATCGTTCGTGGTCGTCGGGTGATGTTATGTTGAACAGGGACTGGCCCATGAGATCAGTCTGAAAACGAAAATATAATAATAATAATAATAATAATAATAATAATAATAATAATAATAATAATAATAATAATAATAATAATAATAATAATAAATAACTATTGGTGGAAAAAATGTCCAAGCACCCACCACCATCTGGAACGGGTTTTCTACTCATGGCTAGATAGAGAGCAACAAATTCCAGATAACATGCTTGAATGCATGTTAAAATGTTTACCGGCATCTAATTTGTGTGATTGATGACATGTTTATTTTGTGGAAATTCATGATCACTTTGATGAAACGAAAGAACCTCTTTTGTCTTATTTCCACTAGATTTTTATTGTTACGACCGGTTTCGGGTTTTATCCCATTATCAAGTATAAAAACTAACTAATACAATTGAACTCTAAGCCTAGTTATATAGGGAGTTTACAGGTAGGCTGGATGGAGAGGTAATTAAGAGAACAAGGGTGAAACAATATAAACTTAAACCCTGGAGTTGATGGAAATTACCTGGGTTGTCAAATTTATAAATTCAAAAGTGGAGACCTACACAAATCGAGTTGCTCGTTGAGGGTTTTGAATTTCTGGTTTTTAATTGATTTATTAATTTCCATGGCTTCCAACAGATTCATTGTCTTCCCTTTATTACATGTGTGTAGAATTTTGAGGTTATCTTTACTTATCTTGTGTTTGGATTCTTGTAGATGTTCGTACATTGCTGATTTTTTGTCTAAACCGATGTGTTCACGGAACCTTACGTCAAAATTTCTACCGGTTTGGCCTGTATATGCGGGGAATGCTCTGCAGTATATACAGGCCAAACCGGTAGAAATTTTGACGTAAGGTTCCGTGAACACGTCGGTTTAGACAAAAAATCAGCAATGTACGAACATCTACAAGAATCCAAACACAAGATAAGTAAAGATTACCTCAAAATTCTACACACATGTAATAAAGGGAAGACAATGAATCTGTTGGAAGCCATGGAAATTAATAAATCAATTAAAAACCAGAAATTTAGAACCCTCAACGAGCAACTCGATTTGTGTAGGTCTCCACTTTTGAATTTATAAATTTGACAACCCAGGTAATTTCCATCACCTCCAGGGTTTAAGTTTATATTGTTTCACCCTTGTTCTCTTAATTATCTCTCCATCCAGCCTACCTGCAAACTCCCTATATAACTAGGCTTAGAGTTCAATTGTATTAGTTAGTTTTTATACTTGATAATGGGATAAAACCCGAAACCGGTCGTAACAATAAAAATCTAGTGGAAATAAGACAAAAGAGTGTTCTTTCGTTTCATCAAAGTTTACCGGCATCCTATAATAAATGCGAATACTCTCCATAATTAACCCGGTGTATGAATGAATATGTGGTGTCGCGATAATCCGGATTGCCTTTGGGCTCCATTGAGATACTCTGTAATCCGGAATTTACTTGATTCGATAGTCCGAATTTAATTATGTGGCTCGTGCTTCTTTAAACAAGAGCAACATAATCTCACAAAAACCAACACAAGTCATCAAACTGAGTTCACTTCTTTTTTCACTCTTTGGAAAACACAAAAAAGAGGGTGAACAAAATTTAGAAAAATTTATCGTCGAAATAACTTACATAGAAGAAATTGATGAAACTTGATTAATATTCCTCTATGTCTGTGCATAATATATAGTGAAACCAGCCTACCTTTAGACGTGAAAACGTGCTGCGCACTTGTCGGACAACGGATTATAGTCCGTAATATATCCAGTGATAAGGCACTCAACATGATCATGATCGAACGCGCAATTTAAAATCTATCGCTAGATTGGTTTCACTGTAAATTTGTTGCATATTTTGATTATTTGATATTTACTTTTTTTAATAATAGAATGGGTTATATATTTTCATTATTTTATATTTACTTTTTTTGATAATAGAATGGCTTATGTATTATTTATTTCAAAAATGTGTTGATAATCCGGATTCCTTTACAATCCGGATTGGCTTGGTTTCAATTCATCCGAATTATCGCCACGCTACTGCATTGGCATAGAGGGTCAAATAAGGGGGCTACTCATCGATAAATGTAATACGCAGGACTCCGTACATTATAAGCGTAACCTTTCTGGATCGATGTAACAGCCTGGATCGATGTAACAGCCTGGATCGATGTAACACAAGGTATTTGATATAACTTCGCATGAGATCATCTTGTATTTGTTCAGATGCCTTGCGGTACCCGATCAAGTATTGGGATGCATTTAACAACAACTGATGCCGCTTTGGAGGACTCGCTTTACCATAAAATCTGGTCAAGTCAGGGTCCAAACAGAGCAGGTGATCTTTAGAAGGGGCGTATTTCAGGGACACTCCCTCAGTCCTCTTCTTTTTTGCACCTCACTATTGCCATTGTCTATTGCACTCAGAAACACAAAAGAAGACGACAATGTGCAGCTCGTAGAGGTATACTTACCAAGGATGGAACAACGCCACTCCCAAGGGGAGTGGCCTCTTCAATCTTACTCTACTCCTTTGGAATAGTGAAATGACTCAAGACGAGCTGCGACAACTCGACGTAAAAACTCGCAAAATGATGCAAGCTTGCATCTAAATCATCCGTTCCACGATTGTACTTCCCCACACAGCAGGGAGGCCGTGGACTTTCGAGTTTGGAGTGTCTACATGAAAGAATGGTACTGGATGGAGCCTGTCAAGTTATTAGGAGTTCAGATCCCCTTCTCAGCTTGGTCTGTGACCATGACCATGAGAAAGCAGGGATCAGACCATTTCTTTTCTGTAAACGGCACCTGGAAGTAGAGATCAAACACTACAATTTGTATATTTTGGATTTTCACCTGAGAGATGGGCAATGTCACTGAAAATTGCTCAAAATTCTTGAAAGTGTGTTCGAGTTGTAGTAGTGGGGGACCTAGCAAGCAGAGAGTATAATCGCGCGGCGACTTGACCAAGACAATTCCCACTACCGCTCCTCGATTCTGCCACATACACACTTTCAGCGTTTGGAGCAACTTTCAGTGACATTTTCACCACATTTCCCCCCTCTCAAGGAAAAATCCAAAATATACAAATTGTAGATATTGATCTCTTCTTCCACATGCATTTAACACAATTTGAATAGGACAATTTCCCTTAAATCGGCGAAAGATGTGCTCTTAAATTGTTTATAAAGGTACAAACATAGAGGAGCGACGCGTCAAGCGGCAAGGGACGAGACTTGCGACGCGAACAGAATATTTTGTACGTTTTGTATTCGAGTGCACATAGTGAGGAGGTAAGCGACGAGATGACGCCCGACATATTTTGAGCGACAATGTTTATTCACGCGTGGCAGCTGCGTCTATCGCGGCAGTGAGTGCCATCGTTTGATTTGGAAGGGGGTATAGTTTGTAAATTTAATTATTGCTTTTAGTACTTGGGATAAGTATACAAGAACGATGGAAACCGAACAGATAATAAATTCTGTGTTCAAAAGACAAGCTATATGGAATCAATCCCACCCGGATCACCGAAATCGGTATTCACTGGACGATGATGAGTTTTGCTGCTGGTTCTACAGGCTGAAGTAGAAAATTTGTCTTTTTATTTGTCTTTTTTTCAACAAAAACGGTGCAATACTTCCCAAAATATAGTTGAAAGTATTTATATCCATTCGGAGATATTAAAAAAATGTTTTTGGATGTTTTTTAATGTCAAAAATAGGGCCTGATATTGTCCGAACCGATTTCAATTTTTGATTCATAGGATGTACGGCATATTTCCTATTATAGCCCTTTGCAACTAACAAACGTCATGTTGAGCTATCTAATGAAAAAAATTCATCCTCACTGTTCGAACTCATATTTCAAACTGACAAGAGTTCAAAAAGTGTCGCGTTACTATGTGCATGTTTTTTGTCTCGTCGCTAGTCGCGTCGCTTGCCGCTTGTCGCGTCGCTCCTCTATGTTTGTACCTTAACGCGATTGTGCAAAAACTACAAATCGAACAGAAAACATCTAGCGCAGGGTTGAACAGCATGTTATTCTCTATCAATTTCCGCAACATTGTTTGTCCAGTCTAGATTTATTAAAATTAGGAATTTTTAAAGAATGGCCTAAAGACCTCGTTTGACAAACGTTCCATATCGTAATATGAGTTATTACGATAATTATATCGTAAATATCTATTATCTGCATAGCGTATAAAATAGTACCTACAGACCTACGTGGTTTAAATACAGGCAATGCACTTTTTCAACCCATAATTAGAGCGATATTTTTTAAATATACGAAAATTATCAGATGATTACGGTGTTACAGTAACGACGACTTAAATAATTGAAATTGTTACCATGCAACCTGATATTTGTTTCAATTTTTCCTGGTACGTATGCGATTGACTGGAATGATTTTGCTTAATGTCACTGTCAGTGCCAAAACAAAACTGGACCCTTGCTTTCAAAACGTTAACAATAAAGGGAACTTATATTTTTATATCAACACACCAACGTATTGGAAGTATTGGATTGCACTTGTGAGATTTTGTAACTCGCCTACGGTTCGCTATGAACTTTCTCACGCGTGCAAAAAAGAGTCGCTTTATATTATTGTTGCATAAATAACTATTTCTCTTCAGTAAGTAACACTGAGTTTACATATTTCTGCAGAAATTTTCACTTATAATCTCCCTAGTGCTTGAATTATTGCCGGAAATTTTTCGAGTACATGAATTTTCTTAAAAAATTCATATACGAGATAAATTTCCAGCAATTAAATCAAGCACGCGGGGGATTCGGTAAGAAAATTTCACACCAAATAAAAATATATTAAATTGATGGTTAATTCAACTGACTTGTAGATTATTCTGAGAGAAAACAAGTTGTAACATCAGTGGGCCATGAATGGTTTTTGTTGATATAATGACAGTTACGCGTTGGTATTAGTGGCGGTGTTTGTATGTGAGAAAGGAAAATTCATTTTGCGACATTTTCAACCTAAAATTACATTGCACATTACGCAGAACTAAAATAGTTTTGACTGGTCCATGCGGATTGTCTATTGGGAAGTGATGTGGAAAGGAATTGTTGCAAATTTCAGCCGAGTATTCACGAAAAGATAAGTTCAATAAAATTGTTTCAAATATTAAGTTCATGTAGTCAAGCATAGGTAGATTTGATTGATATACATTTTTTACCGATGGACCTATTCATCGTTGAAATGCAAGTTCTCAAAATATTTTCAGACATATTCGAAATATTTAGTGAATATATAATTATGAAATATTATCTCCTTTCATATGAAAAACAACATTCCATTTGTACATAAAAGCAAAATGTTAACTATCACATGTCAAAAGTTTGACAGAAAAATTTCCACTTATTAATTTCGCCCAGGGTACCCAGGAGGATAAAAATTTCCGGAAATTTTTTGGGTTGCCATGACATCTAAATAAAAACCAATTTTTTGATTGGCTGAAAAGGTGAGGTGTGAAATTTTCGGGGGTAATACCACGTGTGGTCGAAATACTATCGATAATTCTGTCAGAAATCAACGAGATCAAATTGCTACCTACGGGACTCGTGGTGTTACCTCAAAGCAATTTGATCGAGTTAAAGATTTCTGACAGAATTATCGATTGTATTGTGAGCACGAGTCGTATTTATTGACATAATTTCACGAACCAACCAAGTTATTATTTGAAATTTGATCGAGTAAACAAAGTGAATTCAATAGTTGCAACTAATGAATAATAAACATGAAGTCTGTCAACCTGACGTTTATGCCATATTAGATTACAAGATGTATCATTGCTGTTTATATTTGTGGTTGAATTGACGACGTGGTCTTTCCGGATCGGAAAGAAAGGAAGCGAAAGGAAGCGTGTAGTTTCGCGAAATCCCATTCTGATTGGTCCTCATATCGCAGGAGACGCGACTTTCATATAGTGAGTGAAATTGTCGGGGGTAATACCACGAGTGGTCGCAATACTATCGATAATTCTGTCAGAAATCAACGAGATCAAATTGCTCGTCCCGACGGGACTCGTGGTGCTACCTCAAAGCAATTTGATCGAGTTAAAGATTTCTGACAGAATTATCGATTGTATTGTGAGCACGAGTCGTATTTATTGACATAATTTCACGAACCAACCAAGTTATTATTTGAAATTTGATCGAGTAAACAAAGTGAATTCAATAGTTGCAACTAATGAATAATAAACATGAAGTCTGTCAACCTGACGTTTATGCCATATTAGATTACAAGATGTATCATTGCTGTTTATATTTGTGGTTGAATTGACGACGTGGTCTTTCCGGATCGGAAAGAAAGGAACCGAAAGGAAGCGTGTAGTTTCGCGAAATCCCATTCTGATTGGTCCTCATATCGCAGGAGACGCGACTTTCATATAGTGAGTGAAATTGTCGGGGGTAATACCACGAGTGGTCGCAATACTATCGATAATTCTGTCAGAAATCAACGAGATCAAATTGCTCGTCCCGACGGGACTCGTGGTGTTACCTCAAAGCAATTTGATCGAGTTAAAGATTTCTGACAGAATTATCGATTGTATTGTGAGCACGAGTCGTATTTATTGAGATAATTTCACGAACCAACCAAGTTATTATTTGAAATTTGATCGAGTAAACAAAGTGAATTCAATAGTTGCAACTAATGAATAATAAACATGAAGTCTGTCAACCTGACGTTTATGTCATATTAGATTACAAGATGTATCATTGCTGTTTATATTTGTGGTTGACTTGACGACGTGGTCTTTCCGGATCGGAAAGAAAGGAAGCGAAAGGAAGCGTGTAGTTTCGCGAAATCCCATTCTGATTGGTCCTCATATCGCAGGAGACGCGACTTTCATATAGTGAGTGAAATTGTCGGGGGTAATAACGAGTGGTCGCAATACTATCGATAATTCTGTCAGAAATCAACGAGATCAAATTGCTCGTCCCGACGGGACTCGTGGTGTTACCTCAAAGCAATTTGATCGAGTTAAAGATTTCTGACAGAATTATCGATTGTATTGTGAGCACGAGTCGTATTTATTGAGATAATTTCACGAACCATCCAAGTTATTATTTGAAATTTGATCGAGTAAACAAAGTGAATTCAATAGTTGCAACTAATGAATAATAAACATGAAGTCTGTCAACCTGACTTTATGTCATATTAGATTACAAGATGTATCATTGCTGTTTATATTTGTGGTTGACTTGACGACGTGGTCTTTCCGGATCGGAAAGAAAGGAAGCGAAAGGAAGCGTGTACTTTCGCGAAATCCCATTCTGATTGGTCCTCATATCGCAGGAGACGCGACTTTCATATAGTGAGTGAAATTGTCGGGGGTAATACCACGAGTGGTCGCAATACTATCGATAATTCTGTCAGAAATCAACGAGATCAAATTGCTCGTCCCGACGGGACTCGTGGTGTTACCTCAAAGCAATTTGATCGAGTTAAAGATTTCTGACAGAATTATCGATTGTATTGTGAGCACGAGTCGTATTTATTGAGATAATTTCACGAACCAACCAAGTTATTATTTGAAATTTGATCGAGTAAACAAAGTGAATTCAATAGTTGCAACTAATGAATAATAAACATGAAGTCTGTCAACCTGACTTTATGTCATATTAGATTACAAGATGTATCATTTGCTGTTTATATTTGTGGTTGACTTGACGACGTGGTCTTTCCGGATCGGAAAGAAAGGAAGCGAAAGGAAGCGTGTACTTTCGCGAAATCCCATTCTGATTGGTCCTCATATCGCAGGAGACGCGACTTTCATATAGTGAGTGAAATTGTCGGGGGTAATACCACGAGTGGTCGCAATACTATCGATAATTCTGTCAGAAATCAACGAGATCAAATTGCTCGTCCCGACGGGACTCGTGGTGCTACCTCAAAGCAATTTGATCGAGTTAAAGATTTCTGACAGAATTATCGATTGTATTGTGAGCACGAGTCGTATTTATTGACATAATTTCACGAACCAACCAAGTTATTATTTGAAATTTGATCGAGTAAACAAAGTGAATTCAATAGTTGCAACTAATGAATAATAAACATGAAGTCTGTCAACCTGACGTTTATGCCATATTAGATTACAAGATGTATCATTGCTGTTTATATTTGTGGTTGAATTGACGACGTGGTCTTTCCGGATCGGAAAGAAAGGAACCGAAAGGAAGCGTGTAGTTTCGCGAAATCCCATTCTGATTGGTCCTCATATCGCAGGAGACGCGACTTTCATATAGTGAGTGAAATTGTCGGGGGTAATACCACGAGTGGTCGCAATACTATCGATAATTCTGTCAGAAATCAACGAGATCAAATTGCTCGTCCCGACGGGACTCGTGGTGTTACCTCAAAGCAATTTGATCGAGTTAAAGATTTCTGACAGAATTATCGATTGTATTGTGAGCACGAGTCGTATTTATTGAGATAATTTCACGAACCAACCAAGTTATTATTTGAAATTTGATCGAGTAAACAAAGTGAATTCAATAGTTGCAACTAATGAATAATAAACATGAAGTCTGTCAACCTGACGTTTATGTCATATTAGATTACAAGATGTATCATTGCTGTTTATATTTGTGGTTGACTTGACGACGTGGTCTTTCCGGATCGGAAAGAAAGGAAGCGAAAGGAAGCGTGTAGTTTCGCGAAATCCCATTCTGATTGGTCCTCATATCGCAGGAGACGCGACTTTCATATAGTGAGTGAAATTGTCGGGGGTAATAACGAGTGGTCGCAATACTATCGATAATTCTGTCAGAAATCAACGAGATCAAATTGCTCGTCCCGACGGGACTCGTGGTGTTACCTCAAAGCAATTTGATCGAGTTAAAGATTTCTGACAGAATTATCGATTGTATTGTGAGCACGAGTCGTATTTATTGAGATAATTTCACGAACCAACCAAGTTATTATTTGAAATTTGATCGAGTAAACAAAGTGAATTCAATAGTTGCAACTAATGAATAATAAACATGAAGTCTGTCAACCTGACGTTTATGCCATATTAGATTACAAGATGTATCATTGCTGTTTATATTTGTGGTTGAATTGACGACGTGGTCTTTCCGGATCGGAAAGAAAGGAAGCGAAAGGAAGCGTGTACTTTCGCGAAATCCCATTCTGATTGGTCCTCATATCGCAGGAGACGCGACTTTCATATAGTGAGTGAAATTGTCACTGAAAGCTAGCTGAGCAG
This sequence comes from Chrysolina haemoptera, assembly GCA_958298965.1. Lineage (NCBI taxonomy): Eukaryota > Metazoa > Arthropoda > Insecta > Coleoptera > Chrysomelidae > Chrysolina > Chrysolina haemoptera. The sequence continues at coordinate 8,427,046 of OY282600.1, read as the reverse complement.
CTTCACCCGCGAATGTTCTCCGACCTATCACTGCAAGAGCCATTATTTTGATTCGTAAACTTGAAGTGTTATTGTTTTTTTTTTCAAGTTTTAGCTCCCACGAAAAGGAAAATCTTGTATTGTTCAGAGAACATCGCAAGAGCCGACTGAAAGTAGGTAGGAATTGGTATTCTTGAATTTCCGAAGGCTGTATGCCTCAGGGAACATCTGCCGACGCAGTGAGTTCCAAAGCTTTGCCGTTCGGTGGAAAGACATGTCTCCAAAGTGAAGGCATTTGGATGTGAGGACTGAGTTTGACGGGCCAGACGGGATGGGACCGCTAACGGTGGAATGATTGATGGTATTTCTGTGGAGCATCGTCCATGAAAATATCTATAAAACAGAGACACTTCTCCAACCTTTCTGCGATGGTCCAGAGAAGTAAACGAGCCTGTGAGCCACGAGACGAATGGCTCTCTTTTGGACAGAATCTAAAAGTTTCAGTGTGTTTGAGTGCTCACTCCATATATCGGAACAATATTCCAGAACAGAACGGATGAATGGCACTATCATCCGCAAAGCTGTGCGCTGCACATGAGGTAGCTTCCAACAAATCATTTATGTGAAGAAGAAACAGTGTTGGTGCTATTATGGATCCCTGCGGAACACCAGCATCGACCACCACGTGGATAGATCGGTCTGAGAGAAAACTAGATAGCGAGAAAAACAACTGGGGAAGCACGCCATGAGATGAAAGTTTGGCTAGGAGTCCTTGGTGCCAAATGCGATCAAACGCCTATAGGAGATATCTAGTGTGACGGCCAGAGTTTCACCATATTTTTCGTTAGATTGTTGCCAAGTATGTGAGACATAAGCAAACACCAGTCGATACCTGATGCCGGTAACAATATTGTCTATCATTGATAATTCCTGAGCGTTCTAGGTATTTCATTTAGCTCGATGTTGATGACTTTCTCTATGACCTTCGAGATAACAGATAGTAGTGCGATAGGTCTGAAGTTGTTGGGTAGGGTCTCTTTTTTTTATACTGGTTGTACTCTTACAATTTTCCAGTTGGACGGAAATACTTCCAACTTATAAATAATGTAGACAATATTATCAGTACTTTCATACTGAATTCATATTTTTTTACACTACTTGTATACAACTGACAAAGTTCAAGATTTGATTATTCAAAATTGCGTTCTAGAACATACAGAACATTTTATGAGAAATAACTTTTTTCCTAAAACGAAAATTAAAAAAGTTTGTTGCCAACTTAAGGGGGCACATTGTATATCCAAAGTCGAACAAGATCTATTACCCTTTTTTGTATGATTATATTACATGGATGAATACCAGAGTGTCCATGGAGATAATAATAATGTTTATTCATGAAAATTTATAAATAATGCAACAATTAATAAGTACAAAGTACAGATTTAAAAAAATATGCAAAATAAACACATAAAATCACGAAGGTACTCATTACACCTTCTAAGTTATTACTGATGATTATTGTAAAAAAAAACTAATAGTCGTTTTTTTTCCTTTAAAATCATGGTGTCATTTGTCTCATTTCATAATTGTCTTGTTATTCGTTTATTTATTTTTTTATCGCTCAACTATTATTGATGATGTGAACAACGATTCGTTGGTAAAATCCATTTTTTGGCTTGAGGTTTGAAGTTTATTAAAGTATGAGTGGATAAAAAGTACTTGAAATAGAGCAAGTTTTTGAAAGATCGTTATCCACGAATACTTTACATTATTTTTTTCAATTGGTGCACTTCAAATCATAAATACTGGTTTTATTATTACAAATAATGGAAATAAGAAGTTATAACGTAAGATAGTTGAATGTTGAATCCGTTATGTGATATCATTTTACCTTTTGTTAATGTTCAAATACAGATTTTGCATTTGTTTTTAATATTTTATTTGACGTTACAAGGTGCACCTGTCAGATCAATAATCACAAAATTGTCATTTAGACTTCACGAATACTCTACCTAATTTTTTTCAATTGGTGCACTTTGAAATAATAAATACTGGTTTCATTATTAGAAATAATGGAAATAAGAACTTTTTCTATTTGGAGTCTGAAATGAAGTCGTCATGAAACCCAAATGCGTATCGAAATGGCTTCCATTTTGATTTTTTTCGAGATTGGTAACATCAACTGTCAGATGAACGTCAGACAGGAGGAATTGGATTTTCAGATATTAATCAAAGAAGAAGAATAACCTTTACTTCGAAATTGTGAAATTCCTATTCGTAAACTGAACGAGATTTTTGGCAACAAATCATTCACAGCCGTTTGACCAATTACTCTCAATTCAGGAGGGGTGCAACTCCTCGCTTCGCTCGTCGTACTCCAAACAACGCGTGCGACAAAATGGTGTGTTATAAAACTTGTATCATAATAAACTATTTCCTACGAGCGTGCGGAAATGGTTATTTAACGAACAAGTGTATTAATAAGGGCGATTAACAATCGAGATAATTTAACGCGTGAGCGGAGCGAGCGCGTTAATGTTCGAGATTGTTAATCGGCATTTTAATTCATGAGTTCGTTACAAAACTTTTTACAAAACTTTTCCGTTGACCGTAATTTTCCAAAAAAAAAAAAAAAAAATTGGTTCCATTTGGGTCTTGAACCCTCGACATCACAATCACCTCAGGTTCACACCAGCATTTTACCAGCCGGCTGCGTGACTACCTATTAACGTTACTGACAACTGGTATATTGAATGTTTTCCGAATATTTTTTTACAAAACTTTTCCGTCGACCGTACTTTTCAAAAATAGAAATATCTTAGTTTTAATTTTCAGTTTTATTATTATAAATATTAATATTAGAAATTGTACAACCATTGAAACTTAATGAATTTTAAGAAAATACAACAATGAAATAAATAATGACAGATAATACTAACACAGCTACTTGATTTCAAAATAAATGTAGCGGATAAGTATATGGTTGCCTACGCCACACGCCACTAATAAGTTTAATATGTATTGGAACAATGTACGTTGGGTTGCATATAAGCAAATCGTTGATTAATAGAAAATCACGAACGGTCGTCGGAAAATTTACTTTTCCGCACGATATTTCGTTTTGAAAGTTGTACTTTTCCGTACGATTTTTGTATTGTTGTAAATGATGGTATTTAAAACTAACTAAATGATCTATGTAATTATTCTGTCTTGTTGTAGCATTATTATAAAATCTTGTTTATTAAAAACCTTTTTTTTTTTCATAAATAAGGTGGACAAAAACACTCGTAGGAAAAACATTGTACCAAACTCCCAAATTCCCGAACTCCGCTTCGCGTCGTTCGTGCAACTGCCGTCGCGTGCGGAAAAGTACTACTTTCCGCACTTGTTAGGTACATAACTATTACGGTTTTTGCGTCTTTGAAAGTTCGATTTGCACGCGCTGAGGCGTGCTTTAAATAGGTAAAAAGGGGTACCAATTGAAAAAAAATATTATACAGTTTCGTAGTTGGAAATGGAAAGGATTTTTTAATATTTTTTCTTGTTTTATAAGATCACTAAACTTCGAAGTCATTTTTCCAGTATTACATAATGTGAAACAGTAAATATTTTACATGTTGAATTGGGCGTACTTGACGAAAGGCAATAAATTCATTATTATAATTCAACAGCCCTATACGACTGCAAAACCACTCCTGTCCAACACCTGGCAAAGTTTTTCTACAAGAACATACTTTGCAATGTTTCCTGTAACAGCTAGCGAATGCTAATCAAAAATAGGTATCTGTATACTAGTTTCACGGTTCTGCCGATGTGATCATTTGCATTCATTGAATTCAGTCTCGTTTTGGGCTCATTATATATCAGTTAGATATAAGGACACGTTTGTAAAAGAAAGCTAAAAATAAGTAATTGTTATTTGCTATTTGTGCCTTTCGTCAAGTACGCCCAATTACAAGCATCTAGCCATACCATTCTACTTTTGATCCCGCAGTTCCGCATACGCACAAGTTGAATTAAAATAATATAATTCAACAAGTGGGTCATTTAATGAATTTGTTTTTTTGCTCGCAATTGACACACAAACCTAACCTGACCAAAAAAACCTAGCTTGTAAGAAAATGTAACATGTAAAATACTTAATATTTCTCGTCTTAGTGCTTTCGGTTTCCTATAGATGGCTCTGTCACACTGTTTAAGTGGTACTGAAGTTATCGTAGGAAATCTTGACAAATAGCAAATGACATTCAATTGAGAACCCCGGAGCCCCGAGTCGGATAAGAGCAATGGGGCTCTCCGTCCTGACCGGGTCTGCACTGATGATTGGCAGAACCGTGAAACTAGTATGCAGATAGTCACCTGTTTTTGATTGGAATTTGGTAGTTGTTATAGGAAGGCATAGGAAGCAAACTTTGCCAGGTGTTGGGCTCTTGAATCATTTTATGTTCCGATGCTTGTACACAAAACTCCTATAGTATAGGAAATTTGCGAAAGGCTGTATTATTCATAATCCATTTTCATGTCATCCATGATATGTGATATATCTGTGGAATTTCTATCTTTATTTTCATCAGTAGGGATTACTAAACCAGTTTAGTGATCCCTACTGATGAAGATAACTTTGTTATCGAAATGCTATCGAAATGTTATCTAGGAATTGAATTACTTGTGTGGTGAAGGGGTAAATTACTTTTTTTGTTCTCATATATCCATTGATTGGAATCCATTGAACCCTTCACCTTGTGAGTACAAATATCAGACTTAGAACCGGTGACTCAAGCCCATGGCCAATATCTTTGAAACTATCCATAGGATCACTTTGGGCCAATGGACACTTTTGATCAGAGTGTCGAGAACTATAACATATCAAAATTTTAGCCAAATCTAGCGAGACCCAATTTACATTCATTTTGTGCGGGGTCCTTTGACTTTTTAAAGTATAACCGATTCTCCGAAATCGTGGAGGTACGAATGCATGTCATTAAACGGCCACCTTAATGACACAGATGCCAAAGCTTTTCCACCGATGTTATAAGCTAAAAACATTTTTTATATTTCACACTGATAAAAAGGATATTTTGCATCAATGCATAATTGCATTTATTCAAGTCGATTGTATTCTTGAATAGGTCCAACCAAATATTAGTTTGATTTTTTGACAGAATCCTCTTGACCACTTGAAAGGAAACTGTTTTGAGACATATGAACACTTTCTTCACTGAATAATGAGAGTTGTTTGGTGCAAGAATATTTCAACTTTGATAATGAACACTATTGTGAATACTTTCTTTGTTCTATGGTGTGAGTTGGTTGAGGCAAGAATATTTCAACTTCAATAACGAACAATATTCTTCTTCACAATGCAATACATTTTTGATTCAAGATTATCTGCATTTGGAGGCTCAGTACAAATGTGCACTTGGTTATAAAAATATGCCATGGAAGCCATGTTCATATGGTACAGTTCAACAAACAGAGAACAACTGCGAACAATTGAGGTATAATGGTTATATATGAGAATAGTTTTGTAATATTTTAATTTCAGAAACTATATAATCAACGTAGGTACCTCTTCGGTGACGCATAGAAATGCGATCGAATATAGAAACGACAGCGTCATTCGCCATTATCACACACCTGTTGAAAACAAAAATATCTTCAACCTACCTCCACAACTGGTCCATAAATGACCTAAATTCAAATCGTGCAGAAATAATTGGACCTCCATATTGCACTTCTGTAGCAGCACATTTTTATATAACCACTGTGTCAAATACAAAACTAACAACTCAAATTATGATTCAAACACAACCCCCAAACCAAACGCGGGCAAAAGCAAACAGGATAGAGGTCCCAGTCGGTAGTCGCAGTGCGCGCTTTCGCGTGGGTTCGCGTCGTTTCGGTAGCGGGGTTTCGCCAATAAATCATGTTCTTGAGTCAAAAGGAGCATTTTTCACAAGTAGGAGTTCTCTATGGTGAAGAGTTTTAATGTATTAATGCAAACAAATTAATTTCAAGATAATTTATGTAAAGAAGCAGACAGTTCAATAAGTTTGAAATAAGAGTATATTCATCAATTAGAAATAATTATTCTTTTCAGAAGATGATTCTGTTCAAGAGGATATATATATTTGATTGAAGACATCTTTTTTATCAGTGCATTAATTCACTTTCATTTTTTAATATCAATGAAACCAATGACCAAATTTAAGAAGATGTATTGTGTTTCTTACCTGTAAGTGTCCTAGCAAATTCTCAACGGTATTTGATATGAAGACTATCTTCCCTGTCGACAAAACAACAAGAAGGAATCCTCCCATTTGCTCACATACCAGTTGTTCCAAAATGTACTGGTCGACATGTTTGGGGAAATTCATGTTGCGACCATCGTTGCTGTTATTCAAAGCTGGAATAAATCAATCAATTAATTTTTTATTGGTGCTTCTACACTATGGAGTTATATTGATACAAGTTTTTTGTTGAATCCGCATAACAATTTTATCAATTTGACAATTTTAATATGTTATTGAAACTAAAAATTTGGTCGAATTAAAATACTACTGCATTGAACATATATTTTATCATCTTGACAATATATTTCCGTGCTGAACAACCAATCAGTGGATTTCAAATTTTGAAATTCAGCCAATAGAATCGGAACTACAGTGAAAATATAGCTTGTCGCTGTATTTTCACGGTGATAAACCTGCTTAGTTTTTGTTTTACTATCTGTCAAGTGAAAATAATGATTTAAATTATAAACGTCAAATTTATGTGTTTTGACTAGTTATCTTTATTTATCAATATGAGCGATCGTTGGGACAAATGTCCATTGGTATCATAGATGAGGCCGTGAAAAAGAGTATTCCGTTGAATACGGCTAGAAGTAAAGCCTCAATTACCAGGTGACCCGATTTTTCTTTATTTCAAATCGATATATTGTCGTCCTAAATATAATTCGTGGTATGATTAAAAACCTATAATTTTCCAAAAAATTATCGGTAATAATCATACCACTTATTATATTTCCCCTGAAAATATATCTTGTCATCCCCATACTTCAAGTAAATTTATAACTGAAATTTTTGTAATCAGATACACATTATATGTCTATTCAATTCTTAACTAAGTCATTCCAACAAATAAACTGAGTTTATAACAGCAGATACTGTATTTTTGTGACAAAATGTGTTTTATTCTTTCAACCAATCACTATGTTAGGGTTGACATAATAGTTCTTTACGTAAACAAAATATTTTGTCGTGGATATATGATTTTGTTAAATTCAAGCTATTTTTGTTAATTTAAACAATGTTTTTCTGCGTGCATGTTTTCAAGTTTGATATAATATACAATATAATATTATAACATATATTATATATATATATATATATATATATATTTATATTATAATAACGAATATAACATATATTTTTACATCATTTTTATTTATACGAATGCAATCCTTCATTTCTAATCACTTTCAAATCTTGCCAATTTCGAGATGAAATCCAATGAAACTGCTCATTTAGGATAACGATGAGCAGTTTGAATTGACTTCAACGAATGACTTTTCGATTTTCCGACGATTTTTTAATTATCAGCGATATGCTTCAGAAACTCTTTGAAGTCTGTTATACTTTGATTGATTTCGATTTCAGGGTTTTGATTCTCAACTATTTGTATTATTTCATCCCCTTAACTTTTAAATAACTCAAACTATTGAGTTTTGGTGTTCACTGTACACGTATGAATATTACTGAATCTCGATTTGAGAAGAGTTTTGCACTAAAATCGTATCACAATCAAATAAATCATGATATTTTATAGAAATACACGCAGAAAAAAACTTGGTTAAATCAACAAAATATCATTCAACTCGAATAAATAAAAGTGTCAGTATCCCACAATTAAATATCAATTCAAATGAAACAAATATTGTCATTGATTTGTCTCTCTGAAATCCTTTTAGATTTAATGCAATTTGCTTTCAATTGATTATATGTTTTGTTCATAGAAAATCTTGTTTTTTCTTTTCGAAAACATCAGATGTTTCAGTCGATCATATGATTTGATATTTCAACATTACCTTTTAGAATTTTGATTTGAATTTGATTCCAACCAACAAAATATTTTGTTAACTCATTCAGTTCATCGTTTGATTGAACAAAATATTTCTTGAAGTGGAAACTACACAAATCAAAATGAACGAAATATTTTTTTGAATCAATACCTTCAATCTCTTCGATTTGCTAAAGGGATTTTTGAATTTACAAATTATCTTATAGAATGAAAATATTTTGGTAATTCATAGAACAAAATATCCGTTTGAGTGAATGTTATTCCATTACCCCTCTGACAAAATATATTAATTCGATTTACGAATGTTTGTTTAAACTCATTAATTATGTTAGTAGATCGAAAAAAGAGTTTTATAAAAGAAAACATAGTTTGAATTGATTTGAAAGAATATTTTGTCAACTGAAATATTCAGAAATGATTTCAAATATAAAATTTATTCCAATTAATCATACAGGTCCATTCAAATCCCGATCCATCTTTCATGAATATCTCGAAAACCGTGAGAGGGTCATTTGAATTTCCGCAAATTTTGTATTTTGAAGCTCTTTAACAAGACGTCCACCAATCAAACACAGACATTTAGTTTAAGGAGATTCAAGAGAGTGAAGATTATGGATATTTTTCACGAATACAGAGTATATCTTGAATGATATAATTAATTTCAGGAGGTAATTTCTTGTCATATTTTATGGAAAAAAGTTTATCGTGTCCTAACTTGCTTCGTTTCCGAGTAACGGGGTGTCAACTGAGACGCCACTGGAATTAAAATAAAAAATCTGATTTCACGAAAAGAAACCCCTTGGTACTACTAACAAACACACGAGATTTAATCGAAATCGACCAAAAAAAATTTTAGTAGATCATGAAAATCCGATTTTTAATTTTTGACACTCCGTTACTCGGAAACGAAGCAAGTTAGGACACACGTTTATATAAACTTTCGTTCATAAAATATGACAAGGAATCACCACCTGAAATTAATAACATCATTTAAGATACACCCTGTATATCTGCTGAACCAAAAAAGCTTGAGATGAATTTGGAGATTTTTAACAGAGCTTCAAAACACAATTTTGTGGTAACTTTGTCCCTGTGTCTTAACAGTTTTCGAGATGCAAAAGACTCGATTTTGAATAGGCCCTCCACTAGTCGATCCTGAAAAATAAAAATCACGAATATATCATAACTATATTCCTCAAACGAGCTAAATGGTTGATTAGTTAAAAAATAAATTATAAGATTTCTGTTCGTCCAGATACATCTATGACTACGAATGAAAATTATTCAAATTGAATAGTAAGGTATAAAGATTTTGAAGATCTCTTGGAAAAACCTTCCTAGGTAATCAAGACAGGATATAAATGAAATGTAAAATACATTTGAACAAATCATTTATTCATCTCAATTTGAACAGTAACAAAAAATAAAATATATAATTTTTTTGTATATTATATATAAAACTACCATCATATCATAATCAATTCATTTAATTCTTTGCATAATAAATTATCCTTTGCCTTTATATTTGTCTCATCACCACAAAAGCTTGGTCTTCCTTCCTCAGAGCTTCAGTAGATGTTTTCCTTTGTCCAAGAGATGGTATGAGTTCTTTCAACTTATTATCGTCCAGCTTTTTGGCAATTTCCAATATTATGTCATTTTCTGAAAAATTCATTATGACTGTGAAAAATCGAAAATTGACCTGAATGGTAAAGAAATTGTAATGTGAGATAAGTACATAATTGAATTCATACTGAAATAAATTGAAAAAAATATATTTATTAAAATAGAACCATATTTAAAAAAAAAATGATGATGAAGTTGATGTTGGTTGATCGACAAATGTCGGATAATAAAACTGAAATTGTCACGAGAACGCTTATGAAAAGTGACTGTGAAGAAGTGGTTCAGTTCTGGCGATACCACCAAAAGAAAAGAAAAATAGAATGGAATACTTGAGAATTATAATACTTAAGGCACTAAAAAAAGGTAATCAAAAGATTCAAAAGACAAACTAAAATAACAGATAAAAGCTGACCTAGACCACTAAAAATTATGAATTTGGTCCCAATCTATTCGAAAGGCATCTAGAAAAAATTTTAAACTTGAAAATTAGGGCCGGCAAAAACTGCAAAAGTTATAAACAATTAAGTCAAGAAGAATATGTTTGTTTTTTGCAAAATATTTTAAAAACTATTTGAGATATCCAAAATTCAGACTTTTCTTGAAAGAATTTAGAAAAGATCCTCGTTAAAAGAAGTGAGAATTTTTTAAATTATTTTCATCGGGGATTACGTTCCCAAAGAACGTTTAAAAAAATCTTATTAGCAATAAGGATAATAAAGACAATTGAAAAAAAATCTGTTTGCTAAATTTACGTTTTTCATTTCTCAATGCCTTGGATTGTTAATACAAAAGTGAAAAAACAAAAATTAAAAAAATCTAGATTTTTTGTTTAGAAATAATCAGGGATTTATGTTAACTTTCAATAGGTAGAAATTAACCAATTAACAAAAGTATATTCGTTGAATCTATTTTCAATAATTTCCGTTGCAGAATGAGAAACATGATTTCAATTACTTTGGTACTGGTATTTAAGCTCGTTAGTTATATTATGTGAGATGGAAACAAAAATAAGTACCTAATTCGAATTCTGAAATAACTTCACTAACCTGTTGCCCTAGAACCGCCATTATGTTTTGAAATGAATCTCATTGATAGTTTTATAGAAACCTTATTATCTTAATACGTTAATTACCAGCTTTCAAATTCTTCAAGGAGCCAAACAATATTATTTTGGTCACTATTATTATAATTAATAGTCACAAACACTAAAAACACAATTGAAAAGAAACCTTGAACTTCGATACAACGCTACTGACGTTACTCATCAACCATCATCCTTCTACATTTTCGACGCGGACGCGGGTTGCTAACTGTGCCAATACCATGTGATTGTTGCGCTTGCGTGTGGTGTCGCAATGGTAAATTTGACAAAATATTTCGAAAGGACAATTCGATGTATGTTGAATTAATTTCGTATTACTTGCGTGAACAAATTTGTGTTTTCAATGAAATCTTTCTGGTATTCACGAGGAAAACATATTTTGTTCCGTCAAATCAATTTTTGCTGAAGTATTTCTCTAATTATTTGTTCAGACAGAATATGGTTTTGAAAGAAATTATTATTTTCTGTCTTGTCAATCAATCAATAATGTTCATGGGACCTTCTATGGTTGTTTACATGAAACTATATTATAAATTTAAATTGAACAAACTTCGGATTGAATTCACAAAGTACTGAATCAATTCTTTTTGTTCAACCAAATCATTAAATTTTGAGGTAATTCACTAGTTAGTTGGTTGAACATAATATCTTTTAAGCGAAATATTTGTGATAGTCATAACGATTCACATATAATGTCGAACCAATTCTGATACACATGTCCAATACACAAAAAAGTATTCGACCGAAGTATATATTTTCTCATAATAACAAAATATTTGAGTAAAATATTTTGTTCGTTCAGTAAATGCTGCTAGTCTATTCAAGCTTGTTTTTGCTGCAGATGCAAATAATTTTTTTCGTTCAACAATAAACTCTTAACAAAAACAAAGTGATTGTAGCAACAAAATTGTTTTTACCGTGTACTATTTTAAGGAACTTTGAATTATCAATTTTGCCGCCCTCTAGCAGCTCTCTTAAACATACGATCTTCTTATAACTTGTAATAATTGTATATGGTCTTGGACCAAACAAAATATCGAAAAAAGTATGAAATTTTGCTGAAAGTCATTTTTGTGCCGTCCTTTATTAACTTCTTGAAAGCGTACATTCGAAACAATGGGCATTTTTAATATTTCCTGAGATGAAATAATTTTGAAGAAAAAAAAGTTCTGTAGATCATATGGTCAAAATATTGATCAGTAATTGGATCAGATGCCACATTAAAATTAAATTAGTTCGCTAGTTTAATTTCCATGAGAAGTAGAATTTAACTTTCAATCCCATTGCTATTTTTAAACCGTCTAGATTTAGAAGTGGCACTTAGGTCTTCAAAACGAAGAAGTGAAATGATGATTCTAGTACCCACTGTGAAAAAAGTGTCATCCTTACTCTGATTGATTCTCATATAAGTTGCAGTCAGTCTTAGTATACTGGTTTTATCCATTCGCTTTGCGCTTCTTGATACCATTGGTACAAGTCGTGCCAGTTCTGCTATGTATGCGTTCAGCTTGTCCCTCCTTTGTTTTTCAGCTCTATTCCGCTGTTCCCGGCTGTTACTGAAATAAAATAGCTCATATAAGAAAAAGGTATCTTGGCCAATGGAAATATGAAAAATAAAGTGTCCTATAACGCAGTAATGTGTTAATTTCCTTACTTTTTTTGGATTGTAAAATAACAGTTTTAAGAAAAAGAACATCAAATATATCGAAAAATTATCAGTTATTTTTATTCATAATCTACTCATTTTAGAAATCAAGCATAGCTGCCGATTTTTGTTCATATGTGTGACATGTGAATGCTAAAATACATATTCAAAGATGGGGTTTTAATATGGTATTCACGAAACCGTTTAGTGGTCACGAGGTATTTTAATCGGGCAACTTACATTGTGCACCTAAGATTGTAAATCGACTTACACATACACTGAAAGTCTAGTTGTTTAGTTTTAAACGTGTGACATAAAACAAAAACATTTATTAGCAGTAGTAGTGGCTTTAGAAGTAAAAAGAAAAAAAAATGGTAAAACCACGATACCCGATACGATAGCTACGAAATGCACTGCTTCAAACAGTCATTCATATATAAACGGTAATTCTGTAAGCAATTTTTACAGAATAAACAGGTATGTTAATATGTGTGAACATGAACATACGGGCCATACAGCTTGTAAATATACCACTACATTTATATATTTTTTACAGAATAACCAGATATTAAATACGTATGAAAATTAACAACCGTTAAAAATTAACACACAGCTTACAGAATTACCCATACATTATCAATTTTGACGGACTAGCAGAATTGTGGGTGAAATTGACCATGATTAAAATCTCATGGTATAATTGTCGATTTTAGACCATACACTTTAATCTTGCCTGCACAAAGGACCCCGAACGGTTCTTATGGAAAATGGGCCCCAGTCGAATTGGCTGAAAATTTAGTATAATATAGTTGATGGTGTCCTGATCAGATATCTCAACGGACACAACGAGATCTAATGGATAGTTTTTGAGATACAGGGTGTCAAACATGCAGATAGAGGGTTATTGTTGCTTACCTTTTTAGAAAATCAATAGTGGGGATTTTTTGTTACAAAAAGTTAGGGAGAATAATTGCAATCTTAATATTGTCGACTCGAGTTGTAATGAAAAGTTCTAAGACTCCGGATACAGGGTAATTTATAATTACATAATTTTAATGTATTTCTTTGAACAAAATCATTCAAACGAAAAAGCTCGTAGACTTGCAGAATAAGTGGATATCCTTTGATTTTGATATTGGATTCGGATTCTGGTCAACGGGATGATGCAGCTATCAAACGGGACAACCGCATAACAAAGCAGCCTTTGGCGCGTTCGAATCTCAACGCAAAGTTAATGTTTTCTGAGGAATTACAGCTTTTCCGCTCTAGAGTGACAAAATTGAGAAAACGCTCACTTATTCAAATGTTTACGATTTGCCGGCGTGTAGGTATATTATGAATAACGTGTAACTCAACATTGTAAAGCTGTCTGTATAGCCTAGTGGTTAGTGTTTCTGATTTTCACGCCCTCGTTTTAATGTGTATTGCCAGCAATTTGGATACCAACTTTGGCTATATCTATTAAAAATTGTCAGAATGGTACATTCAAATATTATCTAGTAAATAATAAAAGAAATGAATATTATTAGGTAATAATATATATCGAGTGTTTTTTCCTTATCTGAAATCTGCGTTTGCCGAAAAACTATTGTGTGTAATTCGAGCACCAAGTGTAGTTGCCGCTCTCCAAAGCATAACTCTCTTTGTTCGAGCGGAAATCCATCACTTTGTGCTCTAAATACACAAATAGGTATTTTTATCAGTTCATACCATGTCTGTTAAGACATTGTAATAACCAGTTTGTAGGGATTCTATTTGTTGATGGCTTGTATATTACAAAAAGCGTATATTAGCGTTATGTGGAAGGTAGATATTTCCAAGAACCAGATTGACGAGTGGAGTAATAACGATCTATGGCATTTCCTTGTTCATTGAGAATTTATTGGGCATATATCACCATCTTTACAGCATTTACTCTTGTACCAATTATTTTTCCCAAGGCCTTTCAGCTGATTAAACAGTTTCAAGTCTTTGTTTTTGATAATTGCCAAAATTCCAAATCAGCACAAGTGTTCAGGGTTTGTAGTATGATAAATAAATTAAAATGAATACAACTGAAAAAGAAAATTTTGAGTGATCCTGTATAATAGTAACCTAAGATCACCTAATACTAAAACAATATTTACTTATTTTGCAGGTCTACGAGCTTTTGCGTTTGACTGATTTTGTTCAGAGAATTACATAAAAATTATGTAATTATTAATAACCCTGTATATGGAGTCTTAGAACGTTTCATTGCGATTCGATTCGACAATATTAAGATTGTAATTATCCCCCCTAACTTTTTGTAACAATATAATAGCCACATTATTGATTTTCTAAATGTATATAATAATCCTCTTTCTGCATGTTTGACACCCTGTATCTCAAAAACTGTCCAATAGATCTCGTTGTGCCCGTGGAGACATTTGTTCAGAACACCATAAACTACATTATACTGAATTTTCAGGCTATTCGACTGGGATCCATTTTCTATAAGAACCGTGAGGGGTCCTTTAGTTGTCCGATTAAAATTGACAACTAAGAATGTATGGGAGGCCAATGGGATGCTTTTGTAGGAAAAAAATCTTGTGTGTATGCAGTATCATTGCAGCTCTCCAAACTTTCATTGTCGAGCGGCAATCTATCAATTCGCGCTATAAATTACTACTTTACTGTCGGAAATATATATAAAAAATTGTGGTCCTTAAACACTTTCGTAGTGGCAGAAACACCGGTATCATCAGATTTTATTAATTTGTAGATATGCAAGAAAATATATGCCCATAACACATTGTATAATCATTAATTTTCAGTCCTACTACCACACATCAGGGCCGAACTTCGTGACTACCTCTGTATATTAATGAAAACCTCGAGTTCCAATAAAGAAGCCATAATATCACTAAAAGAGCAGTTTTGCTCATAACTGATGTAATGTTTATCTGGTTATATCTAGGTCGGATACTTTGTAACGTAAGGCGTGGGAGAATCGGGACAAGGACATTGTGTATCCAATAAATCTAATAGACTCAACCCTCGTCTGCCTGTCTTGATAAAATATCAACGTTGTTCGAAATTATACGCGGCAATTTCTTCAGTAAAAATGTTGAAAATAATCACTCATACACATCCTACATAAAAAATGAAGTATGAGATTTTAAGCTTGATATATGCAGGATATGAATAAGCTATTATTTTCAACATTTTTTTTTTGGCATGTATAAGTGGGACCTGTCACACTACTTTGAAATTGTTGCATATAGTCCAAAGAGGGTATGGGTTGTTGCTTCAGTATAATAATTCCATATTTACTAAATTATTCATGATTTTCGGATCATCCGCAAACATCTCCGTGAAGTGCAACAAAACACATTTTAGGTACTCAAATACTCTCATATATTTGCATGATAAGGAGTCTTCAGAAACGATATGAACTTTTTCTTTTCCTTCTCCGATCATTTTTAGCACAGTTATGACCAATCAAATATTCGGCTCCGCCAGAACTTTTAGCGGCGGCTAAGGGTTCAATCACGTTTTCAGAGAAAACTAGCGCATTTCATAAGAAATTACTAGAAGTAATTAAAATTTAATTGTTTTTCACCCTGTTGAGTTGTTTTTCCGATAAATCATATACTTTCCCAGATTACAAACGCTCACATGTTCATTCACTTGCCCAAAGAAAATATGAAGGAAAATATGACCACATACTATCGTAACTACGCCACTGATTTACGAAAATAAAAAAGTATAACTTCAAATTATCACGTTGATAAACCTTCATTAGTGTACCTAGTTTGATATTTTTTCCTCCAGGAGTTTTGGAGAAAAAAAATAAAACTATTTTTTTTTCCGTACCTTTGACCCTGTATCTCAGAGGAAATGCATTTTAGGAAATACCTTGATATGAACTTTCCACCTACAAATGAGGTGAGGAATCTGTATTTTGGGTTTGTCGGTCTTATTCTGACTCACCCTGTATAAAGTACCTGATTTGATTTTTGCCATCGACACGATTCAGGTTATTCTGAGACAAAACCAGTTTAATGACTATTTTTTATACGATAGTCCATGATGAGTTTCGTTTTTTTTAGCATTAGGAAATGACAGTGAAGGTGCAATTTCAAGATCGTCTCTAGACACACTTTTTTCTAGAATAGACAATGATTTTTAACCTTGAAAAAACCGGCTAACCGTTTAATTGACAACCATAACTGTTATTACCGGATTCAGAACCAGTATTTAATCGACTAATAAAAATTCATAATTTTGGATTTTATTGAAATATAAGACATCTATTTATTTTTCAACAAATTAGGCGAAGTTTGAAATCACACGAGGTAAGTTTGGTAATAGTTATTATCCTAACAAGTACGGAAAGATTACCTTTCCCGCATGCAGAACGGGTGTTGGTAATTTGTTTCCTGTCAGGTAGTAAATTAGAAACTTATTTGAGATGCTTGATAATAATATGTTCCCAGTCCCTAGCAGGGGACTACCTGCGTCAGTTCAATTTCGTAAATTCAATTTCTACGCACTCCAATATTTACGTAAGGTTAGTTCGTTCTGGTTCGATTATAGTAAATAATTACTCCTCGCAAAATGTATGTATTCAATTTCCACACACATTATTTCATTTTGTGGTCAGTTCAAGCTTGGTGTGCAAAAATGTCGGGAACCAAATTACACATAAAAATTAGGTAAACCTAAAATATCAGGAATGTATTGATTTTGAATAAAAGTCATCCAAAGCTAAATTATGTCAAAATAATAGTCTTCAATTTTGAATATTCGATGACATTAAAATTAGGTACTAATTCGTTATCTATTTATGGAACAATACAATTGTCAATTTCAAAATTATTCATTTTTGTTAAAATGCTAAAAAAATTGTATTCAGGATTATCAACAGGATTTCCCTGGTGCCACGGACAATGGTGATAGGGAGACGTAGAAAAAAAAAAGGACTGAGGGAGTATTCCTCAAACACGCCCCTTCTAAAGCTTAGCTGGTCTGTTTACTTTGAAATATTTTGTTGACGAATAGCAAACCTCCTGGCCAAATAATTATACATGACCCATCCATTCTGCCTAATTTTTAACACCGTCCCGTTTTGGGTACCGTTCATCTCTTGCGTAAAAAATATTCATGTATGCATAGAATTCTGGTCCCACTTGAATTTTGGTGGTAGGGAATAAATAATTTTTGCGGGAATGACACAGTTTTTGTGGGAATGGCACAGTTTTTGTGGCATTTGATATGAAGGCCATTGTTTTTCGTGTTTTGCCTACAAAAGTCATCCAAGAGTATAAATAGTGGAAACATATGAGATTCACGTAAAACTCTCCGTAAACCGAGACGAGACCTAGCCAAATGATCACACTGAGCCACGCCCCGGCTCTCCGCATTATTATTATTATTATTATTATATTTTTGAGGTCTTTGTCTGCTCAGAATAGCTTTCAGCCATTGTAAAATACAGACATCGGCTAAAATAGTTCCAACAACTATCCAAACATGTTTTGATCTTCAGAAAATGAACAAACGGAACGAGAACGGAGACTCGAGCAGACTATTAAAAGAGAAAATTACATAATTGATACAATTTTCTTGCAAGTAGATGAAAGGAACGCAAATTCAGGTCAAATAAAGTCTGGAGTGGTACAATCAAACAAACAATTTTCATTACGACCCCATGTGAAACTAATTATGACATACAAAAAACATCTGATTCGGCGATCGAAAACATATGGAGATGATTGAAAACGTGGAAAGTTTAATTTCGTAGACGGTGAATGGAGAACACGTGAATTTAGTTAGGATGCTGGCAAAACTCTCTACTTAAGAGGGTTGCTACGATGACGTCATATTCTCAGACGCGTTCAATATGAGCCGTAGGGCGAGTCGCATTAAGCTTTTTCGAGTCTCTTATGTGCCCTGTTAGCCCGGTCTGTAGGTTAGAAAATGGTCGACCCCCATAGAAATTTGCAAAATGTTTACAGTTGGTGTGGTAAACTATATTTGACTGCGAATCATGAGAGGGTTATATTTTCTATGCGGACACATCTTTTCATAAAATTATTGTTTTATTTTTTGATAATGCTACGTGACAGAATAAAATAGAAAAATACCTTATTATCAAAAATAAACTATTACATAAGGAATAAAATGTATTTACTTATAGAATTGATTATAAACATTGATTTTAAATAAAAAAAAAATTACTTAATCTAGACTTCAATAGTTTACAGTGGGAGACGTTTCAATACTAACTTGTAAGTTATTATATACCTTCAACAAATGTTTTTTTTTATTACGGTTGATTTAAATCTTCCAGTTTGATAATTATTATCATGTAAACTCTGAGATATCTCATTTCAATACTTATTACATACAGCGGAGCTTGATTATTGACAATTTTACACATTAATATTGAATTTGACCCACTCGTAAGTTGTGACACATTTAGATATATCAATGAATCTAACACACTATGAAAGTGCTGCAGTCTATGAATATTTTCACAAGAGCAAGACATTAAAAGAAGACATACAATTGTTAAAATGCGGATGAATGATAGTATTGTAAAATTGATTTTTTTTTTAATAAAAATTCAACATTGTTATTAAATTTGAGTTGTGGATCTAATAAAACTACTTGATATTTCATTTCATTACTTATTTTTAAATTTTGTTGAAATTAGAACGATTTTTCTAAAACCTAGTAAGAAACATTTTGTTTTTTGTGTATTTAATTCAATTTATTTTCCATCAGCCATTTATTTGAAATATCAATTTTTTCATTCATGTCTACTAAATCACGATGATTTTCATTAGATACAGAAACCAACGTATCATCTTATAATTATAATTCAACATATTGTAGTATATAAACAGTAACGGTCCTAATATACTACCTTGCGGATATCCGTAACAAATCATAAGCTCATTTGAGCATTCACCGCATTTTCAGGTTTTAGTATTGATAGAGACATTGAATTTAAATTTTCTACCATATTTAGCTTTTATTGAATATAGTTATAGTGGAAAATGATTCCAATCCACTTTCAATAATTCTTGGTCTTGGCCCTTGACTATTTTGGTATATTGAAAAGTTTTGAATTTCAAGTTACCCAGTTTATCTGAACAGAAAATAAATGTAAATGTCAAAATATCTTCTGAAGAAAGGGCATAAAAAAAAAGTGAATGGTTCTACCTCTACGGGCAAAGAAAAGCACCGTAATAATCAAATTGTCAATATGCTAACATATGAAGATCTATCATTTGCAATATTATTTAACGCAATCCAAGATAACAGAAATCGTAATCTCTGACTACCATGAACATTTATTTAGGTTTTTCGTTATCCAGCGATCACTTATCATTAGTCCTTCAGCAATAGTAATAATATACTTCCACTCACAACTATTAACCGATCAATTCAACAACGAAGGCTATACAAGCATAGATACTTCACAACTTTATCTTACGGCATATTTATATTCAGTTATCTCATATGTGAACAAGGATGATAGGCCAGGATTGTTTATGGATGTTTTTGATGTGATATTACTTATCCTATTTTTTTTATGTTCTGGTTCCCACGAGATGAAAAATCCTGTTCTCTCAAGTTACCGGGTAACGATCGTGATCTGTCTGTCCCCCAAAGTTTTCTTTAGTTCTGAAGATACAGATTTCAAATTTGGTATCCGGGAGAGTATAAAATTTCTGATTTGACTGTTTTTGTAAATCGAAAATCAGTTGAAAATGGCGGAGATGCAGTTGATTGTTGGCCATGAAAATCAAACTTAAATCATTTCAGCTCACAAACGACCCCAGTTCCGTTAGTTAGGCAGAAGCAACATTACTCTTCGAGATCCTTTTATATCATATCACCAGCATTAATTGCTATAGAACTGCCGCTTGTTTTTAGTAGAATCCGTGATTTGTTCTTGTGTAAACGAAATCCTCAGTATACGTGCGTTCCGATTATGTAACTAACATTCCGATGTTGTTCAGTCTCGGAGTACACTACACAAACGAAAGCCCTGTCCGGCGTGGTGAGATAACTATGAATGAAGAAGTTAGATATAAAAAATTGGAAGTCAGTTGGTTCTCCGCTCAGCCAAGATTCGTCAAGTACCAACAGACTACTACCTACTACCGTGTGCCGGGCAAAAAAAAAACCAGCAACTAGCAGGAGGTCGATCGCGCAGATCTTTCATAGTAGCAGTGAGAGTAAGACCACGAAACCACAAGACCACGAAACCACAAGACCACAGACGTTTTTCTGTTTACACTCAGACACACTGGTCGTTTTATTTGGGAGAGTCTCTACGATTGGAGTTAGGTGTGACTAGGTTGTGATCGTATTTAGACTTGTTTGGTGTGGTTTGGTGTTGCCGTAATGAAGGTTTTGTTAACTGGGTAAGGGTGATTTGTTCAGAGTGAAGAGAAAACGCATTTTGTGGTTGTTTAGAATGTGTATGTTGAAGAGACTGGTCGAAACTTCGATTGGCTCAAGTGTCAAATTGGGACTAGAAGAGTGGGTACTACCTTTCTTGTAGTCACTCTTTCGGAAGAGACTGAGTGTGTAGGATAAAGGTAGCCGTTAGCTGGAAGGCTCTTAGCTATTGCAGGAAAGAGGTTTATTGGAAAATATCTAGTGACCATAGTGTCATTCCATGTTGGAGATTATCTGAGATTTTTGCTGCATGGTAGATTTGAGTGGATCGTTATTGATTTATGGAGCATTGTTGTTTGTAAGGATATGTCCATATCAAACCCGCTGGAAAGGATCATTACCGTCCTCCAACTACTGATAAGTATTTTTTTGTGTGGAACCCTTTCAACAAGGTTAATACTTAGTTTATATGTTATCTTGGGTTTTTTTTTAGTGTTAAACGTATTTATTTTTCTCAGTCACCTCAACGCACACCTGTACCGACGGCGATCTTCACTTCAAGCGTAGCCGAGAGCTTTTTGAGCAAAGCCAAGGTAGATATTCAGTTATGCCTCAACTGTAGCCAAGACCACCATGCAAATAGTAAGTACTAAGACTCAAGATAGTAATGCCGACAAACAAGAGATATAGATGGTCAGCAGTTCTCAGAACAACCGCAAAGATCAGTTAGCCCGTCACCGGAGGTAAAGCTGTCGATTATGGCACTGACGTCCACAGCCGCCTAGGAGCTTGAAGCTCAGCGTCACCTAGGGGAACATCTGTCAGTTGATGCGCTGACTGATTACATCCAACTAAGAGCCGCGTAGGAGTTTGAAACTTAGGTAGATTGAGGACTGCTACCCTTCTAAGTAGAGCTTTGACTGAACCACAAGATGTTTTTCTGCCGTTGTTTGCTTGCACCAAAGAAGTCCGTTTTGCACTGTTGAATTAACTGTATAATAGCTGCTTCCGCTTAATAGCTTGTATGATTGTTTCTGGTGTGTACATATACATTAAATCATGGTATTACTTGGTAAAATAATGAAGGTCGTTGCTATAAGTCGTTTTCAATATTATGTTGATACTATTTTCCTTCCAATTGGACACAGTTGCTTTGCGAGTTTTCAGGCTGATAGCAGCAGGTACCCAGGACTCGAACCCAGCAAAGGCAAGTAAAGTGGCCATTGGATTATTCTTTCTTTACTGAAGTTGTCCGGAGCAAGGTGCCAATCCCACGTTAAAATGAAGTACCACCCGAGGCATTCCATAACCTGGACTCAGTGACAAACTGACTCGTAACGACGAAAGAGCGTTAACGACAGCTTCCTACAAACTGACAAAAAGTAATTTTTTTGGTGAAAATGTTTAATTCAATTTTGGTTTCCAACTTCATTTGGTGAAGAGAACAAACTAAATAATTTTCCGTAAGTGGTAGTGCTTGACCCTGTATACAGACAGCAGAAAACGATCCCCTCTACCCATATAGCAATTCTTATGATCTGAAGCTGGGTTTATTATTGGGGAAATCAATATTTTGACGACGAATCGATCAAGAGTTGCCAGTTTAATCAGAATCAGCAAAAGAAAAATCATGAAAAAATAGTGTATGAAGCACTACAAATCTCAGACAAACCAGCGCCTCAGGAAAATGGTCATCAGAGAAGACTACAATATTGCAACTGGGTACTTGATAACCACAAAAATGTATGTTAAAATTGTTATTTCCGTCAACCGACTGCCCTCTCACAAGCAACCCTCAGAAGTCCTCGAGAGACTTGTGCGAGCTAGGGAAAACGTAGCCCTTACATTTTAACGTGTGATGCAATGCACGAGACTGGTGACCACGCTGAGAATCAAACCCGCGAACCATGGAATAGGAAGCGAACACTTGACCGACGCGTCACGACGGCCCACAAGAAACTAATAATGAAGAATTGATAAGATAATCCAGTCTTTCACTTTAACCAATACAATAGGAATATTCGTCAGCAAGTCTCCAACAGAAAATAACTGCTGCCACCTATGACCGTTGAAGTATACCTGTTAATCCGCGTATTCACTAGAGTATGATTTCAGCGTCCACATTGTCCGATAATTCGGCTCGTCCGGTGCTCATTCTGTGCTCATTCGGAACGAATGCTCTAATGAATCCCCGGCTTTAGATTCTTGACGAAGTTTTCTGCAAGAAATACTTTTCAATGCTCAATAAATATATTGAGCGGTGATCACCAACTTCAGCTTACCGGACCTAAATCAAATCAAATCAATTTTTTTAATTGTTTTGATGTTCCTGAAGAAGATGTAACCTATCACAATCAATGGTTCTTTATTGGGAGTGAAAATCGTATAATCCAAAGTTCAATTTAAGACAGGCCCGTCTGATATTTTCGGTAAGTTAACATCAAAACAACTATTTAATTGACCTCGACGAAAACGCTGCGCTCTTGGCAACAACAATTTCGATTTCTCGATAGAGACGACTGTCGCTACTGGAAAGGTCCAGTGCTGATTTCACGCTGCACTAATTTTAAAGTTGAGGCGATTTCGTGTTTATTTTCGAACTATCAAGGCGTTGTTGGTCAGTAACGTAGCGGTTACTCTGAACTTGGTAGCTCGGCTTTAGTGCTATAAAAAGTATTTTATGAAGTTTCTGGAGATGAAAGACAAGAAACTGCTTTTATTACTGAGGATTCGTCTGAAACATGGCGATGGGCAAGAAATTACTGTAATGAAAAAGAAGCTTAATATACGACCAGTCAGCAAGATATAAAATCACCAACAAGCTTACTGCCAAATATACCATGTACTAACTTTGAAAAAAAAAAAGTCTCAAGAGACACCAAGGCACAGAAAGAATCATATTCAGATTCAAGGATCAAAGATCAAAAAAATATATACTAAAGAATAAAATATATGGAAAATTTTGAAAGAATAATCTTCAAACAAAAACCAGTCCATCCTGCTCCCAAAATTCTAGTTTTATTCTAAATTCATCCACTGGGCCTTGGTGTCGCGTAGGTAATGTGCTCGCTTGCTAATTCCAGGTACGCGGTTTCGATTGACCGCGCCGTGCATGGCATCACACGTTAAAAGGTAAGGACTTCTGAGGTTTGCTAGTAAGGATGCAGCCGGTTTGCGGGAATAATAATTTATCAATTTTAACTTCACCAATACTAGAATGAGACAAAATCCACATTGGCCCTGTTATGTATTCACCTAGTATAAGGTTGTTGATAATAGTTGTCAGTGTCGATTGATACTGTTAAGATTCTTCTGGTTTATAATATATTTAAAGTAACTATTTTGACTCCTGTTATTCTCCACCTTGAGAACACTACAGGCCCCTATTGGAATCACCTCTCCACTAGGAAGGATTGATTATCAACTGCAAAATGATTCGGTTGAAGATACTGCTGAACACGTTCTGGCCAGCAAGCTTATAGGCGGTTGTTAAAGAAGTTGACCTGAATCAAATATTTTCCAAGTATTCTTCAAACTGAAATACTTTTTACGCCGCTCTAATTTTTCAAAAACTCGTAGTTATCCTCTTTTGCTCCATTTAATTTCTTGAAGGCATTGAAGAATTCCGCTTCTGGTCGGGCCAACAAGACACTGGATTTCACGAACCAGGGGAATAATTCCAACAAGATGCTTGACTGTTGATTAATCGGTACCATCTGTCGGAAGTTCTTTGAGAACAGAATATATGACTAGTTAAATGCCAAATATGGGCCAATATAGCTCACAGTAGTTATGATATACTCTGGGTATGCATTGAGGAATAGTCCTTTGAAAAACGGCAGGGGTTTTAACCAACCCAAAAGGCATTCTAAAGTACCCCATCTGTCCATTTGGAGTAACTAATGCTGACATCTGAACAAATTCTTCTTCAAAAGCAAATTAATGTTACCTTGAAGCCAAATTGAGAACCATTGCCCTTGAGATAATCCAATAAAACATCAACTGGTGGTAGTGGATATTTGCCCATGAAGGTTTTTATATCGTCAGATCGGTAATCAACACACACACATTCGTTCTTCTCCATTTTTTTTTCCAGCAGAATGGCGAGTCAGACGGAATTTTCTGCTGCAGATAGGCCTGAAAGAGGATATTCCTGGCTGGCTGGCGTGTTTTCCAAAATCTGGAAGTTCGCGACAGTAGTCGTCATTCCCGTAACAGGTGAAAAGGACTACTATAGTAGCATTCATTCTAACACTGTTCCTGCTTCTTGCACTGGAAAAGTTGGGAAAATTTTACTGGGTAGAAAAGTCGGCGGTATCAGCCCAGTTTACGAAAAATGCGCCTGAAAAATTGAAAGGACAAGTTCCAACAGGGACTTCAGTAGTGCCTTTTTACGTAGAAGATGCTTTTGACAAGGCAAAGACAGCAAATATACGAGCAGTAGTGGTGGTCAGAGGAACGTCATCTAGGTTGCATATCCGCTAATTAGTAGAAGGGTTGGGGTGTCCTAGGAAGACCATAGGTTTGACGCAAGGGTGGAGAGAGCTGCCCTCAGGGAAACTGGCACTCTTCTCACCTAGCGTACTTAGCCATGTCATGTCATCCGCTTTTTTATAAAAAAATACAACTGGAAGGACCTGCCCATCGCTATTATGTCAGATGTGTCTTCAGGTTTATCCATCGCTACCCATTAATTTTTTGTTGGCGTTTCATAAGTTTAAGTATCGTTTTGAAATGGATTCTGGAAGATGTTTCTACTTCTGAATATTTTGAGAGTATTCATAGCAATGACGCAAATTCAATATGGATATGTCCAATGAATACATAACCACTTGTCTGTATGAAATTAAGAGCACTTGCATGCAGCACATGACGTAACCAACTTCGCACTTGTATAATAGCTTTAATTTTATGTTCGTTGCATAATATACTGATCGAGTTGAGGAATATATTAGAAAACACAATTCCAGTTGGACAAAATTTGTGATCGAATATGGATACTACGACGCAGTATTGTGATGACTCGTTTTCCGCATTTATTCCTCGAAAATGCATTTTTCATATGCATTTGCAAGTCAAGTGCAATTTGTGTGCACACAATCTATAAATACTCTTGTTTACGAACTCGAACTGTGTCGTTGCATGCAACGCAGCTAGCGATATAAATAAAGTGAAAAAATCTTGTCTGATCAATAGTCTAAAGTACGACGGTCAAATATTCGTATTATTTCATTCCACTTCAGGCTATTAAGGCAGTCAAGGGCAGCATGATCAAATAAGAAACATGGCTCAGCAAAACAGATTGCAAGCCGAACATGTCTTCAGTTCTTGAACCTTTGTAGATAACCTCATTTCAATTGATTTCGAATTATGAACGGATAAGTTTAATAACGTTAAACCAGCAAAAACAACTGCAAGAGATTCGAACACAACAATTTTTTTATACATTTGAGACTGTAGGGAAGAACGGGGCAAAGCATTATACAAATATTTCGCCATAATTATACCCATATAGGTAAAAATTGAATTGAATATCATCATGAAGATCCTAACGGTCACTGTGTCATATTCTGGAACTTTGTAGAATTATGTAATTAGGTATTCACTTTGAAATACAAGTAACATATTTGCTACATTGGGAAGTGAGGTTAACTCTCGACATTCTTCTTCTTCTTCTTCCTTCAATGGCCTACGCTCTGAGCAATTTACTCAGCTATCTCTTCTTTCTTCAAAAAGGGCTAACATGTTAGTAAGGGTGAACAGAACAACAAAGGCCAAAGACTTTTCTCGCTTGGGGGTAAAAAGAAGTCTCTGCTAAAAGCTGTTAACCTACGGACGACTAAGAATAAATTATGGTTATCGATTTCTGTGAAAACTGATCAAAAATTCATTTCGTAACCAACAGTGTCAAAAGTCAAACTTTTGTCACTGTTGATAGTGTCCAATAACTTTGTGTTTTATCGTAGCCAAAATACTTTTTTGAAAGAATTAAAATTTGTTTGTTGTTGTTTTGTTTGTACGTTGCTAGATAAAGAGTATAACTGAGGAATACAACTAATTCCACAAAGTGCAAGTTGATTTTTAATCATTCATCTAGTCGTCCTCGTAAATCACTTTCACAGAAGATAACAATTTCTCAAAGCTCGTACGATTGTAGTAATCGAATATTTAGTTGCAGATGACTCACTTACAGTATCTATTATTATCAACAAGTTGGTCCTTGGAATTGACGAAAATAGGATCATCGTCCAAAAAAACAGTTGATAAAACAGTGAACGGAATTAAAAATAAATATTCCCTGTGAATACAGCGGAGTCTTTAAATAAACAAAATAGGTTCAACTTTTATTAGTGAATGCCTGGATGATTCTATGGAGATCAATGTTTTCAATGTCAAGTTTAATTGCATATTTAAATTACGGACAGTGAATAGATTTTTGAAATTACACTAGAAGCCAAAAATACCACAATATTTGACTAGAAGTTTGAGAATCGACAAAATCGATTGACGTTAGAAAAAAAAATAATAATAACGAAACCTGTTCACAAAAAAAATCCATAATGGCCATTATTGAGAAAGGGGTGCCACAAGGTTCGGTTCAGTTCATGCTGGTACAGAAACGCTACTAGTGAACATACAAAAAGTGCGTTGTAGAGGTTGAACATATTGGCTGTTCAGAGTGAAATTTATAAATCAAAGTACCATCCCTATTTTTCAACAGCTCATATATATATAAGCATTTTCATTTAGAATATGCTCTCTTTATTTATGTCCTGTTTATCTAGCTGAACGTTCTGTTTTCTCATAAAAGGAGCTTCAACAATCACCCTGCATATTCACATTTCGCAATGATGACTGATAACAAATTAGCAAATAATGAATGATCTAAGTAATCATTTCTAACCATGAATGTATAGTAAAACGTGATGAGAAGTAAATAATATCACTATGTATAATGACGATTCAAAAATGGAATTACATGTTTGTTCAAAATTACAGAAACACCTTAATTAGTTCAAGGGCACAGGCAATTTTGAACTTCAGTTGCAATATCAGATAACAGACAAATCAGATAATTAATTCATTATCAGTCACAAGTTGTTGAAATGAACTGGCTTCTATACAGAGTGTATCCTAAATGATGTCATTAATTTCAGGTGGTGATTCCTTGTAACATTGTATTCAAGAAAGTTCATATAAACGTATTTCCTAACTTGCTTCGTTTCCGAGTAACAGTTTAATAAAAAATCAGTTTTTCATAAATTACTCAAAATTCTTTTAAATGATTTTGGATATACTTCGTGTGTTTCTTAGTAGTAACAAGAGGCGTCTTTTTACGAAATTAGAGTTTGAATTTTAATTCCAGTGGCGCAACAGTTGACATCTCGTTACTCGGAAGCGAAGCAAGTTAGGACACACGTTTATATGAACTTTTCTCCATAAATATGACAAGGAATCACCTCCCGAAATTAATGACAGCATTTAAGATACACCCTGTATATTATTTGAACGCGCAGTGACAACTTGTGTTTTTTGTTTGTGACTGTAACAGTCACTGGTGCAATGCTGTTACCAAGTTATATAAATGATAACCATGGTTCTCCCGATTCGTTGATGAGGGTACCATTTCTCCAACTAACTTGATAAACATCTCATTTTTTCAGAATCGGATAATAAAAATACGGAAGGTTTGGTGGTAATATTGTCATACAAATTGTTTGGGGCATTCTAGTTGTCCGACAGTACCCAAAAGTTTGCAGAGGCCCTAAAATAAAAACGCCTGAGGACTATCAGTTATTATGAGCTTTTTGTTTAAATTTATTAATTCCAGATGGATGCTCCAATATGGCGAATGAGCTTTGTTATTATGGCTCGATTCGATTCAAAATTGGTATTTGGAGGTTCTCTGTGTCCGAGATTATGAATTTGTTGTCAAAACTTGTAAATTGAAAATGGTGGACTATTTTGGTGATTATGGTACGATTCGATTAAAAATTGGTATGTAGGGGTTTTGGCGGTCGGGAAATACGAACTTTTTGTCAAAATTCATGAATTCAAGATGGTGGCTCAAGATGGCGGACGATTCTTTTGATTATTGTTCGATACACCTTAAATTTTATTTATGACAAATACATTCACGCCATGGAATTTTTCGTGAAAAAACGTTCATTATGAATTGTGCAAATGAATTCATTGCACAATATCAAAAATGATACCAAAACCTGTATGTGTTCAATCTTAACATTCAACAAAGAAATGTTATACACAATTAATTGTACTGACAACAGAGAAAAAATATTTTTCGCCAAAAATGCACTGGTTCACGAAAAATTTCATAGCATGAGTGCATTTGTCTGTTATAATTGTTTCAATGTCTGCCACATTTTTTTCGTGTTTCTTTCCATTACGAAATAAACTATTGAAATAAATACCTATTTTTCTTTTAGCGTATCACTTGCAGCGCCGTATGTCTAGATCGTTTGTATATCAATTTCGTACTGATTCTATTTCGACAACCATTGTCATTACGTACAAAATACTGACTATGTGAGAACACTCTATATCTTGACTCTAATGCAATCAAGCATAAAATTGTTGAACAGGAGTAATAGTTCTCGCTTGAACAAACCTCTATTTTCAATTACTTTGTAATCAAACTTTTCTTCGTAAAATGAAATTTCATTAATGGGTTTCTGGTAACGAGTCTATAAATTGCTCTGAAACTGTCAACACTGAAATTGTCGGTTTATGCAGAGGCATGCTTTTGACATTTTGGTTTCAAATGTTTTTCATGTCATAGGAAAAACAACTCACTACTCACATATACGAATACGAATTAATAATTTAATAAGTCGTAGACTTGAAAACGAAAACGAAAAACGAAAAAGATTCAGGGAGCCAGAGTGAATGCGAGAACTAAAATTATCAAGAAATGACGATGAAAATGGGACCGAAACTATACAGCAGTTAGATTGTAATTGTTTAGAAATTCCCTATGCCATTTTATTATACGAACAAAATCAATATTTTAAGAACTGTCATTAGGTATGAATAAAACAAAACACATCTGCATTCTGACACAACCAGAGCGCATTGAAAGTTCCGAATTCAGATAGAGTCTAAACAATGAACTGACAAAACACAACAAGGTTACACTTGTGACTTGTTTGGGTGCCTGGACATAAGGGAATAGAAAGCAATGAAAAAGAAAACCAACTTGAAAAGCAAGCATCTGAATCACCATAAGCAGGCCCGGAACCAGCGTTTGGTATTACCAAAGCCAAGTGAGGAACCCAATGAATGAGTAAAAAAAACACCAAACATATTGAGAAAAAATCGAAGGGCAAGCAATAGAGATATTGTCCTTGACAAGAAGACTACCTGGAAGCCGCCTGTGCCACCCCGTGCAGGACAGTTCGTAGGTTATTCCCACCATGTCCTCTACTCGAAAATGTAATTTTTTAATTTGTTATAAACAATAAACAACAAAAAGTCGTGTTTTTTTTAGTTTTTTTTATTGTCAAATGGAAACTATTGAAGCAGTGTTAACGGTGCAAAGGGATGAACCGTAGAGAATTGAATTCCGAAGAGAATGACGGGTCACGATCCGATCGGATAATTAGAACTGGAAAAAAGCGGGAAGAGAAAATTGTGTTTTTTTTTTTAAATTCATAACTCTGCCATTTTTTAACATTAAGATCTGAAACTTTGCACGATAGTATCTCGGAATAATAGTTTTCGAACAATCGTCATTTGAATTTTTTTTGGAAATATTTTCGCGGAGAGCTGGATGCGTTTGAGGTCGTCTGATTGAAATTGAAAAAATTGATTTAGAAAGTAGACGTGAACAGTAACAAAACGTCTATTCTGATTTTTCGATAAAACGCGTCTAAGTGTGTTAAAAACTAGTGAGAACATGAGGGAAAATGGCCGACCACGCGTAAGCGGTCGAGTGTTGGGGGACTGTTATAAAAAACAAAATGGCGGCTCCAAGATGACGGACGAGATTTGTGATAATGGTTCGATTCTATTCAAAATTGGTATATACGGGTTTTCGGAGTCAGAAATTATGATTTTTTTAATCAAAATTCATGAATTCAAAATGGCGGCTCCAAGATGGCGGACGAGATTTATGATTATAGTCAGATTAGATTCAAAATTGGTATGTGAGGTTTTTTTAGGGCGTATATTTCGAATTTTCTATCAAAATTCCAAGATGTCACTATGGTCTGATTTGATTCAAAATTAGTGTGTGAGAGTGTGAGGGTTTTCAGGGACAGAGATTATGAATTTTTCGTAAAAATTTATGAATTCAAGCTGGCGGACCAAAACTCAACTCAATAATCATCGTCACAACACGGGTGTGCTTGATAAAGTTCTCTCGAGTTCTTGAACACTCTGTATTATTAAATTAAACTAAAAAATATGAGAATATAGATCGAAAGCACCCACGCTTTTTTACATTTGAGAAATTGAATTGTCAATTATTTTTTACTTTTTAGTCCAGGGGAAGTAAAGCTTCTTCTTTAGTTTTTTTAAACTAATAATTTTTGCTATATAAAACCGTGTTGTGACGATGATAATTGAGTTGAGTTTTGGTGTTAGGTCAGAAACCTTCGAAAAACTTGTGCGAACCAGGGGTGACGCAGCCCGTATCTTTTAGCGTGTAATTCCATGCACGAGACCAGTGACCGCGATGGAATGCGAGCCCAAGCACCTTTTTCTGAAACACGAGGTTTGTATAAGTATACGTTTGTCCCTAATGAACTGTTTGGTCAGGCCCGGTCTGGCCAGGGCGGCTGGTCGGCGATCGCCGAGGGCCTCCGGCTCAAGGGGGCCACAAGTTTGCGTCATAATCTTGCAAAAACAATTTTTTTAAAACAATCGCCGCACCGTTCGCTCGGCTCAGCGAGTGGTAGTGACGTGACAGCGGCGCGGCGCGTCTGCGCCCTGTCAGGACTCAAGCAGACAGCTCAGCCACAGACTAGATATCTAATTTATCTATCTATTAAACATAGGCTAACTATTTTGTCGTGAGAGGACATAGTGACCTCGTTATATTTCCGGCGGGGGGGCCTCAAATCACCGTCTAGCCGAGGGCCACCAATGGAGCCAGACCGGGCCTGTGTTTGCTGTACTTATTTCACGTATAAATAAACACAAGCTAAAAAACTTTGTTGAATCTCAATGCAGGCTAGAGTATTCACTCTTACTCATCACACTGAATGTAAATAGTATGTGATTTCAGTGAAATGGATCAGTACCTACCTCCCTAAGTATCCGAATCCGTTACTGAAACAAATGAACAAAAAACAGTTTCGCTTCCAGAGAAACAAGGTCGAAGAAGCCCTGTGACCACACCGTTTCTTAACAATACAAAATATCAGCGACAAAAGACGCTGGAGAAGCCAACGTTGTGAATTTGAAAAATTGTACTGCAATTGAATTAGGCATTTTCCTATATGAATATCCAAAGGATACCGCACACTTAAATAGGGAAAGTGGCCCCCTGTCGAATCGGCTGAATTTTTGATATGTTGTAGTCGAGGTCATTCCAAACAAAAAGTCCAATGGGCACAACATTTTCTTTAGGCTAGTTTTGGCGCTGGAGGCCAATGAAAACCTTTATTTGTTCTCCATTGATGAACAATACAAAACGTTATCCTGGATAATGATCAGTATTCTGAGTAATCAAGATGTAAACATTCATCAATATACTATTTAGCTGTTGTTCTTTGGTCAATTATACAGTATGTTCCAGCTACTCACAATTTTTAAAGTCCAATAATTCGAAAATGGTTACAATTCGCTTTAGGAATCTACAATGAAAAAAGGTTTATGAGTCCCATTCTACAGCGAATATCACATCACATAGTCGAAAAATATACGAAAGCGAAGGTTAAATTCGAAAAGTTCCATACTGAAAAATATCTTTGACCATCATGTATAATTTGAAGGCATGAGAAAGAATAAGAAATATTGAAAATATGTCAATAAGACGGCCTTAGAAAAATTTTCTTTCTAAATCTATCATTGTAACGTCAGAGATTTATACGGTATGCATCTTCAAATGGACTTATTTCGAGCAAAAATTCGTAACATCCAACTGATTCAGAGACAATCAATAGTAATAGAGAGGTGAATGAAGGTTACGCAGATGCTTGAAAAATTCAAATATATATAATTATAAATAACATTTTATTTTAAAATAATGCGTTCCATCATCTAACCCAATTTTTTTCGCATCGCCCTGTATATGAGGCTATACATTCTTATTCTGGATCCTGTTGCCTGAATAACTTTAGTTTCGTTTTGAAAATTGTTCGAGATTGGGCTACTGGATAATATGAAAACATTGCATCCCAACTGCACAAAAAATTATGTGGTTTAAAAATACTAAAGAATACGCTTTACTTTCAACGTGGACTAAACAGTAAATAATATTTGACAATTGAATTACTCAAATGTGAAAAAAGCCTGGGTACTTCCGATCTATATTCTCATATTTTTTAGTTTAATCTAACAATACTGAGCGTCTAAGAGCTCAAGAGAACTTCGTCAAGCACCCTTTGCTTTTTTTACATTGAATTGTCAATAATTTTATAATATTATATATTATAATATTTTTTTATGACTGAAAAATCTAAATCTCCGACCCCGAAAACCCCCTCACACACTAATTTTGAATCGAATCAGATCATAACGACAAAAATCGTCCGCCATCTTGAAGTCGCCATCTTTAATTTATAAATTTTTGACAAAAAATTTGAAACATATGACCTAAAAAACCCCCACATACCAATTTTGAATCGAATCGGACCATTATCACAAATCCGTCCGCCATTTTTTCTATTACAAAAATGTCATATTGCATTGTCACCGGAATTAATTACATAGACACATACATACATACAAGTGAAGCTAATATAAGCGTGTTGATAACAAGAGTTTTATCATCAACTTGAAGTATTAATTAGTTTGACCATAAAAGATGAAACACACTGTATAATTGAACATCTGTAATGTCACCAATGAACAATACTTCTAATATTATCTTATATTGATGAATGTTTATATCGTGATTACTCAGAATAGTGAAAATTATTCAGGGTAACGTTTTTTGTTGATTAACAATAGAGAAAAAATGAGAATTTTCAACGCCCTCTACCGTCAAAACTAGCCTATAGAAAAAGTTTTGCGAATTGGACATTTTGTTTGGAATGACTTGGACTACAACATATCGAAAATTCAGCCGATTCGACAGGGGGCCAATTTCCCTATAAAAGTGTGCGGTGTCCTTTCTCCGAAATGAGGATAGTTATCTTTAAATGGTGAAGATTATGGAATAAATCACTGTCAGAAAAATAGCTTCCAGATTACAAACTGAAGATGTCAACAAGGACCTATAGAACTATGTTTACGTCTAATAAACTTTTACCATTACCTGGCAATTTTTTGTCAACACAGTGATGAAATATGATAATTTGTCTTTCTATATTAGTGGCAGCGCCAACTCAATTTAAAATAAGCCATTCGCATATAAAATAATTAAGAGCGTTATAATTTTTATCTGTTCACAATTTCTCGACAATTATTGAAATAGGTTTCATCAATTTTCTGGCGAGTGGCTTTGCCAACTTTATGTACATTCATACGAGGTTTATTGCCAAAATTGCCTCGCAAAAAAAAAAATTGTTTCATTCTAGAAGTTTTATTACTTCTGGTCAACTGTTATGATCTATATAGCACACACCCAACTTGCCCTTTCGATAAAAAAAAATAGAATTCTTGGTGATGTCTCGCTCATAAACTGATAATGAAAAAATGGATATAGTGATCCAGTTTTTCGCTAAAACCTATATAATTGGTATATTAGCAGGCATATGTGCAACAGAAAACAACTACTGCCCCCTACAACCGTTGAATTATCTGCATTTTTTTTTCAAGAACTACTTTGCAATGCTCTATTGAATAAACCGCATAGCCAAAATTATGTTTCAATCGGATGAGCTAGCCACCACTGATAATTGGTAA
Organism: Chrysolina haemoptera; assembly: GCA_958298965.1. NCBI lineage: Eukaryota > Metazoa > Arthropoda > Insecta > Coleoptera > Chrysomelidae > Chrysolina > Chrysolina haemoptera. The sequence continues at coordinate 8,392,196 of OY282600.1, read as the reverse complement.
TGACCACGAAACTTTGGTATGCTTCCCTCGTTTTAATCATCACATAATAATATTGACTATGAGATTCGTAGAGCATTGTTAAGTTATTCTTGTAAAAAACTCTATCAAGTATCGAAGAGACATAATTCGACGGTCGTAGGTTGCAGTACTTGTTTTCTGTTGGAGATTATAATTCCTATTGTATGTTTGAGCGGAAGCGTATAGACAATTCAATACATTTCTTCATTATTAGTAAATGATCTCCCATCAAGAAGTGTACATTTCCTCTTGGAACTCGTTCATAAACTCGTTAATTTCTCTGAAATACTACTGATCGGAGCATTTCTTTTCAAGGCAGCAACCCGTGCAGCCGATGAACTTGGTCTCTTTTTCGACTTTGAACGGGTTAATCCAAACTCTGTCTGTCTGTCTGCCCGTTCAGCAAAAGGCTCACATTAAATAAAGCAGCGGAGACAGGAGTGCTTCTGCAGCTGCATAAGGATAAGCCAATGCATGGGGTCTTCTTCAAGAACATTGAAGACCTTGGATTATCAAAAAATCTGACCTTCGCTTTTCTCAGGTCAAGTGAGCTGAAGTCGGAGACCGAGGGACCATAATGGCTTACCAGGATGGTGTCTTCTACACCCTGGTCTGGTATAAAGATCCCAGACACTAGATGCAGAGCGTGTCGTGAGGCGCCTGAGACCCTTATGCATTTGCTGTCAGCATGTCCAGCATATGCGGTCTCAGCCTATATCCACAGGCATAACGCGGCTCTACGAGTGTTGTACTACCATCTACGACACTCGTATGGTATAGACGAGACACCGGTGTTGCCTTATGCTCCGGGGGATATTGAATCCGTTGTGGAGAATGAGAAGTGCCGAATATATTGGAACTACTCATTCCCCACCCTCAGGCAAATACAAGCCAATAAGCCTGATGTAGTCCTCCTCGACCATCAAAGTAAGACGATTTTCTCCATGGAGTTTTCGGCTCCTGGCGAAACGAACATCGTCCGAAAAGAGGAGGAGAAACGGACTAAATATAGAGACTTACTCTTTGAACTCCGCAGGCTCTACCCAAACCATTTTGTTAAAATGGTGGTTCTGATTATAGGGGTCCTTGGTGGTATGATGGACACACTGCTTTCGAACTTAAAAATCATACCGGCTTGCCATAATATGGCAGAAATCTTAGCCGGACGATTGCAGAAGGCCGTCATCCTTGGTTCACTCCGTCTGCTCAGGGCACATGATTCTCGGACCCAGTAGTTGCTCACCCCATGGACGTGGGGAGTGGCTATCTGGGTAAATGTCACCAGCGCGCCCTCCGGATGTGTCGGAGATCCGGAGACAGGGCCTGACTGGTATAATCCAAAAAAAATAATAATAATAATGTGAATTTTTGGATCTCGAAAACGGCTTTTCAGATCAAATTTATTATTCAGATGAGGTATTGCAACTTAAGTTCATATACTTATATAGCGTCTTTTCTGGAAAAAGGTAATTTTACTAATAATAATAATAATATGAATTTTTGGATCTCCGGAAACGGCAAAGTGTATATGGCCGTGGGTAAGTTATAGTACGTAATGCGTGTTGTAAAGCAATTACGAACGGAAGTCGCGTAAATTTTACATTTGTGCGTAATATGCTTTTTACAACACTTGTTACGTAATATACTATTACACGTAATGCTTACTTACTACTGCTCATTAATCAACACCACACAGCACTTTCATCAAAACAGTTTATAATTTCAAGAATGTTAACTATAGAACAGAAAGTTACGCTAGTAATAAGGTAAAACAAATGGCCCTGGGCTGGTAACACACCGAAAAAGGAAAAACGCCACAAATCACATCGTTTTTGAGAACTGAAGGCTAACCACACACCGATAAATCAAAAACGCATTAAAGTAAAACATTTGCCTGAAAACAAAACGGTTTAATGCAAAACGTGTTGCTGTGCAGAAAAACAGTGCAAATAGAGTAGACCTCGGAGTAAACGTTCAGCGTCAGCTTCACGTTTTTGAGTTTTCGGTGTCACCAGCCTTTAGTCTATACGTATTCAGTTCAAAAATCATAAAAAGTAAAACTGTTCTCATCACAGTTGGCAAAAACTTTGTGAAGCATGGGTGGCGATGGGAATTTGTATGTTTCCGCACCTATACAAAATATAATTTGTTTTTCAAACTATTTTTGGATGGTTTCTATGGAATCGGCTGAAACTAGATAAAAATTCACTAACAAAATTACGTTCAATTTGACAACAAACTCACTCACTGTTCTCGTATTTGGAAAATACGTTGGATTTCTTGTGAAAAAGTGCCCTGAAAACGTCTAGTTTTTATCATTTCGTTCAAAATTTAACCTATACCTCGTAGTTCTTATAATAACTGAGATTTTCATGGTGGAGCCTCTTAAAACGGGCACGGTGTAGAAGATTGACATGTTCGAGGTTTTATTCACCAGATTCAATATCTACAGTAGTACACACATCATAGCAAAAAATTCGTTATGAAATTGAAGTGGTGGGTTGATTTATTGACATAATTTTCAAATCTTATTCCCATATAACTTTTTTATTGAAGGACGCATTTCTACGTTATTTCCATATAAATCTTTTGAAAATGCCATGAATCCAGTGGAGTTGTTAAATTCTATTTAAAAAAATCTCTAGTTTGTTTTTGGATATTTTAACCTTGAAAAAAATTCGAAGTAAGCCTTGGAATTTTTATTTTTATTTCGAATTTACGGCACTCAGTTCAGAACTATCGATGCTCTATCTGTTGAAAAAAAACAATAAACCAAAATTATTTTATTCTGTAAATTCTTCCACATACATAATTTCCTATATTTGTGAATCCGATTGTACCTGTTTGTGCTCACTGAACCGAGCGTACAGTCTATCCTTTTCGCTTCTCATGTTATTCTTTGCGCACTTGAGTGGGAATGCAACATTCTCAGCTATGTTTGTTTTACTGTAATTTGAATGATTTCGTCATGTCCCAGACAAAAAAAGTCTAGCGGACGCCTTCAATAACAAAAACGCCTAATTTCATCTCAAACGCGTAGCATCGTCGCCATGTGCTGGTATCTCATTACCTTGGATACAGCGTCGATAATAAGTTGTGACCGCCCAATACGCACTCGCAATTATGCCGCCACTCCAATCGATAGTAGCTATTGCAAAGAGCGAAGGAAGAACTATGTTTTTTCTGAAAACCTCGGCAAGAACGAGACATGCCCAGGTGGCCGCCCCTCTCTTTGTCCACCTCTCTTTTTCTCGCTCAATGTCTCGTTGTTCGAACGAAATCGTCAGTTTGAGAAGACGTTTGAAAGCGATATTGCACGAGTTCTTCGCGCGGGCTCTATTTGGTAGAGGGGCGAGAAGGTTTGAGAAACTGGAAGAAATTGCTTTTATTTTCACTCGGAATCGGATCATAATAACAAAACTCGTCCACCATCTTGGAATTACGAATTTCGACAAAACATTCATAATCTTTGACCTCGAAATCCCCCACATTCCTAATTCAAATAGAATCAAAACTATACTCACAAAAATCTTCTAACATGTTGAAATTATGAAGTTTGACGAAAAAATTCATAATGTTCGGCACCGACAACCCCCACATACCAATATTGAATCGAATCGGATCATGATCACAAGACTAGTCCGCCATCTTGTAGTCTCCATTTTGAATTTACAAATTTTGAGAAATAATTCATGACGTCCCATCCTGAGAAACTCCAAATACTAATTTTGAATCGAATCGGGCCATATTCACGAAACTCGTCAACCATCTTGGAGCAGTCATCTTGAATTCATGAATTTCAATGAGAAATTAAGAATTTCCGACCTCGAACACCCCAACATCCCAATTTTGAACCGAATTAGACCATAATAAAAAAACTAGTCCTCCATTTTGAATTTATGCGTAAAACCTCCAAATATCCATTTTGAATCTATTCGGACCATAATCACAACACTCCGACACCTTGGAACCGCCATCTTGATATCATGAATTTCAACAAAAAAATCATAATCTTCGAAGTCAAAACACATACCAATTTTGAATGGAATTGGACCATAATTGCAAAAACTGTCCGCCATCTTGGATTTATGAATTTTGATACAAAATTAATTGAATTAATTTTTTTCATCACAAACTGGAATACTTAGCAATTTATTCAATTTCTTATATATGGGAAATCTGTCAAGTTTGGTTTTTCCATGCCCTAAAATTCACATTTCGGGAGATTTTTTTAAATTTTTTTTCTGATAAGTGCAGAAACCACATAGATGATCTCCGATTTTTTTCAGATTTTTCATTTGAAATCTGACTAATGAAAATAATATGTTATATAGAATGTGCCAAACTACCTGAGTTTGGTACATTCTGTATAATGTACCTTATGAAAAATATATTATTCATTCATTAAATAATCATATTAATCGTTTTTCTTTTTTCTAAAAATTCAATCTCTTATGGTTTTTCTTAGATTTTCGAATAAGCCGAGAAATTCACATTAAAGAATTAATGAGTAGGACGTCAAATTGCTTTCCGTGCGGTGTTGCCGATTTTCTCACCACGGCTCGGGAGATTAAGTCGGCTGTGATCAAACCATAATTACAAATCTCGTGCGCCATCTTGTAACCGCCATCTTAAATTAAGAAGTTTACCGATAAATTCATAATCTCCGACCGAAAAAACCCCCACGTACCAATTTTAAATGAAATCGGACCACAATCACAAATCTTAACCGCCATCTTGGAACCGCCATTTTGTTTATTTCCTCCAACAAATATTCTATAATGCATTGTCACAAGAATTATGAATGCTTGCCAAATTTCAAATTAATCGGACGACTAGGAGTTGGTCAAAATTCACTTGTAAAAATTGATTTCAGCACCGGGACAGGTGGAACAATAATTAAAAGTTTGTAATGAGACAAACATTGTGCAAATACAAGTGTTACTATGAGAACCTGGGGGATTATTTAGATACGAATCACAATTCACATACTCATTACATATGAATAAAAAAACATGAATGAACTTAGTTCGACACTTTATTCTGAACAATCTAAGGATAATAATACTTCCTTCCATACTGTTTCTTCTACTTATGTCTAGGATTTTCAGCTGAAATGAATACTTTTAATGAATTTGGTCGCTTGACTAGTGAAAAAGCTACACATAACATGCCGTGCATAACATTGAACTAACTTTTTGAGTCTAGTCCAAATACTGTAAAATTATTCACGTAAATAAAGAAAAAGTTCCTCTTGCAGCTACGTACACAGTACCTTTTCTTCTTTTAAATCATACTGGTTCGAGTATTAGACGGCTACGCATCACAGATTTTCGAATGAAAAGTTTACATGAATAATTTATGCTTCGATAATTTTTTTGAGAATAACTTGGCCGCTGATGGTGACTGCCAAAATCGACATTAATTGGTCAATTGGCATATAAGATTCAGCACCTAAATTGTCACGACTAATAAAATGACAAATAAAAATACGTTGCTGACGATGGCAACAATGCAAATAGGTATTACAAAAATGTACGCTATATGACATTATTAGGACTGTTATTAGCATGAAAGCAAAATGTATTGGGGATTAAATGCGAGAGAAGCGAACCTTGAACGATTCCTGTGAGTGATATTTTTCAACCTTGTAGAATGTTCCTCTTTTCAATATACAAGAAATGTTTTTATTTTTGTAAAATCGCGTCGGGAAAGATCCAACATTGATTTGATTGCCTGTTCGGATGTCATATAGCGCCATCTTACGAAGAGTAGGCTAATATCCAAAAGCTACAATGCAAGTACCACAAAAATTCACAAGATGGTGCCATATAATATAATTTATTTTATGAAAAATTTTTCAGGAAAATCGGCTATATAGATAAACCAAAATTTCAATTATTTATATTGAAATTCAATGTAACTCGCATGTAAAGATAAGAAATTGTGATTATTTAACAATCATTCAAGATTCGTGGAAACAGTATAGTATTCTACTTGCATATTGAGGCTATTATCCGCTTGGGTGATTAAAGACACTAGCCTGCGGCTCATACTTCACTCAACTTCATTCGCGTGAATAATAGCCACCATAATATGCTCGTCGAATATTATACTATTACCGCGTCAATTAAGTTGTTATACACATCGTCGTCGATGTTCATGCCTCCGTTCGCTGACAATTAATATACAGAGTCGAATGTTGATCAATAACAATTGTATGCAAATAAATTTACCTGCCATTGTGAGTATTTACATTTCGAAACGATATGTGCGTATTCGATTATCATCATATCCCTTGCAAAACAGCTACAGGTTATGCATTTATCTACCCCAGGCTCCGAAACAAAGAAAAGGGAGAAACTCCTCGCTAACGTTGAATATTGCATTAAATTCAATAACTTTGATATGGAGTCATTCAATCAAGATATATGTAATATCAATTGGAATTTAATATTCAATTTTGATCAGGTGGATGATATGCTCACTTTTTTTAATAACCAAGTCACAAATCTATTTGATGTTCATGCACCTTATCGAACAATGAAGGCTACTAAGCCTCCATCGCCTTGGATAACTTACAATATATATAAAATGCTTCAACTCAAACACAAAGCTTTTCAACGATATAAAAAATTAAAGACAAGTGGCTCATGGAATTATTATAAGGACCTACGGAACTACGTCGGTAGTGCCATACGTAGAGAGAAAGTCGCTTACTTGAATTATGTTTTGAAACAAAAAAACGCCAAGAACACCTGGAATACCCTGAGATCCCTTGAAGTACTCCGTGATAAAAGTACACCTGATATTCCTCTTCAATTGAAAAATTTGGATTTAATGAATGCACATTTTTCCAATATACCAGTATTGAGTAGAACCCAGGAACAAACTGCTATGCTTGATAAATACTCAATCCCTTTAAATGAGCATGATTTTAACTTTAGTACCGTGAACCCGGAAACTGTCCTGAAATACCTCAATAAAATCAAGAGCAATGCAGTTGGATCTGATGAGATTTCCATTCGCATGCTGCAACTGATAGAACCACATTTATTGAAATATATTACATATATTTTTAATTTCGTCATCACATCCAATAAATTCCCCTCTGTGTGGAAACATGCCAATGTCAGGCCATTAGCAAAATGTAATGAACCGTCAGAACTCTCAGATATAAGACCGATCAGTATTCTCCCAACTTTATCAAAAGCATTCGAAATGATCATTAAAGAACAGATGTCAACATTTTCGAGTAGGACAAATCTGATAACCTATGTACAATCCGTTTTCGCCCACAATTCAGTACTACTACAGCATTGAGTTTGATTACAGATGACATTTTTAAAGCGATTGATGAGGGAAACTGCATTTGTCTCGTTTTGTTGGATTACAGCAAAGCATTTGATACTCTGGATCCAAAAGTTCTCTGTGAAAAATTGGAATATTTTGGTTTTTCTGGCAGTGCGGTTTCATTGGTGAAGAGTTATCTGACCGGTCGGACACAAACTGTCATTCTGGATGGTGACCATTCTTCAACTTTGAGTAGACAATATGGTGTTCCACAAGGCTCTGTCCTGGGACCCCTTCTCTTTGCTCTGTATATAAGCGACTTCCATGAGTACGTCAGGTCAATAAAAATACACCACTACGCGGATGACACCCAATTGTATATGTCGTTCAGTTTTAGTGAAGTCAATGTAGCCGAAGAAAATATAAACAGAAATCTTGAAACTATATTTGACGCGTCTTGTGCACACAATTTAAAACTGAATTCTAAAAAATCTCAAGTTATGCTATTTGGTGCTAAGAGAAAGAGAAATTCTGTTCGCAACTTACTTTCTATACGAATTGATAGAATTCCTATTTCGTTTGTGAGCGAATGTAAGAACCTGGGCTTATGGATCGATACTGATATAAGATTTACAAAACATATCAACCAGTTGTGTAAAGCCTCATTTAATGTTTTAAGGCAGTTATATCCCAGTAGACATTTGATGTCAAAAAATCTTAAATTAAATCTCTGCGAGTCATTGATATTCTCACGAATCGCTTACTGTGATTGTATTTACGGACCTGCCTTAGATCAACATAATGCGCTACGGCTGCAAAAGATTCAAAATAGCTGTATTAGATTCGCATATGGTATACGCAAATATGACCATATTAGTGACTCTTTTGAGGACTCTGGGTGGTTGAAATTGAAGCAAATGAGAGAAATACACCTCCTCACCTACGTCCATAAAATTCTATTATCAGGAACTCCAGTATATCTGCGCGAAAAACTGGTCTCTCTCTCACGAAATAATATTTCCTGCAAAAAACATCAGTTATTGATTCCAAGGCACACAACCGCAATGTACACTCGTGGTTTCTCATATAATTCAGCTAAACTGTACAATGCCATGCCCGATGAGTTTAAAGATTATAGTCTGAGTAACTTCAAAAAACGGTTGAAAGTCTTTTTTCGAACAAGGCAGTGATGTCTATTCCAGTCTCATGACTCTTGCAATGAATCTTGGTTTATGTAGAAAGGGATGCCACTTATAACAATATTTGTATGTACATAATTGGCGTATTGTTAGTACTTGTACTGATAAATTAATATCTTTCTCAAATTTTCAATATACATAGAATAGATGAAAAAAAATATTGCCCATAGCATGGTCCATTATTCTTGAAACTCACTTGATTTCTATGGTATTTCTTTCGAAACAAAAACCTGTTACAAATGTATTAGGAACGGTAACTATTAATATAACCATAATTCTCTCAACAGACAGTTCCAAAATAAAATTTGTACGTACTGAAGAGCAGAAAGTCTTGCTTTCCAAGTAGAGCAATTCAAACCTCCAATTAAAATTTTCATTCAACATGCACCGTCAATTCAAATGATGTCAAGAACTTGAGCAACTGCATAATTATTAACACCACCATAATAGACCTTTTCACAGCCTATGAGAAAACACTGTGAATTGAAAGTATATTCGCTGACATAACAGACATTTTTATTTTTTTTTTCGACTGCTAGTTTCTCTATAATAAAGAAAAAAAAAGTGGTTTTGTGATGTCACGGTCATCAAAATTAGAAAATGTCTTTTCCGCCCTTAACGGCTTGCAACTGCTGTCGCGTGCGGAAAAGTACTACTTTCCGCACTTGTTAGGTAAATAACTATATTGTGTTGTCCTCATTACCTGTCACCGGTCTAGGAATGATTCTTGCTGCTCTCAAAGAAGATTCAAACATTTCAAAATCTTTTTCTAATGGATTTTCTCACATTCAGTCGAGTTAAATCAACATACTTTTCTCAACTCTGGACTGTTCTGTTACATTGACCATAAATGATGAATAACCCCATCATAAACACATTTGAGTAATTATTTTATGCCAAACTACCATGCGACTTGAATTCAGGAAGACAATGAAGGAATAACATCTCAATTCTCTGTCAGAATGAAGTTCATAGCCTAGTATCTATATCACTATACAATATTTATTTCACTGAAGACGATTTCATAATATAAATGATCATAACTCCCAGACTGTACTAAATGGGTGCACACAGTAAAAAAAAATTGTTGTACCAACAATCATTTTGGTCAAATTTTTCTTGTTGATTTGAAAGATATTTTGCAAAAATAACAAGATAAACGTTTATTTCGAAATAGCACCTTATTCAAATTAACAAATTATTTTTATTGAAGTTTCAGTACAAATAAAGAAAATTTCGTTCACCTAAAACAATTCACAAACAAACAGTTCACCGTAATAAAATAATTATTCTGGTGTCCTACTAGCTTTTTGCCTTCTTCCGAATAAAAAATCACTGAAATGTCCACGCGAGGGGGAAACCACTGGGGAATTTTGGTGTACATTTCGTGGGTTTTAGTGGCATAACTTTTAGACTAATTAGACTGATTAATCACTCCTCGCAAAAGGCATGTATTAAATTTCCACGCAGTCGAATGTATACGTAAGGTTAGTTCGTTCTGGTTAGATCAGACTAAATGATTACTCCTCGCAAAATGCATGTATTAAATTTCCACGTAGTCAAATGTTAGATCACACTGAATGATTAATCTTCGCAAAGGAATAATTTCCTAATTATATAATTTATTTCGGTGAACTGTTTGTTCGGTGGATTGTTTTTCGGTGAGTTGTATTCGGTGAATTAATTTCGGTGAACTTTCTTAGACCTCTTTCAACTTTTACACCTCTCTTGATCTTTTCCTACCAGTAAATGCATTCCACATTATCACATATCTGCTGTTCACTCATAGTTTTACACAAAACAGCTAACGAAGCTGGATTTGTCCATAGTTTTGAAGCATGCAAAATTGAACATACTGTTGTTTACCAAATGAAAACTTCTGGGTAATTATTTTCCCCAAAACATATGAATTTCATACAAAAATTCACCTTTTGGGAAAGTATTTCACAAATGGAAGGAATTTAGAGCAAACGTTGTGCCTTTTGTGATGAAGCAGATAATGGCAGAGTTATGCTGCATTTAATTCATCTATGATTAGATCTGTATAATTCACCAATCATTAATAATGTTTTTAGTAATTTCTCAAATGTCCATTGTCACCTCTCTCTACCTACCTATATGTAACTTTGTATTTGTATTTAAGGAGATGACATTCTGTCTAGGTTACTAGGTTAACTCGTTCAGAAGATGACACAGTGTTTCGAAACAGCTGTTAGCATTAAATGTTAGTATTGTGTGAATTTATGAAGTATTATTTTCACTTGACCCATTTATTTGATATTATAATTATTCAGTTAATATTATTTAATTTGATGTAACAAATTATCCAAGTTGAATAACAGAGTAACCTTGTATCGAAGATTTACTTTATTAACAATATTTAATTTTGGAAATAACTAACTTGACAAAAATAGTAATGGTAGACACATGTTACATGAAACACAGCATACTGTTGATATTATATCTAAAATGGTATCACCATCACAGAAAAAAGCAGAGAAATAGGCACATCATTTGACAAAATTGTATATTATCTTTCTACGTGAATCCTAACAATGTGCAATGGGAGATCTAATTGCTTCTAATTCTAACGGATGCAGCTTCTTTTCGCCTTTTGTGGAGTCTTCATCTGTTATTTCAGTCTGACTCTGTTCATCATTTCCATTTCTTCCGCCTTCTGATATTTCAACATCTATTTCATCAGGGCCTTTCTACAACAATACAATTTATCTGGGGTATAGACAGAAATCTACAAGGAACGCAATGATATGATGATACCCAATTAGTCCTTGATTTCAGAGATGGGATTCTGTGTACCATAGAATTCTATTGTCTATAAGAAAAAGTGAGATGACATCATAGTAGAATTTATGGGACAGATAGAGACAATAGAAGTCTATGGTACACGGAATCCCACCCCAGTTACGATAAACTAGATGAAACTGTTCTCAAGATCAACGATGACCTCAAAATAAACGATTAAAAAATATGTTTGTCATAACGTAACTTCGATAACTCCAAGATACTTCATTTCTTTGAACAAACAATGGATATCCAAATGAACAAAACCGAGGTTCGGCAAACACGTCCGAACTCAGCAAATAATTAGGATAATGCCCTTGACCTGAAAGCTAAGTACAGTCAAAATCACCCTGTATACAAGAATCATACCACTAGATTACAATCAATGTTGTTCCACAAATGTTATCTTCCATTTCTGCTCCAACAAATGATAAACAAATGCATTAGCATTTTCATATACATTCCCATAATCGCTCTCAGAATATAAATTAGGTAATCAAGGAAAATTATGAACTCAAATCAGCGACCTGCATGAATTTGAATATCAAGTGATCGTTTCATCAACTGACTGGCTTTGGGTTAATTATAAATATTATCTAATACGAGATGTGTGGTTACAAAAGTGCTTAAAAAGCGAATATTCCAAAATAAGCACGATAAGAACGATGTAGGAGTATTTAGTGATGCAATTTTAGATTGAAAATTGCGCAACTTGGTGATAACCACTTTATAAACAATAAATAGTAACAAATCACCGTAGTCTTAATCAAGCCTTTCAATTCTCTTGGATTATTGTCAACACTTCAGGCGTTTCCAATTCCGTTATCTTACGAAGATAACATTGAATTACCCAAGCATATCCTGTCTAGTACTTTCAGTGTTCGTATGTCCTCTATTTCTATTTTCCCATATCTTTCATGGTCTGCATATGCCTTCTCGATTGAATGTTCTATTCTTCTTTATATTTGTCATTCCCAACTTTCAGTTATGACCAATCAAATATTCGGCTCCGCCAGAACTTTCAGCGGCGGGTAAGCGGGAACTTGAAATTTGATGTCGGCGTTCAATCACGTTTTCTGAGAAAACGAGCGCATTTCATAAGAAATTACTGGGGATCATTTTTGTGGAGAATTGAATTGTCTTTCACCTTGTTGAGTTGTTTTTCTGATAAATCATATACTTTCCAAGATTACAACAAAAATATTTTTATTTATTTTTAAACGAAAAAAAAAAAAAATGTTCCTGGAATTTCGGTAAATAATTTTTTTTTCGTGTTTATCATGTTTCCAACAACTAACATACCAAGTTTGATGGTGCTACAATCGATCCTCGTTTCAAAACCCAATCGTACTGGATCTTTCCCGGAAATTTCACGAACTCAAAACGGCGAGTACAGAAAAACTTGATTTATTAAGGGCTAATATAAATTGGGAATGAATGTTATATCTGATTTGCTCAAATTTGACCTATATACTGAATATTTGTGCAAACTCAGCTCGTTGATCTAATTCTGAAGGAAAACGTAAGAAATTAGTAAAATTACATTTTTTATTTATCAAAGATCATTATTTCACCTTCGTATATCATATGCTACCACTTCTACCGACACCCGCCATCTATATATGATGATTGCTGAACGATTTTTCTTCAAAACACAGTTTAGTTTATGAATTATGGACCAAAAACAAGGGAGATGCAGATATTTCAGTAGATCGTCGGGATAAATCTTATAACATCCCGAGTTGTTCGCGCGGTAATCTGAAAATATCAGTTATAGCTCATTATCTCTCAAAGGAAGCAATTTTCGAAAAAACATGTAATTACCTATTTTATGAAGATTTTTACGTTCTACAAGTTTGTTCTTTTAGATTATATCAACATTTCCAACCCCTCCATTATTCCGAGCTTTCCAGGGAATCTTCCCAACTTTACATTGGTGTTCGCTTGCAGAACAATTTTTTTCTCAAAGTACTTTTCAAAAACTGCCTATGCAGTAGCATTTTAGCTAAAGCGCTTGCATTACATAGCGAAATCAATACGACGGCTTGCATCTTGCAGATTTCAGTGTTTGGTGTTCGTATTTCTCTATAAAGACAACCGGACTCGCTGTCAACTACCTTAAGCTGAATGAGCTTACCATCGACGACAAATACCCTTACCCATGATATCAGACCTACTAGATCAACTTGGCAGATGCCAATACTTTACTACCCTCGACCTCGCATCAGGTTTCCACCAGATAGAGATCAATAAAGAAGCCATTCCTAAAACTGCTTTCACCGTTGAGAATGTTCATCACGAATTCGTGAGAATGCAATTCGGACTCAAGAACGCTCCATCAAGTTTCCAAAGAGTGATGGACAACATTCTATTCGGTATTCAGAATGAGCGATGTTTCGTCTATATGGACGACATCATTTATTCACCAACAATCCATGAACATATTTTCCTGTAGAAAGAAGTCTTTAAACGCCTCAGACAAGCCCATCTAAAGATACACCCCGAATGTGAATTCGTTATGCATTGTATGGGCCGTGAAAATTTTTAGGCCATACATATTCGGCAGAAAGGTCAAACTAATCACTGTTCTACCTCTTTAGTAGTCTTTCCCCTTTTTTTACACGAACGTTACCACTGAGGAATATATTATACAATTTGCGAGAAACCGTGATGACTGAGCAAATTGTGTGTCTTTTATCTATCTGTATTACAAAGAAAAAAGCAGTGCCTGACTTGTCTGCTAGTTCACATCAATAAGCTGAAATTGCTGCCCCATTGTGCTTCGGCCGGCAATTTTCCCGTTCCATTCTGAACCCTGGCCAGACGTTGAATAACAAAATCCGCCAGAATTGAAAATGACTGCCAAGAATTGGCGAGACGTTTTCTCACGTGAACTGTGTGATATCACTCGATGCTTTCGTTTTTAGAGATACAAAATAATATAAAATATCAAAATATGTAACTGTTCAAAACGTATTGCCAATCTCACAGAATATCTGCTAAATATGTAGTAGGTTTGAACGTTTATGTTTGTCATTATGACAGATGAGTGCAATAAAAACTTTATTGCACTAGTGCAATGAAGATCTTATTTTTCTACTAAATAAAGTTTCAATAAAGTTTTGCTTTATACATGAATGTAGAAAAAATACTTGTAAGATTGGAAACGAAAAACATGGGGCGCATGCAGCAGATAATCGATACATTAATAGCTCAACTAATTATTTTATTGCACCACAAATAATGGGAATCGATTATTAAGTTCTTTTGCCTTACACGTATTTTAATAGCTATCAAAGTTGCAAAAAGTTACAAAAGTTGCAAAAAGTTATAAATCTGTATTTGGTTTCATCCTCCATAAGGAATAGAGAAATTATTTTAAACTTTTTAGTCCGTTATAAAAATATGGTAAATTAATTTTGTATTTTATTATTATTTTCTGCTTTTTAGGGTTATGTGAATGAAATTTTGGAATTGATTTTAAATGCTTTGATTTATTTCAGTCTTTTTCTCTTCTATCTTTTCGGACGATGTTCGTTTCACCAGGAACCGAAAATTGACGAAAATCGTCCTACTATGATGGTCGAGGACTACATCAGGCTTATTTGTGTGTATTTCATTATAACATTATTATTATTATTATTGTTATTAATACAATATTATGAATATTATAAAATTCTTGTATTGTCGTCGGTTCTGGAAATGTGTGCCCAATTTTAGATTATTCGGAGGATTGGTAGAGAGCGACAGTTGAACAGTTGAAAAAAATTCGAAGTAGGCCTTGTAATTTTTATTTTTATTTCGAATTTATGGCCCTCAGCTAGAACTATCGAAGCTCTATCTATTGAAAAAAAAAACTTCTGAATCGGATAATAAATAACAGTTTTAGAGAGGTGGCCCGCTTTCAAATGGGTCACTCTGTAGATAAACTTCATTATTATCATTATTATCCGTAAAATACTAATGCACTAGTGCGGTAAAGTATCTCATTACGAAACTCATATGAGTATCGTAATGACTGACATTACATATTGATAGTAGGTAAAATATATTGAAAGGATTAGTCGGCGAATCAAAAATATACAATATAATATATCTCTGAGAAAACGACTACTTCCTTCTACGAACATTGAATTACATCTGACATCCATTTGTGCAATGTCCTTCGAGGAGGTCACAACTGCAATTGCTAATTGTAATCCAGTTAGTTAGAATTCAGAGATGACAAGTCGGAATTATGAAATTCCGAGTTAGTGAGTCGAAATTTCTAAAATAAAATTAGTGTGGCCTTTCTACGGTTTAATTTTTATGTATATCCTGCTTTGGCCTTGCCGTAAATGTACCTACCTTATGCGTAATGTGGTTAAAACACCGGACTTTAAAATATCTAGGCGAAAGAATAAAATGAATGACTAAACTATTGAAATATTTAAACCACTTCGTCTAGTCCCGTCTGAAGCGCATTACATCATTTTCGCTTCGGCAAAACCAATTCGTCGACAAACACCTTATGGCTGCTATCGACTGGAGCAGGAAACAACTTATTTGACCTTGGCGAGCTGACGTTCTGCTATTTGGCCGATTTTAGCGTTCTGCAATCTTAAACGCTATCATCGCGGTGGCGAACCATTATGCGCGGCGGGCGATACAAAAATAAATGATTATTCAACCTACCGCAACATAGACTCGTAGGCTCGAAATGGACGACATTTTCCGGTAGAGTGCACGGAGAAAATCGCGATAAAAATAGAATATCGATTACAGCTCACTTACCTTCCGCAAATCCTCTACTATCTTTTGTTTCTGACGCAGAAGGACTATTCGAATGACAACCTTGAAGTAATTCCGCTTTTAGCGTGCAGTTCTTTTTTAAGAGCTCTCTGGGAGAAGAAATTGGAAATACCTATATTTCTTTATTTTTAAAAGGCATTTTCGTTAGACTGAAGAGTTCACCCAGCTTTTATAAAGAAATGAAAATACAGGTGCATCCATTAGAATTGGAAGCATCTCGATCCTCCATCGCACATGTTATGATTCACGTTGAAGGAGTAATGAGTTGACTCCGAAAAAAGCGACTTGCGCCATGACTTCGGGGATACTTTATAAATAACTAAAATCCAAATTGCAACTCAAAATTTTTTTTGTGCAATTGTTTAAACAATGATAATAAAAAAAAGGGTCCTTTTTTTGGTTTTTTGTAAATATCTCAAAAGGTACTGGACGAATGGCTTTATTTATAAAAGACCGTTTGTAGAGAATGAAAAAACCTACAAAATGGTTTTTGGAAAATCCCGATACGACCATTTTTCGTCGAGAAAAGCCGGAAAAACTCTTGAAAAAAGGCCTTTTTTCAAAAATTCGTATCTCCCTCAATTTTCCATATTAAGAAATAATTTTTCGGGAAATGGTAGCTAATATCATGTACGTTGAGCTCCCGAAAGGTGGAAATTGTCGCTTCAATAGTTTTCCTACAATCAGGTTTTAAAAAAATTACAGCCATATTTTGCATGATGCGTCATATTACGGGAAATGGTCCGATTTGAATTTTTAAAGCGGCATTTTGAAGTTGATGTTAAAAACTACAATTTGTCTATCTCACATTTTCCCATAAGTTTGGAGAACATTGTTAAAAATGCTTCTGAACACAGCGCTTCTAGTGAAAATTCGTCGCCGAGTCGTGCTAAGGTAGTAGTGGAGGGGGCGGGCGCCGAGAAGCGGCGGAGAAGTGAGAGACCGGTTGCGCGCACAAGGCGCTTTTTTCTATACA
The DNA here is from genome assembly GCA_958298965.1 of Chrysolina haemoptera. NCBI lineage: Eukaryota > Metazoa > Arthropoda > Insecta > Coleoptera > Chrysomelidae > Chrysolina > Chrysolina haemoptera. Next base: position 8,375,117 of record OY282600.1, on the reverse strand, counting down.
GCGAAGACGTCGCTTGTAATTGCATTACTTTTATGCAGTTTATTTAAATAATACGTACATGCATATGTTCAATTATAATTGTACTTGTACAAGTACGTATATGTAAACATATACACTGGCAAAAAATGTATAAATTGCACCAATAAACCGTGTTTTTTTATTCCAAAAATAATTATTCTATTAAGTCAAGTGCATTTTATAGGTGATTTAACGCTCGTTGATTTGACCACAAAATTAGTTGATGTAATTGTAATAGTGCTAATTGTGTAATAGTGCTTTTGAATTGATGTCGTTCAGATGTACTAGGAAATCAATTTCTTCAATAGGAACTTTAGTATATGCAACAAATGCTAAAGTGTTGGCGTGCTTGAATTAATTGCAGGAACTTTATCAAGCACTAGGGCGATTACAAGTGAAATTTTTTAATTCTTCTCCAAAAACCGTAGATCTGTACAATGTAAAAGCTGCGGGGCAACTTACATAGACCGCCTTTGAGAGCGGCGTTCAAGGCCAAACGGGCACATCTGCTCCTGAATTCTCGGCGCCCCCTCCACTACTACCTTAGCACGACTCGGCGACGAATTTTCACTCGAAGCGCTGTGTTCAGAAGCATTTTTAACAATGTTCTCCAAACTTATGGGAAAATGTGAGATAGACAAATTGTAGTTTTCAACCTCAATTTCAAAATGCCGCTTTAAAAATTCAAATCGGACCATTTCCCGTAATATGACGCATCATGCAAAATATAGCTGTAATTTTTTTAAAACCCGATTGTAGGAAAACTATTGAATCGACAATTTCCACCTTTCGGGAGCTCAACGTACATGATATTATCTACCATTTCCCGAAAAATTATTTCTTAATATTGAAAATTGAGGGAGATACGAATTTTTGAAAAAAGGCCTTTTTTCAAGAGTTTTTCCGGATTTTCTCGGCGAAAAATGGTCGTATCGGGATTTTCTTTTATGAGTAAAGCCATATTCGTCCAGTACCTTTTGAGATATTTACAAAAAACCAAAAAAAGGACCCTTTTTTTAATAATCATTGTTTAAACAATTGCACAAAAAAAATGTTGAGTTGCAATTTGGATTTTAGTTATTTATAAAGTATCCCCGAAGTCATGGCGCAAGTCGCTTACTATTAGAATTAATTTGCAAAACAGGCTTTATTTTTGTTATATTGGTTGGACTAAAAGTGAGTTTCAAAAATTTTCACCATATGGAAAACTTTTTTATTATCGATTTTTCAGAAAATTTTATTCTTCATAAAAATTAGTGCATTGCAGAATACTTGAGAGTATGAGTCAAAATTTCAAACGGTGTACAGGGATTCATAAATGTTTTTGTCTGATTTAAGTGACTTGTCCGTGATGGAATCGGAACCTTTTCAAAGGAACGGCTCAGAATATATCGTATGTACGGCGGTTTTGAAAATAAAAAACTGCGGAATATTTTCACTAAGGCGACATTTGCAAGCTCAACACACTAATGTCTACGAAAAAAAAAAAAGTGGTAGATCCAGCCCACCTAATTCCTGGACAAATATCTCTACAGGTTCGAATAGGCGTAGCACAATTTCAGTTTCGAGAAGATCAAACAATAATTCAATTTTAGCTATAACTATGTAGTAGTTTGTGACACAATTGAATAGTCTACACGGTGAGTCAAAAAAAATTCCACATCTTATTTTCTTTAATGATTTTTTATTTGTTGCTGTTTTTTTTATTTTGAATATCTACAAAAATCTATAGGATTCATTTTTGTACAGGGCATTTCAAAAATATAACCTACTTTGCCAATTGAAATCATTATAACGTGAATATTATTGTACTGTATTTTACCAACTCCAGTTTTGTTTATTTTGCATCCATATATTGTTATTGCGTTTCGGCAGTTAATCAGATTAATACAAAAAAGGTACTAATTTTTCAAGAAAAACCAAGTAGGTAGCTTGATTTACAAGTACTTGATGTGTAACTACTTGACTTGAATTTCAAAAATAAATACTTGACTTGAGCTTGTCTTGATTTCAAGTCAAGTCAAGTCAAGTAATTAGAAAATCAAGTCAAGAAGTGAATCTATGGATTAAACACTCAAATATGACGACATTTGCCAACCATTTGCTAGTAAAATATCAAGAGAACGATTTTATCCTATTGATGAATCAAGGTTCTATCACTTTTCAATGTTATGGTAGTCAAGAATACCGTTTTTGTGATTTCAGTAGAAACACGCCCACTTTCTCTCACTTGTTCTATTCTATAGCTCTAATAGAGCCCCAGGATGATGTCTTCAACACCCTGTTCTAATGCAGTCGCGTGAGGAACCGTAGATTACTGGAACTATTCAAGTAAAAAAACAGCATTTCGACTCGTTTTAAAATATTTCTCATCTGCCACAGGAGGCAGCGGTAAGGTATTTTCAACCTGGTTAACATTCGTAATTTTTTTATAATCTTTTTCTGAGATCTCTTAACTTGCTACGTGCAAAGCTATAAATTTCATAAGTTTCATTCCTGGTAACATAGATGCGCACTTCCTAGCGATTGGAATATTATTACGTGTTTTCTTGATTGGTATGGCAATTTGTGGTTGCAATTATCACTCCACTTAAACAATCGTAAAGTTTAATGCCAGAAATAAATATGAACAACTAGGATCCCACTTGTATTTCAATAAGGAACGAACAATTGATTTTTGTTAAACAAATGAAGACTATGGTAACATGTATTCGAACAAACTCTAAAATATGTGGGGAGAGAATAACCCATTTATGGCAAATTGTTTTCGATCGTGGTATTTTTTATAAGTGAATAATCTTCCGGGTTTCCAAAGATCCACGACCGGTGACCGTGCTGGGATTTGAACCCACATCCTTATGGTTGAGGAGCGAACGCTCTATTATCACGGTCATCACGGCCCATAAACCATTGTCTGTCGATATGCTTTTTTATCGTATATTCTACATATGTTCAGAACGCAGTAAACAACGACGATATAAGAACTAATTTGCAAAAAAGGCGTTTGGCAAATGTCAATAGTAGCGTTCGAAACGAATTCGCTCGCTTGGTTTTCGGTTCTGTCCACATCAAGCACAAATTTACTTTGATAATTCGCTGATTTACCGACAAACGTCGAAATATGAACCAACACAAACATGCTCGTTTGCTCGCGTTTAGGTGCGTTTAAATTGTAGTGAACAAAAGCGAACGAACGACTTAGTTTGCTTGAGCTAGAGTAATTTACATGAAGAATCAAACGCGAGCCATCGAGCGTATTCGATTTTTATTGATAGCGATGCGTACCTGTTGATAGTTTCTGGTTTCCTTGCGCCCCCCCCCCCCCCCGCGCCGTAGTGCTTGCGGGGGTGTTAGCTACGCCCCTACAAATGTTGATTTATGTATTTTTCCATGTTAATGTTTATGCTTTTCAGGAGGAAATATCAAATTATGATTGTTGTATCTGACTTGAAAATGTTATATTCCTTCAATTTCCGACCAGTTTTTCATTGGTTCGATATCATTTCAAGCGTACTTGGCGATTTTAAAAGGGTTTATTCTCAAAACATGCCTTGTTTATTCTGGGTGACCATGAAACAAGGGCCATGCCTGTTCTCTTTCATTCGTGAACCGATTGAGATTGAATGAGGTGTAGTAATTTGTGGCATAATTAATTTGTTAGGGAAGTGACCTATGGCAAATAAAAAATCGTTCGAAAATGAAAATTTGGCAAACTCGTCGTATGTATTTCGAGATGTAGACTCCGAAAATCGAATAATATACAGGGTGATTCCCTTATAAAAATGTAAGTGATTTGTACTTACGGCGAAAATGAAAGTCGGCCAATTTGTCTCCATGTGTCTGTCATTCCGAAATTATTTCTTAGGTCACAGTACCAAATGTATATCAAATTTGTTCACAAGAATGAAAGATAAACATCAGGCATGGTAGTCACATTGTCACCCGGTATTATGTCTTTTGAAGAAATTTCAAAACTATGTATATCTACGAAGCTTCGAGGATTTCAGTTTTCTGAATGTGCACTGAAATTTCACTGCGGTGTTCCTTTTCTTGACTTCTTTTAAAAGTGGATGTTTGTTCATTTACATCTTCTTATATGCGAATAGAATATTCTAGTACTGATAGCGAATATGTGGCTACTCGGATTGTACAAAAGTTTCGACCTACGCATCAACGGTGAATATACTTTAGAAATCAGTAGTGACATTGAAAATACTGTGGTCATTCATTGAAAAATTACGTCGTTCATTTACATTGTTCTTTTTTATGAATCTCACAGGTTTTCGAAAAAAAAAAAACAAAAGCAGACTTGTGCGAGCAAGGCAGACCCGTATATGGGGTATATTTTCAAATGAATCAACACTTGAAAACACCTCAGTTCGGACTACTCAAAGCCCGAATGAAATATATGAATTCTCGATGAATTACATGAATTACTAATGAATTACCGATGAATTCCCGATGAATTACATGAATTACGGATGAATTAGATGAGGTCCCGATGAATTACATGAATTACGGATGAATTACATGAAGTACCGATGGATTACTCTGGTAATTCAGTGAATTACCATGAATTACCATGAAAACGTGAAGTCCAGTGCACGAATTTCACCAGCGGTTCGCCCCTCGAAAAAACACGATATCACTAGTAGTAATGATGATGATGATGATGTGAATTTTCAAATTCTATTATCACCTACTTGCCAAGTATGAATTTTCAGGATAATTTAGAAAAAGTTAGAAATCTGTATGTGGTGTTATCCTTCATAAGGATTAGAGAAATTATTTTATACACGGTACACTATATTTTTTTATTCTATTATTATTTATAATTATATTGATTGAAATTATATTCATTTTTAGTTGTTTTTATTGGATTATTGAGGTTTCTGTAGTTTTCCTCTTAACTTCGTAATTCATCTGACCGAGACGTGTGAACCAGACATACAATGGTGTGTTTATATCGATAACGGTAGAAATCCAATATTCCGATATTTTAGAATAATGTGGAGTTGCAAAAATAATATATTCAGATGGAAATAATTTTCACTGCTAACGAAAGCATTTCTCTGTAGGGACAGACCGTTTCTAGTAATCGGCGTATCTCTACTGCATCAAGAACAAAAAACAACGAGCAAAACTACTAACACCGTCCAAACCTGTATCTCCCTCCCGACCTTCCCCTACAGTTTTTCTGTCGACTACCGACCGAATCGACCCAAAACGTAATCCGAAACTCAACAGGTTGCCTATAAATTTGGAGCCCAGACGGCCAAGGTCGCCGTTGTTCTCCCTACCGATACACGAGGGTCGATATCCACCCTGCGACCTTCCTTAATTTCACCCAAATATTTTGTCCCAGCCCTTTCTTTGCGAGACGGTGTCTGCGAAGAAGGCTGATCGATTTTCTAACAGGTGAAGAGAAGAGGGGGATCATTTTCAGGGGGGAATTGGAACCGTTGTTGGTGGTAGATCCCAAGGCGATACGTTCGGTACAGAAAAGTGAAATAAAAAAGTTTCTGGATTAATATTATACATATGAAGGAAAACGAACATTTGAAAACGATATCAACTCAACACAATCCACTTATACCTTCGAATGATACATCATGTAAAATAATAAATATTTTTTTTACATGTGAAATCCAGCCTTTCGCCAATTTCCTATACTACAGGATTTTTTTCGGCAAGCATCGAATAGAAAATAATTCAACATACTTTGTAATACTTCCTACAACTATAGCAAATGTTAATCAAAACAGGTGACTATTTGCATACTAGTTTCACGGTTCTGTCCATCATCAGTTGAGTTGAAAACAATTTGCTATTTATTTGTCAGCTGGTCCTACGATAACTCCAGTACCCACTTAGAAAGTGGGCAACAGAGCCATCTATAGGAATTGCAGAAAGCACTCCGACTAGAACCCAGACTACATATTATAAAGCCAACGAATAATGGCCTTATTTATTATTTTACATGGTGTAATATTCGTTGGCTTTATAATATCATCCTATAGATGGCTCTGTTGCTTTCTTTCTATGTGGGTACCGAGTTATCGTAGACGAATGGCAAACGGTTGTCACTTGCAGTAGGACGGATGAGAGCAGTGGCTCTCCGCCGTCCTGACCGGGTCTGCACTGATGATCGGCAGAACCGTGAAACTAGTATGCTGTTTTGTAACTGTTTTGATTAACATTTGCTGGTTGTTACAGAAAGCATTGCAAACTATGTTCTGTAGATAGACTTTGACAGGTGTTGGGCAGTGGTCAAAGGACCCAGGCAATGACATTTTGTTTGAACTCGTGTCGTTCCTGGCAAATTCGTAAAGTACCTCAGAGTCTGGCTTGACGACAAGAACATCTTCAACGAGCATATACGCAAACAATACGAAGATACTTTCCAATATGCGTCGTCCAAGTACACAAAAACGGAGGTTACTATACGGAGTGGTATATTTGGTCATACCATACGCCTGAGAATTTCGTAAATAATAAAATACTTATGAGAGGTTGAATAACTTGCAAATAACTGATGTTCGGAAGCACATTTTTTTAAAACGACCAGAAGAATTCGGTTGAATCCACTAGCTTCGTTGTTGATGAGACTCAGTAAAATGCCTGATAGTTCATGGGACTGATGTCCTCGAGTTGTTTTTCCAATAAACCCAATATAGAATTTGTAGCAAACGTGTCAAAAATATTGGATTTTTCTTGGGCGTTCGTTGCATATTCCTTGGTTAGTGGGGGAACTGGGCTGGAAGTGAAATTTAGTTCCACAGCTTTGGTAGAGGACCATAACGGGAACCGCCAGAATACTCAACCTTATACGTATGTTGGCGTTTTAATTCAGTAAGAATTATTACCATCAACTAAAATTACTTGAATGTAGTTAAATTATGACAAGAAATACAAAATGGTACAATAATACAAATCCAGAAGTGATTCCTATTCTGATATTGGTTAGGTGCAAGGGCATGAGAGGAGCGTAGATAAAACTGTTATCACTTGTTTTCGCATAGTATACCAGCTCAGTCACAGAGATCATGAATCAGTTTTGCTATGAGACATGAAAACTTTTGTTTTCAGATTCTGCTTATCTCTGTTGAAAATATCAAATAATGAGATGTATTGTGTTCGTATTTTTAGATTCGCCAGATAAATAAGTCATTTATAGCCATCGAAATTGAGTAAAATAACTGGATGTGCAACATGAGACATATATTTCTGCACCATCGCGAGTATCATTGGAAACATGATTGGATAATATCTCAAACTAAAGTGCATATAGGGACTAAAGCGAGTGTAACAACATATGCCCCACCAAATATTAGTATCTCATCATGGATATATAATAAATATATAATAATAATAATAATATTAACCCTCCCGAATTGCCCCTACATTCAGACCTAATGCCATAATAAGGGCTAAATCAAATAATGCCATAACAAGGAAACTTCATGGGAAATATTGATTTTATTTTCAATTTAGGGTATATAGAATTGATATTTCAACTATGTTTATCAGTGAATAAACTTATATGTAGGTATAATCAATCATTCATTATTGGAAATAAGAGAAATAATTTTTATAATACTTTCCTTCATCAACACTACATAAGTGTACCCAAATAACAGATTGGTGCAACAGGAAATAACTACTTCCCCGGCTAAAGCCACGCTGTACATTGAACTCCAACTGAAAAGAAGAAATCTGAAAGTGAAAATTCGCATTTTCATTCGGATAGTTGATTTTTTCAATTATTCCAATCTTCCTGATGAGCTTGGCAAACAGATTTTCGTCGACAAAAATTTATTGGGGATTAAATGCGAGAGAAGCGAACCTTGCTATAATGAAATGAACGATTCCTGTTGGAGATATTTTTGAGTTATATTCTCCCTATCTAATTTATTTAGTGAATTTCTAATGAAAACTAGAGATAATTAAAGAAATCAACTATCTGAATGAAAATGTGAATTTTCACTTTCAGGTTTTTTCTTTTCAGTTAGAGTCTTTTCACAATATCTATCAGATGTAGTTCAATGTCCAGCGTGGCTTTAGCCGTGGAAGTAGTTGTTTTCTATTAGATATTACAAAAAAAATCACATTTTTCGTTTTTAAATTTTCATGGAGGTTGTCTTGAACGATGGAATATAGCGACTTAAGTTTGTCTTTCAGCCGCAGATGATTCCACAACAAATTTCATGAATATTCTATTCATATTTTCGAACAAAAATTCAAAATTCTGTTGTTAATAAATCTTAGAAGTCCACAAGTCCGTTTCTGTATTATTATTTGGTGGGTTTAATTGGTTCAAGAATTGTTGGGAACTAGTGAAAAGTACATGGAATTTATGAGTGAAAGTCTGAAATTATTACTTAGACAAATTGGATTATTTAAATAGACAGAACCTCGATTTTCAACAGGATGTCTCACCTGCGCAAAACTAAGCAGTATTTTTGGGGCGCGGTGGGCTCCTCGATCACCAGACCCAACCCTGCTTGATTTTTTTATAGGAGTTATACAAAGACCTAAATCCATAAGTAGAGTTATAAGAACGTTGACGACTTAAATACTACAGTTAAGATAAACCATAGTTGATAAAACCATACTGGAGGCAGTACGAGCAGTTCAAAAACGTGCACATTTTTTTTCTAATAACGAGATGGTACTTCTGAGCATCTTCTAAGAAAACCAAATTCGTGATTTTTAGTATTTGTTTCATTATAAGTTGATCCATGAAATAAAGTTTATACATTGACCGGCAGAAAGTACGCATCATATGGGAAATTTTTTTATTAATAAATTTTGATAAATATCGATGTGTGCAATCACTTCTGCATCAACAGAAACCTCAAAAGACGTTGTACAGTGCCGTTCATCTTTTCGTGTTTAGCGGGAAATTTAAAAAAGATTTCTCAAAATACACTTGTTTGAGAAAATATCGAAAAATATTATACGGAAAAGATGGAAAAGATGTTCAGAATGACATTTTATAGCATACATTTTGAAAAAGATCTGGGATAAAAAAATAAAAATAGATTTTTTGACACAAAAAAATTCTGTTTGGAGAAGTATCTTTTTTATCCCAGAACTTTTTCAAAATGTATACTATAAAATGTCATTCTGAACATGTTTTCCGAATAACATTTTTCGATATTTTCTAAAACAAGTGTATTTTGGGAAATAATTTTTAATTTTTTTAAATTTCCCGCTTAACACGACAACGTCTTTTGGGGTTTCTTTTGATGCAGAAGCGATTACACACATATCGATATTTGTTAAAATTTATTAATAAAAAAATGTCTCGTATGATGCGTACTTTCTGCCAGTCACTGTATCAGCTGTTTTAGTTTGTGCTTCATAACTTATTTATTTGCATCCCAGTAGAAAATTCTTTATAATCCCTTTTTGTTTGAAACTTCAGAACGACTTGTTCATTAAAAAAAGCTTTCACCATCAGGGAGCTGAAAATATGTTGAACACAAAATAATAATGGGAAATTGATGTTCGAATAAGTAGTGTAATTTTTAGTAACGTTTCCTGTGTGAACCAGACATTGAAAAGTATACGGAAGTGAAATCAAATGCAACTAAAAGCCCAGCTAGTGTTTTCTGTTGAAATGCTAATTTATTCTGTCAGCTTGCTTGCAGATATGATCTTCCGACTTGAACATCTTCCACGTATGCCAGTAATATATATTTTCTCTGTCGATTGTGAGGTCGATTCATTAACTAGAGTTGTTATTTTGCCAGAGAATTTCATCACCAATTAACGTTTTAGCGTGGTAGTTTTAATTACAATTATATGAAACAACCCTGATTCTAATAATAAACTCGAAGCATATTTCGTCGATTCTCTGTTTTGTTAATGGATAAAAAAGTCAATTAAACTAAGTACTAGGTCAAATATTGGTTTATCGACGACAACCGCACAACAAAGTGGCCTTTGGCGCGTTCAAATTTCAACGCAAAGTTAACTCATGTTTTTCGAGGAATGCCATTAATTGACAGCATTTTCGCTCTAGAGCGACAAAATTGAGAATACGCTCGCTTATTCAGATGAATTCCGGTTTGCCGGCATGTAAGTATATGAATAACGTGTAACTCGTTAGATATTCTGCCCTTCACGCCGGCAATCGAAGTTCAAATATCAATTTTTTTATGTGTTGACAGATATGGATTGTATTGCCAGCAACTTGTATACAAACTTTGGCTATATCTATTAAAAATTGTCAAAATTGTACATTCAATTTTAAACTAGTAAATAATAAATGAAATGAATATTATTACTAGGTAAGAATGCGTTTGACGAAAAAATATTGTGTGTAATTCGAGCACAAAGTATAATTGCTGCTCTCTAAAGATATTGAATTCATTCTGTGAATACAGTAGGCAAATGTGGAAAAAACAACATATATATTCTGTTAACATTGATGAAAACAAGACAAAACATAAAACTTCCTATCCAATTTTTGTTCATAAGTTCGTAAAATAAATCTTCGAGTATAGAGCGTTGCCGACTACTGAATTTTTCATTCATCTTTCATTACGCTACATAATTTCCTAGAAATAGTGAATCAGACATGTCGAATGAAGCGTAACCTACACGGAATGGTCCTTCTAATAATATTTTATGGTATCTACTACATGTGAAATGTGAAAGCAATAGTAATAGCATGTGAAGTACTTTTAAATACAACACACATCTTTAGGGCAACTAAAACATAATATTGTTAATTTTACCAAATTTTGTTGAAGATGATCTCTAGATTTTTCTCAGTGCATGATTTATAAAACTACTGTTACTATCTAAATCGTGTTTTTCGATTATTTACAGACACATCTGATAAGGTACCAGACAGAAAACATTTCTGATTGAAAAGATGATCTGAGAATAATAAAGACAAACTTACTTAGTTTAATTAAGAGAAAAATCGCAATGATATGAGGTTTGTTTGCGAAAACATGCCTATCTCAGATATATCATTATGAAAATGATATATTTTATTAAGAACAGAACAAACTTAACAAACCTAGAAAAGACATATGAATTAATGAATTGAAATATATGAACTGAAATAACCGATATAAAAAAGAGTATGTGTGTTGGTCACCGTTTATTCAATATAATTAATATATAATAATATAATAATAATGTACTGAATCCCAAATTTTTGCGCCTAGATAGTAGCAATGCCTCTGACTGACTATTCATCTTGGTACCAAGGCGGTATGTTCTTTGTTCCTAGTACTATATGGTTGTGAAGAGTTTCATGTGATATCTTGCCTTCATGAATTTTAGAAAAGATTTTCGAGTAAAATAACTGTTTAATATGGAAAACCCCGCTTTCCTCTACTCGAATTAGTCCTTTTTTTTACCATAAATAACTTTCAGGATATGTTTTTGTATTACGTTCAGACTATTCAAGTGTTTATCGTTGACACCGCCTCATGCTAAAATTCGGTAATAAAGTTGTGATTGTACTAATCCATAGTTAATTGTTTCAAGCTGTGCAGTTTCGAGGAATAGTTTTAATAATTTGAAACGTGATAGGAATCCGCGCAATTTTCCAGTATTTCATAAGTCGATCTAAAATCACACACAAGTATTTTATTGTACTAGCCTCCGGTATGGATGTATCCTCATTGATTATCAACGGACCCCATGTTTGGTAGGTTATTAGTGTAGGAGGTGAATGACAAGCATTTGGTTTTATCTACATTCAAGTTAATCTGTTATATTCGAACCACCTGACCATTTAGTTAAAATCAACTTTGGCTTCTATTCTGAGTTGTTCCCACGTGTTCGATTTATACAATATAGCTGTATCATCAGCAAAACTTAAAATTTTGCCTGGAGATTGTAATGTTAACAAGCTATTGATGTATACCGTGAATATATAGAACAGGACGCAAGACCGTTCCCTGCGGAACACCATAGGTAACTTCTCCTCGATCACTTAATACACCATCAATATTCAACACTTGTTTTCTATGAGATAGGAAGAATTCAGGAGATCGTACATCTTACGGCATATTGGCAAAAAACATTTTTGTTAATATTCGACAATTTGCCGAAGTCGTAATGCATTCCAGTGGCTTAGAGCGAGAGTTTATTATAAAAAATGTTAAAGTAAAAAACAACTTATCTTCCAGACGTTTTAGCAAAGTTAGATCCATTCCAAAAGATAGTTTTGACACATATATAAAAAGTTGTAAGACTAAAATTATGTAAGGTAGTGTAGGGTAATGAAAAAAATGTACAAAAGTCAAGTGGGCCCAACACTACCTTATGTATGCAATACGAGGACGAGGTATAAAACCACTATTTTGAGTGTGTATGAACTCTATCGTAGTGTTGTGATAATGCATAAAAAGTCTAATTCGAAGCTTGCAAAGCAAAAAAGCGAATGATGAAGTCGGTATCGATTGAAAATTAAAATGAAGTCGGTATCGATTGAAAGTTAAATGAATTCTAGTCTTGTTCTGCTTATACTACCCTTGACCTTTGGAGGCAAAATGATACATAAATAAATTTTGGATGAGACCGTTGGCACGGATCGATAAAGTCATATAATATCGCACTTGACATTATATCATTCATAACACCATACTTAAATCAGGGGAGCAGAAATAAACGAGTGAATATTTACAAAAATACATTGAAAACGATGTTACGAACTTTTTTCATTGAAAGTTATTAAACACTATCTTTATAATCGTCTACGAAATTCACGACCATGGATGGTGACTTTTAGAAGAATCAATTTTTCCGGCAGCTTGAAATTTCTAATTCTTATAGGAATCCATACTTAAATATCCGCAGAATTTATATGTAATTGAAGTGATAAAATTCATTTGTTAATTTGGAAACGAAATTTTGTCCAAAATTCGCTATACCCTAAAAACCAAAAGTACTGAGTTTGTTTACACCATAAACGAGAGGAAAGGATTGACAGAATAACGTTCGATTATTCTTGGCGACTATTTACTTATGTTAAAACAAGAGAGTGTTTCATAGTGCAAAATGAACCCGTACAATTTTTCATTTCATTTATTAATTGTCCGAGATTCACCGAGATTCACCATCATAAAATGCAGATATACATTCACTTAAAAAGTTGCTTATATGATTTTCAAAGAGCACCGGCATCGTTCCGAATTTCTTCAATTCGGAGGACACCGCCCGTTGACCCCGAATTCAGATTCACAATTTTCAGATGGATGCACGGGTGCATCAATATTTATGCGATTGGCAACAATGACCCTCAGCGACACCAATCAAATTTGCATGCTACATGCGCCTTTCAGATTCGATTAATTCGAGATATTTCAAGGAACATTCAATATTTCCCGAGAGATGTTACCTTTACAGATTTCTGCGCATGGAGGAAGTCTCGAATAAAAAAAAAGAAGGCTTAGACTTAATCAAACCGAATAAGTGGAAGATACAGTGTGCGGATGGAGTTGGGAAAGAAATTGATAACCTGAAAAAATGTCATGTATAGTAATAAATTGTTAAGGTGGTGATACATTTCTCAAATTATAACGAAATTTATTGAAATTAAGACAACAAGTAATAAATTTATGAAAACATCCATTTACAATATGACGATATTTTCTTTTGTTTTACTATCGTAATCGTCTAGGAAATGCCTCAATTAGGTTTTTGCACTTTTGGGACTGAAGTATGTCCTTCAGTCCCTCCAAACAAGTACTAAATTGGTTCATTTAATCCCAAGGAGGACTAAGGGCCTATTTAGTCAACTTTCTTTTCGGCTCAGTCACAGTCTTAGTCCCAGTATTAGGTCTTCGTCCTAAGGAATAATATTATTATCATTTATACAACTCATTAACATATTAGTCCTTTGCCAAATGAAGTGACAGAAATATAACCAAACTTTTTTGGTTCGTAATTCATTTATTGGTCTGGCATTCTTCAAAGAAGAAGTAAAAATATGAATTGCTATATGATAATCAAACATTGATATATGAGAATAAACGAAAGTTGTCGAATGTAAATAAACCATCCAGAAACTGAGCATGCGCACTGACGACCTTCGTCCTAAGCATAAAAATTGAAAATTGGGAACTCTCAAGGTCACGTTTTTAGGACTGAGACTTGAGACTTTGATAAAAAACATTGTATAAATGCTCTTATGTGAATGTGTAGAATCAACTTGGTTTAAGGGTCTGCATCCCTGAAAAAAAGGGGGACGGAAACGATTTCTTTCTTCTGATTGATGGAGGAATGTATGAGTGTATACAGATAAAAATAACAAAAAAAAATATTTTGAAAGTGAATGAAAAGGATATTTCTTCCCATTTTTGTGCATTTTTGATCAGTGCCACCATAAAAATGAACGAATATTTTTATGATGTTTCCTTGTATTATTGAAGTCTATCAATTACTTGATGGAATGACGGTCTCGTTTTCCTCTTACACAATTCGGTTCATTTGTGAATAATTTTACAAAAAAGTGTTGTTTTTGCGAAATGAATTTCCTTGCATTATTCCATTCGAATTGGGAAATAGCCAATTTTATAACCGTCAAGCTATAAAGGAATGTTTCAGCCGTCGACTAGTGAAAATTAATTATGGATTACAATTCTTGAATCCAAAATAGAACTGAATTTCTTTACGCACCTCACGTTGCTCCTCCAATACGGCTGATAACGTGAAACGTGGAGAGAGGGATCATACAAGTTCTGGCACAGGGTCGGATTTCGGATCACTTAAAATATTCGCTGCGCCTAGACATTTTTGTTGTGCTATTAACTATCGGTTATGATATTAAATGACTTGCTCGAAATTGTTTTCTCTAACTTATTTGGATATGAACTCTACCGATGATGCAACTATTTGTGGATATATTCCAAAATTCGGGAAAATATAAAATTCACTGGTCGGGTGGAAATTCAAAAAAATATAATTTAAAAAATTACTAGTTTTCATACAACTTGTTTTCTGTGTGTGGGGGTGGGTGCGTGTAGGTGTGTTTGTGTGTGCATGTATACATGTTTATTTCAAATTTGAAAGTGGTTTATATTATTCATCGGAAGTTTGATTTTGTGGAGGAAATTGAATTCTTGACATGATTTGTTTGGGTATTTAACCTTCCACAATCTGTCAATTCAGTCATCCAGTCGACTTGTTTGGCAGGAATTCATCAGTTGGAAGACAATAAATACATCATGACATTTTCAGCTTGAGAAAAATTTAAGATGGCGGCTCCTGTTGGACGAGTATCGTGATTACTGATTCGATATCATTCTGAATTGGGTTCGGATATCATGTTATTTTTGCGAACATTTCAGAATTGGAAGTAGCAGCTCCAAAATAGCAGAAGAAATTTTCGATTATATATTTGGTGTGAAGCAAAGTTTCTACATACATACTAAGTATTACTTCTAAAAGAAATGATTACTTGTTGACATTACAATGTTCTGGTCTTGATACTGTTCACTTTTGAGTCAAAATTAGAGCCATAAGTTCTGTTTCTTAATGCTTGCCTGGAATTTATAATATGGAAGTGTTTCCTAAACTAACTCATTTGACATAATTTCAGGTGTGTGATTATGAACACTCGATTCGTAGCGAAACTGACATTTCTATATGACAAACCCAATATAAAACTTTCACTATTATGGATCAAGTGTTCATAATTGCAACCCAGTTCTGATGCACGGTTTAATACTAAAGATTAAATGAAAGCCTCATTTTTCAACTTCAGCTCAATATTCCAATCTTATCTTACTATTAAGGGCTTTTTGGGATTTCCCAGTGGTGTTACCACTATAGCCCAATAATAAATATCTTGAATTTATTAATTTTAACAAAATATTAAAAATCACCGAGCCCGAAAACCCCCACAGACAAATTTTGAATGAAATCACAAAACTTGTCCGCCATCTTGGAGCCGTCATCTCAAAAACAATAATTATTCACTATCTCCTACACCGAAAACCCACACATAAGAATTCTGAATCGAATCCGACTATAATCGCAAATCTCGTCCGCCATCTTGAATTTATTAATTTCAACAAACGATTTCTAATCTCCACCCCCGAAAACCCTCTCATACCAATTTTGAATCGAAAAATCTGAAAAAATATTACAATGCATCAAAACCTTCAAAAAATAATATACGATAAAGACTTCATACACCAGCACTGTATATTTATGCTGCATGCATGTCATTAGCTTTTATCCAGTATTCTAGATGAGACCATCGGTATAACTTGTTGTACACTTTTCTTCCCAAAATTCTCATTCAAAACATCATCGAAATAGTTTCCGCCCGTTAATCAATTATACCTACTATTTTTTAACGCTTCATATTCTACAGATTTTCAGTTTTTTTTATTTTACTTTCAATTTTCGATTCATTCTGTGATTGGACCGCAATATTTAATCTCAAATGCTCGTACAAATTTTCAGATTACCACGAAAGCGAATAGGAAAAACAATCACCGAAATACTTAACTCGGTCCTGTACCGCTCGAAAGTTGACAAGCTGGAAATGGCAGTTCGAACATGAACTGCCATCTAGCGATATAAGTTTCTTATACTAAGGGCTAAAGACCGTTAAAGATTAGAATTAGAACAAAGACTGAGACTGAGACGAAGACAAAGTTGACTAAATAGTCTAGACTAAATAGTAGAGTATATGCAGAACCATTTAATACTCCAATGGTTGCGCCCGATCTGAGAGATGCAGTAGTTGCATTAGGCGCTGTTACTGTGGCCTATCTGACGACATCTCTCAGATACATCACTTATATTTGTTAAATTATGGGGCACGACTCTCAGAGAGTTATAATTATAAGATATTGGGCTAGATACTCTTTTGCTGCCTTTTATTAGTCGAAATGTTACAAGAATTGGACGCCTGTGATGTTGTAACTCAAAGAGAACAAGAAGAATTTTCCTCCCTTTATCACACAAGCCAAAATTTTCTTTTGGGGGAGCCCTAGTAGAAAGAGTCTAATACATAATACCGTCTTGAAATTTGAATTACCATATCATGTAAAATTTCAATTTTTTCAACACCTTGGCTACGTGTCACACATAGAGCTGGGGAGGTATATCATAAAGGACACTATTCTTTCCGGACCAGCTGAAGGAGAGAGCGTGTTAAAATAGCACTAAAGTGAAATAATCGGTTCGACCAAGGATATTAATCCAGTACGATTGGGTTTTGGGACAAAATTCGATTGTAGCACCACCAAATTTGGTATGATAGTAGTTGGAATCATGATAAATACAAAAAAAATTGTTTACCAAAATTTTTTTTTTTCGTTTAAAAATTTATAAATAGATTTTTACTGTAATCTTGGAAAGTAGATGCTTTATCGGAAAAACAATTCAACAACACAGAGTCTCTGAAAGGTTCTAAAACGTACTGGAAAGACACTCAAGTGAAATCATCTAAGATAACATAACTTAATGAATATCCCTTGGAAAACCAAGGCAGGGACCTCTGGTACCCCTTGGAAGAGAGCCAAGCCAACCGTCCCAAGTGTGCCTCCGAGATAGCAAACCAGGGTGCGGAGGTGAGCACCCCGGAAAAGAGAATCAGAGGAACCGAAGGTACCCCAAAAGCAAGGCTATAAGGGAACCTTCCAAGGGACCCCTGCAATCACCTCCCAAGGGTAACCGAAGAATGGGACGTATGAAAACCATTTGAAGGGAGCCAAGCCAACAGTTCCGAAGGCGTCGATCAGAACAACCTGCAAGGGTGCCTTTGAGACGGTAAACCTGGGTGTGGAGGTGAACACCCCGAAAATTGGTAACACAAGTTTACAGAGGAACCTTCAAAGGGACCCCAGAAACCAACTCCCAAGTGCACATCTTTGGAAGCAACCGAAGAAGGGACCTATGGAAACCAATCGAGGGGAGATGGCAATCCCAGGTGCGGAGGTAGGCCGGAAAAGGGTACCAGAGGACCAAAAGGTACCCACAAACACAAGTTATTAGGGAAACCTTCTAAAGGACTCCTGTAACCACCTTTTAAGGGGGACCAAAGCAGGGACCTATGGAACCCATTCGAGGGGAGCTAAGCCAACCGTTCCGAAGGAGCCGATCAGAAGAACCCCCAAGGGTGCCTCTGATTCGGAAAACCTGGGTGCCGAGGTGAGCACCCTGAAAATGGGAAACAGAGGAGCAGAAGGTACATCCAAACATCAGTTTACAGGGGTACCTTCAAAGGGGCCTCTTTAACCACCACACAGGGGGAACTGAAGGTCCTTTCTAATTAGTATCCTCTACTTTTAATGATTTTTATGAAGTTGTCTCGCTAACTTCATATGGGTTATATTTTCCGTGCCATAATGGCTTTCATATGCGAATTAGGCAAGTTTATCAACGGAACACTCTGCGAAAATCGCATTCAATTCGCATGTACAGATCACCGATTATGTCTATACCAGAAAACACGAATAATTACTAATCCGTATACAAGTTTCATGGACACGCGTCTAGTTGGTTGGTGTTTCGATTAATTCCGGGGCGGCGTTACTTTCAAACTCCTCAGGAACAGATGCCGTTCCAAGAATTCAGTGTACAAACATCTCGCCTATTTAAAAAAAAAGGTTCGTAGCGTTCCGAAGGACTCACACCTACTGATAAATTGTCGCTAGGTAAGTTTCTCGTAAATAAATCATTATAATTGGTTTCTGAACTTCGAGGCGAACAGCCAGGAGAATGGCTGTGTAATGAATAAACATTTCTCTTTGTATATCTACTGATTGATATTCGATTGCATCGTTGCGGAAATTGTAGTGTTCACCAAAACGTGTTCTGGTTCGGGAGTTAATAGTATATTATTTTGTTCCTATCAAACAAAAAAAATTGTCATGGTTGGGGTGAATCCGCCGGTGGTCGGACAATTTAAGCAAAACCAATTTATAAACTTGACTACAATATTCAATTTCGGAGTATTCATATTGCAGTTTTGAACTGGCAACATGCTTGAATGGAAAATTATTAGGTTTATTTTGATGCACGAGTGTAATGCGGTAGAATATTTCCAGAAAAATGTATGTGATAGATATACTGTTTCCATATATTTTGATGATTCAGTATTGTTTTCAGGTTTACTTTTGGTCACCTTTTCTTGAACTGAACTAAGCAAATCATTTCCGAAACGTGACATTTCAATGACGTTTAAAATTCAATATTTATGCCTGTCAAGATGACAAATGCACATTTTAAGAATCGTTACTATAGATATACGGACGCAGCGGAAAATTTTCAAAATATACCGGGCAATGCTCACTTATAATATCCCAAGGCTATTGATAATTTCGAAATAATTTGTCGCTAATTTTCGAAAGCAAGTTGCGGAGGGCTGTTACCTAAAAGCAACTCGCTTTAAGGCAAATTATGAGAATATATCAATGGTCGAGGGATATAGTTTACCAGTCATATTCCAAATGGTTTTGATGGTGGCCTTTTCAAACTCTGATCCGTCTAAATTATTCATGTTTACGGCCCATCTTCAGGTATACGCGGCAACTCTTCAACAGTACATCATTCGTTTAACTCCTATTTTCTCACCTCACTAAACTCTGTTTCACTTATAATTAAGGATATCTATTGAGTCATTTTTGGTATTTCCATTTCTGCTCGAAGTAACTAACATTTTAAAAATGTAATTGAGTAAACGTCAAACTATATGTCATTTGCATGATGGTGATACGATTGTTCAGCAGTGATAATTTCCCGGGGCACTTATCAGGAGTAATACCACGAGTGATTGCATTTTCGCGATAAGTCTATGGATTTATTTCTGAACGAAACTGAATTGCTTCGTGAAAACACCACTCGTCCTGCGAGTTCAGAAATAAAAGACAGACTTATGAGATACATTCAATCACGAGTTGAATTTTATTAGACTATTTCACGAATAAAGTTTCTTCATTATTATAAATACGAACAATGTATGACAGTCATAAACAAATTATTAAAATCGTCAATATTATAATGTTTCGTTTCATAATTTCATTTGAATTTGCAGTGAAGCGCCTCATTCTGACATATCCAGCTATATTTATAATTGATCGAACTGTCAAACGTATTCATTTCGTCATGGTTACGTCGCTGAAAATACCGAAGCTGATCCTTCAATCAGAATTGAAAGACAACTGGTGTTATCGCGATAACACGAGTTGTCTTTGGCTTCCGATTGGTCAGATTAGGTGAGAATTTTTAGATGAGTCAAATAGTCAGTGTAATGTTTGTCTGATTGGTTAATTCTGGTAACATGATCGCAAATACGTAGTTTAAATTGAATGAAAAAAATTTTTGCTGAAAAATGTCCCGCTTCATAGTGTTATCGCTGTAATTGATCGAAAATGTCCGCATTCCCATGGGATTTTTAATATACGACGGAAAAATTGGCAGGTAATATCACAAGACCATGACAAATAGCCGACTATTATTTCCTTCCTAATTCTATTGAGAGTACTTTGTATTTTGTCAATTCATTGAGACCATATAAACATTATTAATCTAAATAACTCCCGAGAAATTCAGTTCGAGGGAGTTATTCAATGATTATTAATGTTCATATAATTGAATTGTCTTAAAATACAAGTTAATCGAGATGGATTGAAGAAAATCATAGTCTCTATATATCAAGGTCGAGTGATATTTAGGAACACTATTTCACGAACAGCGTGAAATCATTCATATTCAAGTTCATATACGCTTCATAAAAAACATAAATTCTCTCCAGACATATTCTTTACTCCTTTTTGTTGTTTTTTGGGATGGATTAGCTTACGTTCACTAATTTCCGTTGTAGAAGATAACCGAAAACGAGACATTTCAATTTTGACACTTTTCTTTGTTTACGTAAATATTAGCGTGTTTACCTAAATTATCGTGTTTACTTGAATATCCGCTCATATTGCATGTCATGTAACGTCAACCACGTAATTTTAAAGGTGCAGGCATGTGCGAATGAAATAGTCACTGTAATTGATCGAAAATGTCCCGCTTCGTATAGGATTTTTAATATGCGATGGAAATATTCAGTAATAATATCCCGACAAAATGCAGAATTTTCAAAACATAATTTCACCTTGCTGGCACGAAACCTGTGTTGCTCAGAAACACCACAGGAGCCTGCTCGAGTGGTGTGTTGTACAGCAACACAGTCAGAGTGCCTTGAGGTCGATACCTTTGAAACGATTTTCCATTGCCGGTAATTGCCGCCCCATCTCGTGAGCAAAGCCAGAAAAAAAAATTGTGTTTTCCGTTAACCTGCTGTCGTCCTCCTACGAACGGCAGCCCTCAGAAGTCGAAACTTGTGCGAGCTAAAGATCAACGAGGTGTTACCTTTTAACTTACTTCCACAGTTTCGTGATATTGAACAGATGAAAGACAAGTTGCATCTATGTTGGGTGTTGAAGAACAAGTGATTTTAAGTGGAAAACACAAATATAAAGTGATGTGCGTACCGTTACTAGTTAGGTTGTTTTCATTTAGTGTGTAAAGACAAAAAACATAAAGTTGGACTATTCTCTTGGAAAGAAAAACAAATAACAAAAAATAAATACGCTGATAAAATTACTGTTGCATCTCCTAAAATCCAACCAAGTCCAGAAAGTGAAATGGAAAATACGTTCGTGTGCTGCAAGGAAGAATCTATTAAGGAATATTATTGCTTAGGGTGTACGGGGGTATTTCATTCGAATTGTTTAGATGAAAAGAAAGGTGTCACAATGTTAAGTGGTCATAAAATATACTGCTCAGAAAATTGTAAATCTCTTGAGCCATTAGAGGAAATCAATAATCTCAGGAACCAAATGGAATTGAGCAACAAAATCGAAACTGAAAAGGAGGACAAATTACGGGAGATGCAAAAGCAAATTGTCGACCTGCAAACGGAATCTAGAAAAATCTGCATTTTAAAAGGATATTCGATTAGACAATTTCACGAATACATTATATTTTCTCCTACAAGCGTGCGTGATTCACCCTCTACCCGCACGCAATTCAGTTTGGAAAGTGTCATTTTCCCACACTAGTGCGGGAAAAACATTTATATGATATCCTCGTAAAATATAAGTGGTGGGTGACAAAATATGAAAGTTCAAGCTTTTTTGTTGCAATACTAAGTGAGTTTGTTCAAAATCATCCATCATTTTGCACTATTTATTGAAAAAATGAACAAATATTGATAAATAAAAATGTATTTTTATGAAAATCACCCTATATATAGGCTTTGATTGATCTGATAACGAGTAGGTAACAATTGATGTTGTCATGCCGATCAATACACAAATTTGTTTGTAATTGTCAGAGTGACAGACAAAGCGTTACTTATATAAAATTTTCGATTCAGTGAAATTGCCACAATGGATTAT
This sequence comes from Chrysolina haemoptera, assembly GCA_958298965.1. NCBI lineage: Eukaryota > Metazoa > Arthropoda > Insecta > Coleoptera > Chrysomelidae > Chrysolina > Chrysolina haemoptera. The sequence continues at coordinate 8,352,717 of OY282600.1, read as the reverse complement.
TCATCTGATGAAGAACTTCCACAAGAAATCGTGCAAGCAGCTACAGATGCGAACTTAGAGTTATTGCCAACGAAATCTAAACAAAGGTATGAGAAGCAATACACGAGTTTTATTGAATAGTGCAACAATAAAAAAGTGAAAACACCAAATAAAGAAGAAGTATTCTTGGCTTATTTTCTAGAAATGTCTAAAACATGGAAGCCGAACACTTTATGGGCAAGATATTCAATGTTGAAGAGTGTATTCAAAGTAAAGCAAAATTTGGATACTAGCAAATTTTACAAAATAATTGCATTCATTAAAAGACAGAATGTCGGTTTTCGACCGAAAAAGGCCAAAATCTTCACTCAAGAAGACGTTTCAAAATTTATGACTGAAGCACCCGATGACATATACCTCATGATTAAGTTAGTAGCAATTTTTGGATTAGCTGGTGCTTGCAGACGAGAAGAGCTGACAAAACTCACCATTGACGACATAGACGACAAAGAAAACCTGATAATTGTTAATATCAAGGATTCCAAAAATCATTCCTCTAGATCCTTCGTGATATCTGAAGAAGCAAATGATGGTTATTTTTTGAACGTATACAGAAATTATGTACATTTACGTCCAAAAGAGACTTCTCACCGTCGTTTATTCTTGTATTACAAAAGTGGAAAATGTACTGTGCAATGTGTAGGAATCAATACCATAGGAAAGATACCTTCCGAAATAGCAGTATATCTGCGCCTTCAAAATCCAGAGCTTTACACTGGTCACAGCTTCAGGCGTTCCTCAGCCACTTTACTTGCTGACTGTGGTGTGGGTATAACTAATATCAAACGCCTAGGAGGATGGAAATCGACTTCAGTTGCAGAGGGGTATTTAGAATCGAAAAAAAGAAATGTCCAACAAAATTCTCAATTTCAACACTACATCGTCTTGCATTTGCGGGTGCATTTTAGAACCATCCACGTCTATATCGATCGGCGAAGATTTGATGCCTGTGCCTGCACATTCGATTTCTTTCGATAATGTATTGCCCGAGTTACCTTCTTCTTCAGGAAATCAGCCATCTTCAAAAAATATGCTGGCTTCCGCTATAAATTTACATAATGCATCAAATTGTACATTTACAATAAATATTACGAATAATTAGTGGATAGAAAATGTTACTCTTGTTAGTTGTTTCCATTTGCATGAATAAATAATTGAAAAAATGAATTTGTTTCCTATGCTTGTAGAAAAAGTATTGTTCCTAACTCATGCGGAAAGTGTCTTTCCGCACTTGTTAGGAAAATTACTATTATGGACTGATTGCGTATTACAGGAACGTCAGAAACGGTTCATCTTGTGTCAATAATGTCACTTGAAGAGTTGAACCGTCAAACTGACGTTTCTATATTTATTATAATTGTCGTAAATATGGCAATGTATACACAAGGAAGAAGCGAAACACCGATTTGAAAATACCACGAGCTGGAGGCAGTGTTTTCAAAAACTCCTGTTCTCATTGGCTTGAAATGAGAAAAGGATGACATTTGATTGGTTCACAACAATATTAATATTCGTCACAACAACAGCAATCTGAATATGAATTAGTAAGAAGAAAATAAGCATGAATTTTTTTCGAAACTGTCCGAAAATTACCCAGTTTTAATGGGAACACCATTAATTTTCTACAAAACATTATCGGTTATTGGCTACCAATCGAGGTATCTATTATTGAATATTGCAGTCTCTGAGAACCTCCTTTTTATCAACATGAGTTTATTTGTTTAAGTTTGCCAACAAGATTCGGCATTATTAGGTATTGCTAATCGAAATCAATACCGAAAAACACTTAACACATCTGCACCTGACTACTTGATAATTACATCATTTGTCAGACATTATTGTTTAGCATGCAACCTTAATTCCGCTTTCAAATAGTATTTCCAATACAGAACAATTAAGGAATTTTGTGTTCCCTCCTCAAATATGTTTCCAAGACAAAATAAAATTTATTCGAAATATCACCTTTGAGTTCGTAAACTGTCGAAAAACTGAGACACGAGAGTTTTTAGATGTTGAATTGGAGAATTTACAAAATGTCATCCAATGAAAAAATTTGTAAAATTTTTGTTATATGGAGGTATCACATAATAGCCCTTTGGAAAATTATAAGGAAGCACTCCACTGACTAATTAAGAAAGCACATAAGTTTGATTAATAGTCATTGAAATACATCTCTTAACTAACCTAAATTTCTCGAGCTATAAATAGAATACTGAATTATAAGCATGGTCCCAAAATTAAAATAGTTACCGCAGAAAATTGAAATGGGTCCTTTGAGCCAGATTGAAACATCAAAGAAAACTATTGACTGTGAAACAATTCCTTACCATCTGAAGATGAGCATACCATCTTTCTTTTTTCAATTTCAGAACAAAAGTGAATTGGTTGGAGCAGATGTACTGATGTACATCTCGAGTATCATAAAAAACAAATCAATAACAATTAGTAATAATAAAAATTCCATAGAAACTAAGAACCAACATACATTTCAAATTTTTATGTATAAACTAATGAACGTTTTCATGTTTTCTATTAAATGACCTTCCATATCAGAACAGATAATTGTTATGTTTACAACCGCACAGAAAATGAAAGGTTGCGCATTTTTACGAAGAAAACAACTTTTAATGCATTATACGAGGCGCAGCTAATTTCCGGCATTCCCCAGATATAAATGTCATTCGTTCATTAGTAATTCTCGTTGCACATGTACCGTGATATGGGAACCATATTTATAATTCCATCCCTTGGTTTTCCTATTAGAGGAGCATATACAAAAAAGTGAGGCTTTCTAATAACACAAGCTTTCACGAGTGAATAAATCGTTTCAGAGAAAATTATGATTATAAATTAAAACTTTCAGTTGAATCGTTCTCCAAGGATGATGACCAGTTACTCTGATATAGTTGAACGTAACAGTAATTTTAAATTTGTTCCCCAATTCTCTTATGCCTTCAAATTAGGCTCGTGGAGGACATTCAGGTCAGGCTGACAACACAAGCAACCCTCAGAAGTCTTGGAGAGACTTGTGCCCCTACCTTTCAATGTGTATTGCCATGGACAGGACCGGTGACAGCGCTGGGATTCGAAGCCATGTTCCTATGGCTGGTTTGATTGAGAAGCGAACGATTTACCCACGCGCCACCAAGGCATCAAAGCATAAATGTGGTAATATAATGCTACACCAGTGCACATGGCCGTGGCGGGGACCCCAACAAAAACGATGACAGCGCTAGAAAAACTCAAAAGTAACGCTTGAAGTATCTTGGCCATTATAGGGGCCGTGGCCATCATTCCAGGATAGTAATGCCAGTACATCAACCACCAAGGACACTGTAGATCTGTTTGTGAAACATAAACTCCTAGAGCTACTCTCCAGGGTCCAGGCGGACGTGGTGGCCCTACAGGAGACCAAACTCAGGACTCTGCATCCCCGGAAACAGAAGCCTTAAAACCGACAGATCAGGCCCCTAAGCACATGGAGACGGTTTCCTACTTCTGATTGAATCAGAAATAGATTGCACACGAAGATGCGAAGTCAGAACTCCCAATAAGATAATCGGTAGCGATTAGAGTGAAAGCGGCAGGCATCGGCCTCCTGAGACGTATACGTTCCGCGAGGTACCAACTTCCCAAGAACAGACATGGAAAAACTCTTCCCAGCCCACCACCCGACGATAGCCACAGCGGACTTCAAAGCGAAGTCGAAGGACTAGTACTGTATAATCCAGAAACCTTGCCACAACGCTTCTTCCGGACTTCGAGGACGTCGCAGTGCTCGCCTCCAACCCACAATTCTGACAGGGCAGATCCACCTGACATACTGGACATACAACTAGTACAGAACATTCCAAAAATTATGAAAATCTCCGTGCTCGAAAAAGGCTTCTCAGATCACAACCCCATCCTACTGAGCATAGGAGAAGAGGCAGAGGATGTAGCCCCAGTGACCAAGGAGATTCTGTACCAAGAGACCGTCCAGAACCACATCAACAGGATCGATTCGACACAGCAGCTTGAAATCGGGGTTATCGAATTGAATCAGTCCATCTGCTACTCCATGGAGCAACGATCGGAAGGGATCACGCCCGAAAATAAGGAATTAATCAGCTAGTCTGAAGACTCAAAAAAATAGTACCAAACTACACTAAGTCGGAGAACAATAGTTCAACCTCGCCACATAGGCATGTCTCCACACTCCACGGTGAGATGCGACTGGTTTCCACGGATGCAGACAATGCAGACTATCGAGAGGACACACAAGAGAGACGGCAGAGACAAAGGCAGAGACAAAGACGACCAGCCAACCAGACAGACAACGATATCCGCGAAGAGGTGAGAAAAAGGCCGAATCTCCGACGACGTCAACAGGGCTTAAACTTCGATTAACCGAACCCTGTGTTTTCCAGCTTTTAGGAAGTCCGCCGCACAAAAATTCATCGGTGAGAAATAAGAGAGGCACCTAATAGCTCATCACTTCATAGAACGGGTATAGATTTAAAATTGCTGAACGCAAATCAGCAAAATGAGAATGAGCTCTGAGAGTGGGGGAGGTGGAATGGGATTTTCAATGCTTGTCAATTTCTCCTCAACCTTAGGGTGGACGGTGGTGGTGGACTGATTATTAGAAAGGAGATTCCTATTCATTATAAACAACAGCCAAAGTACGCGTGATTATCGGTATAGTCATTATTATATAAGCATCTACAGTCGGATCCATATTGAGATGACAGTATTGCGAGATAGGACAATAACAGTGTTGCCGGAGTTCATACATCAGAAAGAAACATTGATTTAACGTGAATAACAGGCCTGTACGTAGGTAGTACGTTGTACAGTTGTGGTTGATGATCTTATGAATATATTTTTTTTTAATTTACACTGAACTTTCAGAATAAAAAATCTAAGCAAATGACATAAATCTACTTACAGCATAATGCGGTGCACGTCCTGTATTTTGAATAAAGGTAAAACGACCAATTAAATCATTCTAACCATACCTGGAAAAAAAAGAAAGAGTTAGTTAAATTTCAGCAGTTGGAACGAATACATAACATATTATTTCTTTCTGAAACAAAAAACATAATTTTCTCCCCCTGCATACTTTCTTTTCTAGAAAAACAATAGTAGGTATATTATACAGGGTATATGTTTTCAAAGGCAAAGCATTTTTTTGAAGGGTATATTTTTTGATCTGATCCTCAGTGCAAACTTGAACAGTGTTTGTTCATGACCATTTCAAATTGAATTTTGACGTCGTACCTAACTGGCATGTTGTCTATCGGTTACGACATAGTTTATAGAGAAATGTGTTCCAAAATATCCAGGTGTCTGATCAAATTTCCTGCAGTTAACTGTCTGGCTCAGTCTGAAGGCACTGCTTGTTGCTTTATTCATTACACATAGGCGTTATGGCGTAAGGTTTAGCAATACTTCGCAATGTATCGCCCCTGTGATTCCCATACAAGCTTCCCGCTGCGCTTTCTGCAGCTTGACTGGTACCTAATTTTGTTGCATCTCTGGTCACCACATCGGTAAAGCAAAGGCGACCATGGGTTTGATGATCGTTTGTTATGACCAGTAGATCAATTTTGGTTTCAGGCCAAATACTCTGCGCGTCATGGACACCTTGCCGCTGTAGCTCTGGAAAATGCGTGTTAGATTGGGATGTTCCATGTCAGTTTTTGGTCGATTATAAGCCCAGATAATCAACTTCTTTGGAAAATGTTAGCTGAGTTCCATTCAAAGTTGGGGGCTTGAAATTCGTACTTGTGCCTTCAAGTGACACAACACAAGATTCTGATTGTGAGCAGGGTCCCTAGTGGTGACGATCAGGTCATCGGCGTGAAACCAGCGTCGGCGTCTTTTAGCTTCACCAACAGGTTTTCGACAACCAGTCACCGCATGCAACAAACTCGATTGAACTCCCTCTTGGAAAAAATCTTTTTCTGCTGTCATTCTGACTGGTCCTCCCTCCAAGAGTTGCCACAAATGCACCCTCTATGACGATGAAGGAACAGAGAGCTATTCATTTTGTCTGTTCAATGCTTTCAACCAGACATTGTAGAGTATAAATCCTGTATTTAACTGCTTGACCAGAAAGCTGTTTTTGACGTGATATAAATCGATGAACGCCGGCTGCACGCACGAAAAAGTATGACTCATTGTCACGTTCTGCCTGCAAGCGAAATCGCGGAACAAGCGAAAGAGAAGGCACGATCGGCCTAAGCGTTCGGCTTGAGACGCATCTATCTCTCTTCCACTACATCGGCCGATGCGTCCGAGTAGAAGACAGATAGCGGCAGCACACAACCTACACGTGAACTGTTTTGTCAACTGTTTATAAAGTGAAATGAAAAGTTGAAGTTTATTACAACAATTGCGACAAAAAAGGTAATTACTTCCTGCATTTTAAGAATTTGATTGGCGATATAATCTTATATATTTGTTCTTTGTATGTGTTTATTTGTGTTTGTTCTTTGTCCGTTGTTGACTCAAGGAGTTTGCTTCTTACAGAATTTTGCGATATCGGTCTCTTTAGGACTGTATCACCTCTTTTGTATTTTTTGTGGGTAACTTTTACCTGCTGTGGCAAATGCGAACACTTTGAGTAACTTTTAATGAACGACTTCATTGAAACAACGATGAATCTCAGCCAAGGCACTATGTAGATGTGAGGTTTTGGTTGAAGGACGACCGAACGCTTCGAAGTCGAAGAATGAACTGTCTCTCGGTTGACTGACTGTGACTTGTCGTTTCTCGCCGGAAAATCCGAGACCAAACCTTCTCAGGAAAAAAGGTTTTGTTTCGTCTTGAAAACCGTAAATTAAAACACTCGTAGAGTGTACCCAAAGGCATAGCCTGTGCGGGTAGAGGACGGCTATTATTATTATTTGCCGTGGCACTCCGAGGCGACTTACTGATTCTAAGGATTTCTAAGGATTTCCAATCATTTACAAATTGGGATATAATATTTGAAATTAAAATGTGTGAAAAATTGACCTATTTACTAATTTACATATATGAAGGATAATATACAAGTGGGATAATTCCCCACAATAACAATCCATATTATTTTCTCCATTGTTTTCTGGAAATACATCTTTTATTCTCGAGGATTACTTGTAGGATCTAATCAAGCCTCGTCCTGTAAAAATTGATGACGAACTTCCGCTAAAAGTGGTTTCCTCACAGGGTGGTCAGAAACAGTCGTGTTATTCCGAAGTCGACGAATAATTTAATTTTAATGAATTGTTTATTAAGTGCAATCTGCGGAATGGTATATATCAATTCAAGCGCACTTTATTGCGAGACAAACAAGCTTGTTAGAGAACCGGGATATTTTGTATCCGAAAATAACGTAGCTCGAATAACAAGGTCGGCAATCAAATGCACACGGCGAATTCACAAAACGTTTGTACTGGAGAAATTCTCCTTTTCCGGGCGAATAATGGATGCTGTTCCTTGCAAGACGCCCACTCGAGATGCAACACGATCAAGAAACGCCAACGCATCGTCTGCGTCTCTTCCAGGTGATAATGTCGAGTTGTTTGTTGAGTGGTTGTGAAATGTCCCGACGACCTGATGATTACAATGCTGCAAGCTGCAAGACTGTTCAGTGCTCTTCATGCTCAATTGGTCACTACTTCGATGCTGTTGTACAGAACTGACAGGAAGACATAAAGGTCCAAAGGTCGTATGGATTGGATTAATGAAGCTAAAATGTTATTACAGCCTGACAATAAATCCAATAGAAATGATTTTTGGTACACGGGCAGTTTTTGAAAATTCCCGGTAAAGCTCGGAAAATCAATAACTTGGAAGGGGTTGGAAATTTCGATATGATGCATAGGAACAAACCTGTATAGGACGTAAAAATCTCCATTAATCGCATGTTTTTTCGAAAATTTGCTTCTTTTTGAGAGATAATTCTGTGAGCTTTATGTTAATTTTTAACGGGTGTTTATTTTTATACATAGTTGATATCTCACTATTCTGTGAAAAATACAAAAATGTAGTGGTATGTCCGCAAGCTGTATGGCATTTATGTTCATATACACAGGTATTAACATATCTGTTTATTCTGTAAATAGTATATTACACACCGACGTGGGAAGAGATTCATTCCTGTCGGGAGATTAGTTAGTTACCGAGACGCAAAGCGTCGAGGTTAGCTATGATCTCGAGACAGGAATGAAACTTCCTACCGAGGTTTGTATACTATTTTATTCACAACCATCATATTTCGATCAAAATTAATAAATCTCTGTTTCGTTCTGAACATATCTAAAATATTACATTCAACGACAAATTACCAATAACGCGGTTTTCTCAGAATAATCAAGTAGATATATTTTCACCGTTACTACGGAGTATACAATTGTCACCAATATAAATAAATGTCAGATAAAGTCAATAAATGTCAGATAAAATCGGAATAGAATAGAAGTGAGGGCGGGAAGTGAGGTCGGGAAGTAAAGGTGTGTAATGTGACACTTCCCAACCTTCAATGACGTTAGTAATGACAGCATTACATATATGGTTGTAAATAAAATTATATTATATTACAGAATTACCACTAATTGAGGTTTAACTCATATTTTCAAATTTCTACGCGAACAACTCGGGATATTATAAGATTTACGCCGACGTTCGACTAAAATCTCTATCTCCCTTGTTTGTGGTCGAAAACTAAACGGCGTTTTAAAGGAAAATCCTGCAGCAATTATCATATACAAGGTGATTCCTAAGTTGATACTTTTTTCAACTCTGTATAGAACCCGTTAAAATAAACAACTTTTTCAAATAACTTTTTTCAGAAAACTGAAAAATAAGCGAGATAAAAAAGTTAGACGTATACCCAGTCTGCGGTTTATGTTTAGTTTTTTTGCTCGGAGAGAGCAAATCGTTGTGTTGAAGTTAATGGCGACAACTTTGAACACCTTAATTCATGTAATTCATCGGTTATTCATGTAATTCATTGGTAATTCATTAATTCATCGGTAACTCATTAGTAATTCATGTAATTCATCAATTTTTAACGAAGTCTAATTATAATCACAAAAATCATCCGCCAGCTGCCATATTTAATTTTCAAATTTTGATGAAAAGCGTGATTATCTGACTCCAAAAACCCCTGCGTGTAAATTTTCAACAAAGTTTTAACAGCCATATTCGATTCTCAATTTTTTATGAGAAATGTGCTCCTCGAACCAAAAAACCTTTTTATACATATTGGATTGGAGTTGGATTGGATAATAATAAAAAAAAGTATCCGTCATTTTGAATTCTTAAATTAAATCATGATCTCCGATCAGATACTCACATGTTATATTTGCCTGAGGAAATAGAAGTCTTCAAGAACGATATGCACTTTTTCTTTTCGTTCTACTATAATTTTTAGCAAAGTTATGACAAATCTAATTTTCGGCCCTACCTAAACTTCCAGTGGCGGGTTAGCGCGAGCATGAAATGTGACGTCGGTGTTAAACCACGTTTTATGAGAAAGCGAGCGTATTTCATAAGGTATTACTAAAAATCTTTCTTGTGGAGAATTGAATTATCTCTCAACCTATCAAAATCGTTTTTTGATAAATATTATATTTTCCGAAATAACAACAAAAAAAATTATATTTTTTTTAAATGAAAATTTTTCTAGGTTACACCCCTGATTTTTTGGTAAACAATTTTTTTTCTAATAATACATGATGTCGAGATGTCATGAGCCGCGAGTTTCAGAGTGCTACAATTCATTCTCCACTTTTTGCTCGAGTTTGTCTGTCGTTACTGAATTATATTAATTGCGGTTGGGTTTGCATTTTTATTTAACGGGTAACCAACGATGTTTACCAAGTAAATGAGCTTCGCGTTTGCACGGATGGTGCGCACCTCAAGATCGCGTCTCAGATGAAACTCGACAACATTTACATCACCCATCCCATAAGCAACGCTAGAATTCTTATCTCCCTATACAACAAGCCCAGACAAACAAATAACAACCGTTAGTTTCTTCACTTTAACAGCGATTACAACAAGTATCATCATCCAATTTCGTTCCTTTCGGTTTTGTCTAGCCTAGTCACGCCTCTATCTATATAGGCCAGTAGAAACGACAATCAATTCACATTAATTCCAAAAGTTTTCTAACTTTGGTCAAGTGAATGGTACATCAAGAAAGCAATATATCTCATTTTACAATCCCTTCCGAAGTACGAATCATTGTCAAAATGACAACTAACTTGAATTTTTCTGTATACTCGTTGAGAAAATTCCAAAAGTTCTGCAAACTTGGAGTAGTATTGAATATATTATTTTATGTCAGGAATCAAGTTTGCAACCAATTCAAGTGTACAGAATATTTTTTTTTATCGAAAACTAATGTTTTTCTTTGATATACCATAAGAGAAAATTCCAAAAGTTCTGCAAACTTGGATTTGCAACCAATTCAAATGTACAGAATATTTTTTTTATCGAAAACTGATGTTTTTCTTTGATATACCATAAGAGAAAATTCAAAAAGCTGCAAACTTGGCAGATACATCGGAAAAATATTCCGAATATTTGTTTCACTTGTATGTATGTATGTGTCTATGTAATTAATTCCGGTGACAATGCAATATGACATGGCGGCTCCATGATGGCGGACAAGATTTGTGATTATGGTCCGATTCAATTCAAAGTTGGTATGATGAAAGGATTTTCGGGGTCAGAGATTATGATGTTTTTTTCAATATTCATAAATTCGAAATGGCGGCTCCAAGATACTGGATGAGATTTGTGATTGTGGTCAGATTCGATTCAAAATTGGTATGTGGGGGTTAATTAGGTCATATGTTTCAAACTTTTTGTCAAAAATTTATAAATTAAAGATGTCGGTTCCAAGATGGCGGACGATTTTTGTCATTATGATCTGATTCGATTCAAAATTAGTGTGTGAGGGTTTTCGGGGTCAGAGATTATGAGTTTTTTGTCAAAATTCATGAATTGAAGATGGCAACCCAAAATGGTGGCCGAGTTTCGTGATTACGGTCAGATTCGATTAAAAATTGGTATAAGAGGGTTTTCGGGATCGGAGATTTAGATTTTTCAGTCATAAAAAAATATTATGTAGTTTAAAAATACTAAAGAACACGCTTTACTTCCAAAATGGACTAAAAAGTAAAAAATAATTGACAATTCAATGTAAAAAAAGCATAGGGTGCTTGACGAAGTTCTCTTGAGCTCGAAAATGGGATATTGGACGCCTGTGGTGTCACTCAATGAGAACAAAAAGTATTTTACCCCTTCACCACACAAGTAATTTAATTCCTAGATGCGCATTTCGATAACAAAGTTACCTTCATCAGTAGGATACTAAACAGTTTAGTAATCCTCTTAGACGCTCAGTATTGTTATATTAAAATAAAAAATATAAGAATGTAGATCGGAAGTACCCAGGCTTTTTTCACATTTGAGTAATTCAATTGTCAAATATTTTTTACTGTTTAGTCCATGTTGGAAGTAAAGCGTATTCTTTTCTATACATAATTTTTCATATTATCCAGTAGCCCATTCTCGAACAATTTTCAAAACGAATCTGGACTCTAATATTTTCATAATGCGTTAAAGTTCAATTTCAAGTTCAATACAGGGCGATACGAAAAAAATTGGGTTGGATGGTGGAACGAATTGTCAATTATTTTTTACTTTTTGGTCCATTTTGGAAGTAAAGCGTGTTCTTTAGTATTTTCAAACTACGTAATCTTTTTTATGACTGAAAAATCTAAATCTCCGACCCCGAAAACCCCCTTATACCAATTTTTAATCGAATCTGACCGTAATCACGAAACTCGGCCAGCATTTTGGGTTGCCATCTTCAATATAATCTCTGACCCCGAAAACCCTCACACACTAATTTTGAATCGAATCAGATCATAAGGACAAAAATCGTGCGCCATCTGGGAACCGCCATATTTAATTTATAAATTTTTGACAAAAAATTTGAAACATATGACCTAAAAAACCCCCACATACCAATTTAGAATCGAATCTGACCACAATCACAAATCTCATCCAGCACCTTGGAGCCGCCATTTTGAATTTATGAATATTGAAAAAACATCATAATCTTTGACCCCGAAAATCCTTTCTTTCATCATACCAACTTTGAATTGAATCAGACCATAATCACAAATCTCGTCCGCCATCATGGAGCCGCCATTTTCTTTTTTCTATTACAAAAATGTCATATTGCATTGTCACCGGAATTAATTACATAGACACATACATACATACAAGTGAAGCTAATATAAGCGTGTTAATAACAAGAATTAGTTTGATTTTTTCAAAATTTGCATCAAAGTTGCATAACTTTTGCAATTATTTCGAGACCACCTTGATCAAAAAAATTACTACGAATTAAGAAAAATATGTTCCAGTCAACTGAAAAGGTTACAAATCTACGCAGAATTTTTGGAATGTTCTCTTATGAGCAAACAATACCTTTGATGAAACGAGTTTCGGTTTTGAGCGATCAGTTTTAGTTTTTTGCGAAAATTGTGTTGGTACAAATGATTTAATTTGTTTGTAAGAATGCGGGAAATTAACTGATTTTTGGTTTTGATTATTTTGAAGAAAACATTTATTTTATGGTTTGACAAATGAAAAAAATAGGTAGTTTCCCGGGTTCTTAAGGAAATTATACAACTAGACGAATTTTTTTTTTATAAAATCATTAGTTTTTACGCAAAACCGAAACTACGATTAGGAGCTATCTAGCTTATTGGCGCTCCTAGCTACGTAGTTTTGTTGGGAAAAGGTGCTTCGTTATCTCCACCATCATTCTTGAAAAATATATTCCCTCATACCTAAGATGTGCGGCGCAATGATGAAATTTGGCGTTCGTGGTGACGCGCTGTTGATGCATCTTATGGTATATCAAAGAAAAATATTAAATGTCGATAAAAAAAAATGTTCCGTACACTTGAATTGGTTGCGAACCTGATTCGTGACATGAAATAATATTACTCCAAGTTTGCAGAACTTTTAGAATTTTCTCAATATGTTGCGTACTTCGGAAGAGGTTGCAAACTGAAATGTATTGATTTCTCGATGTACTATTCACTTGACCAAAGTTTCAAAACTTTTGGAATTAATGTTAAATTTTCGATGTTTCATGTCTATCTCTACTGGCCTAATAGCCATGCCACGGTGACACACTGACATCCTAAACGAATCTTCCATTTAGTGCGAGTCACATAATCAGCAGCTCCAACAATTTAACGAAGCGCACTCCAAAACAATAAATACGTCAACGATTCTGTTTTTCCACAAAGATATCGACTGGGTAAACAGCTAACAATCTGACGAGCCGTTGGTTGAGCAAGGTGAGCCTCCGTAATGTTGGAATAATTAATAATTGTTGGATTCCATAGCAACATTTTAATATGCTCGTCCGGTCAAAAACAGCTTCTGCATCAATAACAGCAAGGAATGACGCAGCGATGCATAGACACATGGAGTAAACTTTGGAATCGTTGTCAAAATACATATAGTACAGTCACAGACAAATGTAAGCCACAAGTGAAGAATGAATCGTAGCACTTTGAAACTCTGCCCATGACTTCTTGACATTATATATTGTTAGAAAAAAATTGTTTACCAAAATATCAGAGGCGGACCCCAAATTTTTTTTTTTTTATTATATAATTTTTTGCTGTTGTTTCGGAAAGTATAAGATTTATCAAGAAACGATTTCAACAAGGCGAAAGATAATTCAACTCTCCACAAGAAATAAACTTAGTAATTTCCCACAAAATGCGCTCGTTTTCTCAGAAAACCTGATTGGATTCCGATATCAAATTTTAGCCTCGCCCGCCACTGCAATTTCCGGCAGGGCCGAAAATTAGATTTGTCATAACTTTGCTAAAAATTATAGTAGGAGGAAAAGGAAAAGTGAATATCGTTCCTGAAGACTTGTACTTCCTCATGCAAATATAACATGTGAGTATCTGAGTACCTAAAATGTGTTTTGTCCCATTTCACATAACTCGGCGATATTACTGGACGATCCGAAAGTCATGGATATTTTAGCTGATATGAAATAATTATACTGAAGCAGGAATCAATACCCTCTTTGGACCATATGCAACGATTTCGGACTAGTGAGACAAGTCTCACTTAGGTTAGGTTTAAATGTAAGTGAGCCCATATCAGGCTCTCCACTGCGACCAATGGCCTATTGTGGCTCACCCTATGGTTATATTTCTACCAGTATATCCAATCTCTTAACGAAATTGAGTAACATATTGGGAGAACAGTTTACCAGATCTTCTGGCCTTACTTTTGTATTGTCAAATATTGAAAATCTGGTTCTGGCCGCTGCAGGGCATGTACACAGGATGTGTTTAGCCGTTTCATCATCCTCCATGCATAGACGGCACTCTGCATCCTGTGCAAGTCCGATTTTATGCATGTGGTGTTTGAGTTTGCAGTGGCCAGTGAGCAAACCTACTATAACTCTGAGATGTGCTCTACTGAGTTCTAGAAGTTTGTCACAGTCCTGTTTTTTCCTTGTACAAGCAATAAATGCTTTGGAATGGGCTAGTCCTGGTAGACTGAGCCAATACTCAAGTCTTTTATTGTCTGCCCAGGCGGTTGTAGCATTCTTGGCAGTGCTATATGCTAAACCGATGACCGGTTCTGGCCCAGTGAACGTTGTTTCGGCCCCCCCTTTTGCTAGGGCGTCCGCTATTTCGTTTCCTTCTGGGCCCGTGTGACCTGGTATCCAAACTAGGGTAACGTTGTTGCCTTGTGCTAGTCGGTTCAAGGTGTCTCTGCAGTTCCATACTGCTCTGGATTTAAAGCAGTTGGATTCAAGCGCTTTCAATGCTGCTTGACTATCTGAAAATATTTTTATTGTTTTTCGTGTGAGGTGTCGGTTTTCCAGCTCCCTTGCACACATTTCAATGGCATATAGCTCTGTCTGGAATATCGTAGCTAATTTACCCAAACTGAATGAGCGTTTCACTACTGGGTTCATACCATATATTCCGGCTCCGACACCTTCCAAAGTTTTGGAACCATCGGTGAACCACCTTTCATTTGCCCTACATAGGTCAGTTTCATTCCGAACCCAGTCTTCTCTTTCAGGGAAGACCACGGTGTAGGACATGTTGAGGTTAGTGGTTTTAATCATGATGTCTGAGGGCATTCCCAGAATGTTGTGAGCTATTATGCCTTCCAGCATGCTGCTGCCTCCCATGACACATGCCTGCGGTAGACTAATGGCCGCTTGGTAGTCTGTATGTTGCCCATCTTGCCTCTCTCTCCAGAACTATGTGGAGAGGAAGTAGTCCAAGAAGAGCTTCCATTGCTGCCGTTGGCGTGGAGCGAATGGCCCTAGTAATCGCCAGGCACGCTTGTCTCTGTAGTCCGTTAAGTTTAACCTGGGCCATTATTTTGTTGGCCTTTGTTCCACCAGACTACAGAGCCATACGTGATCATTGGTCGTATGACGGTCACGTACAGCCAGTAAACTTGTTTTGGTGACATGCCCCATGTTTTGCCACATATTCTGCGGCATGTCCATAATTATAGGCTAGCTTTTCGAATAGTCTTTTCCAAATGCGAGTTCCAGTTCAGCTTTTTATCTAGGATTATTCCCAGATATTTTGCCTCACTCGCAAATGAAATTGTTACACCATTGATGGAAGGAGGTATTAAATGTTCCAGCTTCCTTTTCCTGGTGAACGATACCATGACCATTTTGTGGGGGTTGATGGACATTTCCTCCCTCTCACACCATTGATATATGGTATCCAGTATATCCTGAAGGACGTAGGAGATCGTCTTTTCGGATTTATCTTTTATTACTAGGACCAGATCGTCAGCATATGCTTGCAGATCGACCTCCCAGAGTGAGAGAATGGCCAGCAGATCATCCACCAGCAGTGACCATAGCAGAGGGGAGAGGACCCCCCCCTGGGGACAGCCCCTGGCTGGCTTGAAGCTGACACTTTCCCCCTGTAGAGAGGTCGTTATTGTTCTGTTATGAAGCATAGTTCTTATCCAGTCACATAGTACCCGTTCAATTCCTCTAGAGACAGTGGCCTCATAGAGGGAGTGAGGTAGTGCATTATTGAATGCTCCTTCTATATCCAGGAATGCAGCGACTGCTACCTCCTGGTGTTCCAGGGCGACGCTTATTCCTGAGACAAGGTTATTGAGGGCAAGTTCTGTCGATTTTCCAGCCTGGTAGGCATACTGGTGAACATTGAGGGGGTGCTTTATTAGTGCACCACACCTTATGTGCCCATCCAGTATTTTCTCCATGCTTTTCAACAGAAAGGATGTCAGACTGATGGGTCTAAGCGATTTTGGGTGTGAGCCAGTCCGACCCAGGAATATAGATCACCCTAGTCGCGGTCCAGTTAGATGGTATATAGTTCCAAGCTAAACTGGTTCACTTATACACGCCAAAAAAACTAGGTTTTACTGCTGCTTCAGTTTTCAACTTACGCATAATCCCGGCAATTTCTTCAGTAACTATTGAAAAGAATCATCATACACATCCTACATAAAAAATTAAGAATGTGATTTCAAGCTTGAAGTTTGCAGTTCACAATAGTGTTATTAAACATATATGCAGAATGTGAATAAGCGATTATTTTCAACATTTACTGAGGATAATGCCGGTTTTATGGGTAAGTTGAAAATGAGGCAGGAGTAAAATAAAGTTTATTTTTTGGCATGTATAAGTGGGACCTGTGACACTATAAAATTGTTGCGTATAGTCCAAAGAGGGTATGGGTTGCTGCTTTAATATAATAATTCCATATTTACTAAATTATTCATGATTTTCGGATCATCCGCAAACATCTCCGTGAAGTGCGACAAAACACATTTTAGGTACTCAAATACTCGCATAATATTTGCATGAGAAGGTAGGAGTCTTCAGAAACGATATGAACTTTTCCTTTTCCTTCGCCGATTATTTTTATCAGAGTTATGACCAATCAAATATTCGGCTCCTCCAGAACTTTCAGCGGCGGCTAAGCGTGAACCTGAAATTTGATGTCGGCGTTCAATCACGTTTTCTGAGAAAAAGAGCGCATTTCATAAGGGATTACTAGGAATAGTTTTTGTGAAGAATTGAATTGTCTTTCTTTCACCTTGTTAAGTTGTTTTTCCAATAAATCATATACTTTCCAAGATTTCAACAAAAATCTATTTATTTATTTTTAAACGAAAAAAAAAAGTTCCACCTCTGGGGAATTTTGGTAAACAATTTTTTTCGTGTTTATCATGGTTTCAACTTCTAGCATAGCAAGTTTGGTGGTGCTACAATCGATCCTCCTCTCAAAACCCAATCGTACTGGATTAATAACCGGTATTGTTTTATAATTTTTATCAATGACGAAGTTCCAGAGTCAGCACATAGATGGCGCCACCTTACAAGAATGATCTATTGCCCACAACGGGTATTTAGACAACGCTTTCATCTTGTATGTTCAGATCGTCTTTACGAAGAATCAGGTGTTCTAGATGTAAGATAACTGTTTTCACAAAATGTTATTTGTCATTACCATCAGAATAAAACAAACAACCAGAGTGTTTCTCACAAATAAGAAACAATACAAAAAGGCAATTATGTAGTTCCATTTATGAAAAAATCACTAGGGCAACATCCATGTTTTCAGAATAAAGTTGAAATTGTATATCAAAGCAAACACGCGCAAACTCTTTTGAAAATGAATAAGTCCCCTTCCACCCAGTTCAATCGATCGTCTTGCTCATTAGACTATTAATTATGGTGTTATACCTATCTATACAGTTCATTTTATTTTTACAAATAATTATTAATGTACTTGAAACTTTAATATAGTATTATTGTATATTTGTGTTATTGTATATTGTATTATTGTATTATTTTTAGTGTTTTTATTTCTACATACGACCAATTTTCAATGTCTTCTCTGTTCTTGAAACAAGTGTTCAATCAATTATAAATATCCCTTTAATTCACATATTTTATTCTCATATTGAATCATTGTTTCATAATGTATTGTATTGTATTATTATATTTCATTTCATTATATATGCATATTTGTGAATAAACATAAGACTAGTTTACAAATTTTAACGTTTTTAATATTTGGTACCCCTAAAAAATAGTACACTTATTTAAGTATGAGTGGATAAAAAGGTCTTTCAAACACGCGCGATTTTTTCAGGGAGATCGGAAGATTGGAAAACAGGCTCTTTAGAAGCAATTATACACATCATGGATAAAAATGATGGAAATATTTCTTCTGCGGTAACACTTTGCAAGAGGTCATCTTGATCGATGGAAAATAGTGACTAAAGTTTGTGATTCCACAACTGATTTTATGAACATCCCCTTTATATTTTCGAACATTAATCAAAATACTCTTCTTTAGCAAAGAAGATCATGAAAAATGCTGGAAACCAATAGGTTTTTGCTACATTTGTGGACAGTTTATATTTTAGAAAGAGAGATAAAGCATTGTAGATCTTCACATCTTCAGTATTTGCGATTTCCTGTTGAGAACCAAGATAAAAAGTTGGTGCCTCATGTATTTAGTATTCATTTTACTTTTGTGTTACGAAGACAAAAAATAAGGCGAGTTTATAGATATGTGATGAAATTCCGTCTGTTACCGAGTCACTTTTACATTCGAAGGATTTTTCGTATCTAGTTTGTCCCGGTATTTTGAGTCGAAATGTACAAACTAGAAGATGATAATGAAAGTGATGTCGAAGTTAAAACGATTTTCAGTGATCCTGATGATTTCTTCCTCCACATCCAATTAACCAAGATTTTTTGAATGATCTCATATGAGATTTACAACTACCAAGACCAAGAGCAGAGCTTTTTGTTTCTCCAACACCTGACACGAAAGTTATATTGTTCAGAAACAAGAGCAAAGTTTACTCGTAATTTTTCGATAGAGAAGGGGACTATTATTTTTTACTGATATCCCGGGACTTTTTGAAAGAATAAATCATAACTATAATAAAACAGAGTGGCGCTTATTCGTAGACTCTTCAAAATATACTCTGGATGGTGTTTCATTACACTGAATAAGAAAGTGTTCATACCAATGTAAAGTACGAAGAACACCAAAGAAAATTGTTCAGCGACCTCAAAGACATCGCTTCGTTCTTGGGATTTCGGGATACATAAAATACTCCTGCCTCCTTTGTCTGCGGGACAGTAGGACCAGAGAGCATCATTATGTGAGAAAAGCATATTCGGAATGAGTATTTGAAAAAGTTTCAAATCATGGGAGTGAGCATATGTCATCAAAGATTCATTTCCTGCAGATTCATTTCCTGCACCCGCATTTGAGTTTTTTCGAGGGTAATACCACAAAAGGTTTTAATTTTATCGGATAAACTTTCATTTTGCACGAAAACTTGAAACAAAACCTCGAGTGGTATTTAGTGAGATAATTCAACGAATCAAATAAATGAATTATTAAACAAAAGTGAATAGAACATAATTTATTAAATTAAATCAATAATTCATTGAACAAAAAGTACATTGAACAGGAAATATTATTTAAATGTACAATTAGTGAAAGTACAGTTTTGGTATACAATCCTACCCGAACAAGACTGCTGAATTTGATATTTTCCTCTCTTAGATTTGTCACTGAAGTGGAATGATGCTGTGAGTCTAACTGATAGTATGGCGTCAGAGAATTGGCGTTCGAATGTCCGGTCAGCTTGATTTCTTGTTCTGAGACTCCTGCTTTGGCAAGAGTAGAAATAGTGCTAGCCCTATGGGAGTGATTAGTAATTTTATTATTCAGATCAATTCTAGTCCACTTTAAACTTTTGTTTACACCAATGGGCACATTTTTGTACCATCCCTTGGCATTTTCATTTTTCCAAAACGGATTTGGTGTTAGAAACAATATATCTGAAGAAATATGTTTGTTTCGTTTTTCTAGAAGCATTTTCAACAATCTTACAGGACACACATTCGGATTTTCTTTATTTGTAGTCAACCACTTACTTTCACTGCACCTTTTATCTCCACCTTGAACTGTTTTCGAAAAGACCGTGTTGTACTCCACTCTGCCTGTCAATGTTAAATTATTGTATTTTTCGGCTTTGAAATAATAAATTTTACACTGCGCACTTTCACCACCTCTCCAGGCTAATTCAAAAGCGGCGATATAAAAAAGTTTTTTTTGAAGTCCCATTGGAGTATTTTCATCCCACTGCTCTGCCATTTTTATAACTTCTTCTTTACAAAGAAGCTTAATGCTATAGAACCTTGTCTTCTTTTATCTAAATTGCTCTGCAGTTGCTTGCGTTTAGCATTTTTAGCGTTTCTAGCGGCTTGAAATGTCACATCTCTGAATGGGTCAAACACAATCTTATAATCCATATAATATTTTTCTTGCACAATTTTGGCTACAGTATTCCACATTGTTTTACCTACGTACTCCTTGTAGTAATTTCCGTCTGATTTCTTCATATTATACGCCCAATCTGCCAATATGCTTGAGATTTCCGTCTGCGACGTTGAAGGTAATAGTTCATACCCCTTTTCTCGACAAAATAATTCAAACTGCCTCCAAATTGATGATTTGGTTTTTTTGGAGTTTTTTGGAGTGGTGTTGTCTATTGCAGAATTTATTATTTGAGTAGTTGCACTACCAAATCTAACGTTAACGCTCATTTGAAATTAAAAACAACACTTTGTAACAAAAAGTATAAAAAATTGTTGTCATTTGGCTTTGTTGATAGCAACGCGTCCTTGGGTACAGCGTCGGATTCAATAAAGTCATACAATTATTAGTTGTTGCCGTGGTGAAGGTGAATAACAGTTTATCCACTTGCAAACAGTTACGTTTCTATTTATCTGATATCGAACTGCCAAAAGTGACGTTTC
This sequence comes from Chrysolina haemoptera, assembly GCA_958298965.1. Lineage (NCBI taxonomy): Eukaryota > Metazoa > Arthropoda > Insecta > Coleoptera > Chrysomelidae > Chrysolina > Chrysolina haemoptera. The sequence continues at coordinate 8,331,770 of OY282600.1, read as the reverse complement.
TTATGGAATACATGAGTTGAATTATCGGGGGTAATACCACAAGAGCTCAGATTTAGCCGGATATTTTTTGTGGTTGTTTTCGAATACTTACTTTCATTGTCAATTTAACGAGAACAGATCGAGTTAAATTACCTACATGAAAGTAAGTATGAGAAAACCACCGGAAAAAATATCCTGCTAGATCTGAGCTCGCGTGGTATTTGGTAAGACAATCCCATGAATAAAAAACTCAATTCAATTAAACTTTATTTAACAAACTAAACGAACAATGAGTAGAAACATAATGTTTAGAAAGAACAATTGTTAAAAATACAATTATTATATACAATTGGTCCAGTAGACATTTGCTCCTTTACTGATGTAGACTTTGTTGTTGACATTGACATGGATGTTGTTGACACTGTGGCTAATTCATTATCCAAAGCTTTATCTCGGAGATTTGTCACAAGATGCGAATGATGCTCATTATCAAGTTGTAGATAAGGCTTTATAGACTTGGAAGAGGAATGTCCAGTTATTTTAATTAATTCTTGTTCATTAATACCTGCCTTAGCTAAAGTTGATACGGCACTTGAGCGATGAGAATGATTAGAAATTTTTTTATTCTTTGTATCCAGTCCAATTTTTTCAGCTGAAATTTTCGTCCACTTAAGAATTTCGTTGACTCCTATAGGAACATTTTTGTACCAACCTTTTGATGAATCATTTTTCCAAAACGGATTGGGAGTTATAAATAATCTATCAGTTGTAATATGGTTCGGTCTATGTGACAATATTTTATAAAACAATGTCACTGGGCATATGCTAGGGTTTTCTATGTTCTTTATTAGCCATTTACTATCGCAGCACTTGTTTGAGCCACCCTGACATGTTTTGGAAAAAACTGTATTATATTCAATGCGACCTGTTAAATCACCATTATTTGATTTTTCTTCTTTAAAATAGTGTACTTTACACTTTGCAGCTTCACCTCCTCGCCAAGCTAATTCATATGCAGCGATATGAAAAAATCTTTTTAAAAGACCTATGGGACTATTCTCATCCCATATTAATGCCATTTTAACAATTTCACTTTTAGTTAATGCTGTTGAACTATTCTTACGTTTTTGTAAATTACCTTGTAAGTTCTTTCGCTTAGAATTTCGTGCATCACGGGATTTCTTAAATGCCAAATCAGTGAAAGGGTTGAAAGTAACATTAAATTTTTCGAAATACATGTTTTGCAACATTTTCGCTGTTGTGTTCCACATTGTTTTCACCACGTATTCTTTATAATCCTCTCCATTCTGTTTCTTCATATTAAAGCCCCAGTCCATCAATATTCCTGCCATATTTTCCACTGACTGTTCGGTTTCCAAATTGAAGTTTCGTTGTTTACAAAATTCACTAAATTGATTCCATATGGAGGAATGAGTTTTTATTGTATTTTCTGGAGTTGATTTTTCAATCTCCCTTACTATTTCTGCCTCGCAAATAGTTCCAAACCTCGACATACTTTTTGGAATTGTTATATGCTGTTTAATTCTTTCTGTTTTTGACATTTACTATTGTCAAACTGATGCGACGCCCAACTCTTGATAAACAAACAGTAAATGCTAGCGTTGCTACGGTAACGTAATTTATCCGATATTTTTATCCACTTGCAAATTCTCTTCCTTCCTATTTAGCCGATAGCAAACTACGATTTTTGTATTCACAAATGGGAATTTTTATACATGAGTGGGATTGTCGCTGAAAAATTAGGAAGTATGAGTGACGAACAGGGGAAACGTTTTCACCAAGACTTGGAGATTTTCTAAGAACATCAAGATTATGGTACCCTTTAACGCGATGACACGATAATTTAAGATAAGTATATCCATTGCTACTGGATGCAGACAGCACTCGATAAAAAGAAATGGAAGCGGTCAATAAATGAAGGGGACTATATACGAAAACTGGATGATAATGACAGCACACGTTAAGCAAGGTGTGGTATTCAACGCAAATCTAGGGTTCCTTGAGACGGCAATACATTAGTTTATTGTCACGGTCTGAAAATCAAGAAGGATGACGCAGCTCTGTCGTGTGCCTCACTATGATGTTGAATGCATGGGAGCGGTTTCTCAGCTACAAACCCCCAAAAAGAAATCACTGCCGTTCTGGAAATATTCAATTAATTAATGATTTCTGCTGGACATGTTTCTGAATATGACTGCCATTAAGATTCGGACGACATTTTTGAAGACATAGAGAGCGAGCCTTGGCCTTGGTTTCAGAGAAAAGAAAATCAATTTCAGATATATAGTCTTACCTTTATCTCTGTAATACCTGTCGAATTATTCATCGCCAACTACTTTCTATGGCTCAAAGTCAACTATTTATTTTGAACGGTTAGATTGGCCAAATACCCCATTGTGCGGCCTTAAAAATTTGAGACAAATCCTGTGCGGTACCAGTTTAATGCCTCATTTTGATATTATTTTTTTTAGATCCTCACGCAGCTTTGTCAATTCAGTCCAAAGTTTCAAAAGAACTCAGAACACAACGAGAGGTAACCTTTTGTCAAGGCCGCCACCACAATATTGGATAACATATTTTTTACAAACCCCTCAATCATATCAAACGAAAAGGTTTCACTAGTAGAAAAAAATCCGAATGCACGACGGCCACTACAAAAAAAAATGGCTGATTAATCAAAAAGAAGTGCTTGACTAGTAGAATACAGTACACCATGACAAAATTGAAATCCAATATGGCATCCGAAACAAAATGGCGGATCATAGAGTTTACACAGTTAATACATTAAAACTGAAATCTAGGTATCTGATCAAAACAAAGGACTTTGTGAACTTACAATCGTGATTCAAGCATGAATCGTCCACCCAAGGAACTGATAGGCAAGAAACCTTGTAATAACGATGCACTAAATAAATTAAATTAAATGAGAAATATCAATTAACTAAATAAAAAAAACAAAAACTTAAAAAAAATAAGTAAGTGAAACAAGTCGAATGGTTTTATTTTAAAGGAAAATAATAATGATGCAAATAATGTACTTGAAGATAAAAAAGATAAGGTAGGTCTCATCACACCACTCTCCTCATCAATCTAGGGCATTGATTAGACTGAATTCGTGGGGCGCGTCGAATTTTTATTATCTAGTCGGCCGCTCATATGTTTTGGATGCATCTTCTCAATAGAAAACGTATGCAAAATGTTTGTAACAAGTATATCTGTTACTATCATCGTGTGACGATTTTGTTTTAGTCTGATCAGTGCCCTAGACTGAATAATTTTTAGCTTTTAAGTACACTATCAGCCTCACTACTGTGTTTCTTTACAATAAAACAGTTTAACTTGTTCCAGACCTTGTATAATTTGGGCCATATTCTCAGTTTATTATGGTTTCAGATAAAACACTTCTTAGAATTTGTTTGGAAAATAATTGATATACCTAACTAACCCCTTGAGAAGGCTCAAACCCTTCTTGCATGAAATAGATTTTTAGCATTTAATATCACAACCTCAAGGCATTTAAACGTGTATAGACCTCGTAACTGTTTTACCGAAGGTGTTAATATAAAATATAGTGAAATTTAGAGTCCACTTAGTTATTCAAATCGATAAGAGAAACTATCTAGTGAGATTGCTCACACGATCACTTCACTGATCAACAATTCGTATGTGTGTATGCATACAAATGTTTACATGGCTTGGACCCGAGTACATAACTCATTAACATAATGACATTATGAAATATCTCATTGTCAGTCAGTTATTCATTGTATGCTAATGGTCTTGGAGAATATCAAAAATTGCAACCAGAAATGATTTTACAACCAGGGTGTGTTCATATCTAGTTGGCCTCGGCAAGTTGGTTCTATGAAGAAATGAAATAGTTTGCTACCATCAATCACAACGAACATTATTTTTTTGATGGCATTTAAGAAAAAGCACGTCGGTCGAAATTGTGAAACTTGAATAAATAATATCAAGAATTTTTCAAGTACATACCTCAAGGCTCGCCTCAAGGACATTAGAGGTGGTCATATTAATGAAGATATAATTGATACCATCGTCGATCAACCCACCCCCGTAAGCGACAATTGTTGCCTGACAATTCAACGAAAAAAATGTGTGTGATGGCGGTGGGTATCGAACCGGGGCCGCCTGGGTGAGAGCAAACGCTCCTAACACCTCGACCACTTCCCTACAGGTACTTCATGTTGATTTGGACACCATCTACAAATGTTGATCTCGCCTGAAAGAAATGGCAAATGGGTTAAAGGACTATTTCTACGACCCAAAAACCAAACAGTAATTCAAGAAACGGCGATTGTGCTGGAGAAGTCTCCTGGGACTGTTATTGAATAATCATTATCGATTTTCTGGATGAGCGGATAACTAGTGATTATTCCTAGCAGCCAGTATGTATTTTTAAATTCTACACCAAGCTCTTCACGTTTCTTTTCAACGTGAACTACTCTCTAGCGAAGCCTATCGCGTCAAGTGTTGGTTGTTATTTCCAGATATTCTGCTGAATTAAAATAGAAAATATACGTATTAAGTACTTACTCTTGTGGAAATATGTCGATTATTTTTTTTATTGGTGTAAAGAGTCTGATGTTCTTCCACAACGCCACGCCCCAGCAGCTCATATTTTGATTTTGTTTATTGGAATAGTTCACATAAACATATTTCCTTCGAATGAATGAATAAGTATTTGGTGCGAGTTCAATTCAGGACAAATAAACTACCCAAAACACGAAAACTACGTCAATTTCACTCGCCGCGCGTTTCGCCATATTCCGGAGCTGATGTTTACTAATTGTATCTATTCTACGCTAACCTAAATATGCCTATCCCGATGGTCAAACGAAATTTCCAGACTCTCTAATTCATCGAGGAGTATGGTCATGAACCTGTTTTACTAACTTCAAACTTCTTATGCGGTCGTGATCGAAAGCGTTCTGGTCTCGAATATCTATGAGAAATATGTTCTTCAACTCGTTTTTTCTAGGCCCTTCCACTTTGACCCATATTCTTTATCTCGCAGTCTCTCTACAGCTGAATTCATGAATACCCGACTATTCTTTTTCTTCTGGCTTATCTTTTGGAGTACCCAAGGATTAATGTAGTTCATATAGTATGTTTATTTACGACTAATATATAATATAAGTATTATACTTGTGGTTTTTGAAGTATAATGCCATATATTAATCCCTTAGGGAATAATGGCGAGGGATTAATAGTCTTTATTCCCTCTTGTACTCCTATCACAAATTCTCGAATTAAATAATACCATGGAAACAATATAACCAAACTCAAAAGTGTCAGTGTCAAACGCGTAGTGTTTGTGTATTTGTATTAAAATGAATGAAAATGAAGAATCTTTCACTTGTACACCACCAGAAATTGTACAATTAGCTGCAGCAACAACATCTACCTCAATACCAGAAACATCGAAATCCATTTATAATAAAACGTACACATCGTTCAACGAATGGCGTCTTCGAAACAAGGCAAACTCTTATTCCGAAAATGTTCTGCTGGCCTATTTCGCTGAATTGGGTGCAAAATACAAGCCATCTTCATTATGGTCATTCTATTCAATGATTAAATCTGTGTTGAAGATAAACCATGACGTTGATCTGGAAAAATATAAGAAACTACGAGCGTTTTTAAAAAGAAAATCTGAAGGATTTCAAGCAAAGAAATCTTCCACTCTGACCCCGGAAGAAATTAGGAAATTTATTGACAGAGCTCCTGATGAAATTTTTCTTTTGCATAAGGTAAATGTTCATATTTAATCTGATCTATTCAAAAACTCATGTTCTTATTTGATTCAGGTTATATTAGTTATTGGAATTATGGGCGCATGCCGCTCAAACGAGCTTTATGAAATGAAGATAGAAGACGTGAAGGATTTCCAAACAGAGTTATTGATAACAATACCCAAGACTAAAACTAAAATTGTACGAAAATTCACCATAAACAGTACGTTTTACAATATTGTAAAGAAGTACATCGATCTCCGTCCGTCACATGTAGAAACCAATTCATTCTTTCTAAATTATCAAAAATCGAAATGTACAATACAACGTATAGGAAAAAACAAATTTGCAGACATTGGTAGACAAATTGCCAAATATTTAAACTTGCCAAATCCTCAAAGTCATACCGGCCATTGTTATCGCAGATCATCTGCCACTCTGTACATTGATGGAGGAGGCGATATAACTGGATTGAAGCGTCATGAGGGCTGGAAATCTACCCAAGTAGCTGAAGGATATATTGAACAGTCTATGAGAAACAAAACAACTACAGCAGATACTATTGCCAAACAGATAAATAGTAATGAAGCAACTTCTTCTTTTACAGCAACCGAAATTCCAAATATTCGTGTTGAAAACTCTTCCAAAGTTAATCATAATTCACTACCAATTCAGTTTATTAATTGTACTATCACTAATTTAAATGTTATTGACAAATAAAGTTGTTCATTAAAAATCTAAAATAAATAAATTTGTCGTAAATAAAGTAGAGTATACTACTCGCAATAATGGCTATTATTCTCTCGGAATGTTACTCCCTCGCCGCTAACGCGGCTCGGTTCATAAAAATTCCTCGAGAATAATAGCTATCATTATTGACTCGTGGTATAATCTACTATTATGTGGTTTTGTATTAAACCTTCATATCAAGGGTTCTGAAAATCCTGAGTGACAGAGGTTCGTGTGGGATAACGACATATTCAGGAAGGTTTTCCCCTTCTTGAAAATTAAAAAATTACGAAGGGTTTTCTAAAATCTGTTTTTTATCAGTTTGTCCACCAAATCATTCGTTCATATTCACCATTTGGTACTGTGTGCAATGGTGGGAACGCCAGGGAGATCGTGTCCTTCCTGTAGACATTGAATTCAAGATGATTTTGGTCGTTTGTAACTAAAACTTCTAGAATTGGCAACTGATTTTTGTTCTCAATTTTGTAGGTGAACAATAATGACGAGAACTGGCTATTCAATTCTGAAACAAAACTATTTAAGTTGTTTTGTATCAAAGATGGCGAATACGCCATCTACATATCCAACCAAAACCCTAGGAAAACAGCTGCAGCTCTCTCAAACCTACTCATAAACAAATTGGCTAAAAAGGGAATAGACAAGTCCTGTTTTACAAAATGGTAAATGCTGGCGTAACAATTGAGAAAATGACGTTTTCCCCCTATTTTGACCCCACATACTACGAAAATGCCGTTTGTCAAACCGATATTTCAACCAAGATTGCGCCGATTTCAATTTATTTTCTGCTTTATGTAGATTTCGGACATACTCATATGACAGATGTCAATAGTATACGTTTTCGAGGGCGAAGAACACGTTTATACACTATGACTGATTTTTTTATATTTACAATTTACAAAATTTGGCCGAAATTGAGACATATTCTCACAAAGTCGGCGCAGTTGTACGTTTCATAACAAAAGTAGCATGGCCTAAAAGAAATAATATGTGAAAGACGAATTGAATATCAATTGAGATATAACAGCTTTTATATACGTTTTAAAAGGATTAGGACTTATCCTTATCCGCGTCCCATTTGAACACTTTTGCTTTACATTTGCACAACTCCATAAATGGAACCTAGGTTTTTTTCTGCAGTCACACTGGATGGTGATGCAAAGTTATTTGCAGCCGCAAACATTGAATTCGGGGCAGGACTTCGGAACTGATGGCAAGGCTCGTGGCAAGGTCATTAGGATAGGCAAGTATCGCTCATCTAGGACTTTCCATCCACAGTTTTTTGGCTTCTGTCAACTAATTTTCATAAATCTTATCTGGTAGTGGCATCGTAGAAAGTGAAAACGAAGTGCGTCACTCGTTGGGGGTTAAAACTTCAGTCTTTTGACAATGGGGTACCAGGATAGGCGCACAGTAGTGTGTCTCTCTTATTTATTTGGTATTATCATATCATTGCGTTCCTTGTTGCTCGTGTAGATTTCCGTCTGTACCCCAGATGAAAAGTTTCCGATACTGTATATTTAGTTCTGAGTCCTAGATTATACATAATATATGATTTATTCCACAAAACAGAATCAGAAGCTCTCTTGAAGTCCACATCACCTATTGTTTCTGAAACCGGTGTGGCACTCTGGTCATATCTTGTTTTCTTCGACCCAGAATGGATGCAAAAAACTTGGTTGAACTATTAATTAATGATATGGCGCGGTAGTTGTTAGGATCAGTCTTTTGTCCTTTTTTGTGAAGCATGGTCATTACTGTAGCGTGCCAGCTAGTTGGGACCTTCATGAATTCATATGTAACCCTATCCATTCCAGGGGATTTGTCGTTTTTGCAGTTTAGTGGACAGGTTTCCATCTCTTCGAGAGATATTGCTGAGACTAGAAAGTCATGACCTGCATCAAAATAGGTTAATTCAGAAATTATCTCTGGGATGTATTTGCTATAGATTTTTTATTTTTGAGGTTTTAGATTATATGTTCTACGTCAGTTGATGTGGATGGTCTTTAGTTATTTGTTACAATCAACCTATCCAGAATAAAAAGTCACACAGTTCCTAATATCAGGGAGTGGAATACCAAATTCAGCTCCACAGATGCAAAAACAAGGTGCGATTGCACATGCACATTTTTTCAAAAGATGTGCCGGTATTTCATCCAACTCAGTAGATTTTTCATTTCATTTCTATCTCAGTTGACGTGAAAGGTCATTTGTTACCGAGTTTGTTACATTCATGCTTTCAAGAATAAAAAATGTCACTGCAGTTCCTAAAATGAGGGAGTACAATTCCGAAATCAGCACCGGAGGTGCATAATAATTACCTTCATATCCTCAAATTTTTAGAGCTTTTTCGATTGGCAACACTGCCGATCGCTCGGTCGACGTTTGAAATTGGTTACGCCGCCATATCGAGTCGGTCGCTGCAACGAGCGAAGGTCAAACCTACGATAAACATGCAATTCCTCCACCACCACAACCAGCGAAACCCTTCCCATGCCTATGAAAATAACCTAGGCGGCGTGTCTATTATGAAACCGTACGAAGGTCTAGGGGGGAAACCACTGGTTGGCAATCCTGTCCGGTACTGTGTCACTGATCTTCTGCGTTCTTCCGCATGATATGGTATGATTTTCATATTAGAGACCAAGTCTCATCATTCCGCCAAGTACCCCTTTGATCGGAACCACCATCTTAACAGAATGGTTTGGGTAGAGTCTGATGTGGAGTTCAAAAAGTAAATCGATATTCAGTCCGTTTTTCCTTTTTTCGTCTTACTGTGATAAGGAGGACTAATCAGGCTCATCTGCTTGTATTTGCCTAAGGGTCATGAAAGTTACTCCTACTATTATATAGTTGTTGATTGAATACTTATTCACTTTGCAAACGATCATAATATTATTACAAAAACGAGCTCTGCGTGTTATATTTAAAGTTAAGATGCGAGAATCATGTAGGCCTATTTTTTCCGGATACAAAATATTAACCCTATATGAATTATTTATTTTAGAGACAGTCTATCTGTTACACAAATACAGAGATAGGTTCGTGAATGCCCATGTAGAAAGGCACACTCGTCAGGAGAAGAAACTTGTTCTTCCGTTTCCCACTTCCACCCTGATGAAACAATTTTTGATTTACAGGAGCAAAGAAATTTACAATCATTTACCCAAGGTGATAACAGGCATAAATAACTTAAAGCAATTTAGAAAACATATCAAGAAACTTCTCATGGGAAAATGCTTCTACTCTCTAGAGGAATACTTTGCATATTTATGAGTTTTAGTCTTTCTATGAACTTTGAGATGCGGGGAGCGATTTATTTATACTTTTGATGTGTGTGGATTGTAAATTCTTAATGTGTACATAGTACGACTTTATTTGTTATATATTTTACCGTGTGACTTTTAATACAAAAATGTGAATGTTTTAAGTATAAGATAATGTCGAATTTTTTTAATATGTACATACCACAAAAAAAAAGACATTTTGATTGAACTTTGTCGACAAAATGTAAAAATTTCAGACAATAAAGCTTATCTATCTATCTATCTATCATATTATGAGAAGATAGTCATTTATAAGTGTAAACTTTAATGCAACATTCATAAAACAAGATGCCTATTAAGTATTTTCAAGAATTCTGGGGTAAATATCGAAAGTCCCATTCCTAAATATTGATTGAAAGTTTGATTTTGTGGAGGAAATCCAGTTCTTGACATGATTTTTTGGGTTTATGACCTTCCACAATCTGAAAATGAAAAAAAAATTTAATCCAAAGAAATCTGTACAAGTGTAAAAGGGCAAATTAATTAATTTGCCCGATAAGTTACTGCGTTCACAAGACTGCTGTCTTGAAAGAAATTAATTTTTGTCAGTAACGTACCCTACTTCCAACACCTGAACTTTCCCATTCTACCTGGAAAGTACTGTCAGGTACCAAAAATGCAGACATTTTGACGGATTCCTTTGGCTGTGAGGCCATCATCCATTTCGAACCATTTCTGAGGAGAATGTCTTGGAACCACATTGTCAGATTATCAATATTTATGAGAAATAAGTCACAATCATATTATGTAAATGCTCAACTGTGATCATAATTGTCGATAATTGTTATCTCTGAGAATATATGATTATTAATGTTCCGTTGTCCCCCATTGCAGCTCGCGGAGCCTCGTTATGAACATTTTGGAAACCGTATTCGATATTATTGGCATTAGATCAGTTGTCATGGTCTCTCTTCAAATAATAGCCAAAATATGTTGTTTTTAAAAAAATATTAATTATTCTGGCGTTATCTTGTAGCATGAAAAATGTATGGAACAAGAATTTTCATCTCATAGCCAGGGTAGAGTAAGCATCGTATGAAAAATTATAGATGGCAGTGCTTGATATGCTCAACTGAGGAGAATCATTTCTCAGATTGTTCTGGGCGCCGAACATTCAAATTCCATCTCAATCAGAAGCGGGAGTTCTCCGATTGATGAGAAACTACCACAAAAAAAGGAAAAATCCATTTTCAAAGCTTCATATCTCAAAGACTGATCATTTTGAGCTTTGTGGTTATGGATACTTTTATATCAGCCCATTAAGAACTACGACATACCGAAATTTCAGCCAAATTCACGGAAGGCCATATCCTATAAGAAATGTGCGGCGTCCTTTGTGGTAAGTAGAATGTCTTCTTCCAAAATTCCAACTTTACAGATGCTGTGGTGTTGCAGGATTTTACAAAAGGTTGTACCTCGAGGGGACCTACCGATATTTCATCCAACCCAGTAGTTTTTCCTTTTTGAGTTTTTTTTTGTGATATTTGCTACCTCAGTTGACGTGAAAGGTCATTTTTTACATTCAAGCTCCCAAAAATAAAAAATAGCACTTCAGTGAAAAAAATCAGAAAGTGGAATACCGAATTCAGCTCCGAAGATACGAAAATAAGGTGGATTTCTGAAGCCCATTTTTCAAAAGATTTATACCGGTATTTCATCCAATATACTTAGTAGTTTTTCAATTTTATGTTTTTTGATGAATTTTTCTATATCTGTTGACGTGACTTTTGTTACATCCAAGCTCTCAAGAATAAAAAATGTCACTGCAGTTCATAAAATTAGGGATACCGAATTCAGCTCCGCAGCTACAAAAGCAAGATGCGATTTCTGAGGCACATTTTTCCAGGAGATTTTTTATTTTTCTATCTCAGGTCATGTGGAAGGTTACTAGTTGTTTGTTACATTCAAGCTTTCCAGAATAAAAAAATGGCAGACCTGTATCAAATATCAGAGAGCGGAATACAGAAATGAGCACCGGAGATGCATAATAATTCTCATCATATCCTCAAATATTTCGAGCGATTTCGATTGGCAACACCGCCAATCACTCGTTTGAAATTGTTTACTCCGCCATATCAAATCGAGTCGGTCGCTGCAACGAGCGAAGGTCAAACCTACGATAAACATTCATTTCTGAGATAGGAAGCTAGGATAGCGATCTTCCTCCACCACCACAACCAGCGAAACCCGACATTATACCTTCCCATGCCTATAAAACTAACCTAGGCGGCGTATCCATTATGAAACCGTACGAAGGTCTAGGGGGGGGAAACCACTGGTTGGACATCGTGTCCGGCACTGTGTCACTGGTCTTGGTCCGCGACGAGGACGACATCTCCAAAAAAACTACTCGGCACAAATCACTGGGAACAACACCTCCATCTCCCGCGGGAGGCGAAACAAACCGCGAAAATGACGGGCACTTTCTGCGAGACAGAAATACGAAACTCGTTCGCGAATAAACAATATACGATCGCTTCGACGGCTGAGCTACGACTAGCCGACTGCGAACTGCGCGGTTTGCATTTCATAGGCGTCCGGCGATCTCGCATCGGCGGATTGGTGGGCGACCGCGAACTCCTTTTATTTTCGACGGCATTCTCGCTGTTTATAGGCCTTGCATTGATATGATATAATCGGTAGTGTTTGGCCGAATTATATGTTCGATACGGAGTTGCCACCGTTTGGCGTGTATGGTCGCGATGGTAGGTGCAGGGACCAGTGCAACAACAGGTCATCCACAATCCAATCTATCTACAGTTTTGTGGGCGGACGGGACCATAAGCCTGTAGGCCTCTCATTCGGGCCCGTTATGCACCCAGCGCTGCCGGGAACTGGTTCAACTTTGAAGGTAGCACATTTTGCGAGCGAAAGAGGCAGCCCTCTAACCGATATCCTTCTCACACTCTCTGGGTTCAGTATGTGGGTGACTGACTCTTCATCCTTCAAGCACCACCTGCTTTCAGTATCATCCGTGATACCTATAATGTTGAGGTGCTTGTTCAGATGGCAGTGACCCGTCAGGAGCCTTACCATTATTCTTATTCCTTTTTTGCTCATGGAGACCAGAGTCTTGGTCCTCCTAGTAGAAGGGCCTTCGATTGTTTCGTGCCTGGGGCCTTTTTCCATGCATCCTGGAATTTGACTTCCAGGATTTACTTCATGGTTGAGACGCTCTATGATTTAAAATCTCCTAGGTCTTGACGGTCTGGTCCAATCGTTGAGCTTTTTGAACCTTGTCTGGCCAGATAATCGGCCAGTTCGTTTCCGGGCACTTCGGTCTCCGGTATGATCGGGGACCCAAAGTAGTTTTACCTTATTGGCAGATCGTCAATGCAATCAGACACCAGCAGCGAACTGAGTCTATCAGTATGGCATAAACTTCTGCCTGAAATTCAGGGGCAAAATTTCCCAGGGCGAAACAGTTGATTCACCCATCTTGGAGACATCTGTGTACCAGATGATACCAGTGGCGTGGTCGAAGTACTCTTTTTGACGTCAAGAAGAAGACTGCCGCAGTTGCGGAGATTTTAACCAAAGAACAAAGAAGACCGCGTCAAAACCCGTAGTAGGGGAGCCCAAGAGGGGATTTTGGGATTTACTAAAGCGCGGCAGATTAACATACAGGAAGGAATCTAGTACCCCATTAAATACCTCCACCAAGTATTAGCCCCGTATATTTGGCCGCTCGTCAAGGATAAAGGATCAGATTAGTAAAAAAAAATTGATCATCTGAAATTCTCGAGCGTGTCAGATTAAGGTAGGGTAAGTTAGTTATATGCTAAAAAGTGTATATTCCACTAATCTGACAATTTTCGATAGACGATAAGAAGTAGGTGGGTTACAAACTTGTAAAAAAAAAGGTCATCTCGACTTTGTCGAGCGTGGCTAAATTTTTTTTTATTTTGAAGGTAATAATTCAACGTTTACAAATAATATATAATCTGACGATTTCCGTAAGCCGAAGTAAGGAAAAATAATCGATAAAGTTCAATGCATGCAGCTACGTGATGCCGGTATTCCCCTTTTCGCGTTTCTATTCCTCTCTCACTCTTTCTCTATCTATGACTCTCTCACTCCATCCCCACTTTGGGCACAGTATAAGACATATACAGTAATATTTCTCCGGCCAAATTATGGAGCCAGAAGAGGAAGATGATTTTACCGACGAAGATGATGATTAAAATAAAAATTCTCAAAAAAATTTATATTTTTTATACTTATTTTCTCATAAATAAAAGTTTTGTACTTCAAAGAATATATACTGTTTTATTTGCATGCTATTTTTTCAGCTCTTTAATTTGTTAAGTTAAAAGATTTGAAAAAATACAAAAAAAAATTCTTTCCATTGTCAGGTTAGGCGAATCCCTCCAGATAATCGTCAGATTATGAGACAGCACGTTTAAGGTATATAAATGAACCATATATATCTTAATCTGACGCGCTCCAGTATTTCAAAATGGCGATTTTTTTTTTGCACATTCTAATAATGGCCGCGAGTTTAGGTCACATCCAAATCGTCAGATTATTATATAAGATTGGATGAAAAAAAGTTTGTATTTCGTGCAGAAATTTATTTATAAAATCATAGCAAAGCGCTTTCGACTATCAAGTCATCATCAGTGCGTACCTGTAAGTAAGTGACATTGAAATGAATTTAAGAAATTTTGATAATATGAATTTTGAAAAATTGAAAAAATTACTTACTCGTCAGGTGTACAAGAGCCATACCATAAAAATATCATGTGTCCATAGGACCATGTAACAATTTAAAGCGGGACATCATATGATTAACATTTAAAAAAATCCTTATTCCAGGATTGAGTTTGATAAAAGTTTCAACAGACAGAGTAACACATGTCTGCTGAACTTAGTATACTGTCAAACTAAATGAAATATGAATGAAATTGACATTGTGTCAAAAGTTGACAATGACAATTGGCTTCGAACATGAACTTCTGGAAACACTGATTTATGTTTTGAAAATTGTTGAATGACCAATTGGTCAAATTGATCTGTAAATCTATTTATAGTTCTGTTCATCCAAACCCAAGGAAATATGACAAACCGGGAAAGGTCTAATGAGAACCTCCACCCGAAGTGCATAGAACCAGGCTTAAGACACAGTCCCTTGGTAATTTGTGAAACCAATTCCATGCTCAGGATCGTGAGATAGGTCTAATGAGAACCTTCACACCTTAGACCTATCTCATGATCCTGAGCATGGAATTGGTTTCACAAATTACCAAGGGACTGTGTCTTAAGCCTGGTTCTATGCACTTCGGGTGGAGGTTCTCATTAGACCTTTCCCGGTTTGTCATATTTCCTTGGGTTTGGATGAACAGAACTATAAATAGATTTACAGATCAATTTGACCAATTGGTCATTCAACAATTTTCAAAACATAAATCAGTGTTTCCAGAAGTTCATGTTCGAAGCCAATTGTCATTGTCAACTTTTGACACAATGTCAATTTCATTCATAATTCATTTAGTTTGACAGTATACTAAGTTCAGCAGACATGTGTTACTCTGTCTGTTGAAACTTTTATCAAACTCAATCCTGGAATAAGGATTTTTTTAAATGTTAATCATATGATGTCCCGTTTTAAATTGTTACATGGTCCTATGGACACATGATATTTTTATGGTATGGCTCTTGTACACCTGACGAGTAAGTAATTTTTTCAATTTTTCAAAATTCATATTATCCAAATTTCTTAAATTAATTTCAATGTCACTTACTTACAGGTACGCACTGATGATGACTTGATAGTCGAAAGCGCTTTGCTATGATTTTATAAATAAATTTCTGCACGAAATACAAACTTTTTTTCATCCAATTACATTGGAACGTGCACACAGCTTGACAATTTTCACTTATTATATAAGAGCCTTCTTTTAGGTTCACTTAACATCCCCTTTGAAAATCTGACGCGCTCGATTAAATTTTTTTTTCCGTTTTCAACCCTTACGCGCGACCACCCCCATCATGGAAACAATCAGATTAACATACGTATGTTTTCAAAAAAACGTAGGACATGGATGCTATTAATATCTGACGCGCTCGAGTATGTCCATGCAACTGTTTTTTTTTACATTTTTGAAAATTTATAGCCGCTCCCCCCACCGATGAAAGTGTATATATTATATGACATTTTTTTCTTCTTATCATCTAAGCTTCGCAATCCAATAGGTCTCTTCGACGCTCGAGTAAATCCCGATTTAGCATCCTGGGCTCCCCTACTACCGTAAGCCAACCAAAACATTCCATATTTAGTTCAGAATTAATCATTCTATCCAAAATATTTCAATTACCGGTTTCATTTGTCATTTACGAACTGCGATTATCCTGAATTGTCGGGGGTAATATAAGAAGACCTCGTTCATCAACGAATAAATTTCTTAATTTCAACAAAAACGATTTTGTTTGAAAATTTATCTATTTGAATTCGGATATTTATGTTCTGAATAAAACCGGAGAGCTTTGAATATAAATTTAACGAGATGAATTTTCTAAAACAAAAATTTTTTTGTGGAAATTCCAAAATTTATTCGATTTGCTAAACGACGGTCGAGTTATATGTCATCAGATTATTTCCCAAATATGTCAATTAACTTATAACATTTATTCTACAACGTACATAATTATTTTTATTGAATTAATGAAATTAAAGTGCGCTAGGAATCGCACGTTAAGAGGTAAGACCTCGTTAATTCTTGGCTCGCACAGTTTCGACTTTTGAGGGCTGCCGTTCGTAAGGGGACGACAGCTGGTTAACGAAAAAAAACAATAAAATTTTTTTTTTTTATTTCAAGTGTACCCGCATCAACCATTTAGGTTATTAGCGGAATTCGATACATTTCATATAGCACACAATACATTAATACACTTTAGGAAGGTAATTAGTCTAGAATGTTCTGTGGAGAGAGAATTGTTCGTAGGTCACTGGGTAGGCCGATAATATTTCTCTGTTATTGGTATGACGGGCAATCTAGAAGAATGTGCTTGACATCGAGGTTTGTTTGGCAAGTTTCACATCTTCTGGGCACATCGTGTTTGAGGAGGTGTTGATGTGTAAGTTTCGTATGGCCAGTGCGGAGCCTGGTGAAGATCACCTGATATTTTCTACAAATCCTCATGTATTGTATGGGATTCAGATTATGGTTTATTTGCAGTAGTTTGTTGTTTTGTTGTTCTGCCATCTGTCGCTCCAAAGGTTCCGTATATACGCTTTAATACTGGGCTTCATGTCTGTGTATGGGATTTTTGTTACAGTTTTGGAGGATGGGTCTACACTGGCATGTTTTGCAGCCATGTCTGCCTTTTCATTACCAGGAATGCCTATATGGGACGGAATCCACACCAGTCCGAAATTTTTTCCGTGGCTTATCATCTCGTATAACTGTGTCTTAATGTTCTGCAGGATGGGATGTTTAGGGTAGAGTTGTTTGATGCCTTGCATGGAGCTCAGTGAGTCCGTGAATATTACCGTATCTTTAGCGTTAAGGGAGGTTTGTAGAGAGTTTAATCGCTTCCGCTATGGCGTGAAGTTCTCCTGTATATACTGAGCATTCTGGAGCCATACTCGCTCGCCTTCACGTGTCTTAGAGGCATCAGTGTAGAGAATATTGAACCGGCTGTACTTAGTTTCTATCACGTGAAATCTGTGAAGGAGTTCGAGGTTGGAGGTAGAGGACTTGGGAAAAATTGTAAAGGAGGTATTACAGGGAGGAATTTCCACAAGCCAGGGTGGTGGGCTTTCTTCTTGAGCGTATAGGGTGTTGGAAAAGGTGAAATGTATAACATTCAGGCAACTGTCAAGAAGGACCATGCAGTTTATTCGCAAAAGGAACGAAGCTGGTTTATCAGCGAATAAATTTTGACAGATGAGGGAAATAATCACAAAAAACATTAATTCATCCGGAAGTGTTGTCTTTTCAGCCTGATCCTGGAATCACCGAACAGACATTGATGGTGATTCGTGAGCAATCAAACACAATCAATGACATGACCCGTATTCTAGCTTTGGTGAATTCGCCGGTTTGAGCGCTCTCGTCAAAAATCGAAGTCATTCGAAACAGACTTGGGCTATTTTTTTCACAAGTCAAGACGATAATTTTCATACTGCTGATCCACTTTCTAAAAAAATTCAGTCCGCTGATCAAGTCAAGTTGAAGTTGTAGTACGAAGAAAGTTTAGAAGTTTTATAAGTCGGAAAAGTTATGGGTAACACTGACAATTACGGAGACAATAATTGTTAGAAAATACAACAAAAAATAAGAGTTCATTGAAACAAATGGATTTATTGCCTTCCAAAATATTCCGAATATAGTATATTGAGCAACAAGTTTATATATAGCTTTTGAGTACGAGCGAGCAGTAACTGAAGAGTCCATGAGCGCGATCATATTTGGGACGCTTTTTAGAGTGAAAGAATCAATTGATAACTCAAAAACGGTTCGTCGTAACGCTTTCAAAGAATGAAAGGCTTCAAGAGGATTCTATGTAAGTGCTGTAATAGAAATTTCAATCCACTTTTTCCCAACAATATTCTCATTATTGTCATGGACTCTTAAAAGCTAAACGAGTTTAGTGAAACTGCTTTTTTTACGAGGTTTGTTTATACTTTATTTTCACATTTTGTATTACTAACTATAAACAACTAATCATAGATATAAAAGCATTACAAAGTTACTTATATGATATGCCCTTTATAGGGAAATTTGGGATATTCCTGAAAAAATATATTTAAATTCTTTCGAATTCTTAGAAATTATTAATGTAGTAGCACATTTAAAATTTTTTCAATCTAGGATAAGTTATCTTCTATAATAGGATCCTTATCAATTATTTTCAAAATATGCAAAGTGGCAACATTGCTCTTGGATTAATTCAATAAATAACGCGGTTTGTTTAGATATTTCCAAAATCAAATGAACAATATTCTATCAAACTGTGTTTTATTGATAGTGACATAACTTTTTCTACGATAGTACGTGAATTAAGTGTTTACGCACTGTTGACAGTGCGTAAAGTGACACTTTTTCGCACAAGTACGTATAAAAATCACCTGTGCATAAAATCATCGACAGTAAATTTTTACACACTGTTACATACATTTATGCATTTTTGAACAATACAGTATACAGTATACAGTCAAATATAACTCGGAAGTCATCATTGGGTAATTCATAATATAAAACATTCAAATTAATGATACAACTGCTACAACTAGGCAATATAATAACTGTCAAAAGAAAAGCTTTGTATGATACACTTTCGTGAAGGGTTTTTTTGTACTCCGTGTTTGTTGAACTTGGCTACGCATCATTCAACAAACTTCACGCTCATACAAAAAAGTCCTACTTTACGAACTTGTATAATAAATAGCTATTAGGCACTATTCCTTCAATCCTTGGTGGTGCAAATGACTGTAATAATAATAATAATAACAATGATTTTTCTTCTGAAGATGTGCTTTTCCGACAAAATATTCTTGTACGGCATTTCTGGCGTTGGTAGATTATGAAATAATAATCTCCTAGAACCTACTGTCGTACAAAAATAATAGGACCGGAGGAAGCTAGAAATATTTTTTTGTACAACTGACATTAAAAATGACGTTTTTAATTCATTGACACATGAACTAAAAACTGACGTTTTCACAAAATCACTTTTAACACTAGTGTTAAAAGTACTTTTAACACTAGTGTTAAAAGTAAAATGACAGATGAGATGATGGATACTCAGTAATATAGATCTCTCTAATAGAAACACTTCAATCAGATATTATAATCAGAACACCTACTCAAGAGGAATCGTTTATAAAAGTTCACACATGTATTTGGTCGTTTGCGCAATTGATAATACTAATTCCTTTTGAAGTTACAAACGAAGTAGTATTTAGTCCAACTGTAGAATGTCCTTCATCACTGACAAATAATGACATTCATAAATAAAGTGCGTTGGGGTTTATTATATTTGAAGTATCTGTCAGTCAGCCTTGTAATCCAAAGATCGTGTGTTCGAATCCTTATGGATCTTATTTTTTTTTTGTTTTTTTCTTACTAGCAGTAACTGTTGAACAAAAAATTTTGTATGATACATTTGTTAAAAGTGATTTTATTTTGCTCGTGGGGTTGCTCCACTCGCTAACGCTCGTTTCGCAATATTCCCCACTCACAAAATAAAATGCCACTTTTAACACTTGTATCATAAATAACTATTTTAGTTTCCGAAAATAAAAAAAAATCCCATTATTTTTATATGGCAGTAGGTTCTAAGAGATTATCATTTCATAATCTACCCAACGTGAGGATACCGTACAACAATATCTTATCCGAATAGCACATCTTCAGAGGAAAAATTATTATTAGTATTATCATTATTATAATCAAATGCAGCACCCAGAATTAACGGCATAGTGCCTAAAGTTATTTTTTCATATATCAGTATCGTTCTTAATATTCAGCGGGCTTGTGATCTTTATTCAAGGGAAAAGCTGAGAAATAGATTAGGAAGAAACAAGAAGAGAGATTACCGTTTGATGGTACTCAAAAATGTATATTAAAATTTTCTACAGTCCAGAGTCAAATTTAATTGAGCTCAATAAGTACGTAGGCCTTTTAGTTATTTATGCAACAAGTGCAAAAAGTAGGTGTTGTCCAACTCGGCCTGATGGCCTCGTTGGACAATTTCATGTTGAGTGCAATAAACTCTTTTTGCACGAGATTCATCCAATATTTATTCTACGTTCATGTAAAAACCAGAAAATGTTTCATTTAGGTGGCACTAAACTGTAAGGAAGACATTGTTTGTTTAAATCTATCTGCTAAAAGTAATTCAAAAACATTTTGTGTAATTCAGATGATATTCGAAGGAAATAATTTTATTTTTAACAATTTGCATTTTCTAGTAATTTCATAGTCCATTATATAATGAATATGATGAAACATGCAACTATTTAAAAGATAATACAATCTCACAGAAAATGGGCTAAATTTGGCGTCGATTTGAAAGTTTATGTCTGTCATGATGACAGAATGCCATAGTAGAATGACAGATGAGTGCAATAAAGAGACAGTTTTTCCACCAAATATAGTTCAATAAAGTTTTGTTTTTTGCATGAACGTAGACAAAATCTATTATTGATTATCAACATAATCATTTTAAGGAATGTTCTGGAATTTTATTTTTATGATTTTCAGCATTGTAATATTCTTTTATTAGTATTATATTAAATGATCCATATCGCGTTCATCATGATTTCATAAAATTATTAATACACTATCGATTTAAACTTAAAATTTCATGTAGAAACATTTCTGGCACAGTTAGTCCTTTGAGGATCTTTGTTTTGTATATTTACCAAGTATCGATAGTCAACTGAAAGTTTCTATAATATTACTAATATTATTATTGTTCTCACCTATCCAGATATTTTATTGTACTGGGTGAGTCAAGCAGAACACCTTTACTCTTATGGTCAAATGTTATTTTTCACAATTTAACAGCTGTGGTGTTAATATACGGTAGGTATTTAGTAAAACTGCCATTCAAGTCAAGAAATGGTATTTTTCTAGTTAACTTCTTACAAATTACAGGTCCAGATACACCACTGAAGAGGTGAGTGTATAAGATATTAAAGCAAAACAAATTGCTGTGATGAGTCAATACTTGATACCACAGGGAATTAGTATATTAAGCGTAATCATACAGTAGTAAGGTAATTGGACTTGCAAGTGCCAATTAATCAGCAATTACTCTCACTGGTGTTTTTACGTGTTCAGTTAGCATTGACATTGAAATAAATTTGAACTTGAATTCACGATATGAATGATCATTCGGTCATGCTGGAAAATAATGGTAAATGAACCCAAAATGTAATTTTTTAATGTTCTAGTGACTACGATAGAAAAATTCCTGTGAGAATTTCCATGAAGAATTGGAAGCATTACATTTATTCCGTTCTTGATCGGCTATTCGTTCCGTCTAAGGCTGGCCCAACGAAGTTCAACAAAGGGTGAGTTCGACTTGCCAACACTATTCGATATTTTTACTCTAAATGTTCTTCAATCGTTCGTTGGAGTGTCAAACTAATGTTTTTGTGGTTGTACCCGAACGATTGAAGAACATTTAGAGTTAAAAGATCGAGTAATGTTGGCAAGTCGAACTCGCTCAAACGTTCGTTGAGTGTCCCAACGGTTCCCGCTCATTTCGGTGTTTGCTAACTCTCTCGAAAGAAATTTCACTTTCTAGTCCAAGAAACACGGAAGCGGCCCAATGTTAAATGTGCAAAAATTAATATTCGAAAAAAAATATGAGCGTATGAGCGTCTAGAAAATTAAAATTCAGGATGAGTATCTATTTCATGCGACTCGATCCTGATTACCGAACATAACCTAAAAAATTGGCAAAGTTGCGAAAAGCGGTTTTTTGTTGATAACTAAAAAACTACAGCTCCGATCGAAAAAAGTTAAATCATGAAATTGTAGGTATTGAGTGGATTATAATTTTTCGATATCGTTGATACTTTTCGAGTTATATCGGAAAAATCGGGTTTTCTATAACTCGTTAATTGTAAGGTATTCAAACTTGTTACTTACTGTTATGTGTAGCATATGACAAGCCAAAAAAGTATTTTTTTGGAAAATTGATGAATATTGATTATTTTTCAAAATATATGAAGTTTCCTAAAAACGATGCTTTCTTAATTTGGCAGCTCTGGTGTGCCAAACTGTTGTTTTCATAGTTTTTTCGGTATCCGAGCAACAGATGGCAATAATAGTTATCAATGAAGGAGTTTTCTGATGATCAATCATTTCTATGGAATACGCATGTGCAAGTTTCAGAGGTGGTCTTTAAAGGGTACAACTAGAACGCAAATGGTTAATAAATATTTGTTATATGTTTCTTCAGAAAACTTATAAATATAAATGTGAGTTATCTTGTCTTTTCCAGTACCCAACGAGGTTACCTCAAGATATATGCATGTTCTCTCATTAATCTGGAGGTCAGTACACACTTGATAACGATCGGAGATACTGAAACCATTGAAACGTCGTGCTCATAAAAAAAATTCAACCAATGAAGGTCCGCAGTAAAAGTAATCAATGCCCCAGACTAATCCTCTGCTAACATAATCGTACTAAAAGACAAGAAGGAGACTCTATTCCTCAAATACTGAATAAATCAAATAAATAAAAATCCCCTAGTAGGCAATATTACATGGTTTAACGTTTGTTACATTGTCTAATTACAAGCAACTATGAAATTGCAGAGTTCCACGTGTCCGACGAATGCCAACAATCCAACAAACAGTTTATTCTCCGAAAGACCAGGAAATGAATCGATTGCTTCTCGGTATCAGCATCAAAATGACAGTGTTCGATGGACAGCGACCAGTAATTCGATTCTCGACATACAAATATATTCTAGCATGCTTATTGACATCAATGACATCTACCTTTCAGAAACAATACTGTAATGATTCTCGACCCGGCCGCATATAAGCGCAGAACGTACCACGTTTCAGTCAATGGACGATATTCTAGCTCTCTGATTGGTTGTGACCACACACAGGTGCACTTTGCCCATCCAGACTGAAACGTGGTGCATTTTGCACTAGCGTGAAGTAGTTAGTAACCTAGCTTGCGAGTCGAAAATGGGTGAATTAGTTTTTTGCTTGCGATTTACACACGAACCAAACCTGAGCAAGCTAACCTAGCTTGCGAGTCGAAAATGCGTGAATTAGTTTTTTGCTCGCAATTGTCACACAAACCTAACCTGAGCAAGCTAACCTCGCTTGCGAGTCTAAAATGCGTGAATTAGTTTTTCGCTTGCGATTTACACACAAACCTAACCTGAGCAAGCTAACCTAGCTTGCGAGTCGAAAATGGGTGAAATAGTTTTTCGCTTGCGATTTACACACGAACCAAACCTGAGCAAGCTAACGTAGCTTGCGAGTCGAAAATGCGTGAATTAGTTTTTTGCTCGCAATTGACACACAAACCTAACCTGAGCAAGCTAACCTAGCTTGAGAGTCGAAAATGCGTGAATTAGTTTTTCGCTTGCGATTTACACACAAACCTAACCTGAGCAAGATAACCTAGCTTGCGAGTCGAAAATGGGTGAATTAGTTTTTCGCTTGCGATTTACACACGAACCAAACCTGAGCAAGCTAACCTAGCTTGCGAGTCGAAAATGCGTGAATTAGTTTTTTGCTCGCAATTGACACACAAACCTAACCTGAGCAAGCTAACCTAGCTTGAGAGTCGAAAATGCGTGAATTAGTTTTTCGCTTGCGATTTACACACAAACCTAATCTGAGCAAGCTAACCTAGCTTACCTGTTCACCACAGGGAATTTTTTCGAATAAATTTCCGGGCGTCAAAATGCACCACGTTTTAGTCTGGATGGCAAAGTGCACCTGTGTTTGGTCACGTATCACGTTTCAGTCAATGGAAGATATTCTAGCTCTCTGATTGATTGTGACCAAACACAGATGCATTTTGCTCATCCAGACGGAAACGTGGTGCATTTTGCACTAGCGTGAATTAGTTTTTTGCTCGCAATTAACATACAAACCTAACCTGAGCAAGCTAACCTAGCTTGCGGGTCGAAAATGCGTGAATTAGTTTTTCGCTTGCGATTTACACACAAACCTAACCTGAGCAAGCTAACCTAGCTTGCCTGTTCACGACAGGGAATTTTTTCGAATAAATTTCCGGGCGACGAAGTGCAGCACGTTTTAGTCTGGATGGCAAAGTGCACCTGTGTGTGGTCACAACCAATCAGAGAGCTAGAATATCTTCCATTGACTGAAACGTGGTACGTTTTGCTTATATGCGACCCAGACGGCTTGTTTTTCGGTAGAGTGGACTGAGATAAACAATGCATAAGTCATCGTAACGCTTCGGATGATTTTTCTAAAGATTCGAGAACTCCGAGAACCATCTACAATATGGCGACCGAACTGTGAACGAAGGTTCATGAGTGTTCGAGAAAGTATTCTGTTCTATATATTGCAGCGCCAGCCCGATGGAGGAATAATAGAGAATTCATAGTAAGCACATGATCGAACTTGTTGAAATAAATTGTTGAGTTATTTTACTGTTGAAATATATTACATGAATAGACTCAAGTGCATTTTCATTGCAATTGATGTTAGCAGTAGGGATTTTTAAATAAATAAGTGCTCACGTAGTGGACAGTCAACGTATCGCGGAAAAATAAACTGATATACAGCCTGTCCGTAAAGTACCCCCCCCCACTGTTAACTTTTTAACGGAGTGGAATTTTTTTTTGAAATTTTTTTTGGTTAAATTTTTGACATTGATGAAAAAATTCTATCTTTCAAAATGGCGGCCAGGCGCGATTTTGATATATTTTTAAATGACATGGGGGGTCGAGTAATACCTCATTCGATTCGTCTTTCAATTCTCTATTCGACAGCATAATTTCAAACAAAAATATTGGTCTAGAACAAAATGTCGGTACATTATTTTAGAACTCTCACAAGAGGATCCTTTCGAATAAATGGCTATGAAAGAGCTTTAGTGAATTGATAAAATATTTTTTCATTTCTGCAAGAGCTTCTTGTCACGCAAAATGGCAGATGAGTGCCATATTAGAAAAAAAAATCATATAAGTAGTGTTATACCTCGTTTTATTGAATCTCAGCAAATCTCAGAAATCATGTCCTTTATGCGATTCTGCGGGACAGAGAAAATTTGCAGATATCGAAAAATATTTTTTCATTTCAATTGAGCTCGTTTAAAGCCATTTATTGAAAGAAATAGCGTATAAAAGTTTTAACATAATGTACCGCCATTTCGTTTTGGATGGATATTTTTGTCTGAAAATTTGCAGTCGAATACAGAATCTAAAGACAATTCGAATGAGGTATCACTCGACTCCCCATGCCATTTAAAAAAATCTTTCAAAATGGCGCCTGGGTAGACATTTTATTACTGTCAAAAAGTACCTTATAACATACCATTTCACAAAAAAAAAATTCAAAAGAAAATTCCACTCCGTTAAAAAGTTAACAGGAGGGGGGGGGGGTTACTTTATAGACACGCTGTATATTCTTTTCGCGCAAAATAGACAGTGGCCGGCGGTAAACAAAGTGTTCGCGGAGTAGACAGATGGGCGTATTACAGGAATATAAACTGCACATGTTTCGTGAAACAGAAAATGGATTGGTGGCCCGTGAAACAAGCGTTCGCCAACGGAATTCAACGAATTGATGAGCTTTTTTCGAAAAACAGACCTCGTTTATAGACAAAATGTTTGCGAAGAGAGTGTGCCTAGTAAAGAACCCCGCACTTTCCTTATGAAAAATGGCTTTTAGGTATGTTGTAGATTTTGACCTCCTCGGCAAAAGTGTCCATGGGCACAAAAAAGATCAGCCGACTAGTTTTCGAAATACAGGGTGTCAAAGATGAAAAGTGAAGGTTTCTGCTAAGAATTTTTAACAATTCCAAGAATGGACAAAACGCCTATTTATTCTGCGAATACCATGCCTCAATGATGGTACAATGTCGCCTTGATCTCGTATCCAATATACTTTTTCGTTTTGTGTTCTACCACAATTTTATACCAACCAGTGTGAATTCCTCTGATGAGAATTGAATATTCAATTCAGGATGAACTCCCTCAATCTTGACCAAAGTTAACTAACATTATTTTTATATTTTTATTTTTTATACAGGGTGGTTCGCCAATAAGAGTACGTCAACCCCTAGTTTTTAATTCAGATAAGGGAGAGTATGTCATATATAAACCAAACATTCTTCACTGTTGATAACGTTACACAGTCATTTCATGTATACAGGGTGAGTAAAAAGATACAGTCCAAGTTTCTTAGAAAAATGCTGGTTTTTTAATAAATACCCTGTATTTCGAAAAAGAATCGGTTAATTTTCACGAATTTTTGATATAATGTACAGTTTGCTAAATCCGAGATATTTTCACCAATATTAGCATAGGTTTCCGGGCTCATTTGTCGGCTACATCCTTTTTAATGCAGCCGAATTTTTAATTTCAAGTTTGTGGAGTACTGCCAATTATACGAGCAATAAAGCCAAACATTTGCTATCGCAGGAAAGGTCTTTTTGGTTGCTTATTTATTTTCATGTTGTCAATTAAACGCTTGGTATGCCATGCGTCCATTCATTTGTGAGTATTTTGAGTAGTTGAAATTGCAATTGAGTATTTTCAATCTCAATCAGTCAATGGAATATGGCTTTTAGACCTTTTAATCCCGATATTAAATCTTTGAGTTATTGATATTTGGTATTGGGTCTTTACAAGACAGGCGCCTTTATACATAAACTTAAAAAGTAAAACCCTATCTACATACAAAATTTGAGCCCTTTCCGAGATATATCAAATTGTTCATTTTGTTTACGAAAACTGTGCGATTTGTTTACCGTGCGTAAGGAGCTATTTACTGAGGCTGTGAGTCCTGTGTTTTTGCCGATTTTTGCAGTGGCCGTAAGTAAATATTATTATTATGGTAGTCTTCACAACATGCCAAAAAATTCAGAACAACTGGATCTTTTACACAAAGTGAAGTATAAATCAACTAGCCTAAACCTCTAGTGACATTCGGTGAAGCAGTTGTTTTCTCGTAAGTAGTACCATAAGTGCTCGCAAAAACTTTCGAATCAAATTGCCTCCCAGACTATTCGATATTATTGTGATCACGAATTGTATTTATTGGAATAATTTCATCACCTCAAAAACGCCTGAAAATTCTCATTCATTGGTCGAAAATCATTTCCGATATGGCATATTAGTTTGGGGCGGGGCACTCAGAACGCACATCCAACCACTTGAAGTTATACAACGTAGAATCTTAAAAATAATCTACAATAAAAACTGGCAATATGCTTCAGACGACATATAATTTGAAAGTGGTGTACTTGACATGAGACAGCTATACTACCTGAATATCAATCTGAAGTTCCATTCCATTTCCTCCCCACCCAAAACTACAGAACTCGAAGAAGAAAACACCACGTTATTCCCCACACGACGAAATCTTTATGCCAACGCTCTTTTAACTTTATGGCGCCAAGAGTGCATAATACTTTGCCAGAAGCAATAAGCTCAATCACTTCCCTACCTCTATTCAAAAGCAAATTGAAAAAATTTATAAGTAACACCTCACGGAAAGCTATCATGGATATTATTGAACTCAAAAACTGAATTAAATCAGTCTCGTATGTCTTGGATACAAACATGATATTGAATTTTGTATATAAACCATGTATATCATGTTTCAAAATAGAATTAAACTACATTTCACTATATTTTAACTTCATTTTTAACTTTATATACCTTTAGTTTTAGAAGAACCAAAGTATATTTTATTTTCTCGAAACAAGTGTGAATACGCTTATCGAATATCATCATTTATAATTTTGTAATAACATTATAAACTGTTTGCATGGATTCGTGGTTGCCTATGACGACTTGGTCTTACCGACTCGAAAACAAGGAGCTGTGTACAAACCAATTCGTGATTTTTGTCCGAAAATATGAATAGGATATTCATAAAATCTGTTGTGGAATCATTTAGTTGCTATTTTCCATCGTTCAAGATAACCTCTTGGGAGGTATTCATATTGAAAAGGGGAACATTCTCCATGAAAATCCATAGTAATTATAGACCATCCGGTCTGTTTGGATATAAATATAAAACAAAATAAAATAAAATAAAATAAAATAGAAAAATTAAATAAATGATTTTTTGTAGTATCTAATAGAAAACAACTACTTTCCTGGCTAAAGCCACGCTGAACATTGAACTACATCTGATTGATATTGTGAAGAAACTCTAACTGAAAAGAAAGAAATCTGAAAGTGAAAATTTGCATTCTCATTCAGATAGTTGATTTTTCTTAATTATCTCTAGTTTCCATTGAAAATTCTTTAAATGAATTAGATAGGGAGAATGTCATTAAAAAATATCACTGGCAGAAATCGTTCATTTCATTGAAGCAAGACTTGCTTCTCTCGCTTTTATCTCCAATACATTTTGGTCGACGAAAATCTATTTCTCTTTGCCAAGCTCATCAGGGAGATTGACAGAATTGGAAAGCAGGCTCTTCAGAAGTACTTATACACATCAATGATGGAAATGATTGAAATATTTCTTCTGCGGTAACATTTTGAAAGTTACTTTTTGACATAAACCTGTCATGGGCATTGCATTTTGAGAGAAACAAGATGTCCTGTAATACCAGGACCACGCCTATTGCCATAAGCCTATACAATAGGAATAATTGGGTCGAAAATCCATCAGAAAACAACTACTTTCCTGGCTAATACCACGACAAACGTTGAATTACATGTCTCTGCAATTGCTAGTTGCATGGAAATGTTCACGGAAACATTTGGAACATCTATAGATCGTTTGTTGCAGACGTTAGTTATTGTCTGCAGAGACCTACCCTATACTGATGAAGGCAAGAACCCAGAAATCGATCAATAGGTGGTCCAAATGTTTCAATGAATATTTCCATGCAACTAGCAATTGCGGAGACATCCTTGTAGGATACTGCACGATAATTCATTAGATGTAATTCAACGTTCGTCGTGGTATTAGCCAGGAAAGTAGTTGTTTTATGATGGATTTTCGACCCAATTATTCCTATTGTATAGGATTATGGCACTAAGCGTGGTCCCGGTATTGCAGGACATCTTGTTTCTCTCTTGACAAGCTTATTGTGAACAATGCAATGCAGATTTCTTCAATTGCATTTGGATTCTTGCTTGAAAATATGAATAGAATATTCATAAAATCTGTTGTGGAATCATAAACGGCTGAAAGACAAACTTTAGTCGCTATTTTCCAACGTTCAAGATAACCTCATGTTGAAAACGGGAACATTCTCCATGAAAATTGGAAAATGAAAAATACGATTTTTTTGTAATATCTAACAGAAAACAACGACTTCCCCGGCTAAAACCACGCTGGACATTGAACTACATCTGATTGATAATTAAGAAAACTCAACTATCTGAATGAAAATGCGAATTTTCACTTTCGGATTTTTTCCTTTTCAGTTAAAGTTTTTTCACTATATCAAACAGATGTAGTTCAATGACCAGCGTGGCTTTAGCCGGGGAAGTAGTTGTTTTCTGTTAGATATTCCAAAAATTCATATTTTTCATTTTTCATGGAGAATGTTCCCCTTGTCAAAACCAATTCGTGTTATACTCAATGAGTCCCAATGGACAGAAAACTCTCAATAAATAATTACAAAACATGCATTTTTTTTAAGAAAAGGGCAACTCACCTGGGCAAGAGCGATTCTCCTTCAGGCGAGACGCACGCCTCTGGAGTGGACTCCTCCTCAGTCTCGCAGTCGCGGCTGTCCATGATTCCGCCTGCAACAACACAGGAAAAGCTATTGAATCAATGCTGTGTAGCAGGGGGGATATTGTTTAAGAGACACCTGTTCCTCGCCCGCCGGGCGGCGATGGGGGACTACCCCAAGCTGCCGAATGTTAGAGAGGTCGAGGACCGTTCCGTACAGATCCGAGTGTGTGATTCCGCGAATTTGCACGAACTTGTTGCGATTTCTTGATACTCCGCCACCGTCGGTTTTTTTTTGGCGCTGAAATTCGCGACTGGATGTCGCCCGTTATGCTCGTGTCTGCGATAAGGTTTTTTTCGAGATTAAGCGATTCTTTTTCGTGGTGCGATCTTGAATACGTCGCTGTTGCGAAAATATCGCTGACAACAGGGTTTCTAGGATAGCTGATTAAGGTCATAACCAAATATATAATTACCAATCGACACAATACATGAATACAATTTTTCCTCCTACCCCTATAGAAAATACACACTTTCCTCCCGCAAACCAGGGAGGAAACTCATACTTTTCCTCCCTAGAGAGGAAAGTCCCCTCATTTCAAGTAAGTTGTAAACGATGAAACTTGTGAATCTATTATAATCGAATAGTTTCCGTAATTTCTCGAACAGCTTGAATATCCTGTATTCTGGTAAAAATCAAACATGAATGTTATCTACTTTAGTTCTTTAATAGCTATTTGTTTATTTGGAGCGCAAAGTGATTGATTGTCGCTCGACAAAAAGATTAATCTTTGGAGAACGACAATGATACTTTGTGCTCGAAATACACACATTATTTTTTCTACAAGCGCAGCTCTTAGAAAAAAAATTATCGACACTTCATTCAAATAGGCACATAACATATTTATGAGAAAATCACTCAATAGCAATCCGTAATGTATAAGCTGCCTAAAGTCCGATAATTCAAATCAATAACAAGAAAAAAGTAAAATAATGTTCCCACCGCGTCGGGCGGTAAACTACATCCTGCGGTAGGAAAAGTGGCACTTTCCTCCCTAGTAATACAAACAGCTATTACCCCAATTGTAGTTCATATTTAGATCTATACACACAAGTATTTGTCTCAAGTGTTTGTTCTCAACTGATTTGAAGAATACCCGGCAAACAGATCACAAACAACCAAAGTGGGAAAATCGCTTTCAAATGAAGATTTGAATAACATCGGCGTAGGTACTTCAAGGCAGCGATCAAACTGCAATAAATACGAAGAAAACTAGTCAATGATTATCAGTAATAAACACAAACTAAAATCAGTGGATTATCAGTCCCTTCAACTTGAAATGAAAGATGATGAAATTGAATGGGTATCAGAATTCAAAAATTTAGGATTTAATATTATGCTTCTATTCTTGAATTATATCAACACCGAAGGTTTCAAACATCAATTTTCTAATAAAATCTATTATTTTTCCTGTTCCTGTTCACTCATTGAGCTTATGAATAAAATAATAGGCGATATCTCCGTAGTCTTTGGAGATAACAGCATCAAACTTGGTATTGTTGGATTCCTTATGATCATCCCTACCCGATCATGCAATGATATACAGAGTGTCCTATTTAAAAAAAAACTAAGTAACTGCGCTTTTTTGAGACACTATATATGAATGAAACGTAAACCATTAAAGATATTGAATAAAACCCAACAACTTATGTTTTTAACATTTTATTGTAATATGTAAAGTTACAGGGGGGCGACGGACTTTTGGTTCTCACTGTATGCTTTCACATATATACAGAGTGACCCATTTGAAAGCGGGCCACCTCTCTAAAACTATTATTTATTATCCGATTCAGAAGATTTTTTCAATAGATAGAGCATCAAAAGTTCTAGTTAAGTGCTATAATTTCGAAATAACAATCAAAATTTAAAGGCATAGGTACTTAAAATTTTTTTCAAGGTCAAAAATCCAAAAAACATACTAGCGATTTTTTTAAATTAAATTTGACGACGCCACTAGATTCACGACATCTTTATGTGAAAATTACGTAGAAATGCGTCCATCAATAAAAAAGCCAACCCACCACTTCAATTCCAGAACTTTTATCAGAATTCTGTTTACACCACTGGATTCAGAATATTTCGAAATATGTTTGGTCAAAATTTCATCAAAATCTGTTTATAAATAAACAAATTATAAGATGATAAAATAATTTGTTTCTAAAATTCCACCAAACAACATTCTTTTCAAATTTTATTATTTTATAATTTTTTTATTTATGGATAAATTTTGATGGAATTATCTCCAAATATATTTCGAAATATTCTGAATCGAGTGGTGTAGTCAGAACTTTGATGAAAGTTCTGAAATTGAAGTTTTGGGTTGATTAATTGACATAATTTTCAAAGTTTATTCCCATATAACTTTTTCATTGATGGACGCATTCCTGCGTAATTTTCACACAAACTATTTGAAAATGTCGTGAATCCTGTGGCGCCGTCTAATTCTATCTAAAAAAATCGCTAGTGTTTTTTGGATTTTTGACATTGAAAAAAAATTCGAAGTATTCGAATAAATAACAGTTTTAGAGAGATGGCCCGCTTTCAAATGGGTCACTCTGTATATATAGAATAATATATATATATATATATATATATATATAGTGAAGAATTGCTTCTGACATCTACAGTCAAATAGCGGAAACTTAATTTGGATCGAACCCTAGACCAAAGACAGATGATCATCTGCGACATTGACAGGCCGACAACTGTTTAGTTATACTGACCAACCTAAGGTTCCATAAAGTTTCTAGTGCGTTAGGAGGAACGCAAAGACAGTATAAAGGTGATACAGGGACGAGTGGTAGACCACGAAACAGCTGTCGGTGGATGGTGGACCTCTTGTGAATTAAATCGAAAACTCTTTCTCTTCACCTATATCTGTATCACCTTTATACTGTCTTTGCGTTCCTCCTAACGCACTAGAAACTTTATGGAACCTTAGGTTGGTCAGTATAACTAAACAGTTGTCGGCCTGTCAATGTCGCAGATGATCATCTATCTTTGGTCTAGGGTTCGATCCAAATTAAGTTTCCGCTATTTGACTGTAGATGTCAGAAGCAATTCTTCACCTTATTCTTCTTTGTGTTAGTGCACAACTATTTCAGTGTATTCGATTTAATTCCAAGAGACTTCATAAAGCCTCCCTGACGAGTGGTAGACCACGAAACAGCTGTCGGTGGATGGTGGACCTCTTGTGAATTAAATCGAAAACTCTTTCTCTTCACCTATATCTGTATCACATATATATATATATATATATATATATATATATATATATATATACTAGGGAAACTTGTTGGGTAAGCATCAGCATGCAGGAAGTATACTCTTATAACACTTTATTCCAATATTTCGACAAGTATTATTGTCATCATCAGGGAAAGCTACAATAATGTTAAAACTATAGTGAAAACAATTGACGACTGTGGATTCTAAACTACTTACGTGTTGATGAGATTGATTGCAATAGATGATATAAAAAGACGTGTACAGTAATTAAACATATTAAAAAACAAGTTATGAGATAATCTTAAAGGTAATCGTCACACATTATTAAAAACTCAGTTGTGCATAAAATCTAGTTCTATTCAATTTTATTAAAATGGATATCATACCGATGTCACACCGGTATGACGAAGGTCTGAGCTTTTACCATGCGGTCCAAGTACCAGTTTTGTTCTTCTATATTTTTTTGCGTAAAAATTTGCGTTGTTGATACAACCGAAAGCAGAAATATTGAAGTTCCTCATGCATTGTTCAGACAACTTTTTTGGCATTGTATTGTGATTTGGCGACAACAAAAGCCCCCACCAAAACCATGATCCTTAGCAGGAAAACAACCCGCGGTACACCGCGAAAACGCATCGCATTACGAAACTCATTCTCATCCATTCTCGTTTCTTTCAATCACTGACCACATCCACCGAGAACCTTCCACCTCACTACGCCACCAGTTGGAGAGGTCGAGGAACGCTCAACGCTCGCGAATGATGCTGTAATCCATTGAAAACGTACAGACACTACTTTTTGGCGGATAAATTCGCGTGATTGGGCTCGGCGTATTCGATTGTGGTTATTTGTGCTCTCGACAGTTCGTTGGTCTCGCTGTGAGTTCAGTTACCCCAGTTCTCGATTCCTAACCTAACTTCGAATACGCTTCACGTTTCCCCTCCTAATGAGCCTTTTGGGAACCTCCGTATGGAAGTTCAAAGGTTCGGTTGATATACCCATATAAAAATTATAGATAACTATCGAAGATCTGTAAGTTAACTTATATTAACAACCTACAGACCTGCTCAAAAACCATCTCTTTAATGTTGAAACCACAAGACTGCTTAGACCAGCGTGTGATTTGGATAACAGAAACGCGAACAGACGTAGCCACCGAAAAGATATCGAAATATGGCAAGATATCGCAATATCTTACCCTGCTGAATTTAAACAATGAGGTATCACATGTCTATAGTTAGCCAAACACACTACGTATGTATGCGTTAAGATATTCAGAATTATTTTGAACGAGCTGTTGATAAAACTCAATTTGTTGGATAAAGGCACTCTGGGAAACTTTAAATAGTTTCAATATTTGTATTCTTATGTCTGTACGGGGAAGATTAAGAATAATAGCCCCCTGGTGGCGAGTAAACCCCTTTCCCTATCCCGGTTTCGAAATACATTCTTGATGTGGATTTGAAGGTGGTTTCTGCCTTTATTCTGGGACAAATATTTCATGTCAACGCGAACGCGGACGATCATGTTACCGAAAGACTTTGATACCAAACAGATCAAATTTCCCTACTGCCCATACTTATCACATAATAACCCATTCTATAGCGACCTATTCAAGTTTTTATAACTCAAACTGAACTTTATCCAAGTAAAACCATTCAAAATCTGAAGTCATCATAATGGGAGAATTCAATAACATTACTCTACCTGGCTCCAATTTTCCAACAAAACAGACAAGGTGGGTTGTCAAGCTGAACAACTGGTTGACCTACCCACACGCTTTCTTTATGTAAATAAAAAGTCTGTTAAAATATCTGATATTTTCATCACCACCAATCCTAATCCATTCAGTACAGGAGTTTGTGCTCCATATGAGAACTCTGACTACAACCTAATCTCCACTTTTTGCTCTTTTTCTACACCATCAAGCAGCACAATACTGCCCGTCCATATGGCACTGCAATTCAGCTGCCTGGGATGGTTTTTATTAGCATTTCTACATTATCGGAAACAATTCATCTGGGGTATAGACAGAAATCTATGCGAGCAACAAGGAACGCAAGGATATTATAATACCACATAAACAAGAGAGACGCACTACTGTGCGCCTGTTGTCCCACCCGACGCATTAACGGACAACGTGGCAATGCGACACACCGCACACAGCGCACGTCGATATCCCTTCCTCGAGCAAGTCGAGGAGAAAATGTAATGCTCTCTCAATATATACCAAGCTATTCTTTACGCTCTCATGAAACCACAATATCCAAGATGAAAACTTTCCGAAACTGTAAACAAAAGAGTGAGTTTCTCTTTGCATTGCAACAAGACAATTTTTTATACTTATCATGATGTTGGAGATGCAAACATATTGTAATGACCCTGAAGCCGGACCTGACCGCTTTTAATTCGGGAGAGTGGACTGAGTTGAACAATGAATGAATCATTATATCGCTATACCGTTAGGATGCGTCTGGATCGGCAATAAATATGCTCTTCCGAAAATTTCGATGAAAATTTATTTCACGTAGATTTATTCAACACGTCTTTTTTTTTAATATACAACCAGCAAAATGTGGATGAAAAATTATCATACTTGGTTAATTGTTTGAATCAACTGTTCGATAGGCATATTCCTATAGTTTCATCTAGGGTTACGAAAGCAAAAGCACCATGGTTAACAGATGTTATCAAAATTATGATGAAAGAGCTTTAAAAAAATATAAAAAAACTAAATTACAGACACACCTCGATTTTTATAGACAAATTCGCAATTATACTAATAGAGCCATTCAAAGGGAGAAGAAGGCATATTTCACATACCAGTTTAATAATACATCATCAAAAGAAACGTGGAGGACACTAAGGGCCAATAAGTTTATTCCTGATAAAAACAATGATATACCTGAAAACTTGAAAAATCCGCATGAACTCAATACATTTTTTTTGAAGTCAATACCGTATAAAGAGCCAACGGAAAATCTACTGAATTTCTATAATAATAATATAGTTAATAATGAAAGCTTCAAATTTGAAGAAATAAACGATTTATTTGTATACAGAACTATATCTGAAATAAAAACGAATGCAAAAGGGTGTGATGGCATTAACATAAAGCTTATTAAACTTTGCTGTCCCCACATTGTACCATATATTATTAAGAAGCGAAATCCGACGGAACTGAAAGATTTGAGGGGTATCAGTATTTTACCCACAATGTCGAAAATTCTAGAGAGGGCCATGGAGTTCCAAATTAAGAACTATGCTCAGCGCTTTTCTTTGATACCAGATGTACAATCGGGATTCCGAAAAGGATATAGCTGTACAGGCGCACTCCTACATATTACCGATGACATAATAAAAGCGATAGATGAAAAGAAATGTACCATACTAATTTTGTTAGATTTTAGCAGAGCCTTCGATACAATTAATTATTATTTGATGCTAGGAATCTTGAAATATCTTGGGTTTTCCTCCAATGCGTTGTTGTTAATAGGTGAGTAGGCAACAAAAAGTATGTATAGGTGATCGTTGTTCAGAATTCCTGAACCTTACCTCTGGAGTACCGCAGGGCTCTATACTTGGACCTTTGTTGTTTTCTATGTATACATCTCAACTACTATCCAAGCTTCAGTTATGTCAAGCTCATTTATATGCTGATGATACCCAGCTGTACTACAGCTTCCCGGCTGATGACGCACTGGACCTAGTCAATGTAGATTTGAATAGATTTGTTTAGGCAGCTACTGATCACTGTTTATGTATCAATTCAGATAAATCCAATTTGCTGATATTCGGTCCAAAAAATCACCGAGAAACGGTTAGTCAATCTGTGGATATACAGATTCTGGGAGAATCTCTAACAATTGTAGATGAAGCAAAAAATCTAGGTGTAGTGATAGATACCAATTTGAGATTTGAAAAGTATATTAACAGATTGATACAACGAGCCTACGCTACTCTTAAAATGATTTATGGTAACAGACATTTTCTGCCGTTTCAAGTGAAGAAGTCCTCATGTGACTCTATCATATTGTCCGTGTTCAATTATGCTGATGTGCTTTATGGTCCAAATTTAACTACATACTCCAAGAAAAAGATTCAAAAAGTGCAAAATTCTTGCTTAAGATTGATCTATGGAATTCGTAGACCACAACGAACGTCATACAAACTTCAGGAAATCGGTTGGTTGAACATGGAAAATAGAACAGTACATCATGCATTATGTTTTTTTCATAAAATACTTATCACGAAATTACCACGTTATCTTCATCGCAAAATTACATATCGTACAGATATACATAATCTGAACATTAGGCATAGAGGTTTGCTTACAATAACTGCTTTTAGAACAGAAATATTCAGACGGTCCTTCAAATATCAAATTTTCGAATTGTACAACTTACCAGAAAACTTCAAATCTCTTTCTACGAATAAATTCAAATTAATTACTAGAAACTATTTGTTCAATTCCCAAGGGTGAATATCTGATCTTGCATTGTACTCAACACCACATAATACTCAATATAAATTTTGCAAATGATGTTTAATTGTGAATGATAGGTTTTTTTTGTTTTCGTTTTCTTTCTGTCGTTTAAGGGCTAAGTGGAAGAACATTTTCTGCAAATGCTTCATTTGCAGGAAATGAACTTGGCCCTTTGTTTCCAAATATTTTTTTATTGTTTTTATTGATGTATTGGTATTGGTTGATTTTGGAAATAATAAAGACGATATTATTATTATTATTATTATTATTATTATTATTATGATATCAATCGTTCCACCGTTAGCGGTCCCATAAATATTAACCCATCGAGCTCAGTCCTCACAAGAATTTGTTGTCACGCTGAATATTCACCCAGGGCTCGTTTTTTGCAAAGAAAACTCAATCTTTCGAACGCACTGCCGCGAAGGGTATTCCCTGCGGCTTGCAGGAATTAAAAAAAAAACACTAATTCTTACCTACTATCCCTCGTCTCTCACGATATTCTCAAAAAATTACAGCATTTTTCTATTGGTGAAAACCAGATCATAAAAAAAACACTAAAACATTTAAATCATTCACAGCGAAGAACGAATAAACCAAATACCGGGTGACCACGAGGTGAGGTACGCCCCCGTTTTCTCCATTTTTTCTCTAGCTATATTTCTGAAATTTGGAACATTGAATATGTTCACTAAACAGCACTTTTTGATATATTAAAAAAAATCAACTTCTGGTTCTTCCCGAAATTACTTTCGATTTTCAAATGCGACACTCTGTATATTATTGCATGATAGGTTAGGGACGATAGTAATAAATCCAACGATACCAGGTTTGAAGGTGTTATCTCCAATGACTACGGAGATGTCGCCATTTATTTTATCCATAAGCTCAATTAGTGGGAGAGAGAGTTGGATGGACTCGCCAGAAAAAGTTTCTTCCTCCTACTCATGGAGCTTATGGATAAAACAAAAGGCGATATCTCCGTAGTCATTGAAGATAACACCATTAAGTGAGGAATCACACTGATCGACCAGGACCGACCGTCCGCGACCGTCCACCTACGACCAAAAGTAGAAGTAGATCAATGAAAACTTTCAAAGTCACACTGATCGACCATCCACGACCGACCACTAGAATAATTTTGTAAATCTGACATTAATTTGACATCCGAAAGGTAATGTGAATTGTCTGTTCATTTA
Source organism: Chrysolina haemoptera (assembly GCA_958298965.1). NCBI lineage: Eukaryota > Metazoa > Arthropoda > Insecta > Coleoptera > Chrysomelidae > Chrysolina > Chrysolina haemoptera. Next base: position 8,292,632 of record OY282600.1, on the reverse strand, counting down.
TTGAAAATAAGTTAAATTCATAATATCAACAGTTTTGCTTTAAATAATGAGCAGTAGTGATACTGAAGAAGAACGAGTTATGATAATGTACTATTTTTATAAAAGACGAATGAAGAAAGTTAAAAAAAATATGTGGGTTAGAGAACTTTATTCAAACCGAGAACAAGAGGGAGATTTTCATACGATCCACATTTTATTTTTCCGGTAGGAAATATACTTAGTTACATGAGTTTTGTTGAAGTCAAAAGTTCATCTTAAATGTGTGTCAAAATGACATTACGTCAGGATAGTGTGACACCGACCAAACTACAAGCAGACTACAATTTCGAACATGGTCTTTGAAAAACGGTCAATGACGATTATACAGTGTGAGTTGTGCGATAAGAATATACGTGTTGGAAATTTTGGTCGTAGGCGGACGGTCGCGGACGGTCGGTCCTAGTCGATCAGTGTGATTCCTGGCTAAACCTGATATCGTTGGATTCTTGGATTCCTCATGATCATCCCTAACCGATCACGTGATAATATAGAGTATGTCCCATTTCAAAATTAAATAAAATTACGTGTATAGTGGCATCAAAATATCATATTCAAATACTAAAGCAATATACGGAATTTGAAATCTGTATCTTCAAAACTATAGAAAATTAGGAGGCGTACAGTTGTGTGCATAAAAAAGTCGTACAGCAGTTAAAGGCTACTGTGAGCCAGACTTGTCAATCTTAATTAAATTATCGACTTTGACAAGTAGAGTCAAAATTCAAACTAATTTTGTCAGTAAGGCGCTTTCAACATTTTTTTAGCTCAATTAGTTTCAATGCAATTAGGGCAATACCTTGTACGACTTTTTTATGCACACACTTGTACTTCACCTCGTGATCACCCGGTATACATGTATATATATATATATATACAAGATATAAATGAAGAAAAAATCAAAATTACCTTTCGCCGTGAAACAGACCATCGAATTTCACTTTCACTGCGTGTCTTCACCTAGACTTTTCGTATCTGAATCTCACCTCTCAGTTTGTAATCTGTTGATAAGGATATAAATGCACTATGCATGCTTGTCGCTTTTGCGGTTTTCCTGTTACCATGCAATTATCGCGCATAGTTTATTGATAAATGTCCTTTAACATTGCATCGAATATTCTCGACCTTTCCAAGCGTTTATCTATTAGGATTCATTATATATGAGTACAGGATATAAAGTGAAACTTTAAAATGTAATTATGATAATATTATGGCTATCAATGTAACGAGATTATTATTATTATTTAAAAAAATTAATTATTATTTAATTTCAGAGCCATAGGCGAAATTTTAAAAGTCTATCCAAAATAAATGAATTATTTTTCTAAATATTTTTTGTTTAATTTCATTATGGTACTAGGACTTTTCGAACTTCATTATGATCTTAGGACTTTAAGAGACTTCATTATGTCACTAAAACACAATGACATAACGATGTGTGGTACAATGTGTGGTATTATAATTATTAGGTCTTCATTTAGCAAAATACTAATTTATAAAATTACAGAATATACATGTACACCAATAAAATTGCACAAAATTTAAAAAATAACGAGCACATTTGAAAAAATATTTATTTTTGTGTATGTCAGTTTCATTTCAGCTGTGCCACATTATTATGGTGTCATCCAAGAATAAAGCAAATTTTCCTTCAATGTCTATAAATCTTAAGTAATTTATATGAAGGAGAAAAAGTATTGGGCAAAGCACCGATCCCTGTGGAACTCCAAAGTTTATGTTGGCTAGAGATGAAGAAGTTGTTGTTTTGACCAATCGATTTTTTCCAGTCAAGTAAGATTGTAGCCATCTGAGTGTGAGTGAGTTCCATTTATGCCATAGTGGGACAGTTGGTGGGACACAGTCGAAGGCTATTGACCTAAACGTCAGGTTGCTCACAAAATGATAGTACTTATAACTTCAATTATTTTCTTGCTGAATTTAAAATAAAATAATATTTGGTAGTAGATTGGTCTGAATGATGAAAAAATCTAGCTCAATCAATATTATATTGTACTGGTAATTCAAATGAAATTCCAGCAGCTGGATATAGGGAGAGAAAATATTTACAAATTCCTGGATGTATGCATACTCACTTATAACCACGTAAATTTCCCCTATCCATGCCAGAATGTTGAATATGCCAAAAATGACTAATGGAACATAAATATTCCAAATATTGAGATAGGGAAATCACTGACAATATACCGATTGCTATATATCATTATTGGCATTCCTGAAATGAAATCTTTCACGTGGAAAACATGTTATCGCAACAAATACGTCAATCAATGTTTTGTCAGTCTACGTATAACCAGGTTTTGAACCGTTTAGATTTTTCAGCTTCTTTTAAAAAGTCCTTCATGTTCACTTATTGCAACTGTGGCAGGATCGAATATCTTACCACAAACAACTTGTATGTTATGAAATGCATCAGTTAGTAATCGGGTGAAATTATAATGGAGAAAAATAACAGGGATTCAATATTTTTAAGTTCTCTTTCCTGATAAAGCTACAATTTTTCCTAAAAGGTCCTGTCAATCGTCAGACGTGTCAGAATTGGACGACTAAAAATCCACATTTGCTGCAGGATAAATCATACTCAATACCTAGAAATATTTAATGTGTTGGCGGGAATTAAAGGGAATACAACTATGGGACCATATTTTTTCGATGAGACATTGACAAGTCCTCAAGATTTCGAATTTCTGCAAACTTTTAGTGTTTCATGTCCTTTAGATTAATTTTCATGGAGATAGTGCACAACTGAAGAATACCAAAATACACCACAAAATATCCATCACCTCAAAGACCTCATACGCATAGAAATGGGACGAATCACTCGGGAAGTTATTGGGCGAATTGGAGTTGTATGGTCGACACTACCACTTTTTTGATTTCCTTTTGTTCCTCCTAGTAGAAGGACCTTCGATGTGGAGTTTATTTTCCCATGCCTGGGGCCTCTGTGAAATGTTTATTTCAGGATTTCCTTCATGTTTGAAACGCTCCATGATCTCGAAACTCCAAGGATTGGTTCTGGTCCAATCTTTGAGCTTTTCGCACCTTGTCTGGCCAAATAATTCGCCTGTTAACTGGCACCCGGTATGACCAGGGGCCGAAAGTAGCTTTACCTTATTGGCAGTAAATAGCCTATGCAGATCGTCAATGCACTCAGACACCAGCAGCGAACTGAATCTGTACGAGGTGAGGGCCTAGATCACCGTTTGGATGTCGTTGCATATCGTGATTCATAGACCGTGGTAGACTCTTACATAGGCGAGTATGGCCTGAAATACAGTGGCCCAATTAAGGCCTAATAGAGTTCCGCTCTTGGTGCCGGCTGATTCACTCATCTTGGAGCCATCTGTGTACCAGATGATGCCAGTAGTGGGGACCGGGCGGTGCCCGATTTGCACCCAGTTCCCCCTTTTGAGAATGACTGACTGCGGCCTTTTTCTGAATCGTATGGTAGGTAAAAAACTGTCATCCGACATTTCAAGGATGAGACAATCCTTTACCGCTTGATTCCATAATCGATAATGTCTGTACATTCCCTCGCTCCGCCATTGTTTGAAGCTTCTCAGACGAACAATGGCTTTGCGTGCCTCATTTTCAATAAGGGAGGCAGTCCTATGACTGCCTTCAGCGCCCTAGTGGGTGCCGTCCTCATTGCACTTGTTGTTGCAAGACAGGCAAGCCCTTATATCCTATCTAATTGGGTTTATGATTTGCCAGATGCTGTCTGTACCTTGCCACTATACGATGGCTTCGTACATAATAATTGGGCGTATGAGAGTCGTGGAGATCCAATATATACTTTTGAGGCTAAGCCCCCACGTACTGCCAAATGCCCTTCTGCATCCCCAAAAATCAGCTGTGGCTTTCCAAACTTTATGTTCGATATGCTCGTTCCAGTTTAGCTCGGAGTCCACATCCAGGGCCATCTAAAATTATTTTTCAAGGCCAATAATCTAATTACTAGCGATTTTTTTAGAAAAAATTTGACTACGTCACTGTACTCACGACATTTTTAAATGATTCATATGTAAATTACGTTGAAATACGTCAATCAATAAAAAAGTTATGGGGAAATGAAATTTGAAAAATATTTCGTTCAATCAACCCACCATTTCAATATCAAAACTTATATCAGAACTTTGACTACACCACTGGATTAAGGGAGTCTCAAATGAATCGCTGACCATAATTCCATCGAAATCTGTTGAAAAATAAAAAAATTAAAAATTATGAATAAAATGACAATTTCCTGAAATTCCATGAATTGGCCAGTAGAAATATACAATCAATTCACATTAATTCCAAAAGATTTCAAACTTTGGTCAAGTGAATGGTAAATCGAGAAAGCAATAAATCTCAGTTTACAACCTCTTCCGAAAAACTCAACATTGTCAAAATGGCAATTTACTTGAATTTTGCTGTATACTCGTTGAGAAAATTCCAAAAGTTCTACAATCTTGCAGTATTATTGAATATATTATTTTATATCACGAATCAAGTTTGCAACCAATTCAAGTGTAAGTAACATTTTTTTTATCGAAAACTAATGTTTATCTTTGATATACCATAAGAGAAAATTCAAAAAGTTCTGCAAACTTGGCAGATACATCGGAAAAATATTCCGAATAACTTTCGAGAAAACTGGGTTTTCCACAAAGTAGGCAATTTTGGACTTTCTCCAGCGCGCTCTAGCGGCCAAACCGTTCAGCTAAAAAAAACATTTGAGGGGTGCATTGTTTAGAAAATTTTGTTATTTATTTTTGTATAGAATGGTCTACCTCAAATATCGTGTAGTTTTATGACTATGGCAAAAAACTGAAAAAAGTCGAAAATGTTTTTTTACGATTTTTGTTGTGAAGCCATATCCATAGGAAGTAACAATCCTAAAATTCGGATTCAGCACCCTAAAAACCATACAGAACGAGTGAGAAAACAACTACGAAGACCCAGTTTTCCACAAAGTTGGAAATTTTGGCAATTTTTTCAGCGCGCTCAGTCAAAAAAACATTTGAGGTGCGCATTGTGTAGAAAATTTTATGTTATTTATTTTTGTATAGAATGGTCTACCTTCAATATCGTGTAGCTATATGACTTTATGGCAAAAAAATTAAAATTTTGGGGTTTTTTACGATTTTTGTTGTGAAGCCATATCCACAGGAAGTAGCAATCTTAAAATTCGGATTCAGCACCCTAAAAACCATACAGAACGAGTGAGAAAACAACTACGAAAACTGAGTTTTCCACAAAGTTGGAAATGTTGGCATATTTTTCAGCACGCTCAGTCAAAAAAACATTTGAGGGGTGCATTGTGTAGAAAATTCTATGTTATTTATTTTTTTATAGATTGGTCTACCTTAAATATCGTGTAGCTTTATGACTTTATGGCAAAAAACTGAAAAAAGTCGAAAATTTTGGGTTTTTTTACGATTTTTGTTGTGAAGCTATCCATAGGAAGTAGCAATCTTAAAATTCGGATTCAGCACCCTAAAAACCATACAGAACGAGTGAGAAAACAGCTACGAAAACTGAGTTTTCCACAAAGTTGGAAATTTTGGCATTTTTTTCAGCGTGCTCAGTCAAAAAACATTTGAGGGGTGCATTGTGTAGAAAATTGTATATTCTTTATTTTCAAATATCGTGTAGTTTTATGAAAGTTGAAATTCGGTTTCAGCACCCCAAAAACCATATAGAACGTGTGAGAAAACTACTATATTTTTTCCTGGCATCCCCGGAGACGATTTGACCGGATTATATAGCCAAAGTCAAGGCCACAAAATAATTTAGAAAATTGTGATGTTTGGTTTGGAAACAAAGTACATTGAAAATAGAGCTCTCTAATCGTGGGCGGTATCTATAACTGACTGCACCATGCAGGTCCTCATTCTTCAATGGCAATGATTAAAGTTGATGACGCATATACCAGGAAACTAGGACATTTAAATATGGAAATTATCTTTATTATTCATGCATTCCCACGCCCAGGAATAGTTGTAAACAAGCATTTCAAGCGATCTTCTGAGCTGAGAAAATACAATTTCGTTGTGTTATTGTGCATGTTTGCAGAGTTGGTGTTATTTTTCAAATCTTGAGGGATTTGAGCTACTTGGAAATCTCGCTCTTTCATGATAGCACTGTTACACCTATGACCAGAGACTGAAATGGTCTTCCTGGAAGAAAATATTCACCAGATTCAGGATTATACTGCCCATGAATGGATTATTGGAAAGATATAGTAGATTTGAAATTTACGTGTTTATCTCATTCCACATGCTTATCCGTAGTTATTTGATATGGGTTATTGAGGAAATCTGTAAATTCTTTTGAAAATTTGAAAATTTGCTTTTTTATACAGGGTGTTCACTAAACATACGGCAAACATTAAAGATAACCTCTTTCCTAGAACATTTGAAGATTTTTTTTCTTGATGATAATTGAAAACCCGCTTTGTTTCGAAGATACAAGGCGAACAAAATTTTAGATATCAACATTTCAATACCAAAAATAACATGTGAAGGTACGCTATCTACAAGAACTATTGAAAATGACGACCTCCAGCATGGATGCAATAATGTAACCTCAGTGACTGCCAGTTTTTTCAAAAAACAGGGTCGAATAATTGATGAGTGTACCTCAGAAATAATCCAGGAGGTTTAAGTCCGGAGATCGAGCAGGTCATCGAATAGGTTTAACTTGATCGATCCAGCGATATCCGTATATTACGGTTGAAAACTCACGAGCAACCAATATGCCCTGTTAGTTTTACCTAAGCATTTAGCAGAAACAGAAGCAACCCTTTCAACAGCATACCTATCATTTTCCAACGACACTGGACAGTATTGGAATGACGTTGAGAAAATTAAGGCTGTGGTGATATATTGACCACTGGTTGAGTGGCTTTTAAAAATCAAATCAAATGATGATTAGTTCAGAAAGCATCGAAACTATAACGATTTTCTGATGCGTTTATAACTATAGAGAAACTGAATTATCAACAAACTTTTTGGAAATCATTATTTACGGAAAATGGAAACTTTTGAACATCCGCTTTTATACAATTCTCAGTGAAATGACAGCTAACGAAAAATTATTTTGAAATTTCAATTAACATATTGTCACTCTGATGACAGTTAAGGCTAACGTTATTTTAATATCGCTACAACAGTGTTAGAACGTTTAATTAAACTCAGGTCTTTTTTATTATGATACTGTTGCTATAGTGTCGAAGAATTCATCAATACACCTTTTCCACAAGAACGCACATAATAATTATTTACTATTGTTCTGATTTGAATGTAGGTATGATTTTATTGTAAATTTGTATCGTACATTTTATGGTAAATTTTGATTTTACGTTGTAATTGTAATAATTTCATCTTGTACTAATGAAATTGTCTATCTTGTCGCAGAAATCTTGCTGACGACATAATTTTATAATTTATTTTTCTGACTTCGCAATTTTAATTGTATACGTTGTTAAATAAATCTATCTATCTATTTATCTATTCCATAACACGTGTTGGAATGAAATACATACAAGATGCATAAGACAGCAAAGTGTTTTAGAATATTTCTTCAATCTCAAGAGAAGGAATGATAGTATTTTGTTATAAAATTTGATACTCTACAACTGCATTCTACTAACTAACTCTAACTAACTAACTAACACTCAGTATATTAACATTCGAATGAAATAAGATATTTTCATGATTCTGCTTGGAGAATAATCGATGCAAAATTAAAACATAAAATCATTGAATTAAATAAATCGACGAATACATTTCGCTTGCAACATTGAATATGCGACTGGCCTTAAACTTCAATAATGAAATGCGATTATTATTCAGTTCCCGTTCTAAAACGGTTGTCATTGAAATATCAACAGCAAAAAACTGTTGACATTCCATGAAACCAACGAACAATTCCGTTTATCGTACAAACTGTCGCGTAGCAATAATACAGGGTCTTTCCGAAATTAGGGCAATTAAGAAAATAAGTTAATGTATAATGTATCAATCTATGGCAAGAATTTTAGTTTTTGAAGCCAAAAATTTTCGAAATTTTCATGAAATTTTATGAAATCGCTTTCAGTTACCTTTGTTTGACCAACCTCCTAATTATGGTACTTCAATCGCGATCTAAACTTTAATTTACACAGCAGCCCTCAAAAGTTGAAGCTTGTGCGAGCCAAGGATTAACGAGGTCTTACCTTTTAACGTGCGATTCTTAGCACTTTTTCGGGCCATCAGAATGAAAATCTGTAGTCAATAGGATTTGAAACTACCCGACCACTGAGCTATCTGTGTTTATCTGCGTTTATCTATATTTGTTTATCCCATTATATTTTTTGTAACGGTTGTATCATTTTGAAATTTCCCATACCCATTAAGACCGATTGTAAAAAACGTAACTCTTGTACTCACAATACAAGTTTTCATTTATTGAGTATGAGTGGTTAAACAGTGTAAAAGATTAATTTAACAAATTGATAAATTATAGTATATACGTTCTCATTTTTATCAGAGTTGTTCCATAATCCAGTACGATTGGGCTTTGAGACAAGAATCGACTGTAGCACCACCAAACTTGGTATGCTAGTAGTTGGAACCATGATAAACACGAAAAAAATTGTTTACTAAAATTCCAAGCGTGGAATATATATATTTTTTTTTTCGTTTAAAAATATATAAATAGATTTTTGCTATAATATTGGAAAGTATATGATTTATCGAAAAAACAACTCAGCAAGGTGAAAAACAATTAAATTTTCCACAAAAATTATTTCTAGTAGGTAATTTCTTATGAAATGCGCTCGTTTTCTCAGAAAACGTGAATGAACGCCGACATCAAATTTCAGGTTCACCCTTACCGCCGCTGAAAGTTCTGGAGGAGCCGAATATTTTATTGGTCATAACTCTGCTAAAAATGATCGGAGAAGGAAAAAGAAAAGTTCATATCGTTTCTGAAGACTCCTACCTTCTCATGCAAATATAATATGCGAGTATTTGAGTACCTAAAATGTGTTTTGTCGCACTTCAAGGAGATATTTGCGGATGATCCGAAAATCATGAATAATTCAGTAAATATGGAATTATTATACTGAAGCAGCAACTCATACCCTCTTTGGACTATATGCAACAATTTTAAAGTAGTGTGACAGGTCCCACTTATACATGCCAAAAAAAACTTTATTTTACTCCTGCCTCATTTTCAACTTACCCATAAAACCGGCATTCTCTTCAGTAAATGTTGAAAATAATCGCTTATTCATATCCTGCAAATATGTTTAGTAACACTATTGTGAGGTGCAAACCTCAAGCTTGAAATCACATACTTCACTTCTCATGTAGGATGTGTATGAGTGATTATTTTCAACATTTACTGAAGAAATTGCCGGGATTATGGGTGAGTTGAAAACTGAGGCAGGAGTAAAACCTAGTTTTTTCTTTGGCATGTTTAAGTGAGACTTGTCTCAGTAGCCTTAAATAGTTGCATATAGTCCAAAGAGGGTACTGATTCCTGCTCCAGTATAATTATTTCATATCAACTAAAATATCCATGACTTTCGGATCCTCCGTAAATATCGTAGAAGGGTTATGTGAACTGGGACAAAACACATTTTAGGTACTCAGATACTCACATGTTATTTTGCATGAGGAAGTAGAAGTCTTCAGGAACGATATGCACTTTTTCTTTTTCTTGTACTATAATTTTCAGCAAAGTTATGACAAATCTAATTTTCGGCCCTGCCTGAACTTGCAGTGGCGGGTTAGCGCGAGCATATGAAATGTGACGTCTGCGTTAAACCACGTTTTCTGAGAAAACGAGCGTATTTCATGAGGTATCATTGCAAATCATTCTTGTGGAGAATTGAATTATCTCTCAACCTATCGAAATCGTTTTTTGATAATTCTTATATATTCTGAAATAACAACAAAAAAATTATATTTTTTTTAAATGAAAATTTTTTTAGGTTCCACCCCTGATTTTTTGGTAAACATTTTTTTTTTCTAATAATACATGATGTCAAGATGTCATGTACCTACGAACGTCCACTGTACTGTAGTAATAGTGGTTTCATTATGTACCTTGAACTTCCATAGGTCGCCAGAGGTCCATAAATTAGGTGCAACTTTCTCTGGGCGTGAAAAATTGACGTATTTTGGATACTTGACGTCCGTTGGGAGTCTCTAGGATATGCAGTTGTTTAAATAAAGGCCCACAAACGGACGTCCTATGGATAACCATAAGTGTGAACTTGGTATCGTCCATTGGACGTCCATTTGATGTTTATGTCAATTTATAGTGATGTCCAAATGTCCAGAGATGTTCATAAAATGGACTTCCAACGAATGTTTACATGCAGCCTGGGTCAGTATCTCGATATTGGGAGTACCTATACAGATATTATATATGGATCTAAATATATATATCTCTATTCCAAAAAATATGCACTCTAAATTATACTCACGTAAAAATCCCCTATCTATGCTGGAATGATGGGTATGTCGAGAAGGAATATTGGAACATGAACATTCCAATAACTGAGATAGGGAAATCAGTGAAACTTTACCGATTGCTACATATCACTAACAACATTCTTGAAATGAAATCGCTGACATGCTAACATGTTATCGCAATATATACGACAATCGTGGATATTTCAGTATATAAGGTTTTAGACGTTTATGATTTTTGTCTTCTTTGGAAGATGCAGAAAGAAATGTTGACACCGAAAAAACTTTCTTCTACACATCCTCGATCGATTACATCTTTCAAGTTCGCTTAACAATATTTTCTCGCTGTCGACACTGTAAATAGTCCATACATGCTTAGCAATAAAACAGGTAAATGGCCCATATCATTCGTTTACTAATTCATCTTGACAACGGAATGTAAATAGTGTCATTTACATGCCTAGGGGAATAATGACTTTGACAAGTAATGCCTTCAGCTTCATTTATATCAATTTTTAGGTTATGAGACTTTTTGGATATTATTTTTGTCTGTTTATTCGGTACTTAGTTACGCGCACAAGCAAACTAGAATGAAATAGCGTAACGAATAATCATGAAGGAAGGGTACTTTGCCTCGGCTCGTACTCGCTCACCTCGAATTTTAACAGTATTTATATTCCTTGTTTCTTAAATAACTATTAAAGTACCTAACTATCAATCACTTGATGATGGTGTGAAAGCCGAAACTGTCTCAATAGATAAAGCAAAACCCAGACGAAATTAGACAGACGTTTCAATTTTATTTATTCAAGTATTGAACTTTCAGTTGTTTTCAAAAGGCCGCTGAACCGCATCATGATTTGCCTGTAAAAAATGTAGAAAGACACATCCTGGCAGATGGATAGATCAAAAATTTTCAATAAAATGCCTGCTCCATCTTCAGACCAGACTCCTTTGGATTTCTTGCTGATATTTGAAGTTGTGTTTGAAACTAAACCAGAAACTCTTGAGAAATTGAGAAATAAAAATATATGTATGATGGAGATTTTTTCAAATAGTATTATTTTATAGTAGCTTCAGGTTTTTTTAAAGGTAGCTGAAAGTCAGTAAGTCACCTCGGAACGCTACGGCAAATGCTTATAATACGAGTGTTTATGAGGCGGAATTATTATTATTGAATTATTATTAGATGTTTATGGTGAATCGTTTTTGAATGAACACAGTGCATGTCAGTGAAGATAATATACTAGATGTTATTGAAGACAATATCAAAAACATAAGATAAGAATAATAATCTCTTATATCTCTTTACCAACTGATATTTTTTGTGATTTCAGTCGCGCTTTCGATTGTGTGAAACAGGGAAATCTCCATTCCTTATGTCCAGCTAAAATAAGCAAAAGAGAGGTTGCCTGTCAAGTTTGAGCTCAGAAATGGGGATGGTTCATCCATATACACATTTAATTCCCTTCAAACTTGATGACATTCCAATTAAGCTGCATACGGTTACCGTTCTTGCCCTGGAATATTGTTGGGCCAAACAAAACATTTAAATACATACACTGTGTTCATTTCCTCATTGGCCTGAAATAGAAGGCAATCGCAACTATTAATATCTGCGGGAAACTTTGAACTATATTTATCGAGGAAAATTTTCAAATGATCATAAATTCTCGAGTGTTATTCATCGAGAGCCCAATTGTAGAAGCAGAGCTGCGTCAACAAGATTGTTGTATCTTGTTTACCAGTTCTTCGAGTTCTTCGGTTTACTATATCGTCCAATAATAGAAACCAAGCGAAGGAAATATAAATAGGATATTAAAGCAATTGCGAAGTGCATTTTCAATGGATGTTTTCGTCGAATATAAGGAAAACTCTTTCTTCTGTTCTTCAAAGAAATCATTTTTATAAAGGAGATTGCTTCACGTGTGTACATCATCAAAACAACATCGCGGGAAACAAGATAAGTAATCAGTAAACAAGAACCATACCGTACAAAGCACGGTCGGGAAGGGCGTCGATATTTGGAATGAATCGATGTCCGCTAGTTTTTTTATTAACCTCCACATCAACAATGAAGATTATAATTCATATTATCACGGACCCACCTTACGCAAATCTCTAGAAAAAAAACGGAGATGAGCTTATAAAACTTTCGAGAGATGTATATATGTACCTCTGAATATCTTTAAAAAAATATGGTGGGAAGAGCCTGAATCTTCCTGAGTAGCTTCATTATCGCAAATTCTCGAAAGTGGTAGCTAATAAAATGCACAGGAGTCAATCATGTCGATTTGATGGGTGCAAAAAAGTCATTAATAACAGTTAGTTTTTTAGTGAACCTCGAAATAATTCGCCAAAGTACTCGAAAAACCTTTTTTCGGCAACCGTCCGGGAAGTAGGTACTTCCCGGACGATTTTTCTTTGAGAAAGTATCACTTCCCGGACTAGTCCGGGAAATGCTCGAATTTCAATATAAATATTTATATAAATAAGAATTAGAATGTTTATTTTAGTACCTATCTTCTGTTCGCATTTCGATATTTAATACAAATAAGAATTAAAATGTTCGGAATTTTCCTCTACAAAGAAATATAAAAAATAAATGTGTCTCGATTTGTTATTCTACACGGTTACCGAAAAAATTGTGTACGCAACTCGTCCAAAAAAACAGTGTTTTCCGGACTTGTTACTTAAATTACTATTTTCGGCAACCGTCCGGGAAGTACCTAATTCCCGGACGATTTTTCTTTGAGAAAGTATCACATCCCGGACTAGTCCGGGAAGTACGTACTTTCCGGACTAGTCCGGGAAAGACTCGAATTTCAATATAAATATTTATATAAATAAGAATTAGAATGTTTCTGTTAGTACCTATCTTCTGTTCGCATTTCGATATTTAATACAAATAAGAATTAAAATGTTCGGAATTTTCTTCTACAAAGAAATATAAAAAATAAATGTGTCTCGATTTGTTATTCTTACACGGTTGTCGAAAAAATTGTGTACGGAACACGTCAGAAAACAGTTTTTTCCGGACTTGTTACGTAAATTACTATTGTCCTACAAAATGGATGGTAGGACTGAAGTCCCCCACTCCCTTTATGTACCAATGACGTTTTCATAAGAAATCATCTGTACCCAGCGGATTTTTCTACCGTTGCTTGCTTTATATTTGTATAATTAAATGGTCACATTGTCCTAGGTAGGTTTTCCCGATCCTACGTGCAAAAGTCCTAGTATACAGGGTGCTCCATTATGTTCTTGTACAAACTTGGTGAAGATGAAGGGACTCATGAACATGAAAATAGATGCGAAAACGTTATTTCTAAGAAAGTTCAATTTCGATCAGCTTCCATTCTGACTGATCGTCAATTATAAACTCAATCAACCTATACACTCGTAGGCGAATTCAAACACAAGAGTATTGATTATTTCAGGTGTTGAATTAGCGGGAATTCGGTCGAAATGTTGAAGAAAACCAATTATTAAATTGTCGACGTTTCGAAACTGTATTGTTTCATCTTCAGGACTCTGAAGTATAAACAAGAACATACATATTATAATGATATTCTAAAAGTTGATTTTGATTAAAACAAAATAAATTATGTAAAATAACAATCGTTGAAAAATAAAACGCTTCGGACACTTTACAGAAAACAAAAACAACAACAAGGGTACTTACATTTAGGGTGGCTTTCCGGGTTTAAAAAGGGTGAAATAAATAGATTCTACATAAAGTATAAATAAATACACAGGTTCATGAAAGACTTTGACACATACACGATCGAAGACATGAACAAACTGAACTGTCGTTTTTGATTATATTATTGACTACCTTGTAGAAAATCAGTTTCGTTTTTTCTGTATTATGAAACATATTTCTCACGAATGTCGTAATGCCCAGTCGCTCACTAGTTCAATATTGAATATGAATGGCATATTGATATTTTTTTATACAGTAAATTTTTTCCAAAAATCTCAAAATGCATGATGTGTCGCCCTCTAGCGCCGAATCTGGTCATACGATCGAGTGGGCCAATGGAGACTTTTACTCAGAATAGCTCCAGCTACAACATACCAAAAATTCAGCCATTTTCACCGAAAGACTATTTTTTATTAAATGTGTGCGGGGTCCTTTGATGATAGTTGCATAAATTGTTGTTTAAAATTGATGTTTCCGTTAACCAGATGTCGTTCCCTCACGAACGACAGCCCTCAAAAGAGAAACTTGTGCGAGCCAAGGGTTAACGAATTCTCACTCTTTACGTGCTATTCCACTTTCTCGGGCCATCAGAGAAATATCTGCAGTCGCTGGGTTTCCAACCCACGTCCGGCGACCAGAGTGGATAAAAGATCGGTACTTTAACTACTTGGCCACTTAACCCCCGTAAAATAGAATATCTTCTTTCGAACTGGATTTTTTGAAGCCTCAGGAGACACCATACATCCTATTTTACCGTTGAGCAGATTTTCCCAATTCGTCTGACCTCTTTGAAAGTTTTCAATTATAAGTTCCAGCTCTTTCAGACGATGTGGTGTTGCAGGTGTTTCCGGGTCTTCCTGCATCTGTGAAAGCGAATGCGCCATCATTCAAGCCGCCCCGAAGGGCAGATTGATTATTTCAATTTTTTTACTTCATTATTGTTGTTTTCAATATGTTTATATAAATTATGAACGCTAAACAAAATTTCCCCACTTTTTTTTATAGACTTTTCACGTAAATTATGATATTTTTGAATTGAACAAACAATTATTAATTGAAAGTAACATTACTTTACGAATGAAAGTATATTAAATTAGAGAACCACAATCATAAAATGATTCGTTATTTTGAATAATTCTTGTAGGACTAGCGATACATACCCGTTTTTTTGTAGGGCACTGTATTATTTAGGTGAACAACACACTAACCTTTCATTTGTTATCATTGTCCTACAGTTACTAATGATTTATAAAGTAAGCAACGGTAAAGAAATCAGCTGGTTACTAATGATTTCTCATGACCACGCCATTGGTAAATGTTGGGAGTGGAGGACTCTTCAGTCCTATCATCCATTTCATGGGACAAAAGTTTTTTCGAGTACTTGACGCCTTCGAGAAATTTCGTAGAGGAAAAAGTTGGGCGTCTTGGCAAAATGAAGCTACTCAGGAAGACTTAAGGCAGCGGCCCATACAGCCGTTGAACTTGGTCTCGTTTTCGACACTGAACGGGATGACCCAAACAAACCCTGACACCGAGATGGAACCCGTTCAGCAAATAGCTCACGTCAAAGGTCCGGAGATTGAAGTACTCCTTCCCCAGGTCCAGTGGGCTGAATTCGGTTATTGATGGATTCATAATGATAATAATACTTTCTCATAAGCACCCGTAAAGTGTACCCAAAGGCACAGCCTGTGCGGGTAGAGGACGTCTATTATTATTATTTGCCGTGGCGCTCTGGGGCTGATTTTTGGTGGCGTACTCACTTTTCAGCTGCAGGAAAACCCACAGCACCATCCGGGATGGTCGGTGTGCAAACCAAGCTAGCACTAGACGAGATTGGCATCTAGACAACTTACAATATTGCTTTTCAACAAGGCATTTGGTTGCTTATCGATTCCGATATCAAGTACCTACTTGCCATCCTGAGGTTTCAAACGGCCTGCGCCTTAGACCGCTGAGCTACCGACCACACTATGGTCCCGGCCAATATCCACAGGCATAACGTGGCGCTACGAGTGTTGTACTACCATCTACGACACTCGCACGGTATAGACGAGACACCGGTGTTACTTTATGCTCCAGGGGATATTGAGCCCGTTGTGGAGAAGAGAAGTTCCGAAGCTGTTGAAACCATTCTGAGTAGAATTGTTCCGGACTCATGTCTAAAAAATAAAGAAAACTTATTCTCTGCAGTTTTTGAATTACAAAATTTCGGCTATAGCCGATATCACATTGCATATTTTATTACGTGTAAGTTTGTTTCTTAATATTGACCTGCCAGGATGGGTGATATTCTCAAAAACACCGACGGACCAGAAAAGCGATCGGCAGGCCATGAACAATTAGACCTTGAACTTATCGAGCTGCCACGCTGCTCATTTGGGATGTGCTGTGGTTCGTGAAAATCGGCGGTAGGGGAACGGGTTAGCCCGAACGCTCGATAAATTCGTCCTCTGCATGACCTACCCCAAATGCAAGCCATGCATTGCGCTTTCCCGAGTTGCGAATCGTCGAGAGGGGAGCGAGGGGAGCGTAGCGGACGACTGTTAATGCACCTTTGTTTCGATGGTTGTCAAGTTCACTTCAGAGACGGACTGGGTGTGTGAGAACAAATTAAACGTACCGACTGAGGACTGAGGAAAAGATTCCTGACGAAAATAAAGAGAACTGTGATAAGTGAATAGAAGACAATAAGAATAATGTTTGCACTAACGGTGGTTGTCGAGTTGTTGTTCGTGGTAATTCTTCCTCATGTTGCGTCTAAATCTGCGGTAAACATTCTCAAAGGCGGTGCGGTAACGTACGAAGCGTTCGAGTCGTTCGTTTGAGTTAGGCTTCATCTGTTACCGCACCGCCTTTGAGAATGTCTACCGCAGATGTAGACAAATCGTCAGGAAGAATTACCCCGAGACCACGACCAACATACTCGAAAACCACCGATAGTTCAGAGATTTTCGTTCCTGAAAGTTTACGTCAGAAGAATAATGTTATTTCCAATTATGAAACAAAATAGGTAAGATGCTTTCTAGGCTAGGAATATATGCATACTAGCTGCATAGCCGGCTTAGGTAAAGATATATTATATTAGAGTTGGAGTGGCTGGTTCAATGTGTGATGATACGGAATCTTCACTAAGAATGTTCCAGTTTTTGCTAGATAATTTCGTTATTTTCCAGGATGTTCTAGAACGTCTATTCAGTGCATGGTTCCTCATCCACCATCAACCCCCAGTACAACTGAAACAACTAACATTTCACAGCTCCTTTTTTAACTATTAACGAATTTTTGAGAACTTCACTTCAGTGTGTTTTCAGTGCGTTCTAGAACCTTCCTCAACCTTTGTTCTGGTTCTATAGTTTCTACAATTTTCTCGAATTTCACAGCACCTTCCAGAAGTCTATTATGTAAATACGGTGTGTTTCACTTTTAAGGGTCAGGTAAACGAGTGATTATAGTCTATAAAACTCCAGGTCAAACCGCATCAAAACAACTGCACGCTGTTACTTCGTGATCATCAATGTCGGATTGATGAAAAAGGCAGGGCGTGTTTCCCACTCAAACCTGCCTGAGAAACATAGACCAATAGCCCGCCATTCCTCGATCACGAGCAAAGCACACGTTGATCACGTCTTTACCACTATTGTTTACTGGCTTGAGTTTAACTTGAATTTACAGTCATTCTTGCTGCCGGTCGGTGGTTCAAAACCACACGACTGCATGCAGAATATTTTTAATTGAGAGGTCTAGTGCTGCCATACTTGCTAGGGCGTATGGTATAGGGCATGGTTTTCGAAGGCGGATTCTTCAAAGTATAACGAAACCATCAACAATACCACTTACCTACTTCCTAGCACAGCTAGGAGTGTACAAGGTCGCTCTCAGCTTGGGCTCTTTGCGCACTCACATACATGTTTGGGTACAGCTGGGCATACTAGCTTCCCCGGCCTATTTCAGCAGTTTCCTTAGCTGCATCTTTTCAAGGACCTCATGGGTTCAGCAACCTGTTCTAAACGCGGCCTTTCTCTGAAGCGGCACTTCAGGCCAGTTGAGAGGTATGACAAAGGCACCACCTACAGAGAGAATCGTCTACGATACCAGTGAAGGATTCCTAGACACATCGATTCTATCGGTATTGTAAGTTCATGCCTTTTGTGACACTTCGAATGAAGCATTAGGATCGTGCGATGTGCTCCTTCGAAATTATTGCCACACCCAAATTGGAACTCTGTGGAGCACTTACATTGGTTCGATTGCTACAAGGTTTTAAATAATTGACGTTGTAAGTTGACATGATTTTATGTTGGTAAGACTTGACAATAGTCCTCAGATGGATACGAACATCTCCAAGTGTTCTGGCAAAGTTTGCAGCTGATCTTATTGTTGAAATCCTGCCAATATCATGAAGTCTCTTCAACTGAAAGGGAGAGAGAGAGAGAGACAACTTCGAGTTTTTGTCAAAAGCACAATTAGATCTTCCATTGCAGCAACAGGCGTGCTGTTGGGAATTCCTGAGATGGGTTCCGGCCCAATTTGTGGTTTCTCACATTTCTCCCTGAGTATTCTATCTGCCCCTTTATTTCCGAGGAGATGCATACGAGACAGATATTTTCGTTTCGTTTTATCAGATTTTCCAAGGCATTTCTAGACTCGGGCACTAGGTTGAAGGTGATCTTGTTTGATCCCAATGCTTGTATGCCGCTTTACTGTTTACTGATTGCCTGAGTGGATCCTTGCTCTGAACATACATCCCGATTTCGAGCCTTCTAAGTACCAGAGCATGTCGCCAGGGGATACGTTCGATGCTATGTCATTCCATTGTTATCCTGTAAAAATGATCAGATTTTTCATAACGATTTGGTTAGCCTTTTGGTACAGCCAGCTCAATGTTGAGCATATTATAACCTATGATTGCCACTTCAACTGGAGATCTTTGAAATATATAATTGGATATTAAATTAGCCTGAATAGAGCCTAAAATTATTGTCCAACAGGATTTGGTAGGAGTTGTTTTTTTATGGAGGGGTTCTGCTAGCTTAACGGTAAAGCTAGCAGAACCCATGTTTTTTTTTAAACGCATTCGAAAAAAAATCGGCGATGGGTTCAAACGTGAGCCTAAAATGAGCCTAAACTTTTGACTTGATCAGATTTTTTTATAAACATTCGTTTAGCGATTTGGTTTTGCCAGCTTAACGTTAAACTAGCAGAACTCGCGCGATATCTCCCAAAATTTAAAAGAAAAAAATTCGGTAGTAGAGTAACAAATTAGCATAAAATTAAACTAAAAATTATGGCCTAAAAAAAATTTTAAATTCCAAAGTGGTTCTGCTAGCTTTACGGTACTTTGATGAGTAATGCTTGTTACAACGTGACTATAATACGATAAAGATAGATTGAACAATGAATCGAATGTTTTTCTTTCACTTGGTGTGAAAGAAAAATTCTGACGAAGTGCGGTTCAATGAAAAATGTAAACTATCGAAAGTACTAAAAAAGATACGATAAACTCTTTATCGTATCTAGAACTCTCAAGTTACACACGATCCCGTCTCTTCAAGGAAAGTCGAAAATCGTTCACAACTCAAAGATTCAGGTGAAACAAGTGTGCGGGCATCGGAATTTCAGGTATTTTCTGTCACTATTTGCTTAATAGCAAAAAAACAACTATTCACATTTTTTTCTGTCTCCAAGATTGGACTGAATATTCAAACAGCTCTCTCAGAATGAAACAAACTCACTCATTTGAATGATGCGGTAATAAACGTTAGTTCTCCTTGAAAAAAGAAGCGATGAGATCATCGCTTGTTTAAATAATTATTGATTATTTATACTTGCATCATACAATGTTATAATGCAGTTCAAGTTTGTTTATATATATATATGATATATCCAGAAAAACTGTATCTTATCTGAAGGAGTTTATTTTTCAACAAAGCAAATGTGTATTATTGCGATTTTTTTGCTTGTTAAGGTAGGTACTGAAAGGTATTTTTAAACTCTGTAAGCAAGTAAGAATAACCATAAACCATATCAGAGATAACAGAAAATTTCTTTGCATTTGAATACTGATAATATGATTTTCAACTCTGTTTAGTAGTTCTGTTTCAACTTCAACAATGTCAATGAGTTAACAAATGGAAATAGTCCATTTATATTATTTCTAAAATAGGCGAATAAAAAAAATTAATTATAAAGTTTTGCCTTTTGGATATTATACACAACAAGGAAAGAGCTTTCAAAATCTTCTTAAATTAATAGGGTGAGCTTCACCCCCGAAAACCACCCTTAATACGTACTGCGGTGGTTTTCCTAGTTTTTCTCAGAAACCATTGGTCGCACAGAAAATTGTATGGTTACTAAAAATGTTCCTCATAAAATTTTCAACAGAAAAGGCGTCTTTAATTATTTTGTTTTATTCAATGCATTTCGAGCAATAACCGAGTGAAAAGAGGGATAGAAACGACCACAGGTCGCTTTCCGAAGTATAGTCCCCCAAAGTGGTTCAACATTTAAAATACACACGCTGAAAATTAGATAAATTAATGTTTTTTGCGTAATATTCTGATTCTGTATTTATAATATTTTAATCTATTTTATGTTCTCTCTCTATCTTATACTCGTTTCCACACCGTGTATGAGGTAGACCTATTATTGGCGTTTCCCTATAGGCCTATTTCACTGAGCTGATTTAGATCCACATATCATCGTCTACAGTTTCTACAATGTATTCCATATTCATGAAAAATTTTGTTTAATAAACACTAGTTGTCAGAACTCATTAAACATCATAAGTTTGCACAAATACTTCAGTCGAAATGTCCTCAATCTCAAATGAAGAAAAACGAGATATGTTGAAACTTTATTATAAATTTGATAGGAATAGTACGAAAACAGCACAAATTTATTTTGAATTAGATCCGGAAAGACAACAGCCGGATAGAACATTATTCGGAATTTTGGACAAACACTTGGCTGAGTACGGTGCGTTTCTACCTTTCTTTCCATTGCAACAATCAAATATTGTTTTAACATCTAAGAGTATTTGTATTCATTGAATTAAACTGATATTCAATTTGTAAAGTCAGATGAAACTTCGTTATAACTAATCTACGCTGAAAGCAACCCCTAACTTCGATCGCTCATTGGCTCGAAATTTATTGAATAAAACAAAATAAACATTCGATACTTTTTTGTGTGAAATTGAAAAAGGAAATATTTTAATAGGAATACAAATTTTTGTGGGGCCAAGAGCTTTTGAGAAAAACCACCGCAATGCTTGTTACGGGTGGTTTTTGGGGGTGAAGCTCACACATCTAACTTAAGAACTATTTTGATTTTGAAAACTCTCCTTGCGTTCCGTATAATCTCAAAACTTCAAAACTTTATAATTTTTTTCTTCTAATTATGCTAATATCAATGGATTATCAATGGAATTGAAGTTGAAAATATTCATACTTCTGTTTCAAAGTTACAGAATCAACAATACTTTTATGATAATAAATATTTACAACGTTTCGAAGAACAAACGCCTTAGAACAAACGGGTTGCATGTGCATGTGCAGGCATTCTCAGTTTAATAATGATATCGACTCAATTAACGAAATTACCAGTTGTTAGGTCGATTATGAGTTACTTTGGCATTGAAGTCAGCCATAATGAACATTTTTCAAACTCTAAATGCCATTACTGAATAATACCCAAGACAGCGTTTTGTCGTCATTAATAACTGTTCAACGATAACCTTTAATATTGAAATAATCTGATGGAAACGTGATAGGAACAGGTACCTATAAATAATAACATTGAAAATGAGTGTAATCGTAGATAATACAACAAGTGTATCGGTGATTATAAAGAGACCAATTGTTTTGGTTGGTTCCGGGTTTTGCCGTGGTCTTCTTTGGATAAAATCTCCAAACGTTTCAACTGCAACTGAGGCAGTCATCGTCAGTGGTGTGGTCGAAGTACTTCTCTCGACGTATCAACTGAATTTCTCGTTTCTGGCACGTCATTTATAGTGCTGATTTGACGCGCACTTTCCGTGCGATTCGGGTGACGGATGACATGGCTTCGTTTTGGCGCATTTTTTTTTATTTAGTTATTTATTCAGTCTTCTTAAGTACATACACATGAAATACAAATTCAAAATAAAATAAAAATATAAAATAAAAAATATTGATGGTTAATAATGAAACATTCAATGAACCCAATCTTCCCTATAACCCTTTCAATGCCGTTTGCCAGATCTTTGGTAGATACGTTCTCTCTTCCTTTCTGTTGAAGTTATCTTGGTGTTTGTGTATTTTTATGGCTTCTAAAAATATTCTTCTGAATGATTCAACGTTGCTAGGCTCTCGGTATTTTCGAAAAGGATTTTGTGTTCTCCTTCGGACAATGCATGTTCGTCGACTGCAGATTTCTCACTTTGGTCGAATCGACGACTCCGCTCGACTAGGCGACTACTATAATCCTCCTTTTCGACTGACCGACATAAACTTTACTACAGTTACATGGAATTCTGCAAATTCCCGCTTTTTGAGAAGATATCTGATGCTGTCTTTTGCTGATCTCAGATATTCCGATATTTTTTTCGTTGGTTTGAAGACGGTTTTAATTTTCTACTTCTTCAGAATTTTCCCAATTCGGTTGGTGACACCTTCTATGTATGGCAGATACATTAGGGTTACTTTTCATTGGCATTCCTCTCATTCTCTCTGAAACGCGTAGCACGGATTAGCAGTTTTCTGTCGTAGCCGTTCGCAAACCTAGGTGCGGAGTTGGACACCCCTGAAAAGGGAACCAAAGGAACTGAAGTTACCCCCAAACACAAGTTTACAGGGGAACCTTTGAAGATACCGCTATAACCACCTCCTACACCTTCAAGGGGAACCGAAGCAGGGACCTATGAAACCCATTCGAGGGGGCGCCAATCAGAGGAACCCCCAACCTTCAAAGAGGGCCACAGTAACCACCTCCCAAGAGCACGCCTTTGAAAGGAACCGAAGCAGGGTCGTATGGGACCCATTAGAGGGGAGCTAAGCCAACCGTTCCGAGTGCGCCGATCAGAGAAACCCCCAGGGGTACCTCTGAGATGGCAAACCTAGGTGCGGAGGGGGGCACCCCGGAAAAGAGAACCAGAGGAACCGAAGGTACCCCTCAAACACAACTAAAACAGGAAAACCTCCCAAGAGACCCCCAAAACTACGGCTGGCGGAACTAACGCAGGTGCCTCCCAAAACATATGGGTGCACAATTGGTCCAAATAGAGAGGCATACGTGCAGGGGCCATCTATGCTAGAAGAACAAGAAGAAGGGCCTCGCTCAAAAAAATGGTCGAAGTGTATCAATACATGGAACATGGGCAACGAGGATTTTTTCGGCCCAATGTTTAATCGGCATTTGTTAAGAGTCTTATTACACGCCACCAATGGATTCACAGAAGTACCGATGAATATTTTCTTGGTAATAACGATAGCGAATGAATTGAATCGAAACACAAAGATCGTTAAAACGCGGAAATTGGAAGAAAATAATTTTTGGCAGAAGCATCTGAAACAATTGTGCACCTTCTAGATGTTCATCAGGGTATATAAGCAGACGAGCTACGTTCGACGAGAGTGGAGTCGAGTCAATTCAGTACGACACTGTCACGTTAAGAAAACAGAGTATCAGATCACTTTAACTGTAACGAGCCTTTCCAGTCATTTTCGGAAAAACTATATTTCGAAATATTGCATTCTCACGTAACTCGTACACATTTTTCGATTTTTTACATTATGAATGTATCGAGATAAAAATTATTGAAAACGCCAAACTACCTAACGAATTCAAACGATCAGGCGTAGAAGAAGAGGCGGGAAGCCGTGTACGTCAGAGCGCGAGTGATTGGTCACTTTCGGCCATGTCCGCGCCATCCCAAACTTCAGCCAATCATATTACAAGAAGACAATGACTTCAGAGCCGGAAAGCGTTTGAATTCACACGTAATGAGATCACGTTTTCAATACTGAACAATAATTCAGTTTTTCGAAATTTAGGGTGGACAAATGGTTAGGACCATTTTATGAATTGCCTTCCATTAAATAATGTGGAAAAATGCATAAAAGAGTTAAAATATTTCCCGAAAATATGAGCCTACCAGCCACTGAACAATACGGCAAGTGGCAGCAAACGTGTCAAATGATTAGTTAAAAAAGAAACGAGGTGTCCTGCCCTACCATTGGGTCGAAAATCCATCAGAAAACAACTACTTTTCTGATGCCACGACGAACGTTCAATTACATCCAATGAATTTCCGTGCAGAGTTCCTAGAAGGATGTCTCTGCAATTGCTTGTTGCATGGAAATGTTGATTGAAACATTTGGACCACCTATAGATCGAGTTCTAGGTTTTGCCCTCGTCAGTATAGGGTAAGTCTCTGCAGACAATAACTAATGTCTGCAACAAATGATTCAATTAAACCTCCATATCAAGGAAAAAGCTAAGACTGCGATCACTAAATCACGAGCGCCATCTCAACTTCAGCCTAACCAACAATATCCAAATTGCGTGATTTCCATTGTATAGAATTATGGCCCGTCCTGGTCAGACAGGACACCTTGTTTCTTTCTTGGCAAGCTCATTGTTAAAAATTGCAGATTCCTTTTAAATGACTACCTAGTTGTTTGGCCATTAGCGCCAAATCCAAACGATTAGCTTCGAACAATTGCATACAATTTCAATAATAATTAATCTTATAACTAACCTATCCTCATAAAAATGCACGGAGGAAATCACAAATTGTTACGCATATTATGATATAATACGTACGCCTATCTAACAAACACTGTGCATGTAACGTCCCCAAGGTAACATTTCAAATGGTGTGGTTTCTGGCCAAGGCCAGTAAACAACGATAAGTTATCAGAAAAAGCAACGCCTCCGGTTTCAGAAATCTACAGGGTTTCGTATAATACGAATAATCTTAGCCATAGTTGTCGCGAAAATAAATGTTTTCGAAAGAATTACGTCATAACTTCGAAGTTGTCAAACGTCGAACAATAACATAACTGCATTGAATTCAAAATTATTATGCACAGGTGATTTTATTAACACAGCAGAATGGTTGATTAATGATTTGATTCAACAGAGGCATGAAGCCACTAAACACGAAACATTACCTAACATTGCAGCTAGATAGTTTTCAGCTTGCCTGTACAAGGTTGTCTGGAAAATTGTTTTCAACTTTTAGCAATATTACAAACGATACATTATTTTATATAAGTTACTGCAACATTGAAATATCATTGATTGAAAATGGTAATATTGGTTGAATGTTTGTCGAGAAACCATGACCATGGGGGGAGCAACTACTGGGTCCGAGAATCATGTGCCCTGAGCAGACGCAGTGAACCAAGGCCTTCTGCATTCGTCCGGCTAAGATTTGTGCCATATTACGGCAAGCCGGTATGATTTTTAAGTTCGAGAGCAGTGCGTCCATCATTCCACCAAGGACCCCTATAATCAGAACCACCATTTTAACAGAATGGTTTGGGTAGAGCCTGCGGAGTTCAAAGAGTAAGTCTCGATATTTAGTCCGTATCTCCTCCTCTTTTCGGACGATGTTCGTTTCACTAGGAGCAGAAAACTCCATGACGAATACCGTCCTACTTTGATGATCGAGGAGGACTACATCAGGCTTATTGGCTTGTATTTGCCTGAGGGTGGGGAATGAGTAGTTCCAATATATTCGGCACTTCTCATTCTCTACAATGGACTGAATATCCCCCGGAGCATAAGGCAACACCGATGTCTCGTCTATATCGTACGAGTGTCGTAGACGGTAGTACAACACTCGTCGAGCCGCGTTATGCCTGTGGATATAGGCTGAGACCGCATATGCTGGACATGCTGAAAGCAAATGCATAAGGGTCTCAGGCGCCCCACGACACGCTCTGCATCTAGTGTCGGGGATCTCTATACCCATCACGCGGCTACGGTAGACCAGGGTGTTGAAGACACCATCCTGGCAAGCCATTATGAATCCCTTGGTCTCCGACTTCAGCTCACTTGACCTAAGGAAAGCAAAGGTCAAGTTTTTGGATAAGCCAAGGTCTTCAATGTTCTTGAAAAAGACCCCATGCATTGGCTTATCCTTGTGCAGCTGCAGGAGGACCTCAGTCTCCGCAGCTTTGATGTGAGCTTTTTGCTGAACGGGTTCCAACTCAGTGACAGAGTTTGGGTTTGCCCGTTCAGTTATTATTATTATCATTATTATTATTATTATTATTATTATTACTATTATTATTATTATTATTTCCCCAGGGTGCATTGTCTATTGTTAATATGAAATCTTCCAGCTGGATTTGCACCATATCATTCATTTTCACCATACCATCCATTTTCACAAATTTTCAATTTCTCTGGACGATTCAAAAAAGTTATATATTTATTTTCCTTGTTTTTGAACTCAACGTCTTCAACTGAAAAATGACACCATCATACTCTTTTGAAACATCCTCCCGATGTGATTTTGAAATATTTTCAATATATGACAGTTGTGATGTTCGAAATAATTCCATAGAGAAAATAAAGATGTTTTTAAACTAATTGAAATACTTTCACGAGAAAATATGGCTCTTGATTCTGAACGAACAATGCATAAGTAATTGAAAACTCTCTATAACATTCTCCTGAACTCCTGATAACTCCAACGTTTCAAATGCTTTTCAGGCGATTCAAATATTTCATTTATATATTTATATATATATTTATATATAGCATTTTGGCGACGACAACCGCATAATACACCAAAATTAACGTTGCAGTTGGTATAGAAATAAGGTCATGTATGAAACGATGGCCTCTAAACCACCGGTCAACGTTGTTTCAACGTTGGGCATTACATCGTCAAGCTACGACGTTCTTATAACGTTTACTCAACCCACTATAAGTAGTAAATATTCTGGGAATGGGAATAACGTTCTAAAAACGTTTAAGTGACAACTTTAGTTATTTTAAACGTTTTCCCGACGGTGAGATTCAACTAAGCAGTGGGTAATTTTTCAATTAAGTTGAAAACGTTTTCGCGTAGTCATCTTCGCAACTAACCTGCCTTCAAATATTTACTGCAGAGGACGTGTAGGCCAAATTCAGATAACAATGATTTACCCAATTCATTATATATTTTTTTATTTCAGTGACAAGGACCATTGTTTGCTAAATTGTTTGACAGAAAATGTATTTATAGTAAAGGAAAAAGGACTAGAATGATCCTAACCTAACTTTCGAATCAGAAATGAAAAGTGCTTACAAATACACTGCCTGCTTCTCTCACAGACAAAAAAAATAAGACGTGAAGAAACTTGACGGGCACAAGCTAACATGAAGACAGACAGTTTGGAAATCGGAACAAGTGCCAACCTGAATAGAGAGATATTAAGGAAAGCAACTACTTTTTCAGAGGAACAACTGTTTATAGCCAGGAGAAACAACTTGATTATGACCATGTACAACAGTTTAATAATTTGGAGCAGAATGTATTCGTTAGTTGGAATTGGTTCAGTTTTTGGTCTGTTAAGCAACTCCAGTCGCGCTTCTGGTATAAAGTTAGTTGTCTGGCAAACTAACGTTGAAAATTAGTATATTTTTAGTTATCTGACAACCAAGGTCGGGTTGACCACTTGTATACTCCTGCGCCATATTGGAAGTGTAATTCTATTTGGAAACATGGTCGGCCATCAAAACTTGGGATGTAAAACAAACATTTAGAAAGGATTTTAAAGCCTCATTTCAGCTTTCTAGAAATAATTCATAGGTATCCCGTTTAGTTCACGCTTGAATCGATATCAACATTAAAAATTGTTCATAAAAATATATATTTTTCATTCTTGACATTTGAAATCTTCGCAACAGATTGAAAGCCCACGTATTTTTTAGCATGAATCAATGGTATATTTGACAGTAAAATGTAATGCGTTGGCAATTTCTGTTTCGTAATCGTTATTTTTCGGTAATATTGAGCATGAAATATTTCGATATTAACTTGCGGTAGTAGTTATCAGAAAGTTTTTTCTTGATACACATTTTGGCCATCAGTAATTATTTGGTTGATAAATCAACTATTTTCTGAACACCATAGAAAATAAACAGTAATTGTCGCTTGAGAGGGCGCTGCGGTGCAGTTGTTCTTAAGTAAATTCAGCAACGTTTGGGAAACGACCAACTGCTACCTACAGTTGCAGCAGAAACGTTGTAGAAACCCAAAAATGATTGACCAAATTGGTGTAAATAAAACAGGGTTGTGACAACGTTGTGTTGACGTCGGCAACGCAACTTTTTTTTGAACACGTTGCCGCAACGTTGAATTGCTACTTGGGGTAGCATTGTATGATACAGTTTTTTCTGTATTGATTTCTTTTGTAACTGAAAAATAAACGAAATTTAATTAAATAACATCTATAGTCCAATTCTTTAGGACTGAACCGATTGATTAACGTGAAATTAACATGCAAGACTAGCTCGGTCCCAACAGACGTTGTCTTGTATATCGATGTGTATATTTCTGCTTCGCCGACTAACCGTTATTAATGTTATTATCGAACTCATTTTATGGCGGAGTCGCTAGGAGCAGCTGCTACATTCAACTTATAAATGAATAATCAACCAAAAAAACATTTTGAAGTGGACCGAACTGGAAATCTGAACCATTCTCGAGTACACTTGAACACAAAATTTTCATCAAAATCGGTCCAGCCGTTTAGGAGGAGTACCCACGCACACAAGATATTTATATATAAAGATAAGATTATGATTCAACGAAAAACTGTTATATGGTGCCGATGTGCAATTTCACCATGAGGGTGGGGGTCATCTCTTCTCAGGAGTAGAAATTAATGTAGCCAAAAAACGCAGATATCGATAAATTCAACTAAGTATGTATTCTGAGCAAAAAATATTCTATGAAGTTTTTTTGATGAATCAATCTTTTTCGAGTTATTCGCAACTGAAAATGTTCATTTTTCATAAAAAAAATGTATGTTTTCGAGTAATTTTTCGGGGGGTAATATAACAAGACCTCGTTTATCAGCGAATAAATTTTTCAATTTCAACGAAAACAATTTTGTTTGAAAATGTATCGAGTTGAATTCGGAGATGTATGTTCTGAATAAAACCCGAGAGCTTTTAAGCTCGAGGAACATAAATCTTCGAATTTAAAGAGATGAATTTTCTAAATAAAAATTTTTAAGTGGAAATTCCAAAATTTATTCGATTTGATAAACGACAGTCGAGTTATATTCGATCAGATTATTTCCCAAATATGTCAATTGACCAATAACATTTATTCCACAATTAGTACATAATTATTTTTATTAAATTAATGAACATAATTATTTACGGCAATATGTCACACGACGTGTGAAATGTGTTGCATACATTCAGGCAACTGTCAAGAAGGACCATGCAGTTTATTCGCAAAAGGAACGAAGCGGGTTTATCAGCAAATAAATTTTGACAGATGAGGGAAATAATCACGAATAAATCAAAAATCATTCGTTTTGTCAAGAGTTATGGTAAACAGAAAATAAGTATTTTAAAAAACAAATCGAATGATTCATTTCTGTGGATACAATGCGAACGGAGTTATGGCACGTTGAATGGGACTGTTTTTTTTTTAAATTTTTCGAAATTCGAACAAAAAGCCAACTTTCACCCAAACACACATTGAAAATTTTAGATTCTGTACAGAAACGAGCCGGTGATACTTCGCAAACTAGCCGCTCACTTCTCTGGAACGCCGTAAAAAGGTCAACGATTTTTCTATATTTCATAGATATTTTCATTGACGATGCTGTTCCAAAATATCATCAATCGTTACACCGTTAGTGGTCCCATCGAGACTGACAAGTCGAGCTCAGTTCTCACATTCATTAGCCGTCACTTTAGAGACATGCCGAACATCTCTTTCCCAGGGCATACGATATTCCAAAGAACGGCAAAACTTTGGAACTGGCTGCCCCGGCAGGTGTTCCCTGAGGCATACAGCCTGCATTAATTCAAGAAGAACACCAATTCCTACCAACTTTCCGTCGACTCTTACGATGTTCTCTGAATATTACAGGATTTTCCTTTTTGTGGGAAACAGAAGATAAAAAACGCTATTTTTCAATCATGTCCCAAATATTTTATTACATCTCATATGATGAAACTGAGAATTTATCGTTGTTACCTAGCAACATTTATTGCACGCTGTGTTAAAATCTTGAAGGTTTCGCACGCTTTTTAGTGAATTCGACAATGATTACGATGCAGGTATAATAAAATAGCCATTTATGATATAAGTTCGTAAAGTAAGACTTTTTTGTATGTTTGTTGAATGCAGTCGAGTTCAACAAACACGTGAGTACAAAAAAGCACTTTACGAAAGTGAATAGATCATAAACTATATTCCATAACATGAAAGCATTGTATTTTTCTTATATTTTAACATAATTTTCATACAAGAAACGCTCGAACATATGATTATCCAATGTTTTGTCAAAAGAGATAGTTTTCTACCACTAAAAATAAAAAGCTCACATCAAGAACATATAAGTTAGACTACAAATGTCCATCCAAATCGGTGTGATCTGAAATCATTCTGAGGTAATAGTGTATTTTTAACGTCAAACACTGAACTGATCTGACAGTCATTTGTGCCATGAGTTCCTCAGGCAAGAATTTGTTGAAAAGTCTATCGTACTAAAACCATCTACGAATTTTGTCTAACTGATACATCCTATCCACGTTAACTTTATATTCAAACACGGTGAAACTATGGGAGAGACTTCGATGTTATTTGCGATAACTACGCTTGCACTGATGATGAAACAAAACCCAGAAACCGGTCTGCATATGAGCTAAAATTAGACAAAATCCCGATGTTCAACTAGAATTATTGATCTTTTACATTTGCCACTCCTAGAAAATATTTTTATCTATAACGAACACCGCCAACTATTTCAATTTAAACGCATTCATTGAATGCTCGAAATTGTCGATTTTTATAAAACGATGTATGTTTGTTTTTCCTGCAATTATTCAGCTGCATGCTATTTATAAAATATTGCATTCATGTCGTTCTATTCTCCTATAATTATTGCGCACCGTTGTTTGTTACATGATGCTTATAAACAGGAAATAATTATCTTAGTGATGCATTCTAATAAATAATATTTTAATATTTAATATTGTATAATGAAAGTGCAGGGATGTAAAGATAGGATGGCCTTCTCGGATTTTCAGAGGTGGAAACAAATTAAGGTGACGTCAGTTTTCAGTGGCCTACCATCACCATAAATTTTTTTAAAGTTCAAAATAGGTAGAGTGAAACATTTAGAAAAGTTCATTTCTCCACAACCGGTACAGAATTTACCAATTCTGAAATCAAAGGAGTAGAGGGTATGCTTTTTATGGGGAAATTTGGACTATTCATGAAAAAACATTAAAATTCTCTCAAATGCTTAGAAATGAGTAATGAACATTTTAATTTTTTTCTTCTGGAGGGGTCATTTGGCCTAGCATGAATTATATTCAGAATCATAATGCCATACGAAACACAGGCCAAAGAAGGGGAGAGGCCAGAGGGGAGATTTTTCGACGAAAGATTCTCGTACGGCATTTCTCAAGATTATAGATCACTGAAAAATAATCAATTTGGGCCTAATACCGTAAGAAAAACGGTACTGAAAGCCAGGAAAAATGTTCATTTTCCGCAAATTTTTGTTATAAATTCAGGTGATTCATTACTGTAAGGCATTTGTATAATTGAATTTGCATAACTATATAAATTCATTTTTTAGCAAGGCCATACATATTTGCCGTCCCTGCCCTGCACGCAAATTCGTATTTAGACCTGGATGTTTCAAGATCATTGCAAAATGTACGCCATCGATTCCACATTATTATTCAACACATAAAATGATTTTCAGAAATTAAGTCGTCTAAAAACTTTGGTGCATAAAATAAAATGAAGAATAAAATACAAAATTACCTGCATTTGGGGGGACGAATCTTTTATTGTTCAGAGAGAGGTTGTAAATCCCTGTACGGCAACCGATTTTTAGACTAAATATTTTTGTTTTACGTAATATCAGGCTATAACTGATGGAATGAATTAAAAAATGCACTGCGTTTTATTAGTGAAGTAATTCTTAGAATATCACTGCTATTTTAATTTCTCAAGCATCCAAAAACAAAAAAAAATTGATGCCGTACATTTTCAATTTGAGGATTTCTCACAGCTGACAAGATTGTGCTTTGTGTTTTTACGAAATGTTAGCATATTTGATATTCGTACAGCATTCACAAAATTTTGTTGGAAATATAAAATAATAACCATTATTAACAATTACAATGCCGTTCATATCAGATGGAACATAAGATAGGGGTACGATGCTCTGAAACCGCATAACTTGAAAATTCGAGCTTCTTTATCTCAGTTCAATGAACATTATTCTACTGTACCTCATAATCTTTGTACTTTATGTTTTTTACTCTCGTCTCCTGTAGTGAAGGAAATTTTTGATTTTCGATATTCGGTACATGTGTATAGTTGCCTGTTTCCTGAATACCTACTTATTCGTTATGTTTTTAGCTTATTCTTTTGCTATTACTTGTAGGTAGGTATACATATAATTGATTCAAAAGCTGGAAAATTTAAATTCTGTATACAATATGGGAAAATTAATTTCTTCAACAACAATAATAAATAAAACCTCAAATGTTATAAAACCACGAACAATATTTTGAATGACTAGTTTCAATAATATCTTGCTGAAAAGGGGAACATTCTCCATGCAAATTGAAAAATGAAAAATGTGACTTATTTGTAATATCTGTGAAAATTTGCATTTTCATTCAGATAGCTGACTTTTTAAATTCTTTCTAGTTTTCCTTGAAAAAATCATTAAATAAATTAGATAAGGAAAATGTTATTAAAAAAAAATATCACTCACAGAAATCGTTCATTTCATTGAAGCAAGGTTCGCTTCTCTCGCATTTAATCCCCAATACATTTTGGTCGACAAAAATCTATTTCGCTTTGCCAAGCTCTTCAGGAGGATTGAACGATGGAAAATAGCGACTAAAGTTTGTCTTTCAGTCGCAGATGATTCCACAAAAGATTTTATGAATTTCCTATTCATATTGTCGAACTAATATCTTGCTCCTTAGCATACCTCACAGTTTCTAGAACAATCTTACAAGTATCACAGAAGTCACGTTCTTTATTGTGAAAATTTCGATTCGGTACAAAATTGACATTCTATTCACAAACTACTGATATATTTGCGATTTTATAAAAAATACTTTTTGTATTCTCCTCGTAACGGAAAATTTTCATGAAAGTGTGCTATGAAAGATGAAACAATAGCATGAGTTTTCACACTATGATTTGTATGCAGACGTAAACATTTTCCCAATTTTTGTTTTTCTTCATTTTCCAACACCCATAAACTCATTTCTTTAAATGCCAACTTAGGATTTTTTTTAGTGCACTCATCTGTCATTCAACTTCAACGTGCTATCATCATGACAAAAAGAAATGTTCAAACCCACTACATATATAGCAGATATTCTGTGAGATTGACAATACGTTTTAAACAGTTACATATTTTATAATATTTTGTATTAATGCTAGCAGCCAGAGCTAAACAGACAATGCCTTCCCGAGAAAAACTACATAATCAAAACTGATCCGCTTTGTTCGAAACCGTCACCTGCATAGAGCAAACTGTCTGTACTATGACCACACCTCGTGATAACATACGCGCTCACGGCTATACTATGATTTTGATTTTTATAATGCAATTGTGGTTAAAGAAACGTCAGTCAAAAATTATTTCTGACAATTACAGAATTGAAAGTTTTAAAATGAGTATTATTAATGGAAAACAGATGATAGTGATCTGTTTCAATGCAAATCGATAGTAATAATAAATTATTTAAGTTGCGCTTTTCATTTTCCACCACCTAGTGCCGTACGTTAATAAATAATTTTTTGCTTTTTGCATGAACGTAGAAAAAATGTTGTATGCAACTCGAGCAAAAATTGTTTATTGCACTCAACGTGTTGTCCAACTAGGCCTAACGACCTCGTCGAACAATTTCACGTCGAGTGCAATAAACACTTACTTTTTGCACTTGTTGCATAAATAACTATTATAAAGGGAACAAATTAATATTCCGCTAATTAATTTATATGCTTGATATGATTATACAGTATCGGAAAGTTTTCATCTTGGGTATGGTGATTTCATGAGAGCGTAAAGAACAGCTTGCTATTATGTTGAGAGAGCATTACAATTTCTCCTCTATACTCGCTCGAGGAAGGGATATTAACGTGAGCTGTTAATTCGTCGGGTGGGGTAACAGGATAGGCGCACAGAAGTGCGTCTCTCTTATTTATGTGGTATTATCATATCATTGCGTTCCTTATTGCTCGCGTAGATTTCTGTCTATACCCCAGATAAAAAGTTTCCGATACTGTATTTGATTAAAATACACAATTGTAGGATATTTTATTAAATTTATTGTAAAAGGAATAAAAGCTCGATAAATGGAATAAAAGCTCGATAAGAGGTATAAAAGCTCTATAATAAAGATTAAAGATTAAAGAACGTATCATATAAACCGCCAGCGAAAAACGTATTTACAAACTCGAAAGCTAGGTTAGCATGCTCAGGTTAGGTTTGTGTGTCAAGTGCGAGCGAAATAATTAGGTACAATGTTTTTCCTACGAGTGTTTTTGTCCATCTTGTTTTTGAAAAAAAAAGTTTTTAATAAACAAGATTTTATAATAATGCTACAAAATGACACATAAGACAGAATAGTTACATAGATCATTTGGTTAGTCCTAAATATCCTCATTTTCAACAATACAAAAATCGTGTGGAAAAGTAAGTTTTCAGCACTAGGGCGTAAAAGTAAATTTTCAGCACTAGTGCGGAAAAGTAACATCTCCGCACGATTTTTTATGCACTGAAAAATAATGAAACATAAATTTTTTAACGTTATAATAGGAAATTTATTTGAAAAATATTTAAATAACAATAACGAACAATTTGCAATTTGTGTTTGTTGCATGCGGCAATATAGCAGATGCCGCAACATCTTGAAGAACGTCGTTTCTTATTTGGATTTGATTGGTTAGTGTTTGGCCCACTACAGAAATGCCTCGATCAGTTTGCTGCTGAGTATTACTAGTGTAGTGAATGGAGGAAGGTAGATTGGTCTGAACAGGTTGTAACACATTACAAGATCCCTATTCCTTCTGCGCTTCTGGTAGCATCGGTACAGCAGCGGGCTCACTTGATGAAAATGCAACTTGTGTGCTGGAGGACGGTTTTTCAAATGGAAACGATTGTGAACAGGAAGTTACTTGCATCTTGGACGTCACTACTGCATTGGAAGACTGTTTTAAAATATTCTCGGCGATTTTTCGTTTATTTTCTATGGATTCCTCAATATACGATTCGGCAACACTGGTTGATTTTCATCCACCGTGTCTTTTAATGTTTGTTATATTGCAGCCAGAGTTTGCCAAAATAAAAGGGTTACCGATGACCTTCGGAAGCAGTGCCCGGTGTATAACTCTGGATTTTTCAATCCAAGATAACCCGCAATTTTGCAAGGCATTTTACCGAAAGTATTGATTCCAACGCTTTGGCTTGTACATTTGGCTTTATTTGGACAGTTCTTAGGACGAAGCGCTTTATATTTTTGATACAAGTTAATGTAGCTTGGTTTGTTCTCTCCCGGATCGCAAACAACAAATTTTTTGGGCTTGTTGGTTTTTGTACAAGGTATTGTAACTATCAAAATATTGCCATTGTTTTCTATATCATCGGTGGTAATCTTCATTAGCTCCTCACGACGACAAGCTCCAGCTAATCCAAAGATTACTTTGGTCATTAAATATATGTTATCTGGAGCATTAAAGATGAAATTTTCGGCATCATTTTGCTCTAAAACCATGAATTTTTTTGGTTTGTATCCATCGTTGACTCGCTTTACTGATGTCGATATCCTTCTCCAGTTTTATGACAAGTTTTAGCATGGAGTATTTAGACCATAGAGTCGATAGAGCGTATGTTTTTGATAATTTGTGGAAATACGCTAATACTACCTCTTCTTTTATGGTGGATACACCAGTCCTCAAATACTCAAAATTATTTTTTGTACCTCTCTTCTGACTTCTGCGGAACTAAGGAATTGGTCGCCTCTCTAACCGCATCAATTATCTCCGGGGGAAGACCTTCAAAGTTTTCGGAGTTGTCCATTTTCAATTCGAATTGCGTATACAGAAAAAGGACGCTTGAATTGCTTTTTTGTTGACTGTAAGTTTATAGCGACTGTTGCTATGGAAAGGTACGTTTTGTGGTGCCAACAAGTCTCCTGTCAAGCCCATCATTATTGTCAATGTATTTGATAGTACTTTAGTAGAGTGACTGACTTTTTAAGTTTAATGGTTGAAGTACAAAATAGTATATATAAGTAAATATTGTGCTTTAAAGAGAAAATCATGCGTAAAAGAAAAAATCGTGCGGAAAAGTAAAAATCGTGCGGAAAAGTAAAATCGTACGGAAAAGTACAAATTTCAAAACGAAAAATCCGCACGATTTTTCGTTTTGAAAGTTGTACTTTTCCGTACGATTTAAAATCGTGCGGAAAAGTTACTTTCCCGCACGATTTTTACCTTTCCGTACGATTTTTACTTTTCCGCACGATTTTTGTATTGTTAAAAATGAGGATATATAGGACTAACTAAATGATCTATGTAAATATTCTGTCTTATTAGTCATTTTATAGCATTATTATAAAAACTTGTTTATTAAAAACCTTGTTTTTTCATAAATAAGATGGACAAAAACACTCGTAGGAAAAATATTGTACCTAACTCTTACGGAAAATGTCTTTTCCGCCCTTAACGGCTTGCCAACTGCCGTCGCGTGCGGAAAAGTACTACTTTCCGCACTTGTTAGGTAAATAACTATTACGCACTTTCAACTCGGTTTGTCTTCTTGTCTTTCATTTGACGCTGTAAACGTAAAAATTAATCGAGCATCTATCCTTTTAATCATGCAAATGTGACTTGAATATATTGTGCGTTTGCATTATTTTATATAACATTTTCAATGTTCATGACAGCCTTAATCCCGGCGAATATTGTGTAATAAATATAAATCATTCGACACCCATATTCGAAAATTCACTCCAACTTTTCTGTGGTGGGTGCTATTTCATTTTTACAATTTCCTATTGGGAATCACGCTGCGTTTGATAAAGGAAGTGGAACAGGGATTGTGGCTATCCACATGTGAAAATCCAGAAGCGGCGCATTCTTACACTTCTACAAGGTAGTTTTTATGGTCCAAATTTCACTCAGTTTTCCACTTCATTGGGTGGGGAGAACATAATGTATAATCTTTGGTAAATCAAGTAAGTTTCTGTCTGTTTCCACAATTGTATTACTACGAAACTTGTCGGAAAGTGACTATCATTGCTGCACTTATACCTTATACTTTTCGATAATCTTAATATCACTAGTTGAATTCTCAGCAACGATTTCCAAGTGGTGGGTCCAGGAAAAAACATTAGCACTTTGTTGTTCTGCAGATATTTTATATTCCATCAGTTTTAACTTCTTTTCTAGTCATGTCTTCCATTCTACCTACTCTCCTACTTATCGTATTATTACGAAATTCCCTTTAGGCCTTTGATACCATGTTCCTATTTTGTAACTGTCTTATATTTGGGAGTTTTCCTGTTCACACAATAAATTTACTAAAAAAACCTGGAACGACTTAATCTAATCAAGATTTTATTTCAAACGCATTATTCGATTTTCTTCTGATTTCAGTTCTGAATTCAACTCATTTAACGAAACGCAAAACTTGTAACAACATTGATGTCAGAAGTAGGATAACGGGTGCACAATGGAAAGAAAGGAGTATTTGTAACTATATCCTAATGTATGAGCCAGTGAAAGGTGTGGAACTTTACAATAAATTCCCTAAAAACATCTGCTTCAATTTTGGATGAAACCCAACCCTCTAAATACGTTTCGAGATTTCATTTTAAATACAGTTTGAGCTCAACTCATTTAACGGAACGCAAAACTTGTAACAACATTGGTGTCAGAAGTGGGATGACGGGTGCACAATGATATTAAAGGAGTATTTGTAACTGCATTCTAATGTATGAGGCAATGAAAGTTGCAGAATTTCATTAGCGAATATTCTGAACTTTCTGAAACACACTGAATATATTTTGAAATCAAAACAAATTCTAAGGCGGAATTATTTCGGAGCCACGTGGCAAAGTCAAGGGGAATTAATGATATGTGGTAACCGGAATTTGATTCGAGCGTATGTTTTTTCATTGAAATTACAAGTTTGTTGCACTAGTCAAATCTGTTTCCCGATACAAAAACATTCAGAGGGTGGAAATGTAAAAACATATGAAGAGTTAACAACAAACTCGATAGGGGAATGATTTATTTGAAATTTTGATATCAAGCAGGGTTTTATCATCATTTATGCCTCTTCCAAATGCGCAATAGAACCATCCATATTAATCTATATACATGGTCCTATTATAAAGAAATAGGTAATTTATTGTTTCATTGTCATCTAAGCAGCTGGACAGAAAAGAATAGAGACTATAGGTAGTGAAATCATTAAATCCTTTTTCAGAGCTTTAAAATTAATGTATTTCTGTGATGGTTCCCTCTCGAGTCAAATGTTGAAAAATGGAATGTGCAGAAAAAATTGGGGGCTACAACCAAAAAAAAATGGGTGTTTGCCTCGGTGTTTGCTGACTCAGCAGAAATACGCCAATTTTTATTTGGCATTTGAGCCCGAACTGTTTTCCAGAAAAAACTTGAATAATGGTATTTGTAGGAAATTTTATGTAAGTACTTTCATTGTGAATGAAAAAGTTATTCACGAAAAAATGATAGCTTTCGACTTATAAGCGAAAAACTATAGTAAAAGTAGATTTTTTACAATTTTTTTGTTGTTCCGTCACGAAAATTTGTTAGCAAAGAAGGGTATGCTTTTGATAGGGAAATTTGGGCTATTCATGAAAAAATATTCAAATTCTCTCAGATGCTTAGAAATGAGTAATAAGTTATCTTCTATGTTATGTTCTTATCAAATATTTTCAAAGAAAGCAAATTGGCAACATTGCTCTTGAACTATTTCAATAACTAATTGTCAAAACTGACATTTTCCATTTATTGTCCATTGAAACCCAGGATAAACACATATGTTTTGTTGCCAAACTGTCTATTTTATCATATTTTGCCTTACAAACTCTGCTCTTAAGGGTCTGCATCCCTGAAAAAAAAGGGGACGGAAAAGATTTCTTTCTTCTGATTGTTGAAGGAATGTATGAGTGTATATAGATAAAAATAACAAAAAAAATATTTTGAAAGTATTAACTGAATGAAAAGGATATTTCTTCCCACTTTTGTGCATTTTTGATCAGTGCCACCATCAAAATGAACGAATATTTTTATGATGTTTCCTTGTATTATTGAAGTCTATCAATTACTTGATGGAATGACGGTCTTGTTTTCCTCTTACACAATTCGGTTTATTTGTGAATAATTTTACAAAAAAGTGTTGTTTTTGCGAAATGAATTTCCTTGCATTATTCCATTCGAATTGGGAAATAGCCAATTTTATAACCGTCAAGCTATAAAGGAATGTTTCAGCCGTCGACTAGTGAAAATTAATTATTAATTACAATTCTTGAATCCAAAATAGAACTGAATTTCTTTACGCACCTCACGTTGCTCCTCCAATACGGCTGATAACGTGAAACGTGGAGAGAGGGATCATACAAGTTCTGGCACAGGGTCGGATTTCGGATCACTTAAAATATTCGCTGCGCCTAGACATTTTTGTTGTGCTATTAACTATCGGTTATGATATTAAATGAAAGTACATTCCATTTAACTTACTCGAAATTGTTTTCTCTAACTTATTTGGATATGAACTCTACCGATGATGCAACTATTTGTGGATATATTCCAAAATTCGGGAAAATATAAAATTCACTGGTCGGGTGGAAATTCAAAAAAATATAATTTAAAAAATTACTAGTTTTCATACAACTTGTTTTCTGTTTGTGGGGGTGGGTGCGTGTGGGTGTGTTTGTGTGTGCATGTATACATGTTTATTTCAAATTTGAAAGTGGTTTATATTATTCATCGGAAGTTTGATTTTGTGGAGGAAATTGAATTCTTGACATGATTTGTTTGGGTATTTAACCTTCCACAATCTGTCAATTCAGTCATCCAGTCGACTTGTTTGGCAGGAATTCATCAGCTGGAAGACAATAAATACATTATGACATTTTCAGATTGAGAAAAATTTAAGATGGCGGCTCCTGTTGGACGAGTATCGTGATTACTGATTCGATATCATTCTGAATTGATGCTTTTGGGTTCGGATATCATGTTATTTTTGCGAACATTTCAGAATTGGAAAAAAAAGATTCACTATCTCCTACACCGAAAACCCACACATACGAATTCTGAATCGAATCCGACTATAATCGCAAATCTCGTCCGCCATCTTCAATTTATTAATTTCAACAAACGATTCCTAATCTCCACCCCCGAAAACCCTCTCATACCAATTTTGAATCGAAAAATCTGAAAAAATATTACGATGCATCAAAACCTTCAAAAAATAATATACGATAAAGACTTCATACACCAGCACTGTATATTTATGCTGCATGCATGTCATTAGCTTTTATCCAGTATTCTAGATGAGACCATCGGTATAACTTTTTGTTGTACACTTTTCTTCCCAAAATTCTCATTCAAAACATCATCGAAATAGTTTCCGCCCGTTAATCAATTATAACTGCTATTTTTAACGCTTCATATTCTACAGATTTTCAGTTTCTTTTATTTTACTTTCAATTTTCGATTCATTCTTTTCTTATACTAATAAAGACCGTTAAAAGAACTTATTTGAAGATGTTCCGGAATGGTTTGGAAGTTGAAATTTTAGATTTTTTTTTTATAAACTTAAAAGTGTGCAAAATCTTATAACCGGGAGCAGTTGGCCCAGATAAGCATACCCTCCTTTCAGATTCGGATTCAACACTCCAAAAAACGTATGAAATGGAAGAAATGAAATCAAAACTACCCCAAAACTTTTTTTTCGCCAGGGGCCCTGTCGAATACAAATTTACTGAATTAACTGAGGAGAGCCTTGAGCTCGAAGTACGTGTTTATGGTTGCTCTTTTTTCAATATCCCAATAAATCTTTCCTTTCTATTACTTCTAAATTTACCCGTCAATAAAATATATCATTATAATTTTATTTTTATTACTTTCAAAAATGAAGTTATAACTGATTTTACGATTTGATAGAGCGTCTTTGGCTTTGTTAATTCATTAGGGCTCTTATGAGGAGCAACGCGACAAATCCAATTTAAAAATTCGGTAAAACTAGCTCCTTGGTCTGACGCAGGTAATGACATTTGATGAGAGGAAAATTCGAGAATATTAACCACGCACAATCACAAAAAGTCGTCCAGACGTCAAAATACGCCATGAAGCACACGCGCGACCCCCCGCGGCTGATTGGCTGTCGTCGGGTGGTTGGCGACATATTCATCATTCATTAGGGGGATGATACGTCAGCTGTGTGGGATTTATTCGTAACGGCTGTGCACTGAAAACTATTGCTTCGAAAATACGAGAAATGATCGCTTCGGCTGTTTTTAGAGATATCCCGACGAAATAGCTCGTACATTATCCAATAATTCATCATCACCTACGAACGCATTATGGACTCTGATTCCTGATTCAACAGGATCTGTTGATATTCTTTCAATATACACTCACATACAAAAAAAAACGCAACAAGTTAATATTTGGTAAAATTTGAGGTCTCAATTTTATTTTTATTTTTTGTTCAATTTTCAACATTTTTTCAGCAAACTGAAGAAATAATCCAGTACGATTGGGTTTTGATCGATTGTAGCACCGCCAAACTTGGTTTACTAGTATTTTTTGTTTCAAAATAAATATATTATTACTGTAATCTTAGGAAGTATATGATTTATCGGAAAAACAGCAAGGTAAAAAAACAATTCAATTTTCCTCAAAAATTATTCCTAGTAATTTCCTATGAAATGCGCTCGTTTTCACAGAAAACGTGTTTGAACGCCGACATAAAATTTCAGGTTCACGCTTAACCGCCGCTGAAAGTTCTGGCGGAGCCGAATATTTGATTGGTCACAACTCTGCTAAAAATGATCGGAAAAGGAAAAGGAAACGTTCATATCGTTTCTGAAGACTCATACTTTCTCATTCAAATATAATATGCAAGTTTTTGAGTACCTAACATGTGTTTTGTCGCACTTCACGGAGATGTTTGCGGATGATCCGAAAATCATGAATAATTTAGTAAATATGGAATTATTATACTGAAGCAGCAACCCATACCCTCTATGGACTATTTGCAACAATTTTAAAGTAGTGTGACAGGTCCCACTTATACGTATAAAAAAATACTTTGTTTTACTCCTGCCTCATATTCAACTTACCCATAAAAACGGCATTCTCTTCAGTAAATGTTGAAAATTATCGCTTATTCATATCCTGCATATATATATTGCAAGTGAAAAAAATTGGTACGGTACGTTCATCACGTGAACAAAAACGTGTTCTGTGAATTTCAAGTTGGCATGTTTTTTCTGAACGCATTTGTCAATTTTAATCTTTTCGGAGGGTTGATTTTAACTCCCCAACCCCCTTGCAAATTGATAAAATTGATACATGATCATTTCGTGAAAACAGATGTGTTGTGTGAATTTCATGTTGGCTGGTATTTTCTGAAGGCTTCTGTCTAATTTATGTCTTCGGGGGTTAATTTTACCCCTTAATCCCCTTTGCAAATTAATGAAAGTGATATGGCACGTTAATTTCGTAAACAAAAACGTGTTCTATGACTTTCAAGTTGGCATGTTTTTTCTGAAGGCATTCGTCAATTTTAATCTTTTCGGAGGGTTGATTTAAACTCCCCAACCCCCTTGCAAATTGATAAAATTGATACATGATCATTTCGTGAAAACAGATGTGTTGTGTGAATTTCATGTTGGCTGGTATTTTCTGAAGGCTTCTGTCTAATTTATGTCTTCGGGGGTTAATTTTACCCCTTAATCCCCTTTGCAAATTAATGAAAGTGATATGGCACGTTAATTTCGTAAACAAAAACGTGTTCTATGACTTTCAAGTTGGCATGTTTTTTCTGAAGGCATTCGTCAATTTTAATCTTTTCGGAGGGTTGATTTTAACCCCCCAACCTCTTGCAAATTGATAAAATTGATACATGATCATTTCGTGAAAACAGATGTGTTGTGTGAATTTCATGTTGACTGGTATTTTCTGAAGGCTTCTGTCTATTTTATGTGTTCAGGGGTTAATTTTACCCCTTAATCCCCTTTGCAAAGGAACGAAATTGATATGGCACGTTTATTTCGTAAAGAAAAACGTGTTCTATGACTTTCAAGTTGGCATGTTTTTTCTGAAGGCATTCGTCAATTTTAATCTTTTCGGAGGGTTGATTTTAACCCCCCAACCTCTTGCAAATTGATAAAATTGATACATGATCATTTCGTGAAAACAGATGTGTTGTGTGAATTTCATGTTGACTGGTATTTTCTGAAGGCTTCTGTCTATTTTATGTCTTCAGGGGTTAATTTTACCCCTTAATCCCTTTTGGAAAGGAATGAAATTGATATGGCACGTTTATTTCGTAAAGAAAAACATGTTCTATGACTTTCAAGTTGGCGGTTTTTTTCTGAAGGCATTCGTCCATTTTAATTCTTCCGGGGGTTGATTTTAACCCTCCTTTGAAAATGAATTAAATTGATACGGCACGTTCATCTCGTGAACAAAAGCGTATTCTGTAAATTTCAAGTTGGCAAGTTTTTCTGAAGGCATTCGTCAATTTTAATTTTTTCGGAAAGTTAATTTTTTCGGAGGGTTGATTTCAACCCTTCATACCCCTTGCAAATGGATGAAATTGATACGGGACGTGCTTTCTGTGAAAACTACTCATTCTGAATGAATATCTTCACGGTAATTCAATTTTCATCCGAACCATTGAAAATTATATTTTTACCGCCGCCACTGGTGGTTTTACTGCTGGATCGAAAGTTACTGCTGAAAATTAACTGCCAAGTTCAAACCGGTGAAAAATTCGCAGTCGCTATTGGCCACATCAATGATGAGTTGTATAATCAGACCGATTCAAATACGCATATTATTTATTTTATATTATCTGAATGGGCCTGAAGCCCACCCTGCATTTATGACCCTGCGTGAGAAATGCATGCCTCGAGTATCGACCGACGTTCACGTCTGTAGTCTGTTCTGTGCCTGCCGGCGTGCGTGAAACACGGTGAACACACACAGTTTGTCTGTGATATTACGATAGTTTGTGTTTATTCTTTATTCATTTATCGTTTGAGTTTACAATATTGTGTGGGTTGCAAAAACTTTTGAAGCAGAATGAGCGATTATAATGAAAAGAAGAAAAAATTCATATGGAGCAAAGAAGTAACAATCGAACTGATAGAGTTATATCAGAACCATCCGGTACTATACATCGTTTCAGACCAGAACTATAAAAATAAAAATGTCCGCCAAGCTGCTCTAGAATACATTA
Organism: Chrysolina haemoptera; assembly: GCA_958298965.1. Classification (NCBI taxonomy): domain Eukaryota; kingdom Metazoa; phylum Arthropoda; class Insecta; order Coleoptera; family Chrysomelidae; genus Chrysolina; species Chrysolina haemoptera. The sequence goes on along the minus strand of OY282600.1, from coordinate 8,247,702 downwards.
GAAGGGAACTGATGAAGTTGGAGTTTTGTTCGAATCAGTGCCTTGATATAAATGATATCAAAACGAAGATTCATACGCTGAGGACTCAGTTCTTCAAAGAATGGGGAAAGGTCAAAGCCAGCGAGAGCAGTGAAGCAGGGCCGGATTCAGTGTATCAACCGAAATTATGGTGCTATGAAGAACTTGCTTTTCTGAGAGAGTTAGAGTATACTACACAAAATTTCACATATCTGGTAAGTCACCTTGTAATATTGCCAGAGTTTCTGACGAGAAGTATGGTCCGCGGTGTTGTCATATAAATTTTTTTTACAAAGTAAGCCCATTTTCAGTTTTCTTGAGTGATTTGAAGTCAGAGGGGCGTTGACGGTATTGTAACAATTCAAGGAAGGATGATAATGATAATAACTTAGCCAAATAATATGGAATTAACGAAATTATTCCGAGTTGAGGATAATAAAGTAATAGGTAAAGTAATTATTTATATTATATTATTTCGACGCCTTCAGTATTACTTATTATTATTATATTACCTATTCTATCAAAAATATTCCGAGTACCAAAAAATGGAAATCACCATTCGATAAAGGTCATCCTGAAAGGTAAATACACAGGGTCAAATCAATTTTTTCGGCCGGAAAAAGGTTGAAAAATTTTTTAATAAATTTTGTTTGCATCAGTAAAGTATATACTTACCCGAATTATTCCGAGAACCAAAAACGTTAAAACGCCACTCGAAATAGTTATTTACCTAACAAGTGCGGAAAGTAGTACTTTTCCGCACGCGACGGCAAGCCGTTAAGGGCGGAAAAGACATTTTCCGTAAGAGTTAGGTACAATATTTTTCCTACGAGTGTTTTTGTCCATCTTATTTATAAAAAAACAAGATTTTTAATAAACAATTTTTCATAATAATGCTACTAAATGACTAATAAGACATAATAGTTACATAGATCATTTAGTTAGTCCTAAATCTCCTCATTTTCAAAAATACGATTTTAAATCGTACGGAAAAGTACAACTTTCAAAACGAAAAATTTCCGCACGCTCGTAGGAAAAGATACATAAAAGGTGTAGGTATGTACAGGGTCAAATCAATTCGTTTTTTGACCAGAAAAGTGTAGAAAAAATGATAAGTAAATTTGGATTGCATCAGAAAACTAGCCGAAATATTCTGAGTACTTACCAAAAATGTACTTATCACTTTTTCAACATTTTTTCGTTTAAACAAATTGATTTGTATATATTACTTAATGGGATCTCTTTCCGGGTGGCGTTTTGCAATGTTTAATACTCGGAATATTTCGGGTAGTACTTAGTCGAACACTTTTCGAATGGTGATTGCAATTAATTTGTATAGTTCATCCTTCCGCTTGCTAGATGAAGTCTATTTTTGAGGAACAGGCATTTTTATCACGGTAAAAAAGGTGCATCCTTTTTTATCGCTGTCAAACTGACTCAGACGTCATATTTAATAAATGGGTTTATTGTTCCGCAACTGTCATATTACGTCACTGACAGTGCTCTATTACCCAAGAAAACTGAAAATGAGCTGATTTGAAAAAATAATTGTTATGGCAACACCGCAGACCATACTCCTCGTCTGAAACTTTGCCCAGAAAAGTGAGGCTAACTTCACTCTGATCCACTTTTTTTCCACTCACATTACTATGTCACTAAAATATAATGACCTAACGATATCATTATGACATGCCAGCAGATAGAGGATTTTTATGACACTTGTTACATAAGTACTTGTAGCCTTATAGGTACATCAATAATTATTATAAAATTTCACATTTTCTTCAATAGGATGAGCAGCTGGAAACGAAAGAAAGTGCAGGTTTTGGTGATACGAGTGAAGACATGAGAACGAATGGGGAAGAAACCATAGAAATAGTAACTGAGCCGTCCATAAGCCCCAGAAAGAGAAGAAAAGTGCAAAGAGAAGTGGCGAAATTCTTGTCGGCGGCTGCAACCAGTACTTCGCAACAAGACGATAATGATGAGAGCTTTGAAAAAGATGACATTCATACTTTTGCAATGTAGGTGAATTATCTGTATACCTAATTACCTCTTGTTATAGTCCAAAGGTTTTTTCTCGAACCGGACCAAAGTTGATGAAATTTGGCATACTAGTAGATTTTTAGGCGGAGACTCGAAAAATCGAAGAGATGAGAAAGGGGGTGAAACTACCCCATGAACTTTTAAACACCTTTTTATTCCGGGAAGTACCTACTTCCCGGACGCTTTTCCTTTGAGAAAGTATCACTTCCCAACCTAGACCGGGAAGTACGTACTTCCCGGACTAGGCCGGAAGTGCTCAAATTTTAATATATATTAATATAAATAAGAATTAGAATGTTTCTGTTAGTACCTATCTTCTGTTCGAAATTTTCTTCCACAAAGAAATATAACTTGTGAACTTTTTTGACCGACTCAAATTGTTAATAAAAAAATCAGATTTCAATAATTTCCCGCATAATGAACAACATCATATCATTTTGAAGGGGAGGATTTGACGTTGGAAATATATGCACATTGTTCAATATTCTCAAGGATTTCAAGTAATTCGAGGTAGAACAGCAATTTATGAGAAATCGTTTCTTCTCGAAAAATGACACGGGATATAGCCAGAGTTTTATTTATAATCATCTGAAAGAGCAAAGGTCTCGGCTTCAAAGTCTTGAATAACTGAAGCTCAATCAATAGCCAAATTACGATATTTCCCATATAGGACAGGCATGTAAATTTGTGGATTCCTATTAAGATGATGTTTCAATATTTCAGGTCAGTTGCTGCAGAATTGAGGAAAATCAAGAATCCTCGAAGACTTGTCCAACTGAAGAGAAATATCTTCAACAGGATCCTTGAAGACCAGGAAGAAGAAATTAGTATTGATGATGATTTTAGTGAAATGAATTAAGAAAAATAAAAACTTGACGATAGTATAACATATACACTTTGTCAAAATATACAAATACGTTTGTAAAAATCACCAATAACAGAAAATATGATCATTCTCCTAGAACAAAAAACAACAAGGATACATGTTTACTTCTCAGTACTCTCTACTACCAAGCGCGAGCTGAAAGCGAGCGTGAAGAACCACGAGCATCGCGAATTTTCAATGTAACCGAGTAACAGACTGTGCTTTCTCCACAATCACAAACTTTACATATAATCAAATGGGAAGCCAACGAAAAATTATTTTGACATGTCAAGTCACATCTTGTCACTATGATGCCAGTCAAGGCTAACGTTATTATTGCTACAACAGAGTTATAATATTCATTCCTTACCAAGTGATGGAATGAAATACACGCAAAATGCATATGACACTAAGTGTTGTAGAATATTTGTTCAATATCAAGAGCAAGAATGTTACCATTCTGTTATCAAATTTGTTTTCTGAATTGGCAAATTATGTAACGGTTGGGGAGAAAATTGGTTTATTATGACCTTTAAAATTTAAAAACTTTACAAAAATGTTAATGAAGTTGTAAGATATGGACCATTGCAACTGCAATAGTGCCAAGAGTCGTAGTAAAAACCAATATTTTAAATGTTGCACTAGTTTGTACTGATTCATAAAAATTATTTGGAACCGTTTTTTTAATCAACAAAAAAATATAAAAAAAAAACTTTTCAAATATTTCAAATAGAAATTTTGAGTTCCGCGTATGAGCCTTAAATATTGTAAACAACTTTTTCATATTACTTTTTTGTCTAGCTTTGAAAATAAATTCACTTTTCGCCTTTTCGTAATGAAATTTTCAAAATTGCCGCCATATTTGTTGGCAAGTGACATTCGTCAAAATCGATTTTTAGGTTTTCCTATATTCAGAAAAAAAATCCCATTTGCTGCAAACATTATGGCCCACACTGAATATTCAACTGGATTTAGAAAAATAGGATTTTAATCCTGAGACCGAAATATCTCTATATAATCCTTAATTATTCAGCAAAATATTCAACAGTGTTGAGTAATTATATTGCAATTGATTATTTAGTTGGTAAGTGAATTTTTGAATTATTTATTTCCAATTCCAAACTTCCAACGAGATTGAACCTGGGTAATTTGTTTCCAATTTGACAAACATAATTGGCACTCGTGGTTGTGTTGCAAACATTTAATTTGTTCGATGTGACCTCTTTAAATGAAATATGGTCTGGAATTGGTATTTTTTCAATCCTTGAAGGTAACGAGCTTTGGAAAACCACTCATCAGGCAATTGGTTTCGAAACTTTGAGTTCCGTGACAGGAATAGTTCTGACAGATGCTTAACAGATCCACATGTTTACGCCAAAAAGGTAGGAATTAGGGTTTCCCCTTCCTATTAAGAAGGTAGTATTCAAGACTTCTCATAAACTGGGTACCTCAAAGGTGAGACGAAAGAAAAATAGTCGATTTATAAGTATGTGGGTCAGACTATAAGGGCCATGAAAGTACGGTTCCGAGAGCACATTGCTCATATCCGATTTCCGAGACCAGTGACGATAAGTTAGAAATCCATGGCATGAATATTTCAATGATGATTTATAACTTAACGTTTGAAGTAGTACTGAATTTTCAAAGTACTGAAAATGTTGTTTTACAGTGGAAGAAGTGGAAAAACAGAATATGAGTGCTATAAGTTCCAACAAACGTTTGTGTTCAGGACATATTATAGACGGTAATCTGTGCAGAATGTGCACAAAATTAATAATACTTGTTTAAGGTCGAAGTTACTTCTTATTGATTTTGGTTCGAAAATATGGATAAGATATTCATAAAATCTGTTGTGTATAATCATCTGCGACTGAAAGACAAACTTTAGTCGCTATTTTTCATCGTTCAAGATAACCTCTTGGGAGGTATTCATGTTGAAAAGGGGAACATTCTCCACGAAAATTAAAAAATGAACAATGTGATTTATTTGTAATATCTAACAAAACACAACTACTTCCCCGGCTAAAGCCACGCTGGACATTGAACTACAACTGATAGATATTATGAAAAGACTCTGAAACTGAAAAGAAAAGAAAAAATCTGAAAGTGAAAATTCGCATTTTCATTCAGATAGTTGATTTTTTAAATTTTCTCTAGTATTCTTCTGAAAATTCATTGAATAAATTAAATAGGGAGAATGTTATTAAAAATATCACTCACAAGCAGGATATGAATAAGCGATTATTTTCTACATTTAATAAAGAGAATGCCGGTTTTATGGGTGAGTTGAAAATGAGGCAGGATTAAAACAAAGTTTTTTTGACATGTATGAAATGGGACCTGTCACACTACTTTAAAATTGTTGCATATAGTCCAAAGAGGGTATGGGTTGCTGCTTCAGTATAATAATTCCATATTTAATAAGTTATTCATGATTTTCACACATTTTAGGTACTCAAATACTCGCATATTATATTTGTATGTCAAGGTAGGTGTGTTCAGAAACTATATGAACTTTTTCTTTTCATTCTCCGATCATTTTTAGCAGAGTTGTAACCAATCAAATATTCGGCTCCGCCAGAACTTTCAGCGGCGGATAAGGGTGAACCTGAAATTTGATGTCGGTGTATCACCTTTTCTGAGGAAACGAGCGCATTTCATAAGAAATTACTAGGAATAATTTTTGTGGAAAATTGAATTGTTTTTCACCCTGTTTAGCTGTTTTTCCGATAAATCATATACTTTTCAAGATTACAGCAAAAATCTATTTATATATTTTCAAACGAAAAAAAAAAGTATGTTCCACCCCTGAAATTTTGGTAAGCGAGTTTTTTCGTGTTTATCATGGTTCCAACTAGTAGCGTACCAAGTTTGGTGGTGCTACAATCTATTCTTGTCTCAAAACCCAATCGCCCTGGATTATAAGAGCACGCCAAAAATGGTGCTAATGGTGTAATCGATCGTCGTCTGGAAATCTAGTTGGACTGGATTACTATAAATTACTATAAAAATTGTTAACGAAGATCATCTAAATATATGCAGATTTTGTATACATATCGTCAACAATACAACGAATAACAATACCGCCTATTTGCGGCCTCGAGGACAATATCATAACACAACCGTTGGATAGGGGTCACCTTACCGCCATATACACCTAGCGACTATTTTTGCAGTTTGCAATCGCATGCAGCTGCAATATGCAAACAAATCATAATGATTTTGATGTTCAGACTCAGACACATCAAAACAAATGTTTGTATCCTTATAGATTAGCGCTTGTCAAAATACTTTCATCAATCCTCTCATCGATGGAGATAGTTCAAAAGTTTCATTCCGAAACGCCCCGATAATGATATCAGAAATTCATGCAGCGGAAAATCTCGAAAAGAAAACTTGAACGTCCGCCAGCAGAAAAGTACGTGGCAAGAAAAACAAAATGTCTCAGAAAGTCGAAGTCAGCAACTGAAATTTGAAATGGATCAGCTACAAACAGAGGTCGTCCAGATAGTGGCAAATATCGAATATAATACTGTGTGACACGATGTCAGTACAGTAAAAAACTGATCGCTCTTATAGTTTTCTATTAGTTAGGTATACAGTGTGTCCATAAAGTAACCTCCCCCCTGTTAAGTTTTGATCGGATTGGAATTTTCGGATGAAAGGACCCCGCACAAAATGAATGTAAATTGGGTCCCGCCAGATTTGGCTGAAATTTTGATATGTTATAGTTCTCGACACTCTGATCAAAAGTGTCCATTGGCCCAAAGTGATCCTATGGATAGTTTCAAAGATATAGAGGGGGATGTGTGTGATATTGGCCATGGGCTTGAGTCACCGATTCTGAGTCTGATATTTGTACTGAAGGGTTCAATGGATTCCAATCAATGGATATTTGAGAACAAAAAGTATTCTACCCCTTCACCACACAAGTAATTCAATTACTAGATGCGCATTTCTTTCTTTATCTTCATCAGTAGGGATTACTAAACCAGTTTAGTGATCCCTACTGATGAAGATAACTTTGTTGTTGTTGTTATCTTTTGTTTCGTGATGGATATTTTTGTTTGAAATTTTAGGGACGTATAGAAAATTGTAAGACTTTTCGAATGAGGTATCACTCGACCCACTATGCCATTTAAAAAATTCTTTCAAAATGGCGTCGGACCGCTATTTTGAAATATAGACATTTTTGTTGTCAAAAAGTAGCTTGTGAACTGCCATTCCACCAAAAAAAATTCATCCGAATATTCCAATCCGTTCAAAAGTTAACAGGGGGGGTTACTTTATGGACACACTGTATATTATAGGCAGTGGATGTCTTTTGTTTCTATCACGTCTTGTTGTTAAGGTATACAACGAAAACCTTTGTTTTAACGACCCACTTTTTGTCCATATTAGTAAATATAATCGCTATTGAGAAAATAGGTTAATTTTCCGTAATCTTTAACTTGACAGCCTATACTCTGCTTATAATGTTCCAAGGTATTCAATAGACTATTATATATACGAAAGCGCAAGAGGGCCACAAGAGTTTTATTTTTTTCATTTCGTCTTTAAAGTCGAAATTTCGAGAAAAAAGCCGAAATTTTGATTTTTACGTCAAACAACCGTGCTATATTTTTCTGACCGTTTTTTATAATTCAGAATACAGTATTTTCATCTTTCTTTGGTTCTAAATAACTGCGGGCTCGTAACTGGGCGCTTGTGTGAGATATTCAAAAAGTTACTAGAACTTGACAGCTTATTCTCTGCATATACTAATGTTTCAAGGCATTCAATAGACTATGGTCCAAATCGGTCTTATCGTGCGGGTTAGCGCTGCTGAAAATTATTATTATCAGTGCTTTTCGCATGTGAAAATCTTATATGTCTGTCTCATGTATCATTGGGATTTTATTTGAACGGGTATGATTCAACCCAAAGGAATGAGGGGAAACTAAATAAATGGTCGGAGACCGATTTTGACAATATTATACGAAAGCGCAGGAGGGCCACGGAGAGTCCAAATTTCGAGAAAAAAGTCGAAATTTCGATTTCAATGTCGAAATTGATGAAAAAAACTCTTGCGGCCCTCCTGCGCTTTCGTATTATTACTCGAAGCAAAAAATGTCGAAATATTTGAAATTCAAACATCTATCATACAGTATCGGGAACTTTTCATCTGGGAAAATCTACGTGAGCAACAAAGAACGCAATGATATGATAATACCACATAAATAAGAGAGACGCACTACTGTGCGCCTATCTTGTTACCCCACCCGAAGAATTAACAGCTCATGTCGAGTGTTAGATGTTAGATGTTACAAGGGAGCTGGCCCCTTGGCCTAATCCACTGCGACCTTCTCAGATCTATTGTGGAGGCTCCGAGCAGATTTGATAATGGCCTCTCGAGATAGCTTTCCGCTCTTGGTTTTTCATCTCCAAGTTGTAGAAATCGCACCCTTGCTAGTCCTTCGCATTGTATTGCGGTTTCCTCTTCTTCCTGGCAGAACCTGCAAATTGCTTCTTCCGCCAGACCTATAATATTCATATGTCTGTTAAGCCTATAATGGCCTGTCAGCAGACCTACTACTTGTCTGACGATCCTCCTTTTATAGCTGAGGAGTTCCGTCGTGAATTTTGGCGAGCGTCTTTTGATGAACTCCTTGGCCTGTCTCAATCCTGGTTGGGTTTCCCACCACTCTTGAGATTTGTTTTGTACCCACTGTTTGGTGTGGGCTTTTGTGGTAGATTTTGCTACGCCGCAGAAGGGTTCCGGTCCAATGAGCGCTGCCGAAGAGCCATCTCTGGCTAGTGTGTCGCCCCGCTCATTGCCCAGGTCCCTCGTGGCCTGGCACCCAAGCTAGGGTCACATTGTTACGACTACTCAGCTCGGTCAGATCACACAAACAGTCCCAGACCAGTCTTGATTTGACTTGGTGGGAACCGATTGCCTTGAGCGCAGCTTGACTGTCGGAGTAGATGGCCACTGTTTTGTTCCTTATCTCTCATGTCGAGTGAGTAGAGGAGAAATTGTAATGCTCCACATACAAGCAAGCTATTCTTTACGCTCTCATGAAACCACCATACCCAAGATCAAAATTTTCCGCTACTATATAGTGATCGAATAAATGAATATTTGGAACCTTTGATGTGAATACCATTCAAGAAATAGAAACTACCCAAAAAACCAAAACTGCGTCATTTCCACTCGACGCGCGTTTCGCCAGCAAAGTTGGTGTTTTCGGGAGCTACGCAGTAGTAAGATGCTCCTGAGAATGCCAACTTTGTTGGCGAAACGCGCATCGAGTTGAAAGGGACGACATTTTCATGTTTTGGGTAGTTCTTTGGGTAGTTCTTGAATATAACGTTATGAAGCTAGCAAATTGAATTTTCCCATTCGATGAACACTGACAATAAATAAAAGATGAAGGAATTGTAGGTAACCTTGAGGGCCCAAGATCTTGGTACCACCCGGTATGAAAGACCTATTAAATGTGACCGCTGAGCTTTCTGAAATATTGCATTAGTTCATGTTATATCAAGGACACCTCAACGTATGAATTCGTCTAAAAATAGTGAGTCAAGTTCGAATGTAGAACTTTGTCGCATTCAACATTCGTAAGAATAATTAGTCTTGTTACCAAGTACTCAGTCTCACGTTTCCTGGCGCGATAAATCCATTTTTTTATGTGCCAGCGGAAATCGTTCGCGCATTCGTGGGAATGCTCCCTTTTTCAGAGAAAAAAAGTTGAACATTCAACTCTCATTAAAACTCAGTGTGAGACAAAAAAGGGTATGTTATATATCCAGATATGTGTTATGTTAAACGCTCAAAGTGGATGAAAGCAAAGCAAGAGGGGGTAAATGTCACATACCCCAAAGAAATATGTACGAGTTTTTTGCGAATTATCTAAAAGAAGGTTGAATACTGATAACGACCTGACAAAAATAACATATGCCTTCTCGTATCCATAATCTACCTACAATTAGAAAAACCTAGAGGGCACAGTAATATTTCCAAAAGAAGTTGGTAATAAATAAACGTAAAAAAACGTTTTAAAGAAAAGCTTGTATGGAAATGCGCTTAAAAAAGAAAATAAAATTTGAAGCCCATCATTTTGTTACATTATAAAATTTTATACAGGGTGGCGCACGAGGTTTTGGCCAGGGAATATCTCGGAACTCGAGAGTAGTAGAGAATTTGAATTTTGGAGTTGTAAATTAAAGCAATTGGTGCAACTTCTTCATCAGTAAAGTTACATAGGTCCTTCAAGCAATTAGAAAGAGCACTTAGGAGTGAAAGGAGAATGTCGAAAAAGTCCATAATCGAGATCGAAATACATTATGACAAAGTTGGAAGAAACGAAGAAGCCACTGAAGGTAATGCTGAGTGTAGCGAAGGAGGGAATCTTGCTGGTAGTATGGTTAGACAGCAATTGCCATATTCACAAGTGGAAACAAACAGATTTCCAGAAGCTCATAACACATTCCAAAGAAATGAAAGTGGTTCCGCAGACAGAAAGAAGCATCAGATGTATGTACAAGTTCATCATCAAGAAGCAGAAGTAAGAAGACGTATTCTGCGGTTGCAGTTAGAGGCTGCTCGGAAAAAAACTGCCCTGGAAGAAAAACGGGAAGAAGCTGAAAGAAGAATACGGTATCAAATATATTTAATAGAAAAAGAACTACTAGATTTGGAGTTGACTTGCAATTGAGTAGCACAAGCAGTAAACATTCCAAAATATCTTTTGCTGTACCTGAGGATACAATCAACAGTTTCCAGAAAGTTAAAAATTGGTTGGAAGATTCTGAAGTCAACGATTTCGAATATTCCAAGAAGTTATGGAACTACAATCAGTCTGGAAGCGTGTGATTTTGCAGATATACAAACCTTCTGTGATTCCAGCGAAAAAGCCTTGTCAGCCGTTGTTTATCCAAGTCTTGAGAAAAAAGATTTGGTGGAAGTGTCTTTGGTAGCCACTAAATCCAGAGTTGCTCCACTAAAAAGTATGTTAATTTCAAGGCTAGAATTGCAAAGTGATTTGTTAGCAGCTCGATTAACAAACACGTTTGTTGCGGAACTTGAAATAGACATTAACAAAATCTATTTCTGGACAGATCCCAAAACTGTGCTACAATGGATAAGAACTGACATCAAATACGAAGTATTTGTTTCTCACAGAGTTGGTGAAATAAGAGATATGACTGACAAGAATAACTGGCATTGGATACAACGAAGGAAAATGTTGCTGATGAGGCTACTAGAATGACCAAAGAAGTAATTATTTCCCGGAGATGGTTTTATGGTCCAAATTTTCTACATGAATCAGCACAATTTTGGCCCAATAAAAAAGGAGTTGATATGGATGTTTGTGAAGAAAATTTGGAATTGGCAGCGTCTCATATGGGCGGCTGCTGGTTAAGATTGATCAGATCTATTCGGAGGAGTCTACAGGTTCTAAAAGAAAAATATCCACGGGATGAGGTGTTGCAGACAGCCCTAGTTGAAATCGAGCATATGATGAACTCGAGATCATTAACATATACGACAGAAGATCCCATTGCACCAGAGAGTCATAGACCCTAATCACTTCCTGTTTGGATCTTCAAAATGGAGATTTTCCTGACACTATAAATGATCCAGATGTTGATATAAGAAAACAATGGAAAGCAGCTCAGGTCCTGGCAGAACAATTCTGGAAAAGATGGATCAAAGAATATAGGACTGAACTGGATAAAAGAACAAAGTAGCATAAGAAAGTGGAAAAATTTAAAGAAGGAAATGTCGTTCTCATTGTGAAATATTCACTACCACGAAATACCTGGCCTTTGGAAAAGATGGCACTGTTAGAGTTGTAGTTGTAAAAACTCAACTTGGCACCTATCGACGACCTGTAAAACTTTGCAAATTGGATGTAAACCAGAAGCAGAAGAAGTGAAGAAGTCTTCACCAGGGGGCAGAATGTTGAGGAAGATTTATTTATGTTATTATTTTTTATTTTATTCACCTTGTATATATGAATTTTGATCTTGAATTTTTCTTGACAGTTATGAAGAAAAAATAAAAGAAAAAGTTGAAGAGAGTGAGTTGTAAACAAGAGGAAATACAGACAAATTTTTGAAAAGAAAGTATTTTTAATTGATAAAAATCTGAAGAACATCAGTAAAGCTACAGTAGTATTTCGAAAAGCCAAGCACTTGGTAACTTTGGTGCCTGATAATTCAGAAAGTAGCCATAGAAGGCATATACAAGTTTGGACTATCATTCGAATATTATCACACAATAAAATTACAGAAAATGGAAGAATTTAACCGACGAATTTTTGAGATAAAGGGTTATATCAATAAAAAAATGTATTTCGGCATTTTATTCTTCTAAAATTGATATGAATTCATATTTGGTCTTCAATTAAATCGTATTCGTAGTCGGAATATACAGGATGACTAAAAATACTGAGCTATTTATGGTAAAAAAATTAAACACCCAGAGTATGAGTTTGGAAGTCCTAAGTTTATTTCGGTCAAGGTTTGTTCATTATATTCTGATAGAAGTTTCACTGAAAAAAATTATAAACGGCCTAGTAAATTTTGTTTATCGAGCTTTTTTTGTTTGAAGATTACCCTATAGATGATTGCAAAATCGGTCTCATTCAAGTACCGAATATTGTTTTGGATATGAATAATGACCGCAAAAACAAAAAAAATATATTAAATTTGCTAATAGCGTAAAAAATAAATAAAAAACGGCCACTTTCAACTTCAACACCCAATATCTCGAAAACTAGTCATAGGATCGTGTTGGGCCAATGGACACTTTTGATGGGATGATCGAATACTACAACATACTAAAATTTCAAGAAATTTTAACCGGAGGCCATTTTCCATAAGAGAAGTGCGGGGTCCTATCATAGCACCACCGCAAATCCTCACATATTGGGAAATTCCTAACACATTGGTGCCTACCTCTGCCAATAATTCATAGATATTTTATTTTATTTAGTTTTTTCATTTTAGAAATTCCTCCTGTACGGAAACTACGTTGAGAAAACGGAATAAAATTAAAATATTGGACAGGGGCCGCGAAGGTCTCTTAGCTCCGCCCACTTCGACAATCAAGAAGCCCTTCAAGCAGTCTCTGTGTCGCCATCTAACATCGAACTCTAATGCACTTGCACCGCATTAGAAAGGAACATCTCGATATAAGCGAGCGTTGATGCCAGATTTCGTCTCGGAACATTTTAATGCAGGGTATTTCGGAGCTTTCGCTAAGGACGGGAAGTTCACTGAACCTATTTGTGCATTCTGTCCAGGGTTCCTTCCATGTTTGTTTGGATTCGAAGAGTAGACGGAATGTGAAGTCCAAGATAACCACTTTGCTGTAGATACAGATACATAACATATATAGATATGCACTGTTTTTGTTTAACCAACAATAATGAATAACACATTTACGTATACATGCATTGTCAAATGGAGAATTATTTTGTTAGTCAATTTGTTTTATTCAAGTTGCTTTCTGCTTCAAATATAATATAAAATTCCGCTTATCATTTTTTTCCAAAAAGTAGTGAAAAACGGATACCGATAAAGGTTGGTTCTGGTTCTGAAAATTATTGGTCAGGATCATGCGCAGTTGATCAGAAGTGTTCACTTTAGGTTCATATTCGTTTACTTTTGTTGAACTGCGCATGCTCATGACATCCCAGGAAGAGATATTTTCGAAAGCAGAACAAATCTTATGACTATTTTTTAAATGAAAATTTATTCAAATGGATGATTCTTCGAACGGCCAAATTTTTGAAGAGTCACTTGTTCAACAATACATTATTGTTGAATGATAAAGTGTAGGCAATTGAACAAAAAGAGATAAACAAGATGTCCTGCACTACCAGGACGACGCTCATTGCCATAATAATAATAATAATAGTGATTATTTTGCAAAGGTAATTACAATAAATATTTCTTTGTTAAAATCGAGCATATAAACAGTTGTTAGTGAGTTGGTTCCCTAGGTGTACCAATTAAGGCAATAATACAATTTTTATGTCTAACCTAAAATGCCATAATCCTATACAATATAGTAATAATTGGGTCGAAAATCCATCAGAAAACAACTACTTCCCTGGCTAATACCACGACGAACGATGAATTACATCTAATGAATTTCTGTTTTTTATTTGGCTAAAAGAATTACATTTTATTGAAAAACAGCGAGTCGGCTGTAAACCGATTCCGATGATAGTATGAAATAGATGGAAATATTTGGAGAGAAGGGTAATTTGACTTTGTCGATTTTACTATTTCATTTATTTGGTATTCTCCGGCAAAAATTCTTGAACCTCTATTCACTTCCAGGAGTATATGCTACTGAGGAATGCTTGTTGGTTATTTCCCCACGGATGGCGCTGCGACTGACTTTTACTGTAAGTCGCTGCTTCGTTTGTGGAAAAATACCATGATTACTTGTACTTCGGATTTCCATCGTCTTAATGGTTGAATGATTTCTACTTCTTTCAATTTTTCACTACGTTTCAATTGCTTTAATCTGCAATCGTCTTCAGGTGAATACTGACAAATTGAGAATCTACACGGTGTTTTATAGGTCTGCCGGTAGTTACGCTAATTACGTTGTAATTACGCGCGGTCTTGTGGCGCGCGTGCTTTCGCACTAATTATCCCTCCAAAACGGGCCATTAGCGGTCTCCATGCGTTTTTAATCTCCACGCTCGGTTGACTGAAGGCACCATATTGACTTCGATATAGGCAGTTTCAATAAATTTGCGCTTGCACCAGTGTGTTCTCTATGAAGAACATTAGCCTCGTCCCAAAAAATTCGATGGTGCTCTGTCCATGCGTGGTCGGCAATTCCCGATTCAGATGTTTCCCGCCGTTGAGTCCACTTTTTGTGGTCAGCTATTCTTACAGATATAGGAATCTCCACATTCACATGGGACCTCGTAAATACAGTTTTTGCTGGATGCTGTTTTGTTCTCTGGTTTCGTCTTGGTGAGGAAGCTTCGTAAAGTACTGCTGGATTGAAAGCAACTCTTGATGTTGTATTTGTTTCCGATCTTTTTGATCTTCTCGGAGATACCCCTGATGTAGGGAAGGACAAGAACGGGGTTTTGTGGTCGTTCTTCGACCGTCTTTGTCCTTTTGAGTTGTTTCTGAACTTCCCCTATGAGTTTCTCGGAGTATCAGTTTTGGCGTAGGTCTTTTTTGATGTGGTTTATTTCCGCATCCAGAAACTCCTGGTTGTTGCAAATACACATTGCTCTCTCCATCAACGTTCTTACAATGCCCCTCTTCGTGGAATTCGGGTGATTGGAGCCGTAGTTGAGGTACTGTCCAGTGTGTGTCTTCTTCCTGTAAACAGAGGTGAGGATAGCAGTGCCTTTTCTTTCAGCTTTCACATCGAGAAAAAACAAGGTACTGTTAGTTTCTTTTTCCATCGTGAACTTCATTGAATTCCTGATGTTATTCAATCTTGAGAAGAAATTCTCAAGATGTTCATTTCCGTGGTTCCATATAATGAATGTGTCGTCCACGTATCTTAGCCATAGTTTTGGTTTGTATTCTGCCTCTCTGATAGCCAATTCCTCGAACCACTTCATATATATGTTGGCAATTACTGGAGGAAGAGAAGATCCCATCGGCAGTCCATCAACTTGGGAGAAAAAATCCTTTTTCTTGGAAGTATGAGTTATGAAGGCAGCACTGCAGTAGTTCCAATATCACTGGTACGGTAAGGTCAGTACATTTTTGAAGCTGGATGTCTTCTTCTAGTTTCTGTCTTCTTCTAGTTTATGGCTAAGATACGTGGACGACACATTCATCATATGGAACCACGGAGATGAACACCTTGAGAATTTCTTCTCAAGAATGAATAACATCAGGAATGCAATCAAGTTCACGATGGAAAAGGAAACTAACAGTACCTTGTTTTTTCTCGATGTGAACCTCACCTCTGTTTACAGGAAGAAGACACACACTGGACAGTACCTCAACTACGGCTCCAATCACCCGAATTCCACGAAGAGGGGTATTGTAAGAACGTTGATGGAGAGAGCAATGTGTATTTGCAACAACCAGGAGTTTCTGGATGCGGAAATAAACCACATCAAAAAAGACCTACGCCAAAACTGATACTACGAGAAACTCATAGGGGAAGTTCAGAAACAACTCAAAAGGACAAAGACGGTCGAAGAACGACCACAAAACCCCGTTCTTGTCCTTCCCTATATCAGGGGTATCTCCAATAAGATCAAAAGAATCGGAAACAAATACAACATCAAGAGTTGCTTTCAATCCGGCAGTACTTTACGCAGCTTCCTCACCAAGACGGAACCAGAGAACAAAACAGCATCTAGCAAAAACTGTATTTACGAGGTCCCATGTGAATGTGGAGATTCCTAGATCGGAGAGACCGCTAATGGACCGTTTTGGAGGGAGAATTAGCGCGAAAGCACGCGCGTCACAAGACCGCGCGTAATTACATCGTAATTAGCGTAATTACCGGCAGACCTATAAAACACCGTGTAGATTCTAAATTTGTCAGTATTCACCTAAAGACGATTGCAAATTCAAGCAATTGAAACGTAGTGAAAAATTGAAAGAAGTAGAAATCTTTCAACCATTAAGCCGATGGAAGTCCGAAGTATAAGTACACAAGTTACTACATCGTCTACAACCTTAAAAAAAAAGTCAAAATATCAGCTATACAGTGTATTATAATTCATTGGGATGGGGCAAGAAACGCGTCTACAGGTAGTCTTCTCCAGCCAAATGAAGCATAATCTACTGTATAATTATAAGCATTTGCAATTGGCTCTTCTTGGAGAAACGTTGCACAAATATCTGTCAGATGTAATTCAATGTCCGTCGTGGTATCACCCAGGAAGTAGTTGTTTTCTGTCAGATGTTTGCCTCACATTTTCCATGTGATGAGAAAGGGTATTTCAACATTGTCGATTTTACTAGTTCATTTGTTTGGTACTCTCCGGCAAAAATTCTTGAACCTCAGTACGATGCTTGGTAGGTTTTGCTATACAAAAATCATTAATTGAGTTAGCTGATATTACCTATTTAAAAATGTCCATACCTCGACCAATCCTTGCAGATTGTCAATAACTTTTTTGAAAAAAATACGGAAATAACTCAAGAATTGAGAAAACTGATATGGGATGGTTTTTATATTTTGGCTACTTGTGAAGAAAGTGCACTTTTTTTAACGGCTGTTGCTAGGCAACCGACAGTTTCATGCAACAACAGTGACAGATCCGAATAATAACGAAATCCTGTCATGCAGCCAGTTCTCAATATCTTTGGCGACTAATAACCTATAAATATCTGATATACAAATGTTTCACCAATAATATTCTTAGCATTCTTACTATTAAATAAGTATTATCAAAATTTCAAACTATCGCCGCAAATATATTCAGGGGTAATATAATAAGTGGTATGATTATTACCGATAATTTTTTGGAATATTAATGAATTGCAATCCCAAAGCTGAAAATACAACGAGTCCGCAGGACGAGTTGTATTTTCTTGCATTGGGATTGCCAATGAATTGATATTCTTCTAGCCGTATTCAACGGAATACTCTTTTCCACGGCCTCATCTATGATACCAATGGACATTTGTCCCCAACGATCGCTCATATTGATAAATAAAGATAACTAGTCAATACACATAAATTTGACGTTTATAATTTAAATCATTTTTTTCACTTGACAGATAGTAAAACAAAAACTAAGCAGGTTTATCACCGTGAAAATACAGCGACAAGCTATATTTTCACTGTAGTTCCGATTCTATTGGCTGAATTTCAAAATTTGAAATCCACTGATTGGTTGTTAAGCAAGGAAATATATTGTCAACATAATAGCATATACTTACCTCTAAGGAACTATTGGACCTAATCCACACTAGGTAATCCAAGGTAGCTATGGCTGTTTGGCCGTCAGAAACTAGTTGACAACAATAATTAATGAAATTTATGAAATTAGGCATTTATCCAGATAACGAATTCTTGATAACTATAAAAAATTTAATTTAGGTAGAAAAGAAAAGTGGTGAAGATTGAACGGAGAAAATCGTGGATAGTGCAAATATGATTTGCAAGAAATATGAATTGGTTTTTTTTTTGACAGTTGTAGAAAAAATACTGTATGAAACTCGTGAGTAAAGTGTTTCTTTTACTTGTCAACATTTCTACTCGTAAAAAAAGTATCACTTTACTCACTTGATACATAAATTACTATTTTACTTTGGAATTTTTTTGCTATGTTTATGTTAGATTCAAAGAATCGAACTAAGTAGAACGCTGATATCACCAATAAAAATCTTAAATTGTGGGGGAGAATCAAACCATTTTTTTGCACGATTTTTGATACTGATATTCGAAAGTAGGTATGTATTGATCTGAAACTTTCTCGTATTTCATCAATTTTATCTGTCTTCATAACTCTATTTTGTATCTCGGAAGGTTTTGTGGTCTGATTTATTTATTTATTTTTCGTTTCACCTGTACCCGAATGTTGAAAAACAAAAACTGGTCACAAAATTTGTCGATTGACATATATCATATAATTTCCAATAGAATTTTATTGTGTGAAACTACCTATATACAGTAAAAAATAAAGTTTAAACTCATTGTTTATTAACGAATATGCATGTAAGCCTTAAAACCGGCAACAGTGTCATATTATGGGATTATGTTCGTTGATAGAACCCCTATTTCTGGCTCCTCATTGGAGTTTAGAAATGAAGGTCATTGGCCTCTTTATAGAAATTAATAGTTGACCCATATTTGTCAAGTGGTTGGTCTCAACACAGTCAACAGGCAAAGGGTTTCATTATACAAACAATTCTTGTATTGACCCAAAAAAACGGAACCTTCTCAATGGAGATCATAATGGAAAATATAAATGAAGAAATGAGTTTTTGAACACTGATAGGTGTATGTACTACACAGAAATGCCCCCTTCAATGTCGACTTTCGTATGTGGACCTACGATCTTTATTGAAAAAAAAACATTCTCTAATGCATCGTCTCTCCTAGTTCTTGGGGAAATTTTAGAACGGGTGGAAAATATATAGGTAAATGGTACTCACAGATTCAGATAGGAACGGCGGGTTCTATTCAGTCTTGAGAATGCAGTCTTATCGTTGATCCACACAAAAAATCAAACACACATTACCATACAAAAACGTTATTGAAGCCAAAAATGTTTATAAACAAACTTATCGATTTTTCCGCAGCCACCACCATACCCACTCCGAGCCGCGGTACAGACGACACTGAAAAATAAATCCCCAATTGTCAACATATGGCGGGAATACATATATTTAAATAAAAATAGTGCTGTCTCGAAAAATCTACCAAACTGAATTTTTATTTGATGTTACCAGTAGATATCTGAAAGTGTTTCATCAAAAATGAGAGTATTTAAAAGTTGGTAACTAAAACTCTAAATAACAAGAACCTCTTGTTGAAGTTCTTACAGAGCCATCTGTAACCTAGAATCTGAACGAAACACTAACTTATGGAAGAATTCTTCGAGAGGTACAGGACGGTATGTTTGAGTCTCTCGTTAATAGATGTCGCTTAATAAAACAGTAACCATTTCATCGTGATGTTGGTAGCGAATTTTCTACAAAGGAGGGTTTGTTTTTGTTGGTTCGAATATATTTGAAATAGAAGCGTAATAGCATTGTTTAAATAATATATATTATTTATAGTTAAACAATGGTAATAGAAGTGATTTTACGACTAATTTTGCTTATGACTTACGGCGACATCTATAACTCATTGTGGAAAAGGTGTCTCAAATTGAATGTAGTTCTTTGTTGACGATGAAAATATGAAAATGAATCATGTTGTGAAGTATGGTCAATATTTACACCCTATCATTGCTTAACAACAGTACTGTGAAGGTCCTCTGAATATCTATTCCAAATGAAGTGTTTGGAAAAGATGTTAAATCGTGCCATCTACATTTTGGAAGATGATACTGTGTTCGCTGAGTAATCCAAGCCTCTTCTTCATGTCGGACGCAGTAGCTGAAGTAGTTAGTCTCATAATTTTGGTAGATGTCGCTACATTTCGTATAGTTTGGTTCACAAGTGCTTAACAGACTGAATTTCTGACTAGGCCAAAAATTATGAGGGAGGTGTCATTCGATTCGAAATATGAAATGACTGCTCGTAAAAATTGTAAAAGTAATAAACGCTTCAATAAAAGAAAAATATGGGTTTTGTTTTTCGCGAATAACTCAAAAATTATAAGACCATTCAAAGAGAGCAGGAAAATTCCTGAAGAAAAGTCCACCCCCCCGAAATGGTACCTACCCCAATATTCATAATTCTATGCGGTAAAGTACACTTGACCTCAGTAGGAGATTTGAGCCGGTTCTGGGCCTCCCCCCACCACTATGACGTCATCAGTGACCTTGACCTATGACCTATGACCTCGACCTATGACCTTGACCCATGACCTTGACCTATGACCTATGACCTTGACCTATGACCTCGACCTATGACCTCGACCTAGGACTTGACCTAGGACTTGGGCTTGCCCTTAGCCTTGACCATGATGTATATTGTTGGGAGGTGTTCAGGGTTTGTGTTTGACATTGAGATTATAATGACTTGGATTTTTTTTTCATACACGGACAAGTACTTTTTCCAAGTACTTAATATATTTTTCTTACCTCAATGTCTTTCATGTATACTTACTCTGCCATTGTGTATGATCTAATGTGTGGAGTACGCATACAAATCTAAACCGAAGTATAGAGAGGGTACACGTCTGCACGCCACGGATATCCAGTCAGACATGTGATTCCCCTCCGATGATGTATACCTTGCGATGGTGGTGGGGGGAGAGGTCGCGTGACGTCAACGCTATGCGCATCCGACGACGATCCAGTGATGTGTGTCAGACTCTCGCTCTCGACATGGTTGGCTTTCTCCCACCCTTTCTCCCCACCATCACTCCCATCCCGTCTCCTCACCCTTTCTTCTCCCACCCTTTCTCCCCACCTTAACCCAAAGGCTGCGGTCATGCAGCGACTACGTGGCTTTAACCTTGAGATATACTTGGAGGTACTTTGAAAATTTTGGTATGACCTTAATGAATGCTATACATGTATTCAGTGTTTGTGTTTGACCTTGAGATGTCATTGTGATGACTTGGATATCATTTTTCATACACGGACAAGTACTTTTTCCGGGTACATATTTACCTCCATGTCTTTCACCGTCCTTCATGTGTACCTACTTTACTATTGTGTATGATCCTTATGTGTGGAGTACATATAAAAATCTATACCGAAGTATAGAGAAGGTACACATCTGCACACCACGGAGATCCAGTCGGATATGTGAACTCTGAGAGATACCTTGCTATGGTGGTGTCGTGACGTCAACGCTATGCGCATCCGACGACGATCCAGTGATCGTGTCAGGATTTTGCTCTCGACACGGTGGGGTGGGTCCGCGCTGACGTCACAACACCCATACGCAGAGGTACTTTGAAAATGTTGTATGACCTTCATGAATGCTATACATGTACTTAAGGTTTGTGTTTGACCTTGAGATGACATTGGTGATAGATGGGAGAGATTACATACACGGTAATGAAGTTCTTGGTTATTGTGTCCTGTTTCAATTGTATTCATGATTGATAGTGTATGTTATGTGTACGTACTCTTAAAAACTATAAAGTTTAAACAGTACATACAAAAAACCATTGACATTGGGTTTTTTTCTTCATATATACGGTAATGATGACCAAGCACTTTTCTACTCTGCGTTTGATCTGCGTATGACCTGTGTACGGTAATGAGTATACGATCGAGTATTTGAGTACTTAAATAACTCCATGTCTCGAACTATGTATGATCATGTGTACTCCAGACTTGCTACTGTGACCTTCATGGTGTACATACAAGTATAAGTAGCAAGAAGCAAGTCCGAAAATTCAAGAAATCTAACCACACACGCACCGTCTGTTAGCCATTAAACGCCGGCGATGAATGTACCGTTCCCTCAGGCATGACCTCCGCATGACATCCCCTTCCTAATTTTGTGAATGGTCTGTGTGTGACACATCACACCAGGAGCTCGCTAAACCAGTCATATTAGTTTCTCATCAAACTGGTGGTCCACCAGTGAAAAATTAGATACGGTTGCTTCGACCACTATGTACACATGTGATAACAATCATGTGCTAACAATTCCGACAACATAACTGATGATCAACGTATATAAAACGTATATAAAACGTATACAAAACGTATATAAAACGTATATAAAACGTATGTAAAACGTGTTTGACATTCACTTGTCCTCACTTGATATTTTTTTTTTTATTTTGTATTTGTATAAAACTTACATCTAATTCAACATTTCTACAATACTTAAACATAACTTAACCTATCTATATACAACCTAAATACTATACCTATGGCAGGCTGCCGCCATCCTATCCATGGCGGTGCGGACTTCTGCTCTCACAGTGTCCCTCCTGGTATGCATTTCAGCTTCCAGGAGGGCTGCATGTTGATCTCTCTCCATGAGAGCTGCCTGTTAGCGGGTAATTTCTGCCCGCTCTCTAGCGATCTCCAGGCAGCCGCGCTCAACCTCATCCAGTCGCTCCAACACCTGGTCAATAAAAGTCCCCGGCCTTGCTTCGAGGACGTTTCTGGTTGGCTCGCTTGCCGTGGTGGAGGTGGTGGTGGAACAACTGTAATGACGGGAGAAAGGGGTATGTCTGCAATTGTTGGTTCCAACTGTACAACTACAGGAGCAGGCATTACTTCAACTGGTGCCACTATAGTTGCAACAGGTGGTGCTACAACAGTTGAGGATGCCTTCTTTGACGGCCATCCTCCAGAGTACGGGCTATTTCTACTACAGTTCCTACGGTACTCAACAATAGGACCAGCCTTACTTGTACTACTGTGACTAGTAGATTGCTTCTTCGATGATGACTTCTTTGGTGGCTGTACCATGAAATCATCATCGCTGTCCGCAATATTTATTATAGGCATATCTTCCGTCGACAATTTTGCTCCAGCGTTACGGGATCCTTTGGGAGCAACTCCATCAACGAACCCACCTCGTCGTTTGCGTTGGTCCATCTGCGCACCTGCTGGGGAAGGCGTCATCGGCGTTCATGAATACAAGATTGTTAACTTACCTTCAAATTATTCTACTTAGTCCTGTAATACTGAATGCTGCTGGCGACTGGATGCCGCAAGTGGCTGGCGACTGAAGATTATTCTGGGGGAGTTCTTGTTTTAATCACTCAGGCCTCCACCCCACTCCTACTCTTCTTCTTCTCCGACCTACTTCAATCCCCACTATGTCTTAAGCCACGTCCCTTTCTTAAGCCACACCCGCTTTCTTAAGCCACGCCCCCTCATACCAGGCTTTGCAACTCTAACCCATCTCCACCCCTATTTCAACTCTGCTATTTGTTACAATGCATACATCCCCCTACGGGGCAAAGCTGATATAGAGATGAGTGACATGAATAACAATTAAGTATGGGAACATTCGCATATTCCACTGTATCATGTGAATAACCATGCTGATACCACCCACCATTATTATTCATGCCGCAATACCTTAAAAAACAAATGTCACATAAGAAACGCTTTCTATTGTCACAAGTATGGAATTGTGACAAAGTAACAGCTGCAAAAGTACAAATTACTGGCAAAGTTTTCTAATGCTTCAGTCATTTTTATTTGATGGGCCTTGCTCACGATGGTTTCGGGCACATCCTCACAGTCTGGTACAATTCCATCATCGGCTGGTGCTTCTTCACCGTCATCTTCGAGAAACTGTTCTCCGTCTAAGTCTTCCCCAGCTGGATTGTCCTGGCGGCCATCTTCAACATCTCTGTGGTCATTGAATTCACCATTGTCACCATCAGCCACTACAACTCCATCCTCCTGTTCGTCACCATCCTCATCCACTACAACTCCATCTTCCTGTTCCCAAACAAAATCGTCGCCTGCCAAAACTTCAACCTGATTGTTGACATCTAATCGAGAGAGGGCTTCCAATGCAAAATCAACTTGATCAACCATAATTAGTGACGCACATGAATGTATTAATGAAATTCCCACGGTCCCTACCCACTATCTACCGAAACTGCAAGAAAAAAAAGTGGATTTTACCTCTGAAATATGACAAAAAAATTGAAAGAATTTTTTTCCAGTAGCATTTATCATTTTGAATCTTTTATCTCAATTTTGATATTTTCCGATTAAATCCATTATAACGTGAATACAAAAACATTTAGTATATTTTTGACGAATGTACAAATACATGAGAAAAAAAAGATGCAATGCCTATGTTTCCTGGCTTTTTTTTCCAGTAGCAATGGACAATTTGAATCTTTTATCAAGTATGGTATTTTCCGATTAAATCCATTATAACGTGAATACAAAAACATTTAGTATATTTTTTGACAAATGTACAAAAACATGAGAAAAAAAAGATGCAATGCCTATGTTTCCTGGCTTTTTTTTCCAGTAGCATTTAACATTTTGAATCTTTTATCAAGTATGGTATTTTCCGATATAACGTGAATACAAAACCAGACAGTTCAAAATATATTTCCATCTCTGTCAACAGTGGCGTTTCGTAAAAAAGGGCGAGACACTATCTACCGAAACTGCAAGAAAAAAAAGTGGATTTTACCTCTGAAACATGACAAAAAAATTTCAAGATTTTTTTTTAGTAGCATTGAACATTTTGAATCTTTTGTCAAGTATGGTATTTTCCGATTAAATCCATTATAACGTGAATACAAAAACATTTAGTATATTTTTGACGAATGTACAAATACATGAGAAAAAAAAGATGCAATGCCTATGTTTCCTGGCTTTTTTTTCCAGTAGCATTTAACATTTTGAATCTTTTATCAAGTATGGTATTTTCCGATTAAATCCATTATAACGTGAATACAAAAACATTTAGTATATTTTTTGACAAATGTACAAAAACATGACAAAAAAAAAAAAATGCAACGCCTATGTTACCTGGCTGAGTTAGCAAGCCGACTCGATCGCTCTATACCTGAATTCAAAGATAGGAGCAGCTATCAGCGCTCGGCCTGGCGTAGTTCGAATACACTTTACGATTTCATAATGTATGTATCAACGCCAATCTTCACCAACAAATAAGAAACTGTGAGAAGCTTCTAAGGCGTGGTGGCATTTAAAATACTGCACCCTTTCGTCACAATGTTTGATGAACAAAATATTTTGAAGCGACACATTTTACGCTTCCATAAAATAGGTATGTGATGTTTGTTACGTACTAACATTGCTACTTATAATCAGAATACGAACAAATGAGCAAAAAAAATTAACTATTTTGAAGAATATTACATTGATCGATAAAAGTGGACACAGGGAACTATACCCCTAACCTATTGGTTGTTCATGCAAATAAAAATTGAAAAAGTGAAAAGAAACACTTTGTTGTATCTGAAATTCACTATTATAGAGAAGTAATGAATTTTCGATATTCAGTTTTGAATCTTATCAGCCACCATCAATGCAATCAGAAGTACAGAGATACAACTCGTATACAGTGAGTTTTAAAAAGTTTGCACCATATGGAAAACTTGTTCATTATCGATTTTTCAGAAAATTTTATTCTTCTTAAATATTGGTGCATTGCAGAAAACATAAAAGTTGTCAGTATTTTAAATTTCTGAACGGTATACAGGGGAAACAAAAAAATATGAAATTCGATCAGGTGTAAACTACGCTTATTTTTGACATTATCGAAAAAAAATTTAATTTAGAAAAGTTGTTTTGGATCAAAACCAACATTTCAATTCAAAATCATAGCCACCTACGCAGAAAAAATAAAAAAAATCACATTTTTATGATTAAAGTGATCGTAAAGATGCAGATTTTTATTATTTAATATTTTTCCTGGGTTTGTCTACATTCATGCAAAAAGAAAAACTTTATTGACCTATATTTAGTGGAAAAAGAAGTTCTTCATTGCACTAGTGCAATAAAGTTTTTATTACACTCATCTGTCATTCTACTTCAACGTGCTGTCATCATGACAAACATAAACGTTCAAACCTACTACATATTGAGTAGATATTCTGTGAGATTGGCAATAAGTTTTAAACAGTTACATATTTTATATTATTTTGTACTAATTTTAGCAGCCAGACTTGAAAAAATAATGTCTACCCGAAAATAACTCCATAATCGAAACTGATCCGCTTTGCTCTAAACCGCCTACATGCATAGAGCATACTGTCAGTACTATGACCACATCTCGTGATAACATACGCGCTCACGGCTACTGTGATTTTGATTTTTATAATGCATCTGTAGTTACAGA